>CM073503.1:32517500-33222500 GCA_037074495.1 Acacia confusa | reverse complement strand
TTGATAGTTAAAATAAAAAATCTAACTTATTTTCATTTAGTTAGTTCCAAAGTAAATTTAATAAATTAAACAATATATCTCTTTAGAGATACACTCACCATACTTTTTTTTTTTTTACGTTTCAACGACTGTTTTTTCAAAACCAATCGTTGAATCTTAGAATACACACACCCACTATAAAGTTTTCTCTCAAAACCTAAAAGTGCAGAACGTCTTCCTCAAATCCATCATAAACATAACCTTTCAATAAGAGTCTCGAGACCCATCAATCTTCGTCACCGCATCCAACGGCCTCACCCTTGCCGCCAAGGAGATTTGCTATCACTTGTGAGCAATTTTGACTCTGACTCATCCTCTATCTTGAACTACAAGCGTGCTCCACAGCCTGAAAATTTGTCGTTCGTCGTCGGTTGCAAATCTAGGTCTCTCTTTCTCTTTTAACTAAGCAATATGTTGAGCAACGATCCCAAGCACCATGAAGAAGAGGAAGCCCTTCTTAGGTCATGATGAGGATACCGAAGCTCTACTTCCTAGTACTTTCTTTTGTTTCTGAATGGATAATTCCATTGTAGTGTTTTTCTTCTCTATTTCCCGGTTCTTTCTTTCGTTTGTAAAATGAATGCATTTTGAGAGGCTAATCTTTGGTTTTTTTCCTTGATTTGATTAAGTTGGCCTCTGGTTAACGTCTTCTTTTTCATTCAGTTAAGACTATTGCTTATCGTTCATCTTCAATCCATTCTTTTTCTCATGAGGCTTCAATCTGTTCAAATTGCATCTTATATTGTCTTTTAGACAGTTGTTCGGACAACCTAACATGAGTGCATATGGGTGGATATATTGTGTTTTAGATGGTTTTACGGATAGCCAAGCATGTGTGCATACAGTAGATACAACGACAACTGTTATTTAGGAAATTATTTTTAACGACTTTCAACGACTATTTTTCAAAAACAGTCGTTGTAAGTTATAAACTTTCAATGACACTTTTATACACGACCTTGAAAATAGTCATCTAAGGGATCTAGAAATATGCATAGGACCTCTTTTTTGTACTTATAAACTTTCAACGACACTTTTATACACGACCCCTAAAACTAGTCGTCTAAGGGTATTATTAAAAACAGACGTTAAAATTTTATTTTTAAAAATTAGTATTATACGACTAATAAATAGTATAACGCTCATTGTATCTCAAAGAAATAATGACTCTAATTAAATCAGTCATTTTATTTACTTTTCCACGACTTAAAATATAACAACTTTGTAAAACAGTCGTTGAAGTATATAAATAACAGTCATTGAAAACGTTTTTTGTAGTAGTGATTAGTTACATTATATATGTTACTAAACGCATTGCAGTTCAAAACCGTTAAGTATTTATGCCAAGAATATATAGTGCCGCAATACATAATAGTTAAAAGTTGTGATATATAATAAAAAAAATAACTATGATGAAGGGCCTTTTTTTTGTAGTAGTATTAGAAGTACACAAATTCTTTTTTATATTACTTATCTTGAGTTTTAAATAGGTAAACATCTTTAATTGGTTTTTCTTGGGAAAATAACACTTAAATACTATCTAAATTTTGTAAACTTAGATAAGCCCATTGAACTTGTGAAAGGACATAGAAGGGATAAGGGGAAGTCAAGGATATAGAAATTTTGGAGAAAAGTCATTACTACAAAAAACGTCAAAAACGTCCTGAATTAGAGACAATTAACGTCCTTTTTGAGAAGGATGTCTTTCTAGGGGTAGTTATAAAAATAGCCTATAAGGCCTCCTTATATATATTAAGGACGCCTTAAAAAAGACGTCCTATTTTAAATACAAGACGCCTTTTTTAAGGCGTCCTTAATATAATAAGGACGCCTTATAAGGCATCCTTACATATATATAGGATGCCTTATAAGGCGTCCTATACATATATATAGGATGCCTTAAGGCATCCTATGTATAAATAAATTTATCATTAATTGCGCTGATTCTCTCTTCTATTCTGCTCATTGCTCATCTCTTTCTTTAATTGTCTACTGGCATGGTGTTTGTATCAAAGACATAAGAGTTACCCACAAATTTTCAGTAATAGCATATCTCACAAGGCAAAAGAAGCAAGCATCTAACCTTCTGTTGAGTGAAATTACTTCCTCGCAACTTCAAAATTGATATCAAAGAATCAAGTCCTATAGTTTCTCTTAGTAATATCTAAATCATAAAAGTTGGCATCAGTATCAAAATAAAAACTTCAATAGGTACTAGTAGATCATAGAATCAGCAAACCTGATTAGAGCCATTATTACGAAGCAAATTGTTCAACAATTCAAGACAATCCTGTTCAGTAACCTATAAATGAGTACTTGACCAAATGATCCATAAAGCTCTGTGCTACTCAATATAATTACATATAAACAATTCATCCATAAGCATGAATTGTGATCTTCAACCTCAAAGATAAAGAGAATACAAACCATACATATCTTCATAAATATGGGCAGTGGGAATAAAGCATGAATTGTTGAGGGGTGTAAGGGCAAGAAGTTTGGTGATGAACTCCTTGATGATCAAGAAATTCTTTAAAGGTTTTACTCATGTATTCTTTCGCATTATCACTTCGTAGCACCTTAATGGAAGTGTTGAATTAGGTTCGAACAAAGGTATAGAAGTTTTGAAACACTGTGGCTACTTTAGATTTGTCTTTCAGTAAATAAACTCATGTGGTTCTGGTGTGATCATCAATGAAAGTAACAAACCATCGAGTATGGGCGAGGTTAGGTAGTTGAGCAGGACCCAAATATCACTATGAATTAGTGTGAATGGTGTAGAAGGGATATAGGGCTGTTTGGGATATGAAGATCGTGTTTGTTTGGCAAATTGACAAGTTTCACAATGAAAAGGAATAGAATTTTTATTGAATAAACTTGGAAACATATGCTTCATATAATCAAAACTAGGGTAGCCTGACCGACAATGCCACAAAATTACATCATTATTGTGAGAATTTGAGCTAACTAGTGCTCGTCCGGCCTGCAATGCATCTTTATTCTTCAAGTTCGAACGTTCAAGGTAGAACAATCCATCACATTCTCTAGAAGTCTCAATCATCCTCCTCGATTTTAAATCCTGAAAAATACATAAACCGTCATAGAAAATCACTCGACATATTTGACCTCTAGTCAACTTGCTCACAGATATCAAATTACAAGTGAGTTTCGGTACAAACAACACATTTTGTATCGCCAATCGATTAGATAATGTAACTGTGCCAATTCCCTCAACCCATCGATTAGACAATGTAACTGTGCCAATTCCCTTAACCCGTGTGAATACACCATTAGCTACTTTTACTTTGAGGTGTTCATGACAAAATTTAAGGTTGTGGAATAGAGTTTTGTTACCAGTCATATGATCTGTAGCTCCTGAGTCAACAATCTAGGTATTATCACTAGTCATCATAGCGTTGAGAGCTACAATAGAATTACCTGATTGTACCAAATTAACACAAGGGACAGAGTTTGTCTTATTCTGCTTGTCAAGTATTCTGCAAAGCATCTGTAATTCTTCCGGACTCAGGTGATCATCATTCTCAACCTTTGATTCAGTTGTGGTCAGGTGACTTTGGACACTTGGTTAGCTACCAGAAGGTTTTCCATAGAGTTTCCAACATTCTTCCCTGTTATGGCCCTTCTTCTTGTAATAATTGCACCATTTGTTAGTCTTCCATTCCCCATGTGGTCCCTAGATTGCTAGTGCTGAGCTTTCAATTTGACTTGGTCCACTTCTGTTCAAGAGTTTCCTACTTTCCTCAAATTGCACAAAGTTAACAACCTCAAAGAGTTGTGGAAGAGGCTTCAACCCCATGATTCTGCTCCCTAGCTCTTCAAAAACATCATTTAGGCCAAGAAGAAAATCATGTATCCTTCCTTCTTCCACGAGCTTTTTGTACAACTGTGCGTCTTTGAGGGTTTCCCAAGGGTGTACCTCAAATAAATCTTATTGCTGCTATAATCGTAACAAAGCATTATAATATTCAGTCACTGACATGTTACCTTATTCTAAATCTCAAAGTTGTCGCTTTAGGTGAATCAAGGCAGTAGTGTTCTCAAGAGAGGAGTAGGTTCTCCGAGCAGCATCCTAGATTTCCTTGGCTGTGTGAACAAGCAAATACCCTTCACTGATCTCTAAGGTCATTGAATTACACAACCAAGTCATAACTTGATTATTCTCAGCAAACCATGTGTCAAAATTTGGGTCATCTGGAGCTGGTTGAGGGGTTACCCCATTAATTTATTTCTCTTTTCTCTTACTACGAATATACCTTAGCACGCTTTGTGACCACTGGAGGTAGTTATGACCATTAAATTTATGGTTAATAACCATAGTGTGATTTTCTGAGAAATCAGATGGCAACTCTATGGTTCTGGTTGGCACTATAGTACTGGTGGTGGAAGAAGATGAAGAGTTTTGAGATTGAGAACTTGTACCAGACATAAATGCGATGGGAATTAGTTCGATTGGTTTTTCAGGAAATGATCCAAACAGAGGAGGAAATTGGGAGGGGTCCATCTTGCTGGAAAAATTAGGGTCACCCGAGATCACTATTCATGGCGGCGCGTGGGTGTCACGCGCTGGTTAACTGACCGTCGCTCCTTGGGGATCTGCCAATCGGTACGTACTGAAGCCTTTTGTGGTGGCGGTGTCTCTCCACGCGCTCTCCTTTGCCCAGATCGGAAGTTGGCCGAACTGCTTCTGTGCTCCCTCTCTCTCTCGTGTTTCACTCTCTCTCTCTCTCTAAGATCTGGGCTTCTGAAGGATCTAAGGAGGTCGACGATCTGGATTAGTGAGTTTAATGAAGGTTGTGATTGTAACCTTCATTGTTTCAGTGACCGTCTACCTTGATCGGCAAAGCGTGATGCCTCTGTGCCTTTTGACGGAGGCTGCTTTGATACCATATTAGATTTCAGAGGCATAAACACTCTCTGTTTCTAATATCTTATTTAGATGAATGTAGCTTACAATATATAGACTAAGAATGAGAGATTAGAGGAGGAAGTTCAGGGATTATAGTTATGACTAATAATTAGAAAATCAAATCAGTTATAATCTAGGAGAGAATCAAGGGATCCTAACTTAATCTCCTTATTTATTGCCTAATATTCTAACACAACATCATCTCTCTCTTCCTTTAAGACCCCTAGCATGACAGGAAAACCTGTAAGGATGCATAAAACATGTAGCTCAAGACAGGATAAAAACCCACATGATGTTCTTAAGAGATGAGACATACCCTTTGCTCCAAATGCTAGCTGTGCAGAATTACTTTCTGATACAATAAGCTGGAGCTCGGTAATCGCATTTCTCCTATCTTCTGCCAGTTTCCCATTGTTGATCCGGTCAAGCAATCGTTCAATATAGCTATTAACACAAGCCAAAATAGCAGGAATAAGTTATAAGGTACTCCAACAACTTAGGACAGTGCTTCAAAACTGGTTGTATGATCCATAATAGTTCGATCAGACAACATAAAATGAAAGGCAACAAAAATATTCTAGATACTCTGAAGAGAATAAGTCAATCAACCTTTGGAGGTCAAGAATGTGTTGGCAATAATGTATTGCACCATGAAAAATAAGAGAAAATAAGATATAAGAGAAATTTAAGCGAAATGATATGAAACTAGAACGAAAACAACAAGCACTATATCTATATATTTGGTCAAAACATTAATGGTCGTATTCATTTAAGGCATGAAATGAATCTGGCAAAAAAACAATAAGAAAATCATCTTACCTATATTCATTTGAAGAAGAATTCTCGTTGCCAAAAACAAGCCCAACAACGCCCCGAAAAATTCAACTGTTCACCAACACATTCAAATAATAAGTAAACAAGAAAAGGAAAAATTAGGAAGGGCGAAGCACTAACCGGACATGATTTGGAGGCGATCTAGTCCCTGGTGCTCGTAATTAGCAATGGTCTCGTAAGCAAGACGCTGCTCCTCGGGATCCCAATCCTCAATAAGGTGCAAAATGTCAATTCCAGAAGGATTTTCTTTCTTGACCCTGCGATACTCATCGTCGCCGAGCACAGCACAGTACATGGCAGGGACGGTAAGAGTGTCGTCCATGTCAAAAACAATGCCTCTAAGGTGAGCTTTGAGGGTAGAATTGGCGGGACATAGAGCCATGGAAAATGAGGGTTTGGAAGGTAAAAATGAGGATAAGAAGAACCTGGATAATCAAGTAAAAAATATTCTTGGCTGACCAGATTGCAAACCAAAGTAACGAGACGGAGGAGACTGAGTAGTGTCGAGAATGAGGGAAGACGGAGGAGACGGAGGCAAGGGTTTCTTCGATAATGAGAGAGCAACGGGTGGGAGCAGAGATGCGCGCGAGCTAATAAGTGTGTAAGTGTTTTTCATGGCTTTTTAGGCAACCTAAAAGAGAATATAGGGAGCCAAAAATTGTTTTAATGCGACCTGAAATATAATATAAGGCGCTAAATATATATTTAGGGCGTCCTATCAGTTATTCAGGTTGCCTAAAACAAAAAAAAAATTATTTCAAATATAAGATGAATTTCTGGCCATTTTAGGCGACCTGAATTAATTATAGGGTGCCAAAAATTAATTTAAGGCATCCTGATTAATATTCAGGTCACCTAAAACCAAACAAAAATAAAAAATATTTGCCACAAAGTTGTTGGCACAAAAAAAAAAATCCACAGATAGCACCGTATGACGCTAAACAATTAATTTCTTAGGCGTCCTGAAATAATTTAAGGACACCTTAATTGAATTTAGGCTTCCTAAATAATGGTTTAGGTCAACAAATACATATAATTTAACCAAACAATTACATGAATGCCACTACTTTCACTTTTAACTTCCTTTTAAAAAATAAGGACGTTTTTTAGGGTAGTAGTAACCCTTTTTTGTAGTAGTGAGTCTAAATTTCCCTTCATACTTATATAATGATGACACTGAAGGAAATCAAACATAGTCATGAAAAATTCTTTCATTCTTCATGTAGCTCTCAACATTGTGTGTGCAAGGGCTCCACATTCTTTTTCGTCTTACTCTAACATTCAACGACTTCAAACCAAAATCAGCTAGAGTAAAGGCAGAGAGAAGTTTTAGGTTTACTGAAAACAGGCTCCAACTTCCTATTCCTCTAATGTTCACACTCAACAGTGTCATCCCAAATCAGCAATGGTGTCTTTAATTCATCTCATACTCACCATAGCGATAGTAAGAGTACGTAAGGGAGTATTAAGGTATCTGAGCTGTGGTTGTGGTTGATGGGATCTATACACGCTGCGAAAGGATTTCATCCATTAAAAGTTTTATGGATCCCACGAAGAGGATCTATTAATGACATTTAAATCGGGTTAGTAAGAACCATACCTTTTGTATATTCATGTGCGTCTATTTGATCAGTTAGAAGCCGACTCTATGAATTTACTGCCTCTACCAGTATTTACATCGAATAGCACTCCAACACAATATTATTTTAAATCCAAATTCGAATGTCAAGATTAATCAAGTTTAATTTTGAATATTTTAATACAAGCCTTTAGGGTTTTAGAAACCATATAAGATAATGATATAGTCGTATTAATGGATAATGAACAGCCTCAAAAGAAACCCTAGAGAATAGACGTGAGACGCAAAGTAAGAAGGCGCTAGCACGCTGCCATCTATTTTAGAGAATTGTTCGGTATGGATACTAGTAGAGGGAGTAGATTTGTAGAGTCGACTCCTAGAGATTGATTAAGCAAGAAGGCGTTAGCCCACGAGTAAGCAAAGCACGCACACAAGTTCGCAAAGGTACGGTTCTAATTAACAACTTGATTTAAACGTCGTTGATAGATCCTCTTCATGGGATTCATAAAATTTTAATGGATGGAATCCTTCCACTGCGTGTATGGATCCAAGCACAACTACCCTAGCTAATTTCAATATGAAATCGTCGAATGTCAGAGTAAGATGAACAAGAACTTGGAGCTCTTGCATATATGCTGTTAAGAGCTTCAGGAAGAACAAGAATTTTTCACAATTGTTTTTGATTTCCTTCAGTGTCTTACATAATTGTGAAAGGTAGTTTGGACTTTTCTCAAAATTTTCATATCCCTAATTGCTCCTTATCTCCTCTATCCTATTACAAGTTCAATGGACTTATCTGGGTTTAGAAAATTCAAATAGTATTTAAGTGTCATTTTTCCTTTTTTCTTCCATTTTACAATAATAAGTATTAACACTCTCAGAAAGGATAAATTGCATATTTGCATGTTACGAAATAGTATTTTTATATGACAATCAAAATTTCGTTTTAATTCATAAATTAATTATTCATGAATTTATGTGTGTGTGTGTATCATAATTGAAAAAGGGGAAAAAAAAAGAATCAATGCCAATAAGTGTTAACTTTTTTCTTTTTTAAAAAGAAAATGTTCGAGACCATCGAATTAACATACCACACTACTATTTTTTTTCCCAACTACTACTATTTGTTATTATTGACCTCATTATAACTATATTCTATGTTTTATAGAATCTACTTTTTAGTTCATTTAAATGTTGCTTTGTTTTTTCAAAATAAATCTATAATTAATCCAAAATGAGTGGCAAAGATTAGTTATCAGTAAATATATTATTTTTAAGAATATCTATTTTCTATGATGTCCTACGTATTTATAATAAAATTCTTAAAACAAATAATAGTGATAATAACATTAATATTATTGTTAATATATTTTTGCTAATAATTTATTTTTTTAAAAAGTGTACATTCTTTCTATATGTCTATTTGCTGGGTCATATTTGAATATTGTGCCAAAAATATATAGCGGCACAATACATTACGGTTCAAAACTGTAATATATAATCGAAAATAACTATGATGAAAGGACTTTTTCCATAATAGTATTTATAAATATAAAATTTCTTTTTTTATACCACTTATCTTCAGTTTTTAATTATAAAAGGCTTTAATTAATTTGTTTCCCCCCTTTTTACTATAATAAGTCATAACACTTTCAGAAAGTATAAACTGCATATTTTGTATGTAACGAAAAGGTATTATTATATGAAAATCAAAATTTCGTTTTTATTCATAAATTAATTAGTCATGAATTTATGTGTGTACATATATATCAGAATTGAAAAAAAATATATAAAAAGAATCAATGCCAATAACTGTTATATTTTGCCCCCTTGGAAAAAAATAAAGTTCTAGAGCTTCAAATAAACACACCACATTTTTTTGTTAAAAAAATTTAGGGAAAATGATACTTAAATACCATTTGAATTTATAAAACACCAAAATGGCTCTTAAACATGCAAAAAGACTAATAGTGATAAGGGATGAATTTGATATTTTAAATTGTTTGTGATTTTACAATAATGCCCCTCATTTTTTAATTTTAAAAAAGAGAGAGAAAACGCAGAACACTTTAAAATTATAAATTCATCCCCAATCACCGATGAGTCATTTTTCATTTTTAAGAGACATTTTAGAGTTATATAAATTCAAATTATATTTAAATCTCTTTTTCTCAAACGTTTAAATGGGTTGAGGTTGTAGTTTGTACTAAAATAGGTCTTATAGATAAAAAGTACTTATAGGAATATTTACGTAGAATTTATCAACAAACTTTTATATAGTCAATGTATGTATTTGATAAATTTAAAATAAGCTAATTCAAACACCAACAATCGGGTTAGAAAAGGTAACTTGTGATAAAGATCAAGTACAGTTCAAACTTCATTTATGTGCAACAGAAAAAATTTCAAAATATCAATAGGAACACACACACATACATGTACACATATATATGTATATATATCTCAAAAGATACTTTAAAAATGATGTCTTAAGAGATGATAAGAATATGTTGTCCTTTTAATTTTCTTTTAAATGGGATATGACTTTTCGCAATATATAGCCATAGAAATAGGTTCCGTTCACATTGCCACTTTAAAAATAATGTCTTAAGAGATGATAAGAATATGTTGCCCTTTTAATTTTCTTTTAAATGGGATATGACTTTTCGCAATATATAGCCATAGAAATAGGTTCCATTCACATTGCCAATATTTTTGTTCTCACCTTCGGTTATCGCACATTCGCCAAGTTCTAGGAATTGGATCCCTTGTGCATGGCCATTATCCCATTCGTAAACATATTTGCGTGGTTTTTTTAAGGGTGTGTCCAACACCAAGTATTCTTGTGTATTTGACCATGAGACTATAAAAGTGGAACAAAAGTCACATGTTCCATTAAAGTGATTGTGGGCCCCACCAACATAAAGTAACGAAATATGTGACTTTTGCTCATTTTTATAACCACATAGCCACTTTTGTTCTTAAAAAAAGTATTTGGTGTTTGACATACTTTTATAAAAACCACATGTGTATCTGAAAATAAAGAAAACAAGAATTATGATTTGCTTGTTCCTGAAAATATTTTATCCGCTAGGTGTCGTAGAGAATTGAGAATTCTAATTTGTTTCAATCCTAAGAATAGAAATAGTGTGCATAGAAATAAAGCATTTTGCAATGAGAATAAAGTGAATAAGTGCTGTCAAGTTTTGGCTACAAGTATCTTGATAGAGATTAAAAAAAAAATGTAGGAGACATCTCTATTTTCCCCCGGCGAATCCTTAGAATCATTACTGCTTAGTTTTCAATTCGCCTTTGACCATCAAATGAAATATGAATAACCCTCTTTGAAACAAGGGGTGCTTCTGGTTCTGTCGGTGCTGAAAAATTTGATCTTCTCCATATTATTATATCTCTAAAGTCAATAATCTTATATGAGGAACTACTGAACTCAATCACTTGCTACCGCAAGCATACATATACGTATTGAAATACTATTTCAATTGATTAGACCAGACAGACCCAAAATCTCTATTTTTTTATTTTAATATTTATATGACAAATAAAAAATGTGAATTGATTCCAAGTTGAAGAAAGAATCAAATATTAATTGATCAAATTCATTCCATGATAGTCTGATAGATTTTTTGAAGAAATTATTAATCAAACGAGAATAAAGATAGAGCCCATTCTACATGTCAATACCAACAATAATGAAATTTATAGTAATAGGAAAATCTTCACCTTAACCCCTCTCTCTCTCTCTCTCACACACACACACACACACTCTCTCTCTCTCTCTCTCACACACACACATGAGGAATATGACACTTAAATACCACATGAAAATCCAAAAGCTTGAAAAGACCATTAAATGTTTGAAAGGATAGAGAAGGAATGTGGTAGGAATATGTGTTTTTTTTTATATTTTGGCTAAAAGACCAAAATGCCCTTAAGACTTATGTAATGAAAACATCGTGTTGGGATTGCTCTCGCTCCTCTAACTCTCATACTTGGGATTGCTTGGGCTTTAACTTCTTCTTCCTCTAATTCACACTTGGCATCGTCGTCCCCAAATTGGCAAGGGTGGGTGCAGAGAGAAGTGTCGGGATTGCTCAACATGAACTCCAACTTTTTTTCCTCCTCTAACTCTCACACTCGACCTCATCATCCCAAATTGGCAAGGGTGGTACAATTTGTCGCATAGTCACCTAAAAGACCAAAATGCCCTCAATACTTATGTAATGAAATCAGAGTGTTGGGATTGCTCGGGCTCCTCTAACTCTCACATTCGGGATTGCACGGGCTTCTCTAACTCTTACCTGCGGGATTGCTCAGGCTACAACTTCTTCTTCCTCTAACTCACACTCAGTGTCTTTGTCCCTAGATCAGTAAAGGTGGGTGCAAAGAGAACTATTGAGATTAATCAACACGAGCTCCAACTTCTTCTTCCTTTAACTCTTACACTCGGCCTCATCATCTGCAAATCAGCAACGATGGTGCAATCCATCGCATAGTCACTTGAAGGATAGTGAGAGTAAGCAAGTATTAAGGTTTTTGAGTTGTGGGTGTTGCATTGTCACCGTCAATTGATGTGGAGGTTGATTCTACCTAGTTTCCAAGGTTGTTGTCTGTTTGGTTGATTGAATGTGATAAACTAGTTTATTACTTTTAATTCTTTTAATATTGACATTTAATACCTAAATATAAATTATATTCCTTTGCTATATAGATCAAAACATCAATGGATGCATCTTCCATTCCATTATAGAATTGCTATTTTCAGTAACAATTAAATTTTCAATTGAATTATTATGACAATTAGTTAACAGTTTTTTTTTCTTGTTGAAATCAGATTCTAATGTTGATTCCTTATATGCTAGTGAAACTGGCTATTCATAGCTGCATCAAACCATTAAGACAGTGTAGTATTTTTTCCCTTGAAGCTCTATAATGTGACATCCTATTAGGCTCACAACTTTAGGGTTTATTTGAATTGAGGAGATTTAAAGAGAAGAGAAGGGAACAATTTAATTTGGACATTGTCCTTGATTTACAGGTTGAAATCATACATTTCTTTATGTAAAAAGCTAAGTTAGTTTTGCTTAAGGAAAGCTGATGAAATATAAAAGAATACATAATTTACTTCCCTTCCTTAGTATTTCCTTCCTGAAAATGGAAGAAATCACCAAGAGGGGGGTGAATTGGGGATTTCAAAAAATCTTTTTGAAAGATGTCTGAATTCTTTTTCAAAACTTTGAAAAACAAATAATGAAAGAGTAAGAGAAGAAAAGCTGGACACACAAGATTTATACTGGTTCAGTCTTAAACTTGACCTACGTCCAGTCCCCAGATATCTTCTGGGTATTTCCAGTAGTTCAACAGGCTTCAATTACAACAATGTAAACCACATGCAATTCTACTTACCTAGGACTTGCTCCCCCTTACACTTTGTAATTAAACTACCCAACTCACAGGTTTCCACAACCTTGAGTTAATACAAACAACTATTTGAAAAATGATTTCAAAGAATCAAGACTCTCAAAAGAGCAAATATTGATAAACACTGAATATCAAATCAAAAACACAATACAGACTCAAATTGCAAATATAATCAGTTGTAGCTTGGTTGTGTGTATCTTGCTCTGAGTCTTCATAGCTTTTTATAGGTTAACTAGAGGAACTAGCCGTTGCATTTTCTTCTCTAACGTTCAGCTGCAAATCTGGCAAATGATAGTTGCATATTATCCTCTGTTCTTTCAATTCTCAGCTGGAATCTTGGAATTTGTTGATACATATGGTCTTCCAGATATTTAGTCATTCCATAACCCTTATTAGACCGTTGGAGGGTGATTTAATTGATCCATAATGGTCTATGCTGAACCATTGGGATAGAGGAGAAAGATCAGCCCTATTCTTAGTTCTTCATTTATTACACTTATTCCAGATCTGATTCCATCTTGATCTTAGCTGAACTCATCTAAAATTTACTCAAAACTTCATCAAAGATATTAGAAACAATAGTATTACATGGTAAAACATTTTCAGATTAACCCATAAAGATTTCGTAGATTGACACAATCTGGATTTTCAAAATCACCAATGCAAACTCTAGTTTGTAATCCCAAACTCGAGTTTTGGGTTCATCCAGAAGGCATAAGTGTTAAATAAAAGCGTAAACTGGAGTTTAGAAATGTTTGACTCGAGTTTGGTTCTTACAAAGAAGATTGTCGGGCTCTGGTCTTTGGATGAGAGTTTGGACATATGGCTAAAGTCGAGTCAATTAATGACTAACTCGAGTTTGGGGCTTTGTTATGAGGATAAGCCTAAGTTCAAGAACTTCCAGACTGGAGTTTAGAAACACAAACTGGAGTTTTCAAATCAGACATATTGTTGATCTCTCTGTGTGACTCAGACTCGAGTTTACAACTGGAAACTCGAGTTTCAGTAAGAACTTGAAACTTTGAAATCTCTTCTGTTTAGGAACAAACTAGAGTTTGCAAACAGAGACTGGAGTTTATAAAGCTTGTGAGAATGCTGAAGTTTCTGAATTCTTTCTGTTTAGTCTAAACTCGAGTCTTAAGGTCTAAACTCGAGTTTGTCTTGTTGTCAAAAGCTTTGAGTGCTCTCTGTATCTTTCAGACTCAAGTTTGCCTGAGTAAACTGGAGTTTGGCTTCTTTTGTAAAATCTGGGCTATTCTCTGTCTAGTCCAAACTCGAGTTTAGGTACCTAAACTCGAGTTTGCTCTTGACATCAAGTTTCACAACTTATCAAAGAAACAAACTTTATATTTTACAATTGTTAGTTATCATCAAAACATATAGAGAATTAACAATTCCATCCATTACCCCTAGTCTATGACATACACTTTGGTGAATTACTTTTATTTCATGATTGAAACTAGGAGGTGGAAGATGATTGGTAATGAATATGATATCAGCTATGATGATTTGTTTTCTGAAGGAGTAGTATATGAGTTTTGGGATTCATCAGTCAACTTTCAATGGATGACCCATAGTGCATAAACTGTGATAGAAGTTCTTATTTTGCACTTTTTAGCCCTAATAAATGGAAGTATGCTTCCATTGTAATCTAGCATGAATACCTCAGCACATTTGTTTGGAAAAATTAAAATGAGTTTTACAAAATCATAATAGGATTGATTAGAACTTGATGATTTTGACAAGAATTGTAATGGTTTTGATAACTACATTTACTAATAAAGAAATGTAAAACAAGATTTACCAACATTTGTTTCCTAAGACCAAATTCGTAATTATAGGCTATAGGAATAGATCTACCTCACATAACCAATACATATAGATTAAACTTATACTTTAAACTCTAAAATCACCATAGGAATATGGGAGAAGTAGAGTAAGTAGTGTACTTACAAGACGCTTCTTCATAGGTTAGTGGTGGGTTAGATGAATAACGTTGCGATAGGCATTTTTCTATAGCATCATGGATACTATGCAGTAAAATACTGTAGCGATTTGTCACATACAAACTGGGGGATTAATGCGATTTAGGATGAAATTTGAGCTCTCCCGACTCTCAATGTTTTGATGATGATAAATTCCAAAGGTTTTGATTTGACGAAGATTGATAATTGAACTGTCTAATAATTCTCGAGAATAGTTTATAAGAAGCTTTCTGTGTTTCTCTCTATTTAAATCCAACGGTACTATAATTCTCGAGAGTGGAATAATGGTTCTCGAGTATGCCCAGTCCAAGATACAAACAATTGATCTCTAGTCATTTAAATGATTCTCGAGAATTCAGACATGATTCTCAAGAATGCTGAATCAAGAGACTATATGCAAAACTATCCTACACACAACCCTCATGATGATTCTCAAGAATTAAACAAGGATTCTCGAGAATGTCTCAATCATGAACATAGGATGTCAATCAAGCTTGTTCGTTAACTCTCGAGAATTGCTCTACAATTCTCAAGAATGTGCTATTCGATTTATGTCCCATACCTGATATGAAGATCTTACATCTACATGATTCTTGAGAATAGGTACAAGATTCTCGAGAATGCTACTTCATGTACAAGATGATATGTTGGATCTGAAAGTATTTTATCTATACAGTTCTTGAGAATGTGAATTTAACTCTCGAGAATGCATTGACCTCACAATACATCAACGCTAACATCAGTATTAACATTTTATCATTCCAAACCATCTTAAATCCAATAGGACATCATTTAATCAGTCTTAAACGTGTTTATATTGTATCTAATCATCATTTCAAATGTTTTACAGTAGATTTACTATACCTGATTAATAATTCAAGAAAAAATGATCCGACATAGATCAAGCATTAAATGATGACAGAGAAATAGAGCAATAATCAAAATTAAATCCTGAGACAGCAGCTGTTATTCTTTTGATTAATACTTATTCTAGCTATTTCTCTGACACAAGTACAAATAACGAAAAACACATTTAATGAAGGGCGCCACTGCATTTAATGAGGCAACGGTCGATTGGGCTCTACAAAGAAAGAACGAACCTAACAGAAATTCAATTTCAGACAATGGATATATTAAACTAGAGATGATGAAGTATTACGGAGGAATGATATAAAAAGCTAGAGCATTCAATATCTCAACTACTGGAACACTGAGCATTCAATTCGAAGTTATCACAGTTCATTGTTCCATCAACATTTCATTCAATATTTTCTCCGTACTTCAGTGTTTAACATGTATCTACTCAGTAAGGAGTGAAAACATATTTCATTGTTGTTTTATCAGCAAAGCTTAAGGTTGGGAACCTTTAAGCAAGGGTGTATGATTAGAATTAGTGAGAGGGAGTGAGTCCGAAGTGTTTTGGACTATCTCGAGATACTGAGTGTGTAATTGTGATTCGATTGTGGTTTAGTAAAATACCCAAAGCATTTTGGGAACTGGATGTAGGTTGTGTGCTTTGACCGAACCAGTATAATTTCAATTGTGTCATTTACCTTTCAATTTGCAATTTTTATCTGTTTATCCTATCAATCAAAAATTTTGAAATCACCTACTCACCCCCTATAGGCGATATTCTCTCTTCAAGCTCTACCTATTTTTTAATCTGATATCTCTAAACCAAACTCTCGATCATTTGTTTACTTTATTTGTTAGTAGTAATAGACAAACAAACACCAAATATATTCTCATCTCACTACTTTGACAAGGGAAACCAACAACATATTCAGTATTAATAGCGTCTATGGGACGATACTCTACACACTCTTTATTACTTGTTCAACTGGTTCACTTGTTACAAGATGATTTTGATCAACGACCCTTCTAAGCACTTGATGTTCTATGTTTGGCCCAAACCATTTTTCCATTTACTCATTGTCATGCTTGTTGCATATATCTTCTTTGCTACTTTGTCACGATGCTTATGGATAAGTTCGGCAACATTATGGTGTCTCTCCATGACCATTAAAGCATTGAATAACTCAACAAGGTTTTTGGTTATTTTATCCCAACATTGAAATGGAACTTGCTCATGGCCTATATTTCAATATCAACATGATTGATCAGCCAATCATATATTTTGTTATTGAAAAGCCTCATGTGTTTTACTGTAGTATCAAAGTCACAATCAAGTCTTGTATATGCATTTGTATCAAGTAAGTCCAGCCCATTTTTCCTTTCTTGCCCACCGATCATCATTTTTCCTCTATTCAATTTAATCAATTGGACGCTACAATTCTCCTTAATGTGCTCATGCCTTTAACCTCTAAAAACTCCCCGGACAACAGAGATTATTGCATTATGTCAATCAAAGACAATTGTTATTTGTAATGCACCTAATATCTTCTTAATCATCTTAAGGTACCATGTCCAGTCCTCAATTGTCTCTTCATGGACAAAAGTGATGGAAAACAACACAATTCATTGTCAACATTGAAGTTAGAAGCTAACAACAAGGTTCTATTATATGGTCTACTTAAATGGCTTCTGTCAATATATAGCAGAAGTGTGGTACCAGCAATAAAACCCTCTATACAACAACCATATGCTATAAATACATGCCCAAAGGTATTACTCCCACTAGCTACCTATTCAGCCATAACCTTGTGATTATCACATATTCATGGTATTAACATATATGTCTATTCAAGTCTACTATGAATTTCCTCTATTGCATTTTCCTTTTCCCAATATGCTTGTTTATATGTCAAGTGCATACCATAATCTCTTATCGAACTCTTCCTTATTTCATTTAGATGCTTGTTTGTGTGATTTCTAAACTCATCAATAATAATTGATGATGCCCAGCTAGTACTTCGAGTGTGTGTCACTTTGAGATTGTCTTGGGCTGTATGAACATGTTCTTTGGTGTATCTCATCACACATACGAAATTATTTCTCTTCCCAATTACCCTTGTAGTTATTCTCCATAAACAATCTTCAACCTCACATTTAACATACACACATTCCCTTGAATTCTTCACATATGTATACTCAAATTTGTAGGCAATACTGAACTTACATACACTTTCTTGGAATTATTTTCATGTGCAAATGTTTAATTCACTCCTACCAACAATTCCTTCAACTTCTTAGAGTTCATCTTTATTATCGGTGTTGGTGCTGTTAGTTCTCTGTGTTTTGGTGATAACTAATAACTGTAAGCAAAATGAAGTTAATGGTTTAAGTCAAAATGCTTTTAACTTAATGAAACATAAATCAACAACTTACTATCAAAAAAGTAACTCGAGTTTAGAGTTGTAAAACTCGAGTCAATACAAGCCAGAGACCTCTCAAAAATATTTGAGCTTATGCTTGACTCGAGTCAATCATTCTTAACTCAAGTCAATACAAGGCATAGAGTTATCAACATATTTTAAAATTATATTGACTTGAGCCAATCTTGCTTACCTAGAGTTATGAGCTCTTATGAAATTTTTATGAAATGTCAGTAACTCGAGCCTGTCTATTTAACTCAAGTAATAATTTATGGACTTAAACTTATTTTCAAAATCACAAGTCCTTAACTCGAGTATGTATATTTTAACTTGAGTTCAGTGTTTGAAACATATTTTGTAATTATCTAGTTAACTCAAGTTAGTTACTTAATGATTCAAGTTGACGCAATTTCAAACCACTTTCAAAATGTTATTTCGAAGTTCACTTTCGAAAGAAGAGCTTGACTCGAGCTAACTTTGAATGACTCGAGTCATGCACTTAAGTTAGGAATTTAACCTTGAGCCTAAGTCATACAAAGACATTTTTGTTTAAACTTCAAACTTATTTTTCAAAGAAGATGATCCAGTAACTCGAGCTTAAAATTCTTAACTCGAGTCATGCACTCCAATTTGCCTGAAATAATGTTGAGTGCAAAATGACCCTATTTTATAATCACTGTGTTCATAAATGCTAAATCTTAAAGTGTGATTCATATACTTCACATCTTTACTCATTATTATTCCTAACTATGCTTAATTAGTTTGCTAATGAGTTTTAGAAGATGAAAAAGTGGTTTAATGCAGATTAATTAAAAAGCAAATGATTACATTAGATGCATTAATTGCTGGTTCAAAAAAGAAACCACTATTTTGAGCAATCTACCTCTATACATTCTGAAGATTTTAAGGAATAAGAATGATGACACTCATTGAATATACAAGACGTGAGAGAATCAACCAAGCTTCAAGTCTCAATGGCTATCTTAATGAGTCCTAACGGTTGAATCTCAAGCTTCTCCAACGGTCATAAATGAAAATCAATATAAATACTAGAAGCATTGGATTCTCCAACTACTGAAATTTTGTGCATTTACTGTGATATTATTACAAGTTATTGTTTCATACACTTGTAATATCTTTGGATATATAATCTTCAGTATTTATCAATCTGCTCTTTTAGAGAGTTTATTATTGATTCATAATTCATGTAAGAATCTCAAAGTTGTAGGACCTTAAGATTAGGTTATCATATTACAACTTGTAAGGTGGAGTGAATCCTAGTGAGAGAATTACTTTTGAGTACAAAGTGTGTAATTGATTGAAGAGATAGTGAAAATCCCAAAGTGTCTGGGGTCTGAACATAGGTCAAGAGTTAAAACTGAACCAGTATAAGTCTTCTGTGTTCATCTTTCTCCTACTCTCTCTGTTAGTCTTTATTTTTTGGTGTGAATTCTAGAGGAATTAGAAAATTTTTTTAAATTACCCAATTCGCCCCCTCTCGGTAATATTCAGTCCTTCATAGGTGCACTCTAAACTACACATGGAAGGCTTAGAAGATGTCTTGAGCTGTAATTATTTATTACATATTCATCCCTCATTCCGTAACACACTAGCTTGTCAATATGGCATACTTGTCTTGCAAGTCCCAAGAATTAATCAAGCTTGCATGGATAATAACAAGTGTTGTCAACATATTGTTGGAAATTATGCCCTAGGGGCAAGTCATTATACTTTAAACATTAACGTTATTTAAAGTATTTTTCCGTCTAGTTATCATATCATTTGCATACTTATTATGATAATTGTATCCTTGGATATATCATAAAGATTATCCTAAATGTCCCTGGTTGGTCATCTACGCAGGAGCAAAGATGAAATAAGACCAGTATGACTTTGATGAGGTATGGAGATACAAATCAAAGTCATAGGCACTTCTGAGAGCACAAGGTACTGGACTGACCCATTATGAGAAAGCTGAATGGGTTAAGTCATAAGCTTTTTTCATTGTAACCACGTCATAGTGCCCTTTGACATGAGATCATCATGGATTCCTACATGAAAGTTGTTGATCTTTGACCTAGTCAAAAGTCTCCTTTAACAGGGTGATGATAAAGGATTCGATCGGGATTAGTGCTTTTCATGTAGAGGAATGTGAATGGCCAAGATGAAATTTGTCCCTCACATTTATAGAGAGATAATACTGGGCCCCTCGATGAGTGGGTCTGAGAAATGTATGGCCATACCGGTGGAAAAGAGTTTCCATTTCAATTGTTAGACTACTTAAGAATCGAGAAAGTAATGGTCAAGAATAGGAAGTCGACATTATTCATGCTTCATCCTGAATCAAATTATCGCGTGACAAAAGGGGCGTGACATGATTGTATGATAGGTTGTATCGTATCATCGATCCCCATGTGAATTGGGTAGTCGTAATGTCTTGCTAGAGGCCGCTTGCGATTTGTGGGCTGGTACAGTATTGGCCCGCTGCCAATCTCATGTGGGCCTGCAGGGTTGCACACAAGAATGACCCAACACGAGCAATAGTGTCCAGATTCATTGAATCTTAGATATGTCTAAGATTGAATGAATACAAACTTTAATTTAGGGTGGATATATATATATATATATATATATATATATATATAGTATTTAATTTATTTGATAAATTAAATAACTAAAATAATTGAGATATCATATATCTAATTTAATTTGAATCAAGATATAGTATCTCATATTTAATTAAAGGGTTAAGGTGCAAAAATACACATGAGCTTTTTCCCCAAGAGCAAAAATACAGTTATGCTTTTTTTAGGAGCAAAAATACACATGTGGTTACCGTTTTGGTGCAAAAGTCACATCCCGCCATTAAATCACTATTCACCGTCGTTAAGTTACTATATACCTCATCTCTTTCTCTCTCATCACGGTGAACAGTGACTTAACGGTGGAATGTGACTTTTGCACCAAAATGGTAACCACATGTGTATTTTTGCTCGTGGGGGAAATGCTCATATGTATTTTTGCACCTTAACCCTTAATTAAATAGACATATATCATATCTCAGATTTAATTTTCGAATACAGATATCATATATCTGATTTGATTTGATTTGAAATATAATATCTCAAATTTAAATAAATAGATAGATATCGTATCTCAGGTTTAATTTATAAAGATAAATTAAATCAGTAGTCTTTTAATTCGGATTAAATAATTAGATTATATTAGATCTGTTGGACAAATTTAATTAATATTATTTAATTCAAATTCAAATTTAAAAATTAATTAGATTAATTTTGAATATATAATACGTCTATTGGGGTTTAAAAACCCTAAGCGATAATTCGCAAGACATTTTCAAAAAAGCCGTGAAAAGAAAACCCTAGAGAGAATACACGTGAGACGCAAAAGTAGGAAGGTGCTAGCACACTGTCGTTCATGTTGGAGAGCTGTTTGATGTGGATACCAGTAGAGGGAGTGGATTTGTAGAGTCGACTCCTAGAGATTGATCAAGCAAGAAGGCATTAACCCATGAGTTCGAATAAACGTACACGAGCATTTGAAAGGTACGGTTCTAATTACCAACTTGATTTAAAAGCTATTAATAGATCCTCTTCATGGGATTCATAAAATTTTAATGGATGAAATCCTTCCACTACGTGTACAGATCCCTACACATACTACCAACAACAGTATAGGAAATAACTACATCTCTAACCAAACTAACTATGACATACCTTTCTTGATTATCCATTTCCCTTCCTACATTATCAAGACCTTTACATGCTACATACACATGTGCACTACTGTCATTATAGTGAAACATATTTTCCAATTCAAAATAATCAATTAGATCTACTGATATATTTTCATCAAAGCTCAAAGTGTTTAATGTCACACCAATGACCATCTAAACCAAGCTATCCTCCTATATTTACACTCAATTCTTCAATGGTCATTCCCTCCTTTATTGATTTTACCCTCACACTCCCACCATTATTTAACTTTACCTTCAACATTAGTTACAAACTCCCCCTAACATAGGAAAAACAAATAAGTGACTTCGAAGACGGTGTTACCCCATATTGGATGTCATCTTGCATTATAACCTACAACAAAAAATAAAGATTTCATCAAAATGTTAGTCTTAAAGCAATCATATTTCATCATTAAGAAAATCCCCACAACACATCCACTTGGACCATTGACTTCTTCCTGAAGGGGTTTGACAATTTTAGTTTCACAATTAATAACAAAAGTCAACCTTTACTAAGTATTTAACCTCCAACTACACACGCATATCATGGCAACATACATTTGTAAGGGAATTGAGTAAATTAGTGATGGTCTTAGCAAAATCCATTATGTGATTGACTAAAATATTAATAGTGTTGACAAATTTCATAATGGTTTTGACAAAATCTATAATGGTTTAAACAAAATTAATAAGTTCTTACAACATGTGTCAAAGGATTGACCAAGAGTTTGGGTTGTGACCAATTGAGTAATGCGAGTGACAAAACTAGCAATGGTATTGACAAATATCGCCATGATTTTCACACAATCGTAAGGTCCTGACAAAATCAGTAAATGGCTAGACTTTTATTGTTAATGGAAATGACAAAAACAGTTATGGTGTTGACCAAAAACCAGAAATGTTCATGACAACAACTATCATACAAATGGTCAAATGCCTTTTGAACATTACTCATTCCATGTACACTTAATGCATACAAGTCATCAACCCCAGAGAACATGTTCCTTTCCATATACATAACCTGCAATAACTTTCACCATTAACAAGCATCCACATAAAACATTCATGTTATCCCAACCCATGTAATTCATATTCAAGTTATCCACGCCCTTATTAATTCTTCTCTCCAACCAATTGAAAGTGGAAGAAATCACCAAGAGGGGGGGTGAATTGGGGATTTTAAGGGAAAAAAACTTTTCAAAATCTTAAAACAAATAACAAGAGAGTAAGGGAAGAAAAGCTTGACACAAAGAATTTATACTGGTTCGGTCACAACTTGACCTACGTCCAGTCCCCAGATACCTCCTGGGTATTTCTAATATCTTAGAAAGCTTTAATTACAACAATGTAAATCACATGCAATTACAATCACCTAGGACTTGCTCCCCCTTACACTTTGTAATTAAACTACCCCAACTCACAGGTTCCACAACCTTGAGTTTTCTCACAACAAATGATCAAAAATGATTTTCACAATCAAACTCTCCTAAAGAGTAGATAATCATAAACACTGAAGTTCAAAAAATATTTTACATAAAACAGAGCTTAAAGATCAAAGAAACAATTAGATGTAATTCTGTTGTGTATATTGCTCTTCGTCTTTGTGAGTATTTATAGATTAATCAATGAGACTAGCCGTTGCGTTTTCTTCTCCAATCCTCAGCTGTAATTCTGAAAAATAGTCGTTGCATATTTTCAGCCATCTCTTCAATTCTTTGCTGGAATCTTGGATATAGACGTTGCAGATGTTTTCTAGTACTCTTGCATTTTTGTAATTCATTTTAGACCGTTGGAGAGTGCTTAGATTGATCCATAACGGTCAGAGCTGAACAAATGAGATCAGGGAGAAGTTTCAGCCTGGTTTTTAGTCTTGCAATAAATGCTCTTATTCCAGAGTTGATTTGATGCTCAAAACGTGTTAAAGTAATCTGAAACTCATGAACAAACACATTAAACATATATATAATGATTCATAATTCTATTTTGAGTGTAAGACAATGCTTAAGATTGAATCCGAGAGGTGAAAACGCATCATTTAAATAACAGGGATCTGTTAGGCTCGAGTTTAAGACTGCTATGCTCGAGTCTGTTCATCAACACTCAAGCATAATCTGGGTAGGCTCGAGTCTGGAACCATTCACAACGTACTGAAGCTTAAGTTCAAATGCACAGGCTCGGGTCTAAATACTTAGGCTCGAGTCTGCTCGGGCTCTGTCACTTGAATAGCTCTCTGCCTGACTTAGGCTCGAGTCTATTAGTGACAGGCTCGAGTCTATTTCACTAAACCGTTGTACAAATGCTTTTCAAATTGAAACATGCTCAAGTTAATGAATATATGCTTGAGCCTATGATTGTGAAAAACTTTGGTTGCTCTCTGGAAGGGACATGCTCGAGTTAAAATTCTTAGGCTCGAGTCTGTTCTTAAGAAAAAAAAACGTTTTGAAGAGCTTTCTGTAAGATTTAGGCTTGAGTCAAAAACATTTATGCTCGAGTTTAACAGCTTAAGAAATTTGACATGCTCTCTGTAAGACTTAGGCTCGAGTTTAACATGATAGGCTCGAGTCTGTCTTAGTTATAAAATGTGACTTTTGTCTCTGTCACGAGCAAGCTCGAGTTTATTATGTTAGGCTCGAGTTTGCCCGGGGTGAAAACAGCAAAAAGGCTCTCTGTCACGCACAGGCTCAAGTCTATTATGTTAGGCTCGAGTCTGCTCGAGTCCAAAACGTTTATTTTCCTTTCTGTTGAGCACAAACTTGAGTCTATTACATCTAAACTCGAGTTTAACATGTATTATCAGAATTAAATCAATTTTAAGGATCTCTAAACATGTTGAAAACTTAGCAACAAGTTTACAATGTCTTGTTATCATCAAAACACATAGAGAACTAACACCAATCTGTCGTCTCCTACCAATTAAATCTATAACCTATTACAAAGCAATAAGCTCTTCATTATACTTCCTTTCACAACTAACATGAACAAATAAATAAATAATGAACACCACATCATCAATGCCATTCGACATACGTAAAGTTGAAACCTTAATCTCCCTCGACCTATAAACCTGCTTACCCACAACCAAAACCCATATTAAAAACCATAATGACACTACCATGGTCATTGTCCAACGAGTATATTGAACAATGGGAACAACTAAAACCAACTAACGTAAAGCCCTAACTTTTTACTATACCTATACCATTAAATCCATTTTACCACACCTGAAACCCACCTACATGAACAATGCGAAGAAGATAAGGAAAAATATAATGGTTTTCGAAAAGTTACTTACATTTTACTCTTTTGTTGGCTTCCCTTTCTTCAACGTCATAGCCTCTATGCTTCATCACTTTCACTTCATCCTCCTTTACTTTAGCGTGCCAGCTACTCCTTTATGACAGAGGAAAGATGAAATCATGTTTTATATTAAAAGGGCACTTTGGTATTTTTGTCAAAATATGCAAAACCCTTATTTACCTCACATTCCTTCTTTGTCTTTTCAAAAAGTTAATGGTCTTTTTCAGGGTTTTGCATTTTTATGTGGCATTTAAGTTTCTTTTTTCCACACACACACACACACACACACACACACACACACAAACATGTGCGCACACACACATGCACATATATATTTAAATGAATAGAAAGAATTAAATATATACCTCTAGGACCTGATACTTTATAAGAAACCGGTCTTAAAAGTATTACATTTTTAATTTAATATTCTTAATTTTAGGATTGGATATGTTATAAACCTCCGGTCTTAAAACTAAATGAATAGAAAGAATTAAATATACCTTTAGGACCAAATACTTTATAAACAACCGGTCTTAATAATATCCCCAAACGCTTGTCCTGCAAGAAAATAAATATTTCCCTTTCCAAACTTCTCTTTTTGTCACATTGAAAGTGATAACTCATGTTCTGTCTCACTCTCCAATGTTTATGTGTTACTACTTCACGTTGCTCTCTCGACAAGGTAGTGTTGGTTAGCTTATCAATTTCTAGTTTATTAGTTCAACAATGATATACAAAGCTGTCATAAGAGGTTTTTCAGTTTGATATTACTTTCTGATTTTTCTTCTTATCATTATGGTAATCAATGAAATGTTCTTGTGGGTTCCTTTATTATCAATGAATATTATGTTTTCTAGATTATATTTTCACTTGAGACATACTCAAGTGACCAACAAGTGTTTCTATGGTTACTTTTGTTGTCTACAAAAGCAATGTCTATGGAGAAGAATTCCTTGGGAAAAGTATTTGAATTTATATGGTATAGGTGAGTCCACAAAACCTTTATATGATGCATTTATTTTTCTTGTTTGATTTATTGTCATACATTTATGATGAAGAGTTGGCTTAGTTCATGCAATTTTAAAATCTTTTCGATAATGTATGTTGAATATTTTCGTCTATAGGAATTCAACTATAGAATATAGTTGGATAAATGCTCTTCGGACAAGTGTTGAATATGAGAATAAGGTGAGGGAATTTATAGAATTTGCTAAATGAAATGTCAATGATGATAGTGGAAAGTTTTATTGCCCTTGTATAGAATATTTGAATTAGAGGCGACTAAGTCTTGAAGTTATACACTCACATTTAATTTGTGAAGGATTTTGTAAGACTTATATAGTATGGGTATGGCATAGTGAAAAAATGTTGAGTGCATCTCAACATAGGGAAGTGGAATTTGATGATAATGACATGGATATGGATGATCAAATAGAAGATATTATTCGTGATGTGAGAGAAGAGGCTTTTGAGCAATCACATGCACATGGTAATATGTGTAGTGATGCAGAGACATCGCTTTACCCTGGGAGTAAGAAATACCAATTATTGCATAGTATGGATGGAGCAATAAGAGTTTCTAAGAAATGATTTAGGCTTTTAAGGGCATGCTTCCATATGATAATGAGTTGCCGCATCGATACTATGATGCTAAGAAAATACTTTGTCTTTTAGAGATGGAGTACAAAAAGATCCATGCATGCCCGAATGACTGCATATGGTGTAAAAAATAGTTTGAAGATAAGCATAAATGTCTAAAATGTGAAACCTCAAGGTACAAATCAAATAAGAGGGCTGCAAAAGTGTTGTGGTATCTTCTCAAGCAGTTGTTTGCCAATGAAAATAATGTAAGAAATTTGAGGTGGCATGCAGATGAAAGGATTTATGATGGAAAGCTTCAACATCCGGTTGATTCTTTTCAATGGAAGAAAATCGATCAACTATTTCCTAACTTCAGCGAAGAAGCTAGGATTCCTTTAACACCAATGGCATTAATCTATATGGTAGCCTTGGAATCAGACATAATTCATGCCCTGTACTCCTGATTATTTACAACTTATCTTCTATGTTATGCATGAAATGAAAGTACATCATGTTGTCTATGTTAATTTCGGGACCAAAACAACCTGGAAATAACATGGATGTTTACCTTAAGCCCTTGATCAAAGACTTGAAGGAGTTGTGGGAAGAATGTTTCGATGTTTTTGACTCTTTCAAGAAGGAGGTTTTTAAAATACAAGACATGATATTTTGTATTATAAATGTCTTCCCAGCATATGGTAACTTGTCGGGGTATAGTGTAAAAGGCTATAAAGCATGTCTGGTTTGTGAAGAAGGCACATGCTACCATTAACCTCAATATAAAAGAAAGACGGTTTATCTCGGCCATAGGAGATTTCTTAGACTGGGACACCCATATCGTTGATTAAAGAAAACTTTTTTTGATGGCCAAGAGTATTAAGATGCTTTAGAGGCATTGATTGGGGAGCAAGTTCATGAAAAGGTGAAAAATATCAATGTCATCTTTGGTAAGATTGGAAAAAGTAGAAGAAAAACAAATATATGGAAAAAGAAATCTATATTCTTTGATCTTCCATATTAGCGCAATCTTGATGTGAGACACTATATTGATGTCATGTATGTAGGGAAAAACATATATGATGGTATTGTTGGCATACTTCTCAACATACAAGGTGGTTCTAAGGAGTAATGGGAATATGGGAAAACTTACATCCAAGGACATATGGTAAGAGAACTTATTATCCCCCAACTTCTCATACTTTGTCTAAGGATGAGAAAAGAAGTTTCTACAAGTGTTTACATGGCACAAAAGTTCCCTCAGGGTTTTAAGACGCTTGTATCGATGAAGGACTTGAAATTAGTAGGTCAAAAGTCTCATGATTGTCATATCTTAATGCAACAACTACTCCCGGTAGTAATTCGAGGCATTGTCGAATATGATCTTCAACACATTTTGACTAGACTTTGTTTCTTCTTCAATGCGGTTTGTAGTAAAGTTTTTGAGATTGAAAAATTAGATTAGAAAATGAAAGTTGTCTTATCTTGTGCCAGCTTGAGAAGCTTTTTCTTCCTTCACTTGTTAACATCATGACTCATATAATTGTTCATTTAATGAGCAAGATAAAGTTGTGTAGCCCTATCAATTTATGATGGATGTACCCAATTAAAATATCTATGAAATTCCTAAAAGGGTATGTGAAGAACACAAACTAGCTGAAGCATAAGTTGTTCATAAATATGTTTTTGAAGAGCCATGGAATTTTGTCTAAATTATTTGGCCAAAGTAAGACATATTAGGCTTCCTAAATATCTGCATGCTGAAGGGGGTAGACGAGGGGCTTCAGTAAAGAGTATGGATCCTGATGAGTTGTCTCAAGTCCATTTAAATGTTGATGAAGTTCAAGCCAACATAGAAGCACATAAAGAAGCTGTAAGGAAAGAAAATCATCAAATGACAAAACTGTGAGAGGAGCTGAATCACCAAGAGGGGGTGAATTGAGGATTCTGAAAATTTTCACGTTTTTGCCTCTAATGGTGATTATTCGAATGAAAAAATAGTGAGCAGGGAAGAATAGCGATGCAAGACAATCTATACTGGTTCGGCCCAACTCCTTGACCTACATCCCGTCCTTAGGCGCCCTGAGCTTTTCACTATAATCACTTGATTACACACTCTGTAACTCTAAAGCAATTCTTTCTCTAGAACTCGCTCCCCCTTACAAGTTGTAATCAATGATCTCCCAAATCTCCAAGTCCCCCGACTTGAGACATCTTACAATCAATGAAATACACTTGATAAAAACTCTCTAATAAAGCAGATTAATGATCACTGAAGCTCAATGGTGTCAAACGACACTCTGTACAAGAAAGTACTCAAATAAATGAACAAAGTTAATGCAATTCATTTTTTAGCTCAGTGTTCATGTAGAGACTTGAATGCAACTCTATTTATACTTAGAGAGGCTTTAATAGTCGTTGCTTGCATTCATTCGACCATTGGGGAAGTTTCCCTTCAGTTAGAAGCAGTTTGGTCCTTTCTCTCTCTACACTTGTGCTTGTTTCTTGACTTGTAGGATAAAGAGTGACTTCTAGTCGTTTATATCCATTGGGATTGTCAGTCCTTACTTAAATGAAAGTCTCTTTATCCTTTTTCCACAGTGGAAGGCTTGGTAGTTGAGATTACAGAAAGTTTGGTGGTGTGCATTTATTGCTTCTGACAAGACTTTGCCTTTTGTGTTAACAGCACCTTTAATCTCTTTGAATCTTCTGTAATTAGGCTGAAATACACTAGCAAACACATTAAACATATCTGGTAATGATGACAATTAAGAATATAAAATCATTCAGATCATTCTATAAGCATTACACAAATTTCACAAGTTTGAATTCTCAGAAGGGGCGACCAATACTCGAGTTTGTCACTATGCACTTAAGCCAAGACTCCAGTTTCTGGGTCAATACTCGAGTCTTCTCCTTCCAGAGACGGGACTCGCGATATGAGCTTTGGTGTTCCTGATGAACTTAAGCCAATACTCGAGTATTCTTCCAATACTCGAGTTTTAGACTCTTGATGAATAAATGTCCAAAACATCAAAACCGGAGTTTCCTCTTAATACCGGAGTATTGAAGGTTTAGAAAACTTGAATGCTCTCTGCATGGCTCAATACTCGAGTTTCGGTTTCAATACTCGAGTTTCCACCTTAGTTTTGAAACTCTAAACTTAGTTGTGAAAATGGTAAACTGTAGTTTTCAAAACTGTGGTTCTCAATACCAAGGTTTTTTGACTAATTCAATTTTAAGTACCTCTTTGTTTGGCTCAATACTTGAGTATTCCAATGATACTCGAGTTTCCATAAACATTTAAATTCCGGAGCCAAGTTGGAAAACCGTCTTTTCAAATTCCAAACCGTAGTTCTCAAAACCGTGGTTTTCCAAACTGAGGTTTTCAATTTTCAGCTTAAATCATCTAAAGAGTCACACAGGCCTAAACTCGAGTTTTCATGTCAATACTCGAGTTTTCCCTTAATGCAAAACTTGCGATGCTCTTTGTAACTTCCAATACTCGAGTATTCATTTGAATACTGCGGTATTGACCTATATTAAATGCATTGAGCTGTTCTTTGAATCTCAATACTCGAGTTTTCCTACTGAAACTCGAGTATTGCCTTAACCTGCAAGTTTTCAACTTTTTGAGACAACTCTTCATTCTTGATCTCTCAATTGATTATTATCATCAAAACCCATAGAGAACTAACACAAATAAAGGTTAATTAGGGAGCACAATAGAACTTTTACAAACTGGTTCAAAATAAAGGTCGAGGGATGTAATATCCTGAATTTTAGGCCTAGAAACTTGAGAATAAGCTTAAAGATGATTGAAAACTATGCCCAATTCTGGAAAAGTCCCAAGAATTTCAGGAGATAAAATAGCCTTCAGGGGAACTTGGCCATATTGGTCAATGTTCATGGTATGTATAGGCCATAGAAATTGAAATGCCAGTACAGAAAGGAATAAAACACTTATACGTCGTTAATCGAGTGGAAAAAATGTCATTTAGCTATTTCCTAAGGTATGAGACAATTAGCGGAGAAAAGATGTACTAAAATTAATATACACATGACATTTCCTGGACTGATAAGGGTTTCCTACGTTTTTGGAAGAAATAAGAAAGGAGGAAGATTCAATAAAAATATAAGATTAAAAGAGCAAATAAAGAACTATAGAATGCCACATCGTACGATAGGTAAAATATATGATATAGAAGTGGCCAACAATGCAAGGAAAGAAGAGGACCAAATTACGCCACATATGGTTAGCGAAAAGGAAAAGTCAGTATAATCATAACTTGGAATTCATATGTGATCAATAGTTATACCTTTTCAATGAAGTCCTGAGCTGATGAAGCACCGTCTAGAACAACGGTGTTGTGATAGAGGCTTAATCTATGCACTTATTAAGTTCAAAAGACAAGAACCCTAAATTGGTAGTCATGCCTTATTATGGGGTTACAAAAGAGATTTAGGAGGTGGACTATGTTAAAATTAAGAGTTAAGGTGCAAAAATACACATGAGTATTTTCCGTAGGAGCAAAAATACACATATGCTTTTTTGAGGAGCAAAAATACACACGTGGTTACCATTTTGGTGCAAAAGTCACATCCCACCGTTAAGTCACTATTCACCGCCGTTAAGTTACTGTTCACCTCATCTCTTTCTCTTTCATAACGGTGAACAGTGACTTAACGGTGGGATGTGACTTTTGCACCAAAATGGTAACCACGTGTGTATTTTTGCTCCTAAAAAAAGCATATGTGTATTTTTACTCCTAGGGAAAAAGCTCATGTGTATTTTTGCACTTTAACCCTAAAATTAAATTTGCCATTTTCAAATGTAAGTGGGTTAATGTCAATACTGGTGTTCAAATCGATCGGCTAAGATTTACATTAGTCGATATCAATAGTAGTAGTTTTGGAGATGAGCCTTTTATTATGGTAGACCAGGTGAAACAAGTGTTCTATATCACCAATCACGAAAATAAAATATGGTCTGTAGCTGTCGAAGGAAAAATGTTCATTGATATTAATGAGGAAATTCATTCAAGTTATGGTCTTCCTGAGAGTACTCTTTTTCAAGGGGTCTCCCGAAAATGAGTAAAGAAAATGAAGCGGATAATGAACCCGACATAAGAAATTATCATCATGAAGGGATATATGGGAGGATATCCCTTTATAAAAGAGACAACTCATCAAGTAATATTCATATGCAGAATTTTTTAAAAACTTTAAGGTTTGAACTATATTCCTTCCTATGTTCTTAAACAAGGACATTGACTATGAATCTTTTGTTTTTAGTTTTTACTTTTGTGACAGGATCTAAAAGGGGCATGCTATATAAAAGAGGAATGTTACGTTGTTAGGTGAGAATCTGATGAAGACATGGTGAATTGGGCATGTATGTTCATTTAGGTCTTGTCTTTGTAAATTATTTTATTGTATTCATTTAGGTGATGTATTCTCATAGTATATTCATTAAAAGGATATAACTCATGGTGATAATATTTGTATTCATTTCTAATAATTCAATTTGTATTTCATAATGGATTGTTCATGGCTTGTAATTTAAAGTACTGCCTTTTAAGTGATGGTTGGATTGGGTGGTTGATGTTTATAATCAGTAAGAAATAGCTCAGGAAAAAATATGAGAAAATTTAGACCGGACATATTTCATAAGAGGTCTAACAAGTTTGACTTTTAAGACTAGATGTTTGAAATAGCCAGTCTATAAATTGAGACATTCAAGACTAGTTGGGTATGTTAAATTTCCAGTCTTAAAAGTCAAACTTATATGACCGGCTTATTCTTAAAATTTGGACTTTTTAGACCTATTGTTTAATACATCCAATCTTAAAAGTCGGTCTTTTTAGATTGGTGTATTTATTCATCCGGTCTTAAAAGTAGGGTTTTAAGACCTACCAAAAAAATATATCAGGTCTATATAGTAAGACTTTTAGACCTCATATTTTGAAAGTCCGATCTAAAAACAATTTTTTAAGACTGGTCTCACTTCCAGTCTTAAAGTGACAGACTTTTAAGGTCGCCTATATCAAGACCGGTCGCAGATATGGTCTTAGGATGTGTTTTTCATTTGGTCTTAAAAGCTTTTTTTTTTGTACAAGTATAAACCTAAAAAAACCATAGCTAATAAAAAATATAGGGTTTCTTAAAGTATTCAAAAACTCATCAAAACCATAAGTCAATCAGTTCAAAACGAAGCTAATCAAGTTTCCACTTTTGATTCTGAAATCTGGTGTCACTTTGTCTAGTTGAATGGCACAAAAATCCTCCAACAAGAAAGATGAAACCATATAAATAAAGCTCTTGATGAGTAAAACAATTGTTATGAAGGAAGTTTTTAGATTAGAGGTGGTTAAGTAGTTTGCATCTTGCTTTGGTTTCTCTCTCCTCTTCCAATGTTCACCACCAATTTTGGTCTTCTCCAAGCTCTCTCACTCTTTCTTGTTTAATCCAAACATAAAGTGATGAATATGGAGGGGGAAATAACGTTAAATTGCATACTTAGACAATACTTAAATTGCACTAATGAAATTACTCCATATGTCCCTTCTTATTTTTCTTTATTCTCTTCTCTTCTCTTCTTTTATTATTTCCTCTTCCTTCCATTTTTGCCTAAATTTATTGGCTTTGGAGGAGTATGTGGGCATTAATCTAATGTTATTAATTCTTGTGTTGAAATGTGTCCAAGGTTCAGTGTTTGGGAAAATCAAGTGCGCGATTTAGCCGGAGATCGATAGATTTCCCAAACTCAAATGCTAGGTGGTGAGTTCTAGTGTTGTCAACACAAAAGTGATGTCATGATGAGGAGACACTTGTCATATTCCTATTGGACCAACACAAAAGTTGTGTTATCATAACTTACTTTATTAAAGTTACTTTAATAAAGTTACTTTATCGATGCCTTTTCAAGATTCTGCTTGGGTTTTGCTCGAGATTGTGACCCGCATACCGAGACCTACCAAATGACACTAGATTAAACTCTATGTATAGGCCCCCACATGGCACCATAGACCAATGTCTTTTCCCCAAAAACGCAGCTATACATGTATGCCCTGAAAATACCATGTGCACACCTATATTGGCACATTTTTGCTCAACCAATTGTCTTATACCTCACGAAATAGTTGGGTGGCATCTCCCTACCAACCCAATGGTGTTAGTTCTCTATGTGTTTTGATGATAATTGACAATTGTAAACCCAAGTTGAAGTTTGTCTTTGCAAAGTTGAAAAACTTACTGTCAAAGACAAACTCGAGTTTTGGTTGAAAAACTCAAGTTTGGACTTGACAGAGAGCAACTCAAGTTTTTTGTAAACTTAGACAAACTCGAGTTTAGTTTTTGAAAACTCGAGTTTAGGACATATAGAGAGCTCCTAAGTTTTTCAAGTCAAAGCAAACCAAAGTTTGGTGTAATGAACTCTAGTTTGACAGCACAGAAGAAATCTAAGTTTTCCAAGCTTTGTTTGAAACTCGAGTTTGTGTTATGTAAACTCAAGTTTGTAATACATAGAGAGCTATGCTCCCTCTAAGCTTGAGAAAACTCAAGTTTAGTTTCTGAAAACTCCAGTTTGCATTTGCTAAAAAATTTGACAAAGTTTTTCTCTTATGAGGAAACTCGAGTTAAGTTTTTACTAACTTGAGTTTAGATCTTACAGAGAACAACTCAATATTTCTAAAGTTTTGGAAACTCCAGTTTTCTATTGCAAACTCCAGTTTGATCCATATAGAGAGTTTTCCAGTTTTCCAAAGTTTTGTGAAAACTCAAGTTAGACTTTGTAAACTTGAGTTTATGCCATACAGAGAGCTTCGCTCTATTTAAACCTTTTGAAAACTCCAGTTTTGAGCTTTTGGACTTAAATAATGTTTTTCACCATAAATGTCCAAAACTCGAGTTAGTCACTTAATGACTCGAGTTTAGCCTTTACTCAAAACTTGTTTGAAAGATCAAATCACGACATTCTTCTCTGGATGAAGAAAACTCGAGTTAGATTTATGAAACTCGAGTTTAGGCTTCTGAACTAAAATACAAACTCCAGTCTATATGAAGTAACTCGAGTTTGTGTCACAGAATTCAAAATTCAAATCATGCAAATCTATGAAATCTTTGTATTTGACCTATATACTTCTTATTAATACTCATTACTATTCTTAATTATGATTGACAAGTTTGTTAGTGAGTTTCAAATGTTTTAAAGAGTATTAAAATGAAGATTGAGTCAAAAGCCATAAAGCATATCAAAACATTTATTGCAAAGTACAAATAGCTTGCAATCTTTTGGACAATCATTCTCTGCACGATGCAAAAGAATTAATGCCCCCTTTCCTTAACTAGCTTCTACTATTCCAACAAATTAATCTCAAGGAAGTCAACCATAAAACTCTGAGCTCCTAGTTTAACTAAAGAGTAGAGAGAGAAGAAGACCAAAGCTTGTACTGATCCTTCCTTAATGTCTAAAACGGTTAGATTGAAGATTACAACAATCATTTAATGCTCTCTTGATATATATAGAGCTGCATTCAAGTCTTCTCAAGAACCAATAACTAAGAAACTGAAAAACGAATTGCATTCAAGTTTACCAACTACTCTTTCAGTTTTTCAACTTGTAAAGTATCTTTTGATACATTGATCTTTAGTGTTTATTTGTATCCACTCTAAGAGAGAGTTCATTTATTGTAAGGATCTCAAGTCAGAGGACTTGGAGATCGGGATATTGATTACAACTTATAAGGGAGAGTAAGTTCTAGTGAGAAAATTACTCTTGAGTTATAGAGTATGTAATCAATTGAGATAGTGAAAATCTCAAAGAGTCTGGGAACTAGATGTAGGTCAATAGATTGGACCGAACCAATATAAATCCTTGTGTCTTACTCTTCTTTCCTATACTTTGCTTAGCTCTATTTTAGTGTGCGAAAATAGAGTACTTAAGAAAATTTTTATAATCCCCAATTCACCCCCTCTTGGTGATTAAGCTCCACTTTTAAATGGCACTGTATATATGTCTTATGCTCTTCTACCCTTCTGCACTGACACTTTAGTACTACCACCTATACATACTGGGTCCTTGCCTAATAGGGCTGAATTACATAATCCCTGAGAGTCATGCTTTCTCTTAACACTCTTGGGACTCTTCTCGAACTGGGCTTAATCATCTGCCAAATGTAAACTTATCCTCAAGTCTCTAGGCCCAAAACTCAAGATATTACACATTAGATGTAGCGAAAGCTTAGGATTGAGTGTCATCCTTCTTGGTAGCCTCATAGTCTAATTCCTTCCTCTTCTTAAGAGTGATGACCAAAGGATGCCTCAAGGGTAGATCAATGCTAAGTTTCCCACTTTGATTCCTCCCGACAGGTAGTAGTCTCTCTATAAGCTCATTTGGCTCCAAGTATCAAATTTTGTTGTCTCTAAGGAAGAGTAAGATCAATTGAGGATAGGACATAGGTTTTGTCTTAGTTCCCAAATACCTATACCTCCTAATCTTAAAGAAGCTAAAAGCTCCAAAATTTCTTTCTTCTTTGCTCAGTAATTAGGCCATAAGTCCATAATCTCTAATAATGAAGTGAGTAAAGTTGTTGGACTTGTTCAAGATGGCCCTTGAGTAAATGTACTAAAGAACCCTGTGTAAGTCACACATATTACTCGAGTTGAAGGTCAATAATCCTACTTATTCACTAGGCCTTAGGATGTTGAACACTTGATTAAGGTTGAGTTTGACGTGAGTATTCTTTGGTGGCTTGTTAATCCTAAACCACTTGTTGACCATTGAGGCAAAGATGAGAAATTTTTTGCTTCTCACAGTGCTTTCAAGCTCTTCTTTAATCATAGAGCCACCATCGGAGAAATCTTCAACCAGCTCTAAATTGCAATAGAAGTGTCAAACCACCTTTGGACAATAAGGCACGTGTATATAGAGCCAAGGCATATGGTGTCCAAGATACTCAAATAAATCTAATTTGATTGCTTCAAAAAGAGTATTCAAGTTCACATAAAACATCTTACAAATATTGCGTTTGACAAAGAGCTTAGTGAACTTCTTGGAGTCTACAAGTTTGTCTACTATGAAGCCAAAGGGTGCCACTATGGTATCCTCTTCCTCCCCTTCTTCATCCACTTCATAAGAGACCTTGGGTTGAGTATGTACTGAACATGGTCATTTTGAAACTCTGTGGCCTTGCCTCTGTTTAGTTGGAATTTTAGTGCTTATCGACTCCTCAAGCATGTCGGCCATGATTTTAGAGATTCTATCTTTGTATATGGTCTCTTGCCAATCTCTTTCAATCCAAGAAGGTGTATTCGAGTCAAAGTTTTAACATGGTGAACTGGGAGGAGATTTTGATTTTCCCTTTCCTTCCAATGTCGTAACTTTGGTCTTTGATCTGGTTGTTCTTGTTTGTTGAATCACAACACTTTAGCTTTTTGTTGAAGGAGGTGGAGGAGACCAAAATAACTCTTCCTCTTGTCGAATAGTAGTCCTAGTTCTGCCCATGATGATTGGTACTCAAAAACTTGGAAATTTGTGAAGTGACTTTCAAGCTATCGGTATAATAGGGTAGAGGATTTGAGTAGATTTTGGAAGTGTTTAGAAGTGAAAATAAGGGAGTTTTGTTTGAAAATGTATGTGGAACAAGATATGAAAAGTTTCTTCAGAGTACTAGGAGTTGTACTTGAATTGATTTGAAGAAAATGACACCGCTTCTATAAAAAGTAAGAACTAGTCCCTAACATCACTTGAGCAATCTTAGGTCATCACTTAAGTATCATACCCAAAAAAGTTTTAAAATGTTAGAAATCTGATACCTGTCCCAGATAATCTTATAATTATTTGAGAATAAGTCCTAATTGAGAATAAAAACACATTCTAACCCCTATTTGGTCATTGAATCATGAATTATTCAACTTTTCTCTTACACTGATGATTACTTGAGAGAACACTCATATGATTCTTGGATGATCACTTGAGTGATTCCTAACTGTTTCAATCTCCAACTTTTTCAACTTCCACCTCGTCATTTCTTACTATTGGAGTTATCTCTTAGAGATGTGCCTGTTTACCTCATCACTTGAGTGATCACATGATTAATGTTCTTCATTAGTGGTAGATATCACTCAAGTGATGTCATAGTGATAAGTCTCTATGTTTTTCTTTGTTTATTCTATCATATAATAAAGCATCTTCCCAAAATCCTACAAAAAAAAATTTATAGATACTTTGATGCTTAAATTAGTATTCTAATAATCAAAACAAGTATAATAAACATTTAAATGATAAAAATTAACAAGATTAACTTACAACTCATTGAGATTTATCATTCTTAATTCTCTTCATATATATAAGAATTGATCCTTTATAAGTAGTTTTGTTAAGATGCCAGCTATTTCAATATGTATAGGGATGAAAAACTACTTTGACGTCATTCTCTTGAACATGATCTATGATAAAGTGATGTCTCACATCAATGTGCTTGGTTCTTGATTGTTAAATCGAATTCTTGGCTAGGCTTATTGTGCTTGTGTTGTCACAATAAATTGGAATCTCTTTTAAGTGAATTCCTAGATATTGAAGTTGTTGTTTTAATCATAGAACTTGTGCACAACAACTTGAGACAGCGATTTGTACACAACTACTTGAGATACTTGGTTTGGGAAATGAATATTCCATTCTTCATTTGCTTAATTTGTAATCCAGGGAAGAAATTTAACTCTCCCATCATAGAAGTTTTAAATTTTCTCTGCATAGTCTTGGAAAATTCTTGACGCAGAGAGTCATTAGTAGCACCAAAGATAATACCATCAACTTAAATTTGTACAATTAACATATTATATTTCTTATGTTTGATAACCATGTTGTATCTACTTTGCCTCTAACAAAGGCTTGATAAAAAATAAACTTGCTTAGTGATTCATACCAAGCTCTTAGAACTTATTTGAGATCATAAAGTGCTTTCTTATGTTTATAGACATGATCAGGTTTGGCTACATCCTCAAAGCCATAAGGTTGCTCAGCATAGACTTCTTCCATGATATGACCATTTAGAAAAATACTCTTAACATTCATTTGATAAAGTTTAAATTACTTGATTCACGTAATGGCTAAGAGTACTCGTATGACTTCCAATTCAGCTACTAGAACATATGTTTCCTCATAATCAATTCTTGATTATAGCCTTTAGCCACCAATCTCGCCTTGTTTTTTATAACGCTCTTAGATTCATCAAGTTTGTTCTTGAATACCCATTTGGCACTAATGACCAAATGTTCTTTAAGTCGGGGTACCTAATCCCAAATTTGATTCGCTTAAAATTGGTTTAATTATTCTTGCATAGCTATCACCTAGTCACTGCCTGATAGGGCTTCCTCAATGCTAAAAGGCTTTATTTCAGAAATAAAGGCAAAGAAACTAACTTCATTTAAAATTGTGTTTCTAGTTTTCACTTTTTCATCGAAATCACCTATTGCTTGGTCTATAGGATGATTCCTATGGAGATATTTGGATTGACTTGGTCTTTTCTTTATGAACTATTTTAGGTTCTTCTTCACTAAGTTTGGCTAAAGGCTCATTCTCAACAAACACAACATCTATGGTTCTCCAACAACACAAGTACATTTATTAAAGACTCTATATGATTTTATTTTATTATAATAGCTAAAAAATAAACCTTCACTAGCTTTAGGATCAAATTTACCAAGGTTATCTTTACCATTGTTGTGGATGAAGCATTTACACCTAAATATACGTAGATGAAGCTATTTTATCTCTTGACATTCTTGGGGCTCTTCCAGATCTGGGCTTAGTTGTCCACCAACTTTAGGCTTATTTTCAAGTCTCTAGGCCCAAAATTCAAGATATTACAATTAAACTATACTCAACATAAGGTTAATTGGTCTATATTAATCCCCAAGCGTTCCTATTTGAAGATGGAATATCACCTAGAGGGGGGTGAATAGGTGATTTAAAAATTTGTTTGATTGATCAAAATTTCCGCGAATTAAAACACAACACTAACTAAGCAGAAATTTAAGAAAGAGTAAGCACAATACAATTTATCCTGGTTCGGTCTAATCCTGACCTATATCCAGTCCCCAAGAACTCCTTGGGATTTTCACTAACTTTTCAGAGATTACAAATACAACTTGGGATGAACCTCATACTCTTGTACTCACTCCCCCTTACTACTTGTAGTCATACACCCACACTTAAGGTTCCTCAACCTTAAGATTTTAACAACTGAATGAAATAACAAGTGTTTAATAACTCCTCACGAGTAGATAATAAATGAACACTGAAGTACAGGAAAATATCCGAAGATATTGAATGAAACTTGTATGAGTAATTAATCAGAGTAAATACGCAAAGTTTCAGTGTTTCTGTAGTTGGCTCAATTGAATGCTTCTTTCATTTATAACATGCCATTAATGCCGTTGTAAACTAGCCATTGTATTGTGTAATCCTGGCAAGTAAAATGACCGTTGGCATTTAATGCTAGCAGTTTAACTTTGGAGAGATAACCGTTTGACCAACATTCTTATTCCCTTGAGAATGTTTCTGCTTCATTTGACCGTTTGAGATGGACAGAAAGAATGTCATCACTTCTTTATCTTCAAATATCACTTTTCGTCTGATATATGCTGTAACAATAAATGCTGATGACATCATCACTTACTTTTCCTTATCAGAGCATAAGAATTCCTGTAACTCTTATGACAAGACAAACTTGAATCATAGTTAGTAACACAAAGTAATCACAGTAAGCAGATAATATCAGGTGTAGATAAAATAAGTGTAGATCCATCGCAAGAGCTTCTCAAGATCATATATCATTTCAAGGACTCTCAACCTCTAGTTACCTAGATAACCTCGAGTTTTCTACTACACTCGAGGCAAAGTTTCAGCCTCGAGGTTGTATATGCTAAGATATCTCAGTGATAGAAGAATCAAACCTCGAGTCTTATAGATCACCTCGAGTTTTTACTGAACCTCGAGGTTCCTTATCCTACCTCAAGGTTATGAGCATTCAATTAGGTACCATGGATAGGAAAGAACATTTTATAAACCTCGAGTTTACGCATAACCTCGAGGTTAATATTTGAGCCTCGAGGTCGAACATAGAGGATTTGAAAAGGATTGAAGGCTCGTAACCTCGAGTTTTTATTATGACCTCGAGTTTTTAGGATAACCTCGAGGTTAATTCCTCAACCTCGAGTTTATTTGACAACAAAGTTCTGGTTTACGTTTTTCATTCTTTTTGACAGCAAAGCTTTAACATTTTTCTTTTATAATGTTGTCTCATCATCAAAACATGAAGGCTAACACTATTAACCCTTAAATATCCAATTACTCACTTTCGGCCTTACTTTACATTTTCGCCACTTGAGCCCAATTTAACTAGATTTTGTGTATAAATTTTGAAAAATCATAACTAATTGTATAAATGTCTAAATGGGGTGGTTCCAAATGCTATGTAATCAATTTTTAGTCTATTTTCAAGGACAAATACTTCTAATAGTCATTCATAAGCACACAAATCCAAAATCAACAATAACTACACACTACCGATAATTGTGATCTAGAATCATAGGTCATTTTCAAAAATTCATATCTCCATGAATACATATTCAAATTAGGTATGTGACCTATTAAATTAAATCTCATTATGTCTAATTTAATTCTTGAAACTTGCATGGCCATTGGACACCATTTACCTAGTAAAAAATACAACATAATCTAATTGTCTCAGGGGATATCATTTAGCATATTTAGGGGTTTTGATTCCAATTTAATCCCAATGCTTCCAAGACCAATTCCTAACCCCTACCCTACACACATTTCCATTTCAAACCTATTGGAACCATCAAAATGAGAAAAGTCATACTCCTTCTAAATCCCCTATTCTTGCTGAAAATTATCAAGAAAAGACATCAATTTAATTTCCAACTTAAACATCATAATGTAGCCTATAAGCACCTCTAACTTGTTGTTTGAACACTAAATCATACTCTAACCCCATTTTAAAAATTTGGGCAACACCTCCCCTAATCATTAGGGTTTCCATAATCACCAAAATATAAGAAAAGCCACCACAAACCAATCAACAAGCTGAAAACACAACAATCAGGACTAAAAATCATTTACCTTAAGTTGTCTTATGATTTTTGCATGATTTTCTTCTTCCTCGACTCCCTAATATTTTCAGCCTCCCTCTTAAAATACCATAGGAAGAGAATTTTTAGGTTCAAAAGGGGTTACAAGAGGAAGCTTAGAGAGATAGAGAAGAGTGCACAAGACTTACCTCTTGATTTCTTGATCTTTCCTTCTCCATCTTCTCCTTCAATATTTCGGTGCTTTCCTTGACCCTTCTTGTGCACTTCTATCAGACTTAGAGAGGGAAAGACATGCTCTTTAATAGTTAGTTAAGGAACCAATCCAATTGAAGAGAAGGAGAAAACATTTGACCTCCAACAAGTCTAATATTTACACACATGCCATCTTGTAAAAATCCAACTATATGGTTAGGCATGTTTGGGCTTTTCTTCTTCAACTCTTTTTGGGTTCTCTTGGCTAAAAATTATGGGTCTTTCGGGTTTACTCTTTTTGGGTTCTAAAAAGGAATCTCATAAGGGTTTACTCTTGCCATGTCTTTTAGAATTCTATTTTTCCTTTCAACTACTCCATTTTATTGAAGACTCCTTGGGACTAAAAAAGTTGTGATTAATTCTATTGGCATCATAGAATTCTCCAAATGCTCAATTCTCAAATTATCCTCTATGATTAATCCTAATAGACACAATAGGCATACCTTTCTCATTTTAGACCTTCTTGGCTAAAATAACAAATTCATCAACAGTTTCATCTTTTGAAGAAAGAAAAATAGTCCAAGTAAATCTATAATAGTCATCAACTATAACCAAAGTATATAAATTTCCAACAAGACTTTTCACTCTTATTGGTCTAACTAGATCCATATAAAGTAGTTGAAATGGTTTTTCAGTTGAGACTTCCTTCTTGGATATGAAAAAAGGACTTCATTTGTTTCCCTTTTTTAACAAGAGTCATAAACTATGCCATTTTTTAAATGGAGTTTAGGTAAGCCAGTGACTAAATTATACTTTATTAGTTTGCCTAGTTGATTCACATTAACATGAGCAAATCTCTTATGTCATAACCAACTTTCATCAGCATTGCTAAGAAAAAAAATTTCATCATTATTGTATTAATAAAAACAATATAGTGGTTATCATCCCTTGTGGCTCTTATTTTGACTTTAAGATCTTATGTGTTAAGTTAGAGATCCTTTTTACTTACAATGAGGTATTCATCTGAGTTAATAGAAGACCTAGTTGTCTTTGTTTGTGCTTTTCTTGACACTGAGGAGGTTGTGGTAGAGTCCCTCTACATAGTAGACATCCTTCACTTATACTTCATATTTCTTATGGACTTCACCAATTCCAACAATTTTTTTCTGATTGGTTTCCTCTAAATGTCACTTTGCCTCAATATTGTGGTCTCATTGTGGCAAATTTGTTTCTATCTCCAGTCATGTGTCTTGAGAACCCACTATTAATATACTATTTTCTTGCTATTGATGCTTTGAGACATACCTATAATTAAGGATAAGCAAGTTTTAGGTACCCACACTTTCTTGGGTCATTTATGGTTGGTGTGGATCATTTTAGGTATATATAATCCTTTAAGTACCTTTTGTAAGTTCCTATCATTCCGTCCTTTTTATGAAAAAAAGAAGTATAATGTTCCTTTCTGTTACAATAATTACAATGTGCAAAGGGATTAGAAATATGTATAGACTGTTGCAAATAGTTTAGGTATGTTTTACTACATTTTTTCTTCTTGTCTTTCTTTTTAACTAAGTCTAGATTTTATCCAATGCCAGACCTGTCATTAGTAAACCTTTGATCCTTAAAGATGACCTTGAGCATTTCAATTCCCTTAGTGAATTTTTCAAGTGTCTTGGTAAGATCAGAGTTTTTCTCTTTAAAAACATGACAGGTTTCACAAGCACTCACATAAGTCTCCTTGAGTTGTTCCTCAAGTAACTTGACTTTCTTTTTAGAACTTACCAATTCTTTTACTACTTTACGGATTTTAGAATGTAATTAATTATATTCAAAAAGTAATTCATCATAAGTAGGTTCAAAATCGTTTACCTCCTCACCATCCAACTCTTCATGAGCCACTAAGCATATGTCGGCTTTCTTCATCAAATAAGATGTCTTCCCAAATGGTTGAGATATATGTCTTTTTGGAGTACTTGGTATTCTTCTTCGCTTTGTTATTTAGATAAACAAGACATTTGACTTTAATGTGTCAAGTTCATCACATTCTAAGTGTATGATTTGGTCTTTTCCATCTCTTATGTTGTTAGGACCACCTTTGTAGAACATCTTGAACCCTTGATCCTTTTTGTAGAACTTTTTGAATCTTCTCAAGATTCAAAAAGTTTTTCTTCCTCCTTTGTTTCCTTTGGCTCCTTGTCTTTGACCACATTAAGAGTTATTCCTTTCTTTTTCATGTCATCTATCTCTTCTAGCTCTCTTTTGAATTTTATCTTACTTTCATATTTGGAAAGGCTTCCCAAATAAAGCTGCAACAAACCTTATTAATTCTTCTTTAGCTTATGATTCCTTAATAGAATATTGAGGATTTTTCTCACTTGGGAATTTTGATCATAAGTCTATTTTAATTCAACAAGTTGGTCGACTATAAGTGTATATCTAAGTTCAAACTCATCTATGTTTTCTCCAAACTTCATACAAAATAGATCATACTTAGGGGTTTTCTTTGATTGCAGAAGTTCCTTCATGAGTAATCTCCAAGGCTTCCCACGTATGTTTGGCATAAGAAAGAGAGCAATTCAAAAATACCCCTTTTGACTCAAAACACTTTGAATCATTTAAATGGCTTTGCTATTAAGGGTCACCAACTTCTTATCGTTGTCATCAAATTTCACAATTGTCTTAGGACCATTCATTCTTCTACTTTATTCATAGGAACATAATCCCCATCTTGAATAACTAGCAAGAGACAATATTCATTTGCAGTTACGAACAATTTGAATTTGGCCTTCTAAATGAGAAGTGTTCTCCACATAATCCTAGTGATCTAGTGATTGAAGCTTTATCAGGAAGTATTCTTTCACCCATGCTCATCATTGGATCTTTCTTAGGTTGTTAACCTAAAATGAGAAGAATTGGCTCTGAAACCAAATGTCTGACCAAGAGTTTCACCAAAGATAGGGGTGAATTAGGTGATAATTAAAAATTCAAACTTTAATGCACACTTTAAGAGATAAAATAGATTTGAAGAGATGTCACCAAAGATAAACACAAGAGATTTATACTAGTTTGATCCAAACCACTTGACCTACATCTAGTCCTCAAAAGCCTTCCGTGATTTCAATTATTCTCAAGATTCATAAAGCTCTTGATGCCTCAGTACAAGCCAGTTCTTTTTCAAAGAATAATCTCTCCCCCTTACACTTTGCAATTTAATTCTCATGCAATATTTCACAATCTTAAATCTCTCAAATAACAAATGAATCAATAAATGTTTCTCAAGAGTAGATATATGATTACTGAAGTACAAACTCGATTTTAAGAGCTTAAGATTTGCAATGAATATAATAATAAGTTTTTTTTTGCAGAAGTCCATTGCTTTGTCTTCAATGCTATAGCTATTTATAGGTAGAGTGAATTAATGGTCGTTTCCTTGTTGAATGTATCAATAGGAGTGTTCTTAGTCATTGTTATAACCATTAGAGACTCTGAACATTCTTTATGTCTAAGAAATTAGCCGTTAGAGCATAAAAAATGTCCATTGTTTGAATGTCCTTTGCATTTAATGCTTTTGACACAAAAATCTTTAATTTGATCACCTGAAAAACACTTGAGAACTAATATAATGAAGAGTTAGAGTGATTAGAAGCAAGAAGAACAAGTTACACAATCATTTCAATGATTTTTAGAAGTTCCAAAGTAATGCTCTATTTTCTAGGAAAACATCACTCAAGTGATCTTTTTTTAGCAATTTGAAAATATTATAGAGCACTAGATAGACTATTAGAGTGATGTGCTAGTGATACATAAAATGGGATCACTTAAGTGATCTTGTTTCTTTGAAAAACATATCACTAGAAACATCACTTGAGTGATCAGCTAGTAATGAAGGTCTACAAGGTCACTTGAGTGATCTTGATTCCTTTGATTTTGAGAAAAAATATCACTTGATCACATCATTGGAGTGTTTTGCTAGTGATGTTTTTTTATTTTAAACATCACTCAAGTAATCTTACACTTTGGAAAATTTTCAACACTTCTAGGGTTACTACAGTGTTATGATAGTGATGCTCTTTGACACATCACTCGAGTGACTCTTTCTTTAAAACATCACTAGAACAAATCACTTGAGTGATGTGCTAGTGATGATATTTAATACATCACTCAAGTGGTCACTCTGGAGAATTTCCATTTGAAAATTTGTCACAATACTAATCACTAGATGATTTACTATGGTGATGTGGTGGTGATGAGAATTCAAACGCGTCACTTAAATGGTTACTTAATTGATCATCTTTTGTAAAAAGATCACTGGATGATTTAACTAAGTTTTGTCACATGAGTGATCTATTTTTCTACTTTCAGTGATCATTTGCAATGATGAAAACATATCACTTGAATGATCACTCAAGTGATCTAGCATTTTTGCAAAAAGTGATCTTTTTCTTCTTTAAAACACTTTGTTTATCTTTCAAATCCTTTGCAAAACCTTTATAAGCTTTGTTATCATCAAAACATGAAATCTAACAAATTGTATTATCTCTTAAGTGGCGAGACTAATTATCATTTATTCATTCAATAAATATGATTTGGCTTTAGCAAGAGTCAATAATTCTATAGATAACTACTGTGCCTCCCCCAGATCTACCATATTTTAAGTGGCTAGAACATAGGATTTTTTAAAGCAAGAACCAAAGCCGCTGCAGTGCCTGCACGGGGTGATGAATCGATTCCAATAAAAAGCTGTCGTATGATTGACTAAATAATTATAGCTTACGATTGAAAAAGACACTTATAACTTTTTATATTGTAGCAAAAGTGCATTCTAGTTGCAGGGGCAAAAAACAAAAAAACAAAAAAACAAACAAAAACAAAAGAGGAGGAGGATGGAAATGGGTCTGGTTTATAAGATGGAAGTTCTCTAGGACCGCTCGTGGTTTGAATATTTAAATTTAGTTTATCAGGCTTACTTGTAAGAGGACGTTGGTTTGTAACCCCTTTTTCATGCACGAGCATCCATCGCAGACTGGCCTCTTAACAAAGAAGGAAGAAAGGCTTGTATGCATTTGAGATTTTTCTTTTTCCTTTTGCTAACTCATTTCTAAGTGCTAGTTTCAAGTTTCACCTAACCCATAATCAAATAAAATTCAATCTTGGTTACCGACTTTTCAGTTTTTTCTAATTCTCTTCCCCACGCTTCCTTTTCTTAAACATTATATCAACACTTGTAAATGGCTCAGATTTAAGCTCTTATAAAATTATTATTATAACGTTAAATTATAAAAATAAAAATAATTGATTAGTATAAATTACTAAATTTGATATGAATAATTTAATATTACAATAAAGAAAACAAAAAATAATATTATGTATAAAACTAAATATAAACCATTCAAAACATGGATATATACCTATAGGACAACATAGAATCAGCCTTAGAGCCAACAATATAATCCCACTAAATCAGCCTAAGTAACGGAGCCTAATCTAATAAAGATACAATAAGTGATATTCGATTATTTACTTACGTAAAAAGAGCCAATATTTTACTACATTTTCCCTTAAGTTGTATCATAGATCTAATTTCATACGGAATATTTTTAGCTACAGAGTCAGCCACTGTATTTTGTCGCTATTTTTGTGGCTAAATTGCTTGCCACAGAATTTTCAATTAACATAATAATAATAATAATAATAATAATAATAATAATAATAATAATGTTGATTAGTTAAATATATTTTCAAATACAAAATAAGTTGATATATTTATGGGTTTGGTAGACATCATTATCATTGATCTCATCATTAGACACTTATTAACACATAAAGATAAATAATTAGAAAAACTCGTTTTATAGTTCATTGAAATCAAATCCTCTTCATCCTCAATAATAACTAAACAACACATTTACAACATATTGATAGATGTGACACATGATATATTAACTAACAATATAGAATATCTCACTTCTAACATAAGATGTAACATCAGAACCACACAAATTTCCAACATTATATACTACTCCCTCTAATCTTAATTATAAGACATAGTTATCAGATTTTGAAAAGATTAAGGATATAAGTTAAATTAGTTAATTATACTCATTTTCCTAAAATGACCATATGGATACAAACTTTGTTAACCAATTATGATGCAACATTGATATGAGGCTTGAACCTAAGAAAATAGTAGTACGTAGTACTACGTAATAATTTTATGAAATATCAAATCCATGATAAATACTTATACGCTCCTAAAGTAGCATGTCATATGAGCTATCTACAATTAAAACATAACAACTTAGATAATTTTAAGCGTTATGGTGCAATTTTATCAACAAAATTTATTTTTAGAGGCCTCTACTATAAATAAGTTTTGAAATTGACAAAAATATTAATAAATAATTAAATTTCACCAATGGGTTATGCCTTATGAATTATTATGCGGGTAAGGATTTCTCATAAACTAAACCGTCTATGCGTGATTTAAGGGTGCGGACCGGAGAGAGAGAATGAATCTAAACCATCTATGCGTGATTTAAAGGTGGAGGCGAGAGAGAAAATGAGAACGGTTAAATGGAGGGTATCCGCTTCGCTCATGCGTCTTCTCTCTTCTCTCTTGGACTCAGTTTCTTCCGCTTCTATCTCTGCTTCTTCTCTACTCTGAACTTGCTTCAGCGGGTGGCTGCGAGAAATCGGGGAAGTGGGGACAAGATTTGAAGAACCACAGTAACTAATTTGAGGGACTCTGAGATTAACGTAGGTGCGAAAGTGCTGTTCGTAGCGAAGACGCTCCTAGCCTTCCTCTACGGTGTGAAAAACAGATCCGCTGCCCTGACTAACTCCTCCTCCTCCGCCGCGGTTTGATCCCAGTCGAGGTACGCCTTACAATATCTCACCTCTTCGTCTCTTTGATTTTAGTGTTTTAATTTTTATTTTTGAATAAATTTCTTACACTACATTGCAAAATAATTGCTTGATGATTGTGAAGGTCCATTTTTTAAAATTGGTTCTTCATGTTTGCAGAAATTGTAGGGATTTAGTCACGGCAGCGGATACAGATATTTCTTTTAGGGTTTGGATTTGGGCGGGGCAGGGTTTAATTGTCTGGTGTGTAATTAGGAAAACAGTGCTGTGATACACACGAATTTGATGGACAAAACGAGGTAATATGTCTTTTTGAGGAAGGATCTCATTGTTTCTTGGTTTAGCATCGGTAGGATGGATGGAATATATGTGTGATGTGAGTATATGTGAACCATTCTGGATATTTTATACTTGATTGATGCATCGGAACTTTTTAGTCCTTTATCAACTCAGAGTTGATGGTATAACACTTCAAACATATCAATGGGGACGAAATTCAGCAAGTTTTGTGTAACGCTCAGGAAGAAATCTCTTTGGAGAAGCAGTAGTATCAGGAGAAGTGTTTATTAATGTTGGTTCATGCTTTACAATCTTATAAGGATCAGATATCAGGGGAAAGACATGATTCTGAAGCAGAAAGGGATTATTTTGTCTCAAAATATCAATTGATTGTCTCCTCTGTTCTTATTTCTTCCCTTCCGCGTCATTTTCCTGGTACATAATATGTTTGAACGGTTAAAATGATTTTCATTACTGTGACGTTTGGACTTGGCTTTACCAATTATTAGTGAATCAACCGCATTTGATTGGTATTAATTGCGGCTTTTCATTATTAGGATGTTAACACACGTAAATAGAATGGAAAATTTTACCTTTCTGCCTTTTGTGTGTTAACATTCTAATTTTTTCTTTTTGTTTTTTTTTTGAGCAAAAAAAGTTGGGATGTTAACACGTGAAAGGAAGAAAGATCAAATTTTCCATTCTATTTCCGTAGGTTGATCACTCTAGGAGCAACGGATATTTTTATTTGTGTGAGCTTACTCATAAGATAAATTATCCTCTTTCCTCTGAATCTCTGTAACGAATACAAACAATAAGATAAGGATTTGACATCATAGAATATTTTGATATGAAGTTAAAGTTGTGAGTTTGATATGTGCTTAGCTGGGTAATAATTCAATTTAAAATTTTGAAATGAATATATGCTTATTTAGATAAAAAAATCAATACAACTATCTAAGAGTCAATGTTATCTTAATTCACCATTTTACCCCTCCCTCAATATTGTCATTTTTTGAATTAGTCATTTCAAAACTTATGGGTGTTTACTGATATCAGCAGCCAGTAAACAGTGTCCTGTACTTGCCTTATTGGTGGTGTATATCTTTTTACCCCAATCTCTTTGTTTCTGCAATTTATCTAAATAGCTGTATGAGATTTTGCTATCATTAGATCCATCTTACTAGCAATATACCATAAGGCCATGAGACAGTTTTGTCCCAAGATCTTCTTTGGCCTTCTTAGGAGTATTATAGTTTACTGTTTGTAACATCTTGTATCTGCTCAACTTTAATTAGTTCTTTTATTTGGTGATTTTTACTGGATAGGCTTATCATTTTCTTTTGTCTTATATCTACCCTTGTTTGATTATTTTTTATTTTCTTCTGTTATTATAAGTGATACTACACTGGTATTTTAAAAGAAGATTAGAGGAGTTGAGTACAATCATGGATGAAGAGTGCAATGAGGATTCGTCTCAGAGTAAGGACGACATGGATTTGGATGAAAAGGGAAAAATCTGTACTAAGGTTGGTGCTATGGATGTTGATGATTGTTATAAACAAAGAATGTTCTCAGAAAACAGTAGATTGGTGAAAAACATTGGGAAGGTTGTTCTAGATCTTAGAAGTCTTGGATTTACTTCTATGGCTGAATATGCTTATGCTTCAGCTATCTTCTTACTACTAAAAGTGAGCACTTTTGCCTTCTTTTCGTATGTCCCCTGTTATGCATCTATTGTTTTGGTGATGTTAATTTCTCTTTCCTGTCTGAATGACAGGCAAAAGTACATGACCTTGCTGGTGATGATTTTAGGAGTTCTGTTTTACAATCAATTAAAAGTTGGATACAGGTTTGTATTGTGAATATATTTGTTCTTGTACAGTTGTACATTTAATGTGTGCTTCTTATGCTATATGCAATCCATAATGTCCAGCATATGCCGCATTATTCTTTCATTTGAACTAGACAAAACTTGTTTTTTTTTTGTTTTTTGTTTTTTATATTGATTCTTCTTTGACATTTGATTACATACATGGCTATCTATTCCCTGGTCAAATCCAATAATGTCTCCACCTGGACCTCCTTTGTCCATTTTAGCACGTCTTTCAATTCCAGCTGAGGATTTCCGATCGAAACAAATTGTAGCACGATAGGACTCTTGTTTATTGTAGTCCGATGATTATTTCCTTTCTCATTCAGTGGAAATATATAGAATACAGAGGGAGTATAATCCGTTATAACAGATCCTATATTCTAGGGAATTCAAACTTTGAATAATACAGAGGAATCTAATCCTAACTAACCTAGGATAACAAACATGATCCTATAATATCTGATTATATAAAATAATATTATTACCACACAAATGTATGCTATATCCTACCAGTTTGTTTTATATGCTCTATCATACCACTTTTACAGTGTCATTGTTTTCCTTAAGATATAGAATAAATTCATCTGCATCTCCTATGTGGATGTCAATGAATAGATTATGAATGATTCCTTTTGGCGAATTATTACTCTGAAAGATAGAAGATTGACTATTTGGGGTTATTAATAGAGATTATTAGTAGAGAACACGTTTTGTAAGTATCATAAATGATGCTTCTGCATAATGATGGTTTGGGAATATTTACCCAGGTCTGATTTTATAAGAATGAGTTTGTTTAGATTGTGTTAAATGTATACTTTCTGTTCAGTCTGTTCAGACTTCAGGGTTGTTATTATCATTACTATCCCTTTGTGTGTGTTTATTTATTTATTTTTATAAACCTGTGTTATTTAGATAAGGACATATTAGTTAACTGCTCCTGAAAATATGTTCTTCAGCCAAAAATTAATTTTTCATCTAGAATATGTTCTAAGTATCAAGAATGTAGTCTGAAGTGAAAAGAAAACTTCCAGTAAAGGATTTATATTACATGTATTAACAACAATCATTGGTACCTTAGGTCAAGTAGATAAAAGGAACTAAGTTGAAGTCCCCTTTTTCGTGAAAAAGGGGAGTTAAATTGAAGTCTTAAAGCTGTTAATGGAGAGAGCTGATTAATGGTTGGTTGATGAATTTAACTATGTTGAATCGGGCCGGTTACAATGCAATATCTTCATATCAATGTATGTAAAATTTATCATCTGGCCATCTGGTTTGTTCTAATAAATAGTCTCCTTTAAAACACTATCTTGTTCTTCTTATAACTGGCGCCATATTGTGCAGTCTGTACCTCTGCAGTTTCTGCATGCCCTTCTTGTCTATCTTGGTGATTCTATTAGTTATGAGAGTACTTCTTCAGGCATTAAATCACCCTTAACACCACAACCAGCTTAATGCTGTCCTGGAATTGATGCTCCATCTGAGGGGCTTGATAGATGGAAGTTGTGGCTGGAGTATTTTGCTTATGAAATACTACAAGATTTAAGAATAGCAAAACTATTTGAGATAATTGTTGATTATCCTGAGAGGTAGTTCGTTTATTTCATTTTACCCCTTGGTTTACCTTCTACTACTAGAAAAAAATTGCAATCTTCTATGTGGAACTGAGTATTGTGCATGTCGTGTTGTATTGGTGACCTTTAATAAATTAAACTGAGGTCAGCACTCTTAAGCTGAAAGCCATCAATATATATTAGGCTATGGTAAAAATTATAAAATGCCTTATTGTGGCTGCATCACTGATCGAACAATGATGTGATTTTGATTGATTTCTATCCCTTAATTTATTTCAATATTCTAATCAACATTGAAAATGTTAGATACCAACAATAAGCATTACAACCAATCGATGTTACAAGGTTTATTAATCCTTATCAGACCAGAGTTCACTGCTATATGTGTAATTTTCTGATTGCTTATCTTCTTTTTTCTCTGTGGATATATGTAGCTCTCCTGCAATTGAAGACTTGAAGTTATGTCTTGAATACACTGGGCAGCATGCAAAGTCGGTGGAGTCATTTATTTCAGCAATACATTATCGCTTGCTTACTGCTGGTGCTTCAACCAATGATATTTTGCATCAATATGTTTCAACTATCAAAGCCCTAAGGACAATAGATCCTGCAGGTGTTTTTCTTGAGGCAGTTGGTGAACCAATAAGGGACCATTTAAGAGGAAGGAAAGATACCATAAAATGTACAGTGACTATGCTTACAGATGGGACTAGTGGAGATTCAAGTGCATCTGGAAATTCAGGAGATAGTCTTCTTGAAGAGTTGAACAGAGATGAAGAAATGCAAGAGAATGTTGGCACAGATGATGACTTCAACACTGATGACAGGCAAGCATGGATCAATGCCACACGGTATATATAACTGGAAGTCCTCAATAGTGGTTGGCTTTTTTTGTTTGTATGAAGTTTCGCTCATTTTTTTGGACATCATGGTATTTCTTTTCTGCTTACTATGCGTTATTTTTTTGCCTTACAAAAATCATGCTTTGTCTTTTTATCCTTATAAGTTTTCTCTTCTAGCTGGCAGCCTGATCCTGTGGAAGCAGATCCATTAAAGGGTAGCAGGAACCAAAGGAAGGTTGACATTCTTGGGATGATTGTAGGCATACTTGTTAATGGATATCGAACTATGCTTGCAGAAAAGCTTTTAGACAAATCTGATTATGATATTGACTCAGAGATAAGAACTCTGGAGCTCCTTAAGGTACGTGGCTAATGTGATGACGTCTGTATTGTTTCGCTGAGTCTAAAGATACTATTCTATTTTATTTTTTTACATTCACTTTTCATTTTTAGCACGTCTATAAAGACAATGAACGTCGTTTTCTTTCTGCAGATTCAATTTGGAGAGAGCAGTCTACAGAAATGTGAGATAATGCTCAGTGGTTTGATTGACTCAAAGAGGACCCACACCAACATCAAACCGACCATAAATCAGCCATCTAAGACAAGACTTTCTAAAGTTCATATTGTTCACTGTGTGTGTGTCTTTTTCTTAATCATTGCGACATACAAAGCTTGACTATTTTTTGTTTCATTTCTTTTGGCTAAATTTGGCAATGCTCTCAGGTACTGAGTTGGAGAGAATACAATACCTATGGATGTAGTTTCAGGCTTTCAACCACTATCATATTTTCTAATTTCCGGCCTCCAATACAGGTCTGCGGGAAAAATATTTTTCTGATTAATATATGATATAAAATCTATAGCAGGTTTTAATATTCTTAAGCCATAAACAGTGCATCACATTTTTTAAATTCTGTCCAATGCATGAGGCCCACATCTATTTAGCAGTTATTTTAGATAAGAGAAAAAAGTGATTGATTCATTCATTATTACTAGACATGTCAGCTTGCACTACTCATATAAAGTGTTAGCCATATGATTTATCTTACAAACAAAACGAATTTTTGATCGTAGATTCTTTTGATTGTTGAGTACACATAACCCTGTATGCAGTATATTATTAATCTTTTCTAGCTTCAATGCTTTCATTCAAGTATGAAGAATCACTTTGATCTGATATTATAATTATAATTATTTGTGCAAATGTAATATGTTATATGACCTATGATCAATTCGTTCCAATATAATAAATTGTATTAATCTGGATATCTAACAGTCTCAAATGTTTCCTTGATATACTTCGCATGTTGTATGATTAACCCTGGAAAGGTTTACAGGATGAGCCTCTTAACCTGCTTGGACCTATCGACCAACTACTCTCTGACTATGCAAATAGATTTCATGAAATCAAAACCCCCGTAAGCTACAGTGGAAGAAAAGTCTTGGTACTGTCAAGGTAAAGTTGGTTGACATCTTTCTTGAGAATTTTGTCTGTGGTTATAATTTAGGAAAACTTTTGAAACTGAGTGATATTGTTCCCTCCCTACCTTTTTCCTTTATATGTTTGACATGATAGATTTGTTAACTTAATTGTGTTCGATTTTTCAGCTGGAGGTGCAGTTTGAAGACAGGGTAATGCAATTCACCGTGGCTCCTATTCATGCATCTATCATCATGCAATTTCAAGATCAAACGAGGTATATATTGTAATACTGGTGTTCTTTTGTTTTAATGTGTGAAATAATTTTATATTCTTTATTTTCAGTTGGACCTCTAAAAACCTTGCAGCTGCTATTGGAGTACCAATGGATGTGTTAAATTGGAGGATAAATTTCTGGATAACCAAGGTACTTTGATAGACAACTGATACTACTCATACTAGCTTACTTTAGGCTTAAGTAAATAATTTTTATTTTTGGTTAAGTCAAGAGGGTTTGAAGTCTAGGCCTCTGTCCAAAACTCATCTATCCCTTCACTTATCAGCTAGCCTCAAGTAGCTAAATCAATTTATTTTCCTCTTCCTAGCTTACTTTTTACAAATTTACAAACTTAACATTTTACTCGATGATATATGCTTGGTTTTTGTGATATCTGAACTGTATTTTGATTCTGCAAACTTGAGTTTGCTACAGAGACTTAGTTTCTAAGTTTATGGCATCAATGAAATGGATTTTCGCATCTGAATGTTTGGTTATTATGAGAATTGAAAAGGTTCTTCATTCTAAAATTTGTGGTTGCTGGGGAAAAGGTTTCGCAAATGATACTATAAACTTAGAAACAAGTCTCTGCCCCTTTTCGTCTTAATCCCATATTTTCAGAACTCAAATTTGAACTCACAAGATTTAATTAGGAAAGTGGGAATTTGATGAATTGTGCATCTTTAGAAATGTTCCTTTGATGGCCTACATAGGCTGAGTACTGTTGGCATTTCTGCTTTGACATCATGTTAGAATTGTTGAGAATTAAGCTTGAATTAGAATGGTGATTCGAGGAATAGTAAATTGCAACTACTGATGGTTGCTGGTTACGTTGTGTCGTGGAGTCGATCAGTCATTTAGGGTTCCTCTTTGATCTTGTTTTCAGCATAATTGTGGGATTGAGAAATTGCATCATGCGCGTTATCCAACTTGCTTTTAAAACTGAGCTTATTTTGAAGAAATTTATTTTGTTTGTGTCTTGTGAAGGCTAAGAAGGAGACCGTTGGGCTAGCCTTTTGAAGTCTTTCTACATGGAATTCCTCACGCATAACATGAGCAGCTGGCTATTCAAGATGCAACTTACTCGGCCCGGTTGTACGCCTTCCTTTCACACTTTTATATCGTTTTGTTTTTCATTTGATTGGGTTGGATTGATTGCAGATGATTTTTCAGTTTTGTGTGTTTTCTTTGTTTTTATGTTATGGGGGAAAGTTAATTTGAAAAAAAAAAACAGTTGAAAGCAAATCTGTTATGGATGTGAGAATGGCATGTTTGAGGTAATCCTTAGTTTGGATGCTTTCTTGAATTGATGAGTGATTGATCGTGTGTTGAATGGAAAAGCTAGATGGCAGTTGTTTTGGCTTTAGGTGAATCTAAAGTGGGTAGTCATGACTTAGTTTTTGAGCCTATTCATATTCATTTCTTGTGTGTACCACCTATCTTTTCCTTACTCTAGAACTTGGCTTCCGTCTTGTTTGAGACCACATTTGCATTTGCTAGACATGGAAATGAGAATGGATTTGATTGATTGGGGAGTGTGCATATCTTGAATATTTGGATATATGCATAAATTTCTTATATTCATGGTTGATTGTGATGGCTAAAATGATTATATTATGAAGGTTAGCCTTAGAAACAGGTAAGGCAAATGCTCTGTGATCATTTAGTCTTCAATTGGATTTTGTGAATATCTCGAGAGAGAGACAGCCTTGTTGGAAGGATCTTTGAGCCTATATTTCTAATAATTGTGTGATTAAACCTCCTACGCTGGTAACTCTTCAGAACTTGTTCTAATTCTCTTTATGGCTACTTTACGCATGTGCAAATGAGAGAGGCATTCATATTGTAAACCCCCTTTTTATCCCAAACACAAGCTACAAATGTCATTATCCCTTGCTACCCCTTTGAGCCTATCACTTTCTTAAATTCCATTGTATTGTGGTAAGTTATTGTGCATGTACATATATTTCTAAGCATTCTCACTTGTTACTTATTGGATTACATCTTGTGGTATTGTTGCTATTATTTAACTATGTGTGGGATGACAGATGAGAAAAATAGAAGTTGGCAAAAAAAGAGAGAGAAAGATAAAAGGCAAAAAAATTGTGGCTCCCCTAAAAAGAAAAGGAAAGATGGGGGAGAAAAGAAAAAGTGCATCCCATAAAGTGGGAGAAAGGAGCCATAGAAAAGCAAAGAAAAATATATAGCTCCTTAAAAGGAAAAAAAAAGGCAAGAAAAAGAAAAGAAAATCAAGAAAGCAAAAAAAAAAAAAAAAGTAGAGAGAAAAAATGAAAAGGGAAAAGCATCCCACCAGGCTCTCTTGATTAGCAACATTATCACTACTTTATATATTGTATGACAATTTTGGTGCCATTTATTTCTTGTTACATGCATAATAGTTACCACCCCCATTATCCATTCCACGTGGCCTATCTCCAATATTACAAGCGGGAAAGACCTCTTAATTCTTGAATGCACATGTATGTGGTGGTAATAAGTAGAATGATTACAAGCCTATGGTAGAGCCTGGCCTATGTTGGTTTGAGAGAAAGAACCCCATAAAGGTGAGATGAGCGAAACACTTATATCCTTGAGAGACTCTCTTGGTTATATTCCTCTTTCCTAATTGTGTTCATAATTTGATCTCTTAGCATTATTATCTGTAACTTCTGCTAACGGGGAGGATATAATTGTTGAACCATCACTTTTATGCTCGAATATGAATGATTTCCTGCTTTTGGAAAATGTTTAAGGATAGGTTTTTGCTTTGCATAGGAGTGTTGAAAGAAAATGAGTTGAGAAAATAGAAAAAAGGGAAGAAATAGAAAAAATAAAACAAAAAAAAAGAAAAAGGAAAAGAAAGAAAAGAGAAGATAGAGAGGGGGAGAGAGAAATTTATCAATAATCATTCTTTAACGGTACATTTCATTATTTATTAATAATTTATTATTCATTTGATTGTTTCTATTTAATTTTGTTATTTATTTATTTATTTTTCTTTGATTAAATATTTTTATTTATTTATTGTATTTAACCCATATCCTTTACGATCTCATCGCATCCTTTCTTTGTTATTTGTTATTTATACTAATATTTTCAAATGAATTTTTTATTCAAAAATAAAGTACGTATTATTTATTTTTTTGATGAAATTATTTATAATGCATTTAGTATTTTTTTAATGAAATTATTTATAACGCATTTAGTATTTGTTGTTGATAGTTTATCATTTTCACCTGTTTTGTTGAGTTGTTATTTATTTTATTTTTAACTAACAATATTTATTTTTGTTTACTTATTTATTTATCTATCTTGTTTGTATAATAGAATTTTAATGTATTTAATTTCTTTTTTATTATTTTTTAAATAAAATACAAATTTTTTGTTGTTATTTATATTTATTTTTATCTTTTCATTTGAATTTTTTATTTCTGAACAAAACAAAACAAAATACATATTGTTTATGCATTCAAATATTGTAATGTTTATTAATAATTTATTATTTATACTTTTACCCAGGAAAAAAATTGTTTGCCTCAAAATTAATTTTGTTTGATGTTTTGCTTATACATGTGTTTTGGAAACACTGATTTAGTTATCATTCTCACTATGTAATCCCCTTCTATTTCTTTTATTTATATTGTTTATTTATTTATGAATAATCATTCTTTAACAAGACCTTTAATTATCTATTAATAATTTATAATTCACTTGCTTTGCTTGTCTCGATTTAGTTTTGTTATTCTTTCTAGGGTTATACATAATATTTTACATTTTATCATTCTCACTTGTACTAATTAGATTAGTCGTATATTTATTTCATTCTTTGATAATATATTTCTCTTTTTATTTAATGTATCGAACCCTTTCTCATTTATGATTTGTTATTTACAGGAATGTTTTATTGATAAATAAAGTACGTATTATTTATTTATTTTTTTGATGAAATTATTTATAATATTTATTTATAGTGCATGTAGTTTTTATTGCTAATAGTTTATCATATTCACTTGTTTTACTTGGTTGTTTTTTTATTTTCCTTTTAACTAACCGTATTTATTTCGGTTTACTTATTTATTTATGTATCATGTATATATAATCAAATTTTAATGTGTTTAATGTCTTTCTTTTATTATTATTTAAATAAACTACAATTTTTTTCATGTTATTTATATTATTACAGATGGATGGTTGTTTTGATTTTTTCACCTTTTGCTTTTGTGCTTCGGAACTTATCTAAGGGGTTTTTTTTAGTGTTCTTACCTCATATTGCAAAGAGGATGTGTTGTATTCTATTGAGGAACTCAATAAAGAAAATGAAGATGAGATTTCAATTTTATTTTATTTAAAGAAGATATATCCTGGTCTTATGTTGATTTACTCCTTGGTCCTTTAATACTTACTAGTGCTCATTCTACTTTCTAAATGCACTGTAGATCAATGGACCAATTTCCGTGAGAGACTTGAAGATCTAAAATATTATTATCCTGAACTTGATGAGGGTGGCATAACGGCTATATAGTTTTCTTTGTTAGACATGTGCATATAATTTATTTCATTTCTTTTTCTTGCCAGAGGAATGATGTACTACAGGCAAGCTCTTTCTAGAATATGCTGGAGGCAATGGTTAGTTTCCTATTTTGTACGTTATGTTTTCAAATTCTAATCCCAACTGTAGCAGACGCCATGTGTTTATGAATGAAATAATATTGTTCTCTGTGGCTATCTTTGGTGGCTACAAGACTGTATATTTTAGTGGAGATCAGAAAATCATGTATGTTGTTTCATGTCAGATCTATGGTTCTCAAAAGAAATCAACAAATCCTCGAGATAGAGGTTGCGATAATAATATTCTCAATCTTATGTTAATGTGAGTCAACACTCAATATAATCATTAGAGAAATGTAAATAGTTGCATAATATATGATATCCTTGGCATCCACAATAACAATGCAAGTTACCATGCGGAGAAATCCAACTCTTCGCGTAGCTTATATCGATGAAAAAGAAGAGATGGTGGATAGGAAAATTCAACGAGTTAGCAAGTTAATAACTGTCTTGTCAAAACACAATAATTTAGTTTGATATTTTCTCGTGATTTCTGCTTTATGAAAGTTTTCTCTTGTCTGTAGTCATGTAGTCATGTAACTCTAGCACAAATGATTTTCAGTTGCATTCTTAAGAAGCTGTCCCACAGCAATTGTGAAGGAATGAAAACCAAAATCACGCTATCATATTTAGAACTGTGTTGTGTTGGTGTTCCTTGCTTTCCCCATCTTTATATGTGAATAGCCTGTACGTTGCCGATTATTCAGGTACGGTCACTCTTTCCAAGCCTCCTATTTTAATTTTCTCAAATTCTTTGAAGATCCGACTTAGATTTTTATTTTGGTTTCTTCTTTTCCTCTCTTCTTGGAGGCCATCTCTAAAGTCCTAATATGTTTTTTTTATTTTTATTATTTATGAAGGTAAGGGGGAAATGAAACTATTCTTCCGTTATGAAGGTGTAATTTTAAATCAGGATGAAATTATTTTTGAACTGTCATCTCTGTTTGCCTTGTGGCTTTTATAGGAGAAAACATCTAGCTTTCATGTTGCTGGAAGATGGGGATGGGAGGTTTTGGATCTTGGTGTGGTAATTCCCTTTTGTTGGCATCTTCTTTTGGTGATGCCATCCATTAGATTTCAAAGTCACTTTTGGGAGAAGGTTGCAACCAGCTTATATTTGGGTTGAATGAGTTGAACATTGCATTGGTATTTGTCATGCGCTCTGAATTTCTCGAACATATTTCCTTCTTTGTTTTTTTTTTTTAACATCCCATTATGATTTGATGAGACTAAATTATGTATTTTTTTTGCCTATTGTAGTTTATAACTTTGTGAATTCGTCTTGACTGCATTTGTAGGTTGAAGTTGAACCGGAGCAGTGGTGACAATTGAAAATGGAAAGAGCACTAAAAATAGTCTATAGACTGACAGAAGAAAGATGATTGTGGAGTTCCATTTCTGCAAGGTAGGACAAATATTTAAAATCTATGCATCAATTTTAAGGAATAATTAGACGGTGCAAACTTCTTTGGTTGTAGTCACTATTGGTTGTTAAAAAAATCACAAACCCAAAGGAAATGCTTAAATTATTGGACGATGCGGTGAAAGAGAAGTAGTTGCAGTTGAGCGAGATTAAACCAAGCAACATACACTATTAAATTGAAGTTGTCTTAGACCATGAATGACGATTTTTTAATTTCTCCTTTTCACAATAGTACTTCAAATGTGTTTGGCACTTTTTCTCTCACATTTCATTCTAAGTTATTGAATTATTAGGTCTCAAGATGAGCATCTCAATTGAAAGTTGGTGTGTTGGACTTTTGCAAAGCTTGTTTAGGAAATGATAGTATTTTAGTAGTGACCATTTGTGTTTGTGAGGTAAGCTGAAAATGTCTCCTCTCTCCATTTGTTTTTTCGCTTAATAGAGTAATCTCATTCTCTTATTACATATGTTAGCGAGGGTAGTACTTTCTAATATATTAGTCAAATAAGAGGCCCTTTGTAGGCAATAAAATTGGAAGATCGAATTTGATGGTGGATGAGACATATTCATATTTAGGTTGTTAGCTTTTCATTACCACTCTAATTTGTCAAAAATCCCACAAGTAGCACAAGTAATTTTCTTTTCTATGAAATGTTGGTTTGCCTATGGTACTTACGAATTCAAATGTTATACTTCCTTATTTTTCAAGTTTTATAAAATTGCAAATTGTAGCCCCTTTATGCGTATATATATGTCACTTCTTGAATAAAAATAGCATTTTCAGTTTAGGTATCCCTAATTTTAAAGGTTGCGAGAAAATTGAAGTGGGAGTGGAAACAATAGCTTTTCACTGAAGCATGAACTGCTCCATGGTGAAGCCCCAACTCTTCAATCTGCTTAATATGGTTAACTAATCCTTTTCTCCTCTACTATAATTTATTTATGGTTTGTAATTATTATTATAATCATTAATAATTATTATCTTCTTATACTTCTTCCTAATTCACCCTTCTTCATTTTTTTATTAATAATATTTATCTATCTAGCTATTATTCATTTTTTCTATTTGATTTTTTATTGTGATGTGGATCATCCTTCCTCGTTTTGTATTATATTAATTTAGTCTCTTTTTCTCATTTTTGAAGTTGCTTAGTATGTTTGTGTCGTTTAAACTATTTAACTTAATATTGTCATGTTTACGCTATTTAAATTATTTGATATTTAGTTGGTTAAATTATACATTTGCTGATTTTCCTTTTTTTTCCTTGCAATGAGATTTTTTTTAAAAAAATAATTCTTTAGTTTAATGTTAATATTTAATTAGTTAAATTTTTCTCTATTTACTTATTGTTTATCATAGTCATTTAGATTTATTTATTTGTGGATTTATATTAAAATTTAAGTTGACTTTTTCTGATATTCGTTTTTCTTATTGTTTTTTCTATTGACTTTTTTTCTATTTGATTTGTATTTGATTATTATTATCTTTTTATTTATATTTATTATTTATTAATTTTAATATTTAATAATTAGTAATATTTATGAATTCTCATTATATGTAACCATAATTATATTTTTCTTCTACTTTTTCCTTGTCTCAAGTTTCTATTTGATTGCTTTTATGGTCATGCTAATTCACAATTCTTCATTTTTCTTATTTATCATATCTATCTATCTATTATTCATTTTTTCTATTCGAAATTAATCCTTCCTTGATTTGCACTATATAATCTGGTCTCCTCTTCACATAACTATACATAACTTAATGAAGAGTCTTTGAAGTTGCTTAGTATGTTTGTGTTGTTCAAACTATTGAACTCAGTATTGCCATATTTGTGCTATTTAAATTATTTGATATTTATGATTTCTTTTTTTTCCTCATAATGAGATTTGTTAAATAATTATTTAGTCAAATTTTTTTCTATTTAGTTATTGTTTATCACAGTCATGATTCTCCTTTTTTCCTCGTACATTTATTTAGAGTTGTTTATCATCTAAAGATGTGGGTTTGTATTAAAATTTAAGCAGACTTTTCTTTTTCTGACGTATTTTTTTTTTATGGTTTTTTCTTATTTGATTTGTATTTGATTATTATTAATCTTCCCCTCTTTTCCTTCTCTTTCATTTATATTTATTATTTGGTCATATTATGAATAATCATTATATGTAATGATAATTATATTCTCCTACTTTTTCCACGTCTTTAGTTTATATTTGTTTGCTTTTATGGTCATGCTAATTCACCATTATTTATTTATTTTTATTTATCTGATATATTTATCTATTTGATATTCATTTTTTTAATTTGAAATTCATCATTCCTTGTTTTGCATTATATTAATTTGGTCTCCTCTTCCCATAACTTTTACATAGCTTAATGAACTTTAGAGTATTTGAAATTGTCTAATCTATTTGTGTTGTTTAAACTGTTTAACTTAGTACTGTTATGTTTGCACTATTTAAATTATTTGATATTTGATTAGTTAAATTATGTATTCGATGATTTTCCTCATAATGAGATTTCTTAAATAATTCCTTAGTTTTATGTGAATATTTAAATTTGTTTATATTTACTTGTTTAACACGGTCATGATTTTCCTTTTTTCCTCGTAATAAGATTTTTTTAATAATTCCTTAGTTTAATGTTAATATTTAATTAGTTAAATTTGTTTCTATCTACTTATTGTTTAAGATCTAAGGTTGTGGGTTTATATTAAAATTTAAGTGGATTTTTCCTAACGTATTTTGTTTTTCTATTGGCTTTTTCTTATTTGATTTGTATTTGATTATTATTAGTCTTCCCTCTCTTTTCCTTCTCTTTCATTTATATTTATTATTTAATAATTGGTAACATTTATGAATTATCATTATAATTGTTCTACTTTTTTCCATGTCTCTCTACTTATTTGTTTATATTTGTTTGCTTTCATGGTCATGCTATTTCTCCATTCTTCTTTCACAAAAAAATTGTTTGCATCTAAATTTTGTTTATTTGATGTTTTGCTTATACATGTTTTATTCTCACTATGTGATTATATTGTTTATTTATTTATGAATAATCATTCTTTAACTAGACCTTTTATTATTTTTTAATAATTTATCATGCCTCGATTTAGTTTTGTTATTTTTTTTTATTTTTATACAGATTATTTTACATTTTATCATTCTCACTTGTACTATTTAGATTAGTCATATATTTATTTATTTTTCATAATATATTTCTGTTTTTATTCAATGTGTTGAACCTTTCTCCTTTATGATTTGTTATTTATATTTATATTTTTTTTATTGAGATATTTATTTATTTTTTATAAAATTATTTATAATATTTATTTTTAATGCATGTAGTTTTATTGTTAATAGTTTATCATTTTTACTTGTTTTACTTAGTTGTTATTTATTTTCTTTTTAATTAACCGTATTTATTTTGGTTTACTTATTTATTTATGTATCAAGTATGTACCATCGAATTTTAATGTATTTAATTTCTTTGTTTTATTATTATTTAAATAAACTAAATTTTTTTTGTGTTATTTATATCATTACATATGGATGGTGGTTTTGAGTTTTTCACCTTATGCTTTGAGGGTTTTTTTTTTTTAGTGTTCTTACCCCATATTACAAAGAGGATGTGTTGTATTGGAACTCAATAAAGAAAATGAAGATGGAATTTCAATTTTATTTTATTTAAAGAATATATAGTCTTCTGTTGATTTGCTCCCTGGTCCTTTTTACTACTTACTAGTTATGCTCATTGTACTTTCTAAATGCAACCAATTTCCATGGGAGACTTGAAGATCTAAAACATTGTTATCCTAAACTTGATGAGGGTGAGTTAACACATCAGTGGGCATCTTACAGGGGTAGACACTATATCAAGTCAATATCATAGTGGATATATACTTTTGTTAGACATGCGTGCGCACACACATTTATGTATTTAAAGAAGATATATACTCATTGTACTTTCTAAATGCACTGTAGATGAATGGACCAATTTCCATGAGAGACTTGAAGTTCTAAAACATTATTATCTTGAACTTGATGAGGGTGAGTTAACACGTCAGTGGGCATCTTGTGGGGGCAGACACTCTATTGTACAGGTTAATATCATAGCGGATATATAGTGTTTTCTTTGTTAAACATGCATGCGCGCCCACACACACTATATATAATTTTATTTCATTTCTTTTTCTGGTCAGAGGAATGATGTACTATAGACAAGCTCTGAACCTTCCATGCTTTCTAGAATATGCTGGCGACAATGGTCCTATGTTTTCAAATTCAAACCCAATTGTAGCAAATGCCATGTGTTTATAAATGAAATAATATTGTTCTCTGTGCAGCTATGCTAGAGGATGGTAGATTTCAGTGGAGATCAAAGAAACTCTTTGAATCATTGAAAGGTTTGGCTGATTTAAACCTACGTTGTTTCATGTCAGATCTATTGTTCTCAAAAGAAATCAACAAATCCTCGAGACAGAGGCTGCTATAATAATATTCTCAATAATCATTGGATAAATAGTTGCATAATATATGATATCCCTGGCATCCACAATAAAAATGCAAGTTACCATGTAGAGAAATGAAATCTAGCTCTTCACGCAGCTTACATAGATGAAAAAGAAGAGATGGTGGATAAGAAAACTCAACAAGTTTATAACTCTGTTCTTGTCAAAGGATGGGACAAATATGATGAGGTATGGGCACAATAATTTAGCTTGATATTTTCTCGTGATTTCTGCTTTATGCAAGTTTTTTAAAAGTTGTGACAAGTCATCATGAAATGGGGAATGAAATTAAGTATCCATGGGACATCAATTTTGTGGCTATTCTATGGATCAATCTTTTTAGGAAATATAGGCATCAAGCTTCCTGGTTCTCCCACAGTGAAGGGAAGCCTGAAAACAAAAATCATGCTATCATATTTACATGTGGATAAGCTTTGCAGACCATAAACACAAATCAAGTATCTTTGTATAGATCACTTTCTGTTCTTCTTATTGTTTATATAAATTTATATTTGCAAGGAAAATATAGCAGGATACACTCCTAAAGCGGGCTGCTCGAATTGATATCCATATGCTAGACAATGGAGGGTGAGCTGTAGTTTATTTTTCTTTGTAAATTGTCCACTTTGTTTCTCCCTTTTTTTCTTATTTTACATGTTAGTAGTTTAACCGAATCAGCTCAACATAGTTTATGTTTATTTTCGACTGCTTCATGGTGTAGTTCTAGGGTGGTAGATATAGAAGAAAGGAGGGAGAACCAGTAGAACTCGTGTTGGATAAATTCACTTTCATCTCTTTATTTATTTATTTATTTTTATTTGGAAGGCTGAAAAAATTGACTTTTATGTTGTGTGGTGTTGGTGCTAGGATGTGAATCAACTGCAAAGCTAAGGAGAGAACTTTTATGTTGTGTGGTGTTGGTGCTGTAGCATAATAGGATGTGAATCAACTGCAAAGCTAAGGAGAGAGTTTCCCATGCCGGAAGTGTGGTATTTCATTCTATCTATTTAATAAGTTATTGATTATTGATTGCAGATGAATGTTTTTGGTAGTAGAGCTATTATATAATAATTGATTTTGATGTATTGCTTACATGCTAAAGCTCTTTCAATCATACAACCTTTCCTCAATTATTTATTTATTGTTCAGAATATTTAACTATTTTCTATTATTTAATAATTAATAAGTTTGATACATATGTATCATTTTTAATGCTTTAATATTCCTCTTCTCCTTTATTCGTTTTCCTCCTCTATCATCTTATTAATATTTGTTCCTAAATTTTATAAAATCTCTAATGTAAAGTTATGTTTGTGCTATTTCTGAATATTTTTGTGCTATTTAAATTATTTGACTTAAATGGGTTATTTTAGTCTTAAACTATTTAATGTCGTTATATTTTTTTTCCCTTAAAATGTCATGTTTTCTTAATCTTCCTTTTTTTTCTCTATCTTTGAATTTGTATGTTATGATTCTTTGTTTTCCTTTTTTCTTTCTTCCTTCTTCCACTTCTTGCATTATATGATGAGATTTTGGAGCTATTTTTTTTGGCTCGCTCTTTGCTGTTTTTATTTGTCCGGTTGATTTCTATTATTAGGTGTTGGGAAGGGGCATTTTGGATTTTTCTTGTTTTTATTTTGGTTTTTAATAATGTGTCTACATTGTTTTGATTTTTTTTAATAAAAAAATTGAACAATTTTGAGGGAAATAAAAGAACTTTTTCTGGTGCAAGTTGCTAGTTTGAGGTGAAGCTATGTTATTGATATGCCTAGGCTTGAAAAGACTTGATCTTGCTTTGATGATGCTAGTTAAGTGGTTATTAGCTTAGATTGGATGCAATTTGATGATGATTCTTTGCTTGGTGAGGTATTTGTGCCTTGTTCATTTCTAGTGTGCAGCTCCTACTCCAACTCTTGCTAATATGGTAGGACAGCTGAGCAAGTAAATTGAGTGAAAAAGAACCCCATGTAGGTGAGCTGAGTGATACACTTTATATCCCATGTGTATATCTTACTTGGATTCAATCTTGCTGAGCTTCGTGTCTAAAAATTGTATGCTTGGCTCCAAGGTTGAATTTCTTGAGGTCTTTACAATCTGGGCCCATTCAATTTGTCTCTTCTTATTCTTTCTCTTTTGTTTCTTGTCCATTCTTTCCATTACCCCTGTTTTATTTGTCACTTAAGCCAACATTACATCCCAATAAAAGTGCTCATGATTTATGCTTGATATTATGGTAGTGAGAATAGGTAGAATGGAGAGCAAACACAAACCTATTGACACTTGAGTGATGAGAGTAAACACTTTACCTAGTGAGGGAATCAAGGTTGCATTGCATCCCGTTTAACTTTTTAACCATGGTCCCAGTTGATTTGAGGTGAGTGACTTGATTTGAATGGCTGGGCATTAATGTATTTGGTGATCCTCTATGCTGTAACTTGTTCATCCTACTTGATTTATTTTTTACTTTCTTCCTTTTGGTTTGCTTTCCATCTGCAACCTTCAAGTCTTAGAACTGCGTTCCTTGCTTCCCCCGTCTTTATATGTGAATAGCCTGCACGCTTCCGATTACTCAGGTACGGGTCCTCTTACCAAGCCCCCTATTTTAATTTTCTCAAGTTCTTGAAAGATCCGATGTAGATTTTTATTTTGGTTTCCCCTTTTCCTCTCTCCTTGGAATCCATCTCTAAAGTCCTAATTTGTTGTTATTATTATTATTTTTATTTATGAAGCTATGGAGGAATCCGTTATGAAGGTGTAATTTTAAATCAAGAAGAAATTGTCCACTTTGTGGTTTTTATAGGAGAGAACATTTAGCTTTCATGTTGCCTGGAGGATGGGAGGTTTTAGGTCTTGGTGTGGTAATTTCCTTTTGATAATGCCGTCCATTAGATTTCGAAGTCACTTTTGGGAGGAGGTTGCAGCTTGCTTATGTTTGGGTTGAATGAGTTGAACATTTCATTGCTATTTGTCATGTGCTCTAAATTTTTGGAACATGTTTTTTTTTTTTTAACATCCCATTATGATTTGACGATTGTACAAATTAAGTAATGACAAATATCTTGGTGTAGATGCAAACTAAATTTTGTATTTTTCTCCCTGACTTGTAGTTTCAAACTTTGTGAATTCATCTGTAAAGCTGATTGCATTTGTAGGTTGAAGGTCTTGAATGAGAGTAGATAGGAGAGGAGTGGTGACAATTGAAAATGGAAAGAGCACTGAAAACAGTCCACTGACAGAAGATGATTGTGGAGTTCCCTATCTGCTAGGGAAAATATTTAAAATCCATGCATCAATTTTAAGGAATGATTAGACTGTGCAAACTTCTTTAGTTGTAGTCACTATTGGTTGTTAAAAAAATCACAAACCCTCAGGAAATGCTTAAAATATTGGACAATGCGGTCAAAATAGAAGTAGTTGCAGAAGGCATTGAGCAAATTGAAGAACTTGAAGTTGCCTTAGACCATGAAGTTGCCTTAGACCATGAATTATGATATTTCTCACTCACTTTTTTCTTAGACTTTTCATTCTAAAGTATTGGGTTATTAGGTCTTGAGATGAGCATCTCAATTGAAAGTTGGCGTGTTGGACTTCTGCAAAGCTTGGTTAGGAAATGATAGTATTTTAGCGGCTACCATTTGTGTTGAGGTACGTCGAAAATGTCTCCTCTCTCCATTTGTTTTTTGTTTAATAGAGTAAACTCATTCTCTTATTATGTATATTAGCTAGGCTAGTACTTTCTAATATATTAGTGAAATAAGAGCCCCTTGGGAGGCAATAGATTTATATCTGATTGTCTTTGATGAATGAATTTGATGGTGGATGGGACATATTCATAAGTTGTCAGCTTTTCATTACCCACCCCAATTTCTGAAAAAGTGGGGTTTGAACCAACTACTTTTCATTGAATCATGAATTAATACTCCATTGGTCGCTCTATGGTGAAGCCCCAACTCCCCAATCGGCTTAGATCATTTTCCCCTCTTTTATTTTTATGATTTATAATTATTATTATAATCACTAATAATTATTATATTCTTATACTTTTTCCTAATTCACCCTTTGTTTTGTTTTGTATCGTTTTTTTTTTTTTTTTGCTCTTTTGTATAATTAGCCTTATGGACTCTTGAGTGGTTTAAGTCTCAATATGTGTTTATATTTAAATTATTTAAATACTATTGTCATATTTGTTTTTAATATTCATCCTCCTCTTGTCATTCTCTCTTTTTCCTTTAGATTTTCAAACTATTCTATTTGTTGTCTTTCATTTATTATTTGTTACTTTTTTTTTTGCCATCCATTATTTGTTACTATTTACTTATTATTTATAATACTTATTATTCAAAAAGATTTCTATTATTAATGAATTGTAAATATATATTACAATTAATAATTATTTTACTCGTCTACCTTTTCCACGGCTCTCCTTATTTCTTTCTAAATTTAATTTTCATGCTAATTCAGCATCCTCACATTATATTTTTATTTGTTTTCTCTCGTTTCTATAGCATGTTTGTGCTATTTTGTTTGAAATTAATACTTATTTTCTATTTCCAAGACTTGGAGTTGCTCAATATATTTCATTATTTTATTAATTTTTTTGTCATATATGTTAAATGTGGTATTTTATTTATATTTAAATTTGTATTTGATGATTCCAAATAATTCCTTCTTCGTGTATGCTAATTCACCATTCTTCAGTGATTTATTAATTTTTTCTCTTTTTTCTATAACTTCATAATTTATGGATTTTCAAGTAATTTAAGTTGCTCAGGATGTTTGTGCTATTTAAATTGTTTGAGCTAATATGTTGGTGGTATTTAAGTTATTTGATTTAGTTGGGCTATTTTGTTGTCATATTTGAAGTTGTTTAATATGTTTGTCTTGTTTAAATTATTTAACTTAATATGTTTGTGCTATTTAAATTATTTGATTTAGATTTTCTATTTTGTTGTCTTTTTGAGTTTTCTGTCATATTTGGCTTAAGTTATTGGTTACTATTAAATTCTTTACTATATATTTATTGTTAATCATATTTATTAGTCAAATAAGAGGCCCTTTGTAGACAATAAAATTGGAAGATCGAATTTGATGGTGGATGAGACATATTCATATTTAAGTTGTTAGCTTTTCATTACCACTCTAATTTGTCAAAATTCCCACAAGTAGCACAAGTAATTTTCTTTTCTATGAAATGTTGGTTTGCCTATGGTAGTTTTCCTTACGAATTCAAATGTTATACTTCCTTATTTTTCAAGCTTTTATAAAATTGCAAATTGTAGCCCCTTTATGCGTATATATATGTCACTTCTTGAATAAAAAATTGCATTTTCAGTCTCAATTTAGGTACCCCAAATTTTAAAGGTTGCGAGAAAATTGAAGTGAGAATGGAAACAATAGCTTTTCACTAAGAACTACGCTCCATGCTCCATGGTGAAAGCCCCAACTCTTCAATCTGCTTAATATGGTTAACTAATCCTTTTCTCCTCTACTATAATTTATTTATGGTTTGTAATTATTATTATAATCATTAATAATTATTATCTTCTTATGCTTCTTCCTAATTCACCCTTCTTCATTTTTTATTAATAATATTTATCTATCTAGCTATTATTCATTTTTTCTATTTGATTTTTTATTGTGATGTGGATCATCCTTCCTTTGTATTATATTAATTTGGTCTCTTTTTCTCATTTTTGAAGTTGCTTAGTATGTTTGTATCATTTAAACTATTTAACTTAATATTGTCATGTTTACGCTATTTAAATTATTTGATATTTAATTGGTTAAATTATACATTTGCTGATTTTCCTTTTTTTCCTTACAATGAGATTTTTTTCTTAAAAAATAATTCTTTAGTTTAATGTTAATATTTGATTAGTTAAATTTTTCTCTATTTACTTATTGTTTATCATAGTCATTTAGATTTATTTATTTGTGGATTTATATTAAAATTTAAGTTGACTTTTTCTGATATTCGTTTTTCTTATTGTTTTTTCTATTGATTTTCTATTTGATTTGTATTTGATTATTATTATCTTTTTATTTATATTTATTATTTATTAATTTTAATATTTAATAATTAGTAATATTTATGAATTATCATTATATGTAACCATAATTATATTGTTCTTCTACTTTTTCCTTGTCTCAAGTTTCTATTTGATTGCTTTTATGGTCATGCTAATTCACCATTCTTCATTTTTCTTATTTATCATATCTATCTATCTATTTTTCATTTTTTCTATTCGAAATTAATCCTTCCTTGATTTGCATTATATAATCTGGTCTCCTCTTCACATAATTATACATAACTTAATGAAGAGTCTTTGAAGTTGCTTAGTATGTTTGTGTTGTTCAAACTATTGAACTCAGTATTGCCATATTTGTGCTATTTAAATTATTTGATATTTATGATTTCCTTTTTTTCCTCATAATGAGATTTGTTAAATAATTATTTAGTCAAATTTGTTTCTATTTAGTTATTATTTATCACAGTCATGATTCTCCTTTTTTTCCTCGTAATAATTCTTTAGTTTAATGTTAATGTTTATTTATTTATTGTTTGTCACTATCATTTATTTAGAGTTGTTTATCATCTAAAGATGTGGGTTTGTATTAAAATTTAAGCAGACTTTTCTTTATCTGACGTATTTTTTTTTTTTTATTGTTTTTTCTTATTTGATTTGTATTTGATTATTATTAATCTTCCCCTCTTTTCTTTCTCTTTCATTTATATTTATTATTTGGTCATATTATGAATAATCATTATATGTAATGATAATTATATTCTCCTACTTTTTCCACGTCTTTAGTTTATATTTGTTTGCTTTTATGGTCATGCTAATTCACCATTTTTTATTTATCTGATATATTTATCTATTTGATATCCTTCCTCGTTTTGCTTTATATTAATTTGGTTTTCTCTTCCCATAACTATACATAACTTAATGAACATTAAAGTACTTGAAGTGGCTTAGTATGTTCCAAGTATTGTCATGTTTACACTATTTAAATTATCTGATATTTAATTAGTTAAATTATGTATTATGTATTTGATGATTTTCCACTTTTCCTCATAATGAGATTTCTCCTTAGTTTTATGTGAATATTTAAATATTTAAATTTGTTTCTTTTTACTTGTTTAACATGGTGATGATTTTTTTCCCCTCATATTGAGATTTTTTTTAATAATTCCATAGTTTAATGTTAATAATTATGTTTCTATCTACTTATTGTTTAACATCTAAAGTTGTGGGTTTATATTAAAATTTAAGTGGATTTTTCTCATTTGTTTTGTTTTTCTTATTCATTTTTTTATTGGCTTTTTCTTATTTGATTATTATTATTCTTCCCTCTCTTTTCCTTCTCTTCATTTAATTTATTATTTTTAATATTTATTATTTAATAATTGGTATTATTTATGAATTATCATAACAAGTAACGATAATGGTATTGTTCTCATACTTTTTCCATGTCTCTAGTTTCTATTTGATTGCTTTTATGGTCTTGCTAACCATTCTTCATTTCTTTTTATTTATCTTATTTATCTATCTATTTATTATCCATTTTTCCCTTGTTTTGCTTTATATTAATTTCATCTCCCCTTCCCATAACTATACATAAATTAATGAACATTAGGGTATTTGAAATTTGCTTAGTATGTTTGTGTTGTTTAAACTCTTTAACTTAGTATTGCCATGTTTGCGCTATTTAAATTATTTGATATTTAATTAGTTAAATTATGTATTTGATGATTTTCCTCATAATGAGATTTATTAAATAATTCATTAGTTTTATGTGAATATTTAAATATTTAAATTTTTTTCTATGTACTTGTTTAACGCGGTGATGATTTTCCTTTTTTCCTCAATGATATTTTTTTAATAATTCCTTAGTTTAATGTTAATATTTAATTAGTTAAATTTGTTTCTATCTACTTATTCTACTTATTTAACATCTAATGTGGGTTTATATTAAAATTTAAGTGGATTTTTTCTTACGTATTTTGTTTTTCTTATTCGTTTTTCTATTGGTTTTTTCTTATTTGATTATTATTATTCTTCCCTCTCTTTTAATTCTCTTTCATTTCTATTTATTATTTATTAATTTTGATATTTATTATATAATAATTATTAATAACGATAATTATATTGTTCTTGTACTTTTTCCATATCTGTAGTTATTGCTTTTATGGTCTTGCTAATTCACCATTCTCCTTTTATTTATCATATTTATCTATCTATTATTCACTTTATTCTATTTGAAATTTCATCCTTCCTGATTTTGCTTTATATATTAATTTGGTCTCCTCTTCCCATAACTATGCATAACTTAGTGAACATTAGAGTATTTGAAGTTGCTTAGTATGTTTGTATTGTTTAAACTCTGACTTACTATTGTCATTTTTGTGCTATTTAAATTATTTGATATTTAATTAGTTAAATTATGTATTCAATGATTTTCCTCTTTTCTGAGATTCCTTAAATAATTCCTTCGTTTTATGTGAATATTTAAATATTTAAATTTGTTTCTATTTACTTTTTTTTAACACAGTCATGATTTTCCTTTTTTCTTTATAATGAGATGTTTTTTTTTTTATAATTCCTTAGTTTGATGTTAATATTTAATTAGTTAAATTTCTTTCCATCCACTTATTGTTTAACATATAAAGTTGTGGGTTTATATTAAAATTTAAGTGGATTTTTTTTGACATATTTTTTTTTCTATTGCCTTTTTCTTATTTGATTTGTATTTGATTATTATTATTCTTCCCTCTATTTTCCTTCTCTTTCATGTATATTTATTATTTATTATTTTTTATATTTATTATTTAATAATTGGTATTATTTATTAATTATCATTATATGTAACGATAATTATATTGTTCCTATACTTTTTCCATGTCTCTAGTTTCTATTTAATTGCTTTTATGGTCTTTGCTAATTCACCATTCTTCATCTTTTTTTATTTATCATATTTATCTATCTATTTATTATTTATTTTTTTCTATTTGAAATTCATCCTTCCTCATTTTGCTTTATATTAATTTGGTCTCCTCTTCCCACAACTATACATTACTTGAACATTAGACTACTTGAAGTTGCTTAGTATGTTTGTGTTGTTTAAACTCTTTAACTTAGTGTTGTGATGTTTGCGCTACTTAAATTATTTGATACTTAATTAGTTAATTTCTTAAATATATGTGAATATTTAAATATTTAAATTTGTTTCTATTTACTTGTTGTTTAACATGGTGATGATTTTCCTTTTTAATACTTCCTTAGTTTAATGTTAATATTTAATTAGTTAAATTTGTTTCTATCTACTTATTGTTTTATTAAAATTTAAGTAGATTTTTTCTAACATATTTTGTTTTTCTATTGGCTTTTTGTATTTGATTATTTTTAGTCTTCCCTCTCTTTTCCTTCTCTATTAATTTAACATTTATTATTTAATAATTGGTAGGATTTATGAATTTGTGCTATTTAAATTATTTGATATTTAATTAGTTAAATTATGTATGCGATGATTTTCATTTTTACTTCATAATGAGATTTCTTAAATAATTCCTTAGTTTTATGTGAATATTTAAATATTTAAATTTGTTTCCATTTACTTTTTGTTTAACACAGGCCTCTTAATGGGATTTTTTTTTTAATAATTCCTTAGTTTAATGTTAATATTTATTTACTTATTGTTTATCACACTCATTTAGAGATGGGGTTTATATTAAAATTTAAGTAGATTTTTTGACGTATTTGTTTATCTTTTTTTCTTTTATGTTGCTTTTTTCTTGTTTTTTCCTCTTTCTTATTATCAAATTTTACATCAACGACTTCACTTTCATTTTTTACAACTTAACTTAGGGCAGTTTGGTCAGGATTGGAAATCACAGATTCCTACATCAATGACTTGATATTTGATAAATTCGTAGCACTAATTAAGTTGCTTATGAGACCATAACTCCCTACATAAAACATGAGATACCATTGTGTATTAAGAACTAAATAAAGAAGGGAAAATAAGAAAAGTCAGTCCTTTAAATATAACAAATTGGAAAATGCATACTCATTAGAAGTAGTTATTTAATATGTTCAAATTTTAATTCTTTAATATCATATGTTTTATACTTTAAAGAATAAATTATTAAAGTTGTACTTTGCTCCTTATGGTCCTTTTTATAAGCAACTTTCTCTCTCTTGGGATTGGTCTTTTTTATATGACTTGTTTTTAACTAATCTTAATCAACGTAGTTAGGATAAAAGTAGCTTATCAAGAGGACCAGAGGGAGTAAAACTCGATAAGTGGTAGAATGGTAAATTAGTATGAGTGAATGTGTATTGAAGGTCAAAAGTGATTCTTGTAGTAGCGGCAAGTGAAATGGGAGCAACCTAAACCGTGAGGTTGTGGGAGTTGTAAGGTGTGTCCGCCCGCGCGGGGTGGGGGGGTTATTTTCTATCATTGGCCTCTATGGTAGAATCATTCAAGGGCTTGAGAGGCGGTGGTTTACCCTGTGGCAGATGTCAGCGGCACCCCGTATCTATTCCTTGGAGTATCCTAAAAAAGGGGAACCTTTCCTCTCCTCAACCATTTTGGCTTAAGCATATGTGAAAGCGCCTCCTTTCTATAAGAAAGATGTGTTCCAAGGTGTGAAGTGGGAGAGACAGCCACACCTTCACAACTCCAAATGCTTGGATCTATGAATTGGTTATTCCTAAACGAGGTTCTAACCAAGGAGCACAGTGGGAGAGATAACCACACCCTTGTAACTCCAAGTAAGGATTTGTTATAGTTTCTCCTAGGATACTCCAACTGCCCTATGAATTAGTTATTCCTAAATGACTTCTCCGGAGCACATACATCCCAAAAATGCATAGTTTCTACCCCAAAAATAGCTTCTCCGGTCGGCGAATAGGACATGTTTATTTGGATTTGTTATTATATCCATCCATTGAATAAGTGATAGTTCTTACATAGGGAATTTTTGGCCAAGAAACAAATGTGAAAGCAGAAGGCTAATTAAATGGCTTAAAAAGTCAAATAATTTATATAGTAGCAAGCAATAAACATGGTACATGGTAAAAAAAAAAAAAACAATTAATATAGTACCGAATGAGTAAATGGTAACAAATTTAACTAATTAAATATTAACATTAAATGGAAAATCTTGAAAAAAAAGATTAAGGGAAACAAATATGAATGCAGAAGTCTAATTAAATGGCTCAAAAAGTCAAATAATTTATATAGTAGTAAGTTATGGCAAAAAAAATTAGTATAGTACCCTATGAATAAATAGTAACAAATTTAACTAATTAAATATTAACATTAAATGGAAAGTCCTGGGAAAAAAAAAGATTAAGGGAACAAATATGAAAGCTAATTAAATGGCTTAAGTATAGTAGTAAGTTAAGAAGCAATAAATTTAGTACATGAAAAAAAATAATTAATATAGTATCCTATTAAGGCTGCTCGGAAGAAGTAGAAAATGAGAACAATCATTATTGTTCTAAATAATTATCACTACCATAAATAATAATAATATTATTATTAATTGTTAAATAATAAATCATTCTTTAATTAATAATTCACTAGTAACAAATTATATTAATTAAATATTAAATTTAAATTAAAACATTGAACATTAAACTTACAAATAAAGTCAAAACCTTACCACAATCTAAGAATGAGAAAAAGAGAAGCATCCCAACACAAATTTAAAGAAAGAGAGGAGAAAATCATTAATTGTATCATTAACTGTTCTAAATAATGATCACTAACATAAATACTACTACTACTATTAATTGTTAAATAATAGATAATTCTACATGATATATATTATTCACTAGTAACAAATTAGACTAATAAATATTAAATTTAAATTAAAAATTGAACATATTAAAAATAAAGTCAAAACCTCAGCACAGTGCAAGATTTTTAAGAATGAGAAGAAAAAGAAGAGAAGAATCATCCATCACAAATTTAGAGAGAAAACAAGAAAAGTCAAGAAAAAATCAAAGGGGAAAAAGAATGGAAAACAAATATAACACTAGAAGTCTATTTAAATTGTAAAACAACTCATTTAGGTCAAATAATTTAACAAACGTGTTAAGAAAAATCCCTCAAAAGCTCACTTAGTTATAAAGTGAAGTCGATGCAAAAATACAACAAAAAAAAATTACTATTTTAATAATCATGATTAAATATGAAAAACGAGGAAAAATAGGGAAAGCCAAAGAAATATTCCGACAAACAAAAAAAAAAAATTAAGGAAAATAAATATGAAAGTAGAAGTAAAATAATTATTATTACATGTAAAACTAATTCACACACACACACACACATTCACAATTAAATAAAAAATATTATAATAATTAATAAATAAAGAGTAATAATAAATAAATTTTGACTATGACAAAAAAGAATGAGAAAAACATAACAAAATCGTACTTACTCCAAGTCAATCGCATCAAGAGGAAGTTAAATAGTAATGTAACACATTTAACAAATAATTATATAATTCATAAATATGACAAATAATTAAATAATAAATATTACAATAAATAGGATAATAAATAGCCCATTTAAATAATACGAATATATTTAGCAACTACAAGGGGCATAAGAAATAGGATAATGAAATAAATATTAGTGGTTATAATTATAAATCATAAATATCTATCAATTATAAAATAATAAATAAATTTAAATAATAATTACGATAAACAACAAATAAATCGTAAGTCATTTAATAGTAACAAATAATTAAATAATAAATAGTCCATTTAAATATTTTAGATATAACTAATATATACCCACAAATTTAGATGATAATTAACTTTAGATGAATATGAAAAATAATAAATAAATAAATAGAAACAAGTATAACTTATTAAACATTGACTTCAAATTAAGGAATTATTTAAATACATCATCAAGAGAAAAATGAAAAATCATCGAATACAAATTTACATATAAAAATAAATATATTTAGCGACTACAAGTGGTGGAAGAAATTAAATAAGAAAATACATATTAGTGGTCATAGGTAATAATTATAAATCATAAATATCTATCAATTATTAAATAATAAATAAATTTAAATAATAAATATGATTGAAAATAAATAAATAGTAAAGAATTTAATAGTAACCAATAACTTAAGCCAAATATGACAGAAAACTCAAAAAGACAACAAAATAGAAAATATAAATCAAATAATTTAAATAGCACAAAAATATTAAGTTAAATAATTTAAACAAGACAAACATATTAAACAACTTCAAATATGACAACAAAATAGCCCAACTAAATCAAATAACTTAAATACCACCAACATATTAACTCAAACAATTTAAATAGCACAAACATCCTGAGCAACTTAAATTACTTGAAAATCCATAAATTATGAAGTTATAGAAAAAAGAGAAAAAAATTAATAAATCACTGAAGAATGGTGAATTAGCATACACATGAGAAAAAAAAAGGTAGAAGAATAAAATAACTATCGTTACATACTTTACAGATATTACCAATTATTAAATTACAAGTATTACAATAAATAAATAATAAATATTATACACCATAAATAGTAACAAATAATAAATAAATAGAAAAGGAGGAGCAATCTTCTTTTTATAAGTAATGATAATAATCATCAACCACAAATCAAATAAGGGAAGAGAAAATAATAAAAGGAGAAAAACAAACATGAAATATGACTGCAAAATATTTTAAACAATAATATATACCCAAACCTTTAGAATTATAAAATTATGGAGGAAAAAAGAGAGAAAACAATTAATATAATACCAAATTAGGAATGGTGATCAAGTAGAAACAAAGGGAGACATGACAAAAGAAAATTTTAACTAATTAAATAGAAGGAATTATTTGGAATCATCAAATACAAATTTTAATATAAATAAAATACCACATTTAACATATATGACAAAAAAAATAATAATGAAATATATTAAGCAACTCCAAGTCTTGGAAATTGAAAATAAGTATTAATTTCAAACAAAATAGCACAAACATGTTATAGAAACGAGAGAAAACAAATAAAAATATAATGTGAGGATGCTGAATTAGCATGAAAATTAAATTTAGAAAGAAATAAGGAGAGCCGTGGAAAAGGTAGAAATCTTTTTAAATAATAAGTAATATAAATAATAAGTAAATAGTAACAAATAATGGATGGCAAAAAAAAGTAACAAATAATAAATGAAAGACAACAAATAGAATAGTTTGAAAATCTAAAGAAGGAAAAAGAGAGAATGACAAGAGGAGGATGAATATTAAAAACAAATATGACAATAGTATTTAAATAATTTAAATATAAACACATATTAAGACTTAAACCACTCAAGAGTCCATAAGGCCAATTATACAAAAGAGCAAACTAAAAGGGTGAATTAGGAAAAAGTATAAGAATATAATAATTATTAATGGTTATAATAATAATTATAAATCATAAAAAAATTATAAAAGAGGGGAAAATGATCAGTTAATAACCATAATAAGCCGATTGGGGAGTTGGGGCTTCACCAAAGAGTGACCAACGGAGTATTAATTCAGGATTCAATGAAAAGTAGTTGGTTCAAATCCCACTTTTTCACAAATTGGGGTGGGTAATGAAAAGCTGACAACTTATGAATATGTCCCATCTACCATCAAAATCATTCATCAAAGACAATCAGATATAAATCTATTGCCTCCCAAGGGGCTCTTATTTCACTAATATATTAGAAAGTACTAGCCTAGCTAATATACATAATAAGAGAATGAGTTTACTCTATTAAACAAAAAACAAATGGAGAGAGGAGACATTTTCGACTTACCTCAACACAAATGGTAGCTGCTAAAATAATATCATTTCCTAACCAAGCTTTGCAGAAGTCCAACACGCCAACTTTCAATTGAGATGCTCATCTCAAGACCTAATAACCCGATACTTTAGAATGAAAAGTCTAAGAAAAAAGTGAGTGAGAAATTAAAAATATCATAATTCATGGTCTAAGGCAACTTCAAGTTCTTCAATTTGCTCAATGCCTTCTGCAACTACTTCTATTTTGACCGCATTGTCCAATATTTTAAGCATTTCCTGAGGGTTTGTGATTTTTTTAACAACCAATAGTGACTACAACTAAAGAAGTTTGCACAGTCTAATTATTCCTTAAAATTGATGCATGGATTTTAAATATTTTCCCTAGCAGATATGGAACTCCACAATCATCTTTCTTCTGTCAGTAGACTATTTTCAGTGCTCTTTCCATTTTCAATGGTCACCACTTCTCTCCTATCTACTCTCATTCAAGACCTTCAACCTACAAATGCAATCAGCTTTATAGATGAATTCAAAAAGTTTGAAACTACAAGTCAGGGAGAAAAATACAAAATTTAGTTTGCATCTACACCAAGATATTTGTCATTACTTAATTTGTACAATTGTCAAATCATAATGGGATATTAAAAAAAAAAAAACATGTTCCAAAAATTTAGAGCACGTGACAAATAGCAATGAAATGTTCAACTCATTCAATCCAAACATAAGCAAGCTGCAACCTCCTCCCAAAAGTGACTTCGAAATCTAATGGACGGCATTATCAAAAGGAAATTACCACACTAAGACCCAAAACCTCCCATCCTCCACGCAACATGAAAGCTAAATGTTCTCTCCTATAAAAACCACAAGGCAAAAAGAAGTGGACAATTTCTTCTTGATTTAAAATTACACCTTCATAACGGATTCCTCCATAGCTTCATAAATAAAAATAATAATAATAATAATAATAACAACAAATTAGGACTTTAGAGATGGATTCCAAGGAGAGAGGAAAAGGGGAAACCAAAATAAAAGTCTACATCAGATCTTTCAAGAACTTGAGAAAATTAAAATAGGGGGCTTGATAAGAGGACCCGAGTAATCGGAAGCGTGCAGGCTATTCACATATAAAGACAGGGGAAGCAAGGAACACCAACGCAGTTCTAAGACTTGAAGGTTGCAGATGGAAAGCAAACCAAAAGGAAGAAAGTAAAAATAAAATCAAGTAGGATGAACAAGTTACAGCATAGAGGATCACCAAATACATTAATGCCCAGCCATTCAAATCAAGTCACTCACCTCAAATCAACTGGGACCATGGTTAAAAAGTTAAACGGGATGCAATGCAACCTTGATTCCCTCACTAGGTAAAGTGTCTACTCTCATCACTCAAGTGTCAGTAGGTTTGTGTTTGCTCTCCATTCTACCTATTCTCACTACCATAATATCAAGCATAAATCTTATTGGGATGTAATGTTGGCTTAAGTGACAAATAAAACAGGGGTAATGGAAAGAATGGACAAGAAACAAAAGAGAAAGAATAAGAAGAGACAAATTGAATCGGCCCAGATTGTAAAGACCTCAAGAAATTCAACCTTGGAACCAAGCATACAATTTTTAGACACGAAGCACAGCAAGATTGAATCCAAGTATATACACATGGGATATAAAGTGTATCACTCAGCTCACCTACATGGGGTTCTTTTTCACTCAATTTACTTGCTCAGCTGTCCTACCATATTAGCAAGAGTTGGAGTAGGAGTTGCCAGTGTTGTTAAAACGTAGTTTCTACATAGAAATGGTAAGGGTGAGTAAAAACGTAAAATCATAAAACGTAAATGAAACGTAAGAGTTTACTATGTACTAAAAAAAAATCTAACATATATATAAATAATATTCATACCAATGTAAAAAAAAAAAAAAAAAAAATCTAACACAAATAATATTATTAATATTATTTTAAGCAGCATATAAATAATATTTACAATTAACAAAGTTAAGTATGCACTTCCCTATCAGCCCAAACCCAATAAAAAAAGTCACTCCCCATACCAGCCCAAACCTAACAAAAAAAAGTGTCCATAACCTTAAATAAACCTTTTTAAATAACAAAAAGTGGGTGACAGTTGTATAAGAAAAACAAAGTGGGTGACAGTAAGACTAAATAAATCGTGCATGCCATCTCATTCCTTGGGAACCTCCACGGTGTCAAATCCATCTCCCACAATCCCCTCATCTGATCACTACCCTATGCCATACTTTGAGTGAGGGTGACGATCAGATTCAGGCAGTACTCCAGCGTCCAGCCTCCAGCGACGGTGAAGAAGCAGCAGCAGCTGTCGACGATGAACAAGAAGCAGCGAGCGCTGAGCAGAGAGGTCGATGAAGAAGAAGCAACACTGCAGTAGCCAATGCGTCGATGCGAAGAAGAAAATTAAAGAAAAAAGTCCGTCGATGCGAAGAAGAAGCAATGAAGAGTGAAGGACGAACTCCCGATGGCCGACAGATTTTTATTGGGGCTTCAGATTTTTTTTTTAAAAAAAAAAAATTAGAAAACGAGTTATCACGGCGAGTTTACCGAGTTCACCAAGTTGAAACGGCGTTCCAACCGTTTCAGCACCAAATCCGTTCTGACTCGTTTTCCGGCAGAAAAACGCAGAAACGTCCATTTCTACGTTCCAGAACGACGTTTTCACAACGGAGCTGCACACTAGAAATGAACAAGGCACAAATACCTCACCAAGCAAAGAATCATCATCAAATTGCATCCAATCTAAGCTAATAACCACTTAACTAGCATCATCAAAGCAAGATCAAGTCTTTTCAAGCCTAGGCATATCAATAACATAGCTTCACCTCAAACTAGCAACTTGCACCAGAAAAAGTTCTTTTATTTCCCTCAAAATTGTTCAATTTTTTTATTAAAAAAATCAAAACAATGTAGACACATTATTAAAAACCCAAATAAAAACAAGAAAATCCAAAATGCCCCATCCCAACACCTAATAATAGAAATCAACCGGACAAATAAAAACAGCAAAGAGCGAGCCAAAAAAAATAGCTCCAAAATCTCATCATATAATGCAAGAAGTGGAAGAAGGAAGAAAGAAAAAAGGAAAACAAAGAATCATAACATACAAATTCAAAGATAGAGAAAAAAAAGGAAGATTAAGAAAACATGACATTTTAAGGGAAAAAAAATATAACGACATTAAATAGTTTAAGACTAAAATAACTCATTTAAGTCAAATAATTTAAATAGCACAAAAATATTCAGAAATAGCACAAACATAACTTTACATTAGAGATTTTATAAAATTTAGGAACAAATATTAATAAGATGATAGAGGAGGAAAACGAATAAAGGAGAAGAGGAATATTAAAGCATTAAAAATGACACATATGTATCAAACTTATTAATTATTAAATAATAGAAAATAGTTAAATATTCTGAACAATAAATAAATAATTGAGGAAAGGTTGTATGATTGAAAGAGCTTTAGCATGTAAGCAATACATCAAAATCAATTATTATATAATAGCTCTCCTACTACCAAAAACATTCATCTGCAATCAATAATCAATAACTTATTAAATAGATAGAATGAAATACCACACTTCCGGCATGGGAAACTCTCTCCTTAGCTTTGCAGTTGATTCACATCCTATTATGCTACAGCACCAACACCACACAACATAAAAGTCAATTTTTTCAGCCTTCCAAATAAAAAATAAATAAATAAATAAATAAAGAGATGAAAGTGAATTTATCCAACACGAGTTCTACTGGTTCTCCCTCCTTTCTTCTATATCTACCACCCTCTCTTTTCTTCCTCCTTATCTCTCCTCCTCTCATTTTCATTATGCATGCCACTAGACCTACACCATGAAGCAGTCGAAAATAAACATAAACTATGTTGAGCTGATTCGGTTAAACTACTAACATGTAAAATAAGAAAAAAAGGGAGAAACAAAGTGGACAATATACAAAGAAAAATAAACTACAGCTCACCCTCCATACTAGCATTTGGATATCAATTCGCGATTTTACTTAAGATCGGAAAGGGGTAGCAAGATCATAAATCGTGGGATCGGCACGGATTGTAAAGATCTTACTATTTTAATTTTAATAATAATAAAAAATATATATACATATAAAATAACATTTAACTCACAACTTAATCCTAAAAGATAATTCAAAGCATTAACTTAAGCCACAATTCCACAAATACAAAATACCAAATCATTTTTTAATTAATGATTAATGCCTTAACCTATCCACATGCAGAGAAAGAAACAAGATATATATAATTATATTAAACCTCAATTTTTTTGCACAGCATAGCAGAGAAATCACATTCACAGCAGATAAATAAATCAAATAAGTGAAGAACCAAAGCAAATAAGTGAAGAAACAGATAAATATATGTATATCATCTCTTTTTTTTCAATTTCACATTGGAAGTGAAGAGAAGAGGAATCATAGCAGATAAATAAATCAAATAATCACAATTATCACACACATACCTTCGGCGATGTCGGACGAAGAAGCCGAAGTAGCAGGAAGAACGAGGAAGAAGCTGAAGTAGGAGGAAGAACGATGAAGAAGCCAAAGTAGGAGGAAGAACGAGGAAGAAGCCGAAGTAGGAGGAAGAATGATGATATGTAAAGATAATAACATGCATTTAGGGACCTAATTGTAAACTAGATAGTTATTAGGGTAATTAGTTATAAATCATAAACTAGAATTAGTTAGGACTTGAAGGAGGCTATAGTATTATAAATAGCTCATTCTCTCATTGTACATTCAGTTTTTCAGATTTGATATGGCTTTGCAATAATAGAATTGTGAGAGCCTAGAGATCTCTTCTCTATCTCTCTTCTAATCTCTTCTTCTATTCTTTCTAAACCTAAATACCTAAATACATAACAGTGGTATCAGAGGTGACGATCCTCCGACCTCTTCTACGTCTGTCTATTCTGTTTGTTCTTTGCTCTGTTTCTCTGTTCTGTGATCAATTCTGTCGGTCTAAACGGGAACAACCAAGAAATTCAAGAAGAAATAGGATTCTGGGTGTTCTCCCAGCAATTCTAATATCAGCCAAGACCCAGAAACGTGTGGGGTTATTGTGAATTCCATAAGCGAATTCAAGAAAGAAGAAAAAGAAAGTGAAAAACCTGAGATTCTGTGCATCAATCAACTTTCGTCGGGTAGCAAGAACCGACCAAGAGGTGCAGGAATTTATAGAGAATCGGAAAGGAACCTGGGTTAGCTCATCTATACGTGATTGTAGGATCATAATTCGGTTGCAAGACTCTAAAGAAATGGCTCAAACACGGTCCAGCAATATGGAAACCAGAGTTTCAGTCATCGAAGAGAAGCTCCAGAAGCTTAATAGGATAGATGAAATCGAAGGAAAATTGGAGCGAGTAGATGAGTTACATGCCACGGTTTAGGGCTTTCGGTGCAAACCTAGAACGAAGACCCTCAGCGACGTTATCGGGCAAACGAGAGAGGCAACGCTCACGACGACATGCACCATAGACCGACCCAGTTCACCAAAATGGAATTTCCGAAGTTTCAAGGAAGGGATGTTGATTGCTGGATATCCAAATACGAAAGATTCTTTCGTCTAGATGGAACGCCTGAAGCTGAAAAAGTCACGATGGCATCAATGGGTCTGGATGAAACAAGCTTTGCATGGCATGTTGCTTCTGAGCGTCGATGGCGAAGACCCATGGGATGGAATGAGTACACAGTTCTGCTTCGGGACACTTTCGACCTTCCTATAGAAAAACCCATGGGTGAATTATCTCGGTTGCAGCAGACTGGTGAGTTGTCGGAATATAATACCAGATTCGAGAATTGACTGAATCATATCTGATTGAAATATATCTGTCGGGCCTGAAAGATGAGATATCTGACCCAGTACAGATGTTCGACCCAAGAACTTTGGGAGAGGCGCGACGACTAGCAGGAATCCAAGAATTGTCAAATTTAAGGAAAGAATCGAAGGTCCCGGGCTCCAGGGGCGCGTCGAATTCCAGCAGGGTGTCCGCACCTGGTTATGCCACAAATGTGTCTTCAGGGTCGCAAGACACGACATCGGGCCATAAAGCAAGTCCCACCAACAGCTCACTTCAGGTCATTCTTTTAATACTTTGTCACATGCTTCCACCAGAGACTCACACCCAACCGAAAACAGAAGCCAGGATGCCTGGAAAAACTCACGAATTCTCTCGGCGGAAGATGAGGCAGAGCATAAGAGCAAAAATCTTTGTTTTTACTGCCATGAACCTTTTTCCAGAAACCATAGCTGTCCCCAAAGGCAGAGAATGCGACTTCAATATATGGAATTGGTGGAAGACAGCGAGGTTTGTGAAAATGTTGAAATAGAACCTATTGCCAAGAAATGATGCAAAAATCACTTCTGCTTTTAATGGTTCTTCATACTATGACTCTACTGAAAGTTTTAGTGCTATTTTGTACCTTATGGCTAGGTGTGAGGTTATGATTCTCCCTAATTGAAATGCTTTGTGGGAGAATCTGTTCTCTTAGTAGGAAGAAATTGCTGACAAGGTAGCAGAGGTCAAGTCACGGGATTCAAGACTGTTTAGCTGAATATTTTCTAGAAATTAGAAAGCTTATGGAGCTTATGTTTTCAGTTTGGTTTTACTCCATTAGATTGTTTTTTAGATTCAGATTTGTGTTTTGTAGTCAATCATCCTTGAGGGCAAGGATGTTTTTGGGGAGGGGGTATTGATATGTAAAGATAATAATATGCATTTAGGGAACTAATTGTAAGATAATCCTAGGGACCTAATTGTAAACTAGATAGTTAGTAGGGTAATTAGTTATAAATCATAAACTAAAATTAGTTAGGACTTGAAGGAGGCTATAGTATTATAAATAGCCCATTCTCATTGTACATTCAGTTTTTCAGATTTGATATGGCTTTGCAATAATAGAATTGTGAGAGCCTAGAGCTCTCTTCTCTATCTCTCTTCTAATCTCTTCTTCTATTCTTTCTAAACCTAAATACCTAAATATATAACAAATGATGAAGAAGCCGAAGTAGGAGGAAGAACGAGAAGCAATGCCAGACTGCCAGTCGCGAACGAGAATGAAAGAGGCAGAGAATGAGTCAGTCGCGAATAAGGAAGAAGTGAAGAACCAAAGCGGATGGTTGATGACTCGATAGGTTAGGGCTTGCAGATGGGTTTCACGGCGGGTTATGGGCCATTTTGTCGGGTTTAAACCGGGTCATCAAGATCGGCGATCCTCCAAGATTCTGCGATTTCGCGATCTTGCACGGCAATCCTACCGATCTTGCAATGGAGCGATCTTTGATTGCGATCCAGATCGTTTTCTTCCCAGAAAATCGCGATTCTAACGATCTAGATCGGGATCTTGACTACCATGCTAATAACTCAATAACTTAGAATGAAAGGTGAGAGAAAAAGTGCCAAACACATTTGAAATACTATTGTGAAAAGGAGAAATTAAAATATTGTCATTCATGGTCTAAGACAACTTCAATTTAATAGTGTATGTTGCTTGGTTTAATCTCGCTCAATTGCAACTACTTCTCTTTCACCGCATCGTCCAATAATTTAAGCATTTCCTTTGGGTTTGTGATTTTTTTAACAACCAATAGAGACTACAACCAAAGAAGTTTGCACCGTCTAATTATTCCTTAAAATTGATGCATAGATTTTAAATATTTGTCCTACCTTGCAGAAATGGAACTCCACAATCATCTTTCTTCTGTCACTGACCGTCTATAGACTATTTTTAATGCTCTTTCCATTTTCAATTGTCACCACTCCTCCGGTTCAAGATCTTCAACCTACAAATGCAGTCAAGACGAATTCACAAAGTTATAAACTACAAGTCAGTAGGCAAAAAAAAAATACATAATTTAGTCTCATCAAATCATAATGGGATGTTAAAAAAAAAAAGAAGGAAATATTTTCCAGAAATTCAGAGCGCATGACAAATACCAATGCAATGTTCAACTCATTCAACCCAAATATAAGCCAGTTGCAACCTTCTCCCAAAAGTGACTTTGAAATCTAATGGATGGCATCACCAAAAGAAGATGCCAACAAAAGGGAATTACCACACCAAGATCCAAAAGCTCCCATCTCCATCTTCCAGCAACATGAAAGCTAGATGTTCTCTCCTATAAAAGCCACAAGGCAAACAGGGGTGGCAGTTCAAAAATAATTTCTTCCTGATTTAAAATTACACCTTCATAATGGAAGAATAGTTTCATTTCCCCCTTACCTTCATAAATAATAAAAATAAAAAAACATATTAGGACTTTAGAGATGGCCTCCAAGAAGAGAGGAAAAGAAGAAACCAAAATAAAAATTTAAATCGGATCTTCAAAGAATTTGAGAAAATTAAAATAGGAGGCTTGGTAAGAGTGACCATACCTGAGGCTATTCACATATAAAGACTCACATATAAAGATGGGGAAAGCAAGGAACACCAACACAACACAGTTCTAAATATGATAGCGTGATTTTGGTTTTCAAGCTTTCCTTCACAATTGCTGTGGGATAGCCAGAAAGCTTGATGTGATATATTTCCTAAGAATGCAACTGAAAATCATTTGTGCTAGAGTTACATGACTATAGATAAGAGAAAACTTGCATAAAGCAGAAATCACGAGAAAATATCAAACCAAATTATTGTGTTTTGACAAGACAGAGTTATAAACTTGCTAACTTGTTGAATTTTCCTATCCACCGTCTCTTCTTTTTCATCGATATAAGCTACACGAAGAGCTGGATTTCTCTGCATGGTAACTTGTATTGTTATTGTGGATGCCAAGGATATCATATATTATGCAACTATTTACATTTCTCTAATGATTATATTGAGTGTTGACTCACATTAAAATAAGATTGAGAATATTATTATCGCAACCTCTATCTCGAGAATTTGTTGATTTCTTTTGAGAACCATAGATCTGACATGAAACAACATAGGAGAACTTTAAATCAGCCCAAGCTTGGGCATGATTCAAAGAGTTTCTGATCTCCACTAAAATATACAGTCTTGTAGCCACCAAAGATAGCTGCACAAAGAACAATATTATTTCATTCATAAACACATGGCGTCTGCTACGGTTGGGATTAGAATTTGAAAACATAACATACAAAATAGGAAACTAACCATTGCCTCCAACATATTCTAGAAAGAGCTTGCCTGTAGTACATCATTCCTCTGGCAAGAAAAAGAAATGAAATAAAATTATATATATGCGCGCATGCGCATGTCTAACAAAGAAAACTATATAGCCGCTATGCAAGATGCCCATTGACGTGTTAACTCATCCTCATCAAGTTCAGGATAATAATATTTTAGATCTTCAAGTCTCTCATGGAAATTGGTCCATTGATCTACAGTGCATTTAGAAAGTAGAATGAGCACTAGTAAGTATTAAAGGACCAAGGAGCAAATCAACATAAGACCAGGATATATCTTCTTTAAATAAAATAAAATTGAAATCCCATCTTCATTTTCTTTATTGAGTTCCTCAATAGAATACAACACATCCTCTTTGCAATATGAGGTAAGAACACTAAAAAAAAAACCCTTAGCTAAGTTCCGAAGCACAAAAGCAAAAGGTGAAAAAATCAAAACAACCATCCATCTGTAATAATATAAATAATATGAAAAAAATTGTAGTTTATTTAAATAATAATAAAAGAAAGACATTAAACACATTAAAATTTGATTATATATACATGATACATAAATAAATAAGTAAACCGAAATAAATACGGTTAGTTAAAAGGAAAATAAAAAAACAACCAAGTAAAACAAGTGAATATGATAAACTATTAGCAATAAAAACTACATGCACTATAAATAAATATTATAAATAATTTCATCAAAAAAATAAATAAATAATACGTACTTTATTTATCAATAAAACATTCCTGTAAATAACAAATCATAAATGAGAAAGGGTTCGATACATTAAATAAAAAGAGAAATATATTATCAAAGAATGAAATAAATATACGACTAATCTAATTAGTACAAGTGAGAATGATATGTAAAATATTATGTATAACCATAGAAAGAATAACAAAACTAAATCGAGACAAGCAAAGCAAGTGAATTATAAATTATTAATAGATAATTAAAGGTCTTGTTAAAGAATGATTATTCATAAATAAATAAACAATATAAATAAAAGAAATAGAAGGGGATTACATAGTGAGAATTATAACTAAATCAGTGTTTCCAAAACACATGTATAAGCAAAACATCAAACAAAATTAATTTTGAGGCTAACATTTTTTTTTCTGGGTAAAAGTGTAAATAATAAATTATTAATAAACATTACAATATTTGAATGCATAAACAATATGTATTTTGTTTTGTTTAGAAATAAAAAATTCAAATGAAAAGATAAAAATAAATATAAATAACAACAAAAAATTTGTATTTTATTTAAAAAATAATAAAAAAAGAAATTAAATACATTAAAATTCTATTATACAAACAAGATAGCTAAATAAATAAGTAAACAAAAATAAATATTGTTAGTTAAAAATAAAATAAATAACTACTCAACAAAACAGGTGAAAATGATAAACTATCAACAACAAATACTAAATGCGTTATAAATAATTTCATAAAAAAAAATACTAAATGCATTATAAATAATTTCATCAAAAAAATAAATAATACGTACTTTATTTTTGAATAAAATAAAATAGAATAGTATCTTTAGACTCAGCGAAACAATACAGACGTCATCACATTAGCCACGTACCTTAAGGAGCTCCAGAGTTCTTATCTCTGAGTCAATATCATAATAAAAAATTCATTTGAAAATATAAATAACAAATAATAAAGAAAGGATGCGATGAGATCGTAAAGGATAAAGGGTTAAATACAATAAATAAAAAACAAAAATATTTAATCAAAGAAAAATAAATAAATAAACAACTAATTTAAATAACAAAATTAAATAGAAGCAATCAAATGAATAATAAATTATTAATAAATAATGAAATGTACCGTTAAAGAATGATTATTGATAAATTTCTCTCTCCCCCCCTCTCTATCTTCTCTTCTCTTTCTTTTCCTTTTTCTTTTTTTTCGTTTTATTTTTTCTATTTCTTCCCTTTTTTCTATTTTCTCAACTCATTTTCTTTCAACACTCCTATGCAAAGCAAAAAACTATCCTTAAACATTTTCCAAAAGCAGGAAATCATTCATATTCGAGCATAAAAGTGATGGTTCAACAATTATATCCTTCCTGTTAGCAGAAGTTACAGATAATAATGCTAAGAGATCAAATTATGAACACAATTAGGAAAGAAGAATATAACCAAGAGAGTCTCTCAAGGATATAAGTGTTTCGCTCATCTCACCTTTATGGGGTTTTTTTCTCTCAAACCAACATAGGCCAGGCTCTACCATAGGCTTGTAATCATTCTACTTATTACCACCACATACATGTGCATTCAAGAATTAAGAGGTCTTTCCCGCTTGTAATATTGGAGATAGGCCACATGGAATGGATGATGGGGGTGGTAACTATTATGCATGTAACAAGAAATAAATGGCACCAAAATTGTCATACAATATATAAAGTAGTGATAATGTTGCTAATCAAGAGAGCTTGGTGGGATGCTTTTCCCTTTTCATTTTTTCTCTCCTTTTTTTTTTTTTTTGCTTTATTGATTTTCTTTTCTTTTTCTTGCCTTTTTTTTTCCTTCTAAGGAGCTATATATTTTTCTTTGCTTTTCTATGGCTCCTTTCTCCCACTTTATGGGATGCACTTTTTCTTTTCTCCCCCATCTTTCCTTTTCTTTTTAGGGGAGCCACAATTTTTTTGCCTTTTATCTTTCTCTCTCTTTTTTTGCCAACTTCTATTTTTCTCATCTGTCATCCCACACATAGTTAAATAATAGCAACAATACCACAAGATGTAATCCAATAAGTAACAAGTGAGAATGCTTAGAAATATATGTACATGCACAATAACTTACCATTATACAATGGAATTTAAGAAAGTGATAGGCTCAAAGGGGTAGCAAGGGATAATGACATTTGTAGCTTGTGTTTGGGATAAAAAGGGGGTTTACAATATGAATGCCTCTCTCATTTGCACATGCGTAAAGTAGCCATAAAGAGAATTAGAACAAGTTCTGAAGAGTTACCAGCGTAGGAGGTTTAATCACACAATTATTAGAAATATAGGCTCAAAGATCCTTCCAACAAGGCTGTCTCTCTAGAGAGATATTCACAAAATCCAATTGAAGACTAAATGATCACAGAGCATTTGCCTTACCTGTTTCTAAGGCTAACCTTCATAATATAATCATTTTAGCCATCACAATCAACCATGAATATGAGAAATTTATGCATATATCCAAATATTCAAGATATGCACTCCCCAATCAATCAAATCCATTCTCATTTCCATGTCTAGCAAATGCAAATGTGGTCTTAAACAAGACGCAAGCCAAGTTCTAGAGTAAGGAAAAGATAGGTGGTACACACAAGAAATGAATATGAATAGGCTCAAAAACTAAGTCATGACTACCCACTTTAGATTCACCTAAAGCCAAAACAATTGCCATCTAGCTTTTCCATTCAACACACGATCAATCACTCATCAATTCAAGAAAGCATCCAAACTAAGGATTACCTCAAACATGCCATTCTCACATCCATAACAGATTTGCTTTCAACTGTTTTTTTTTTTCAAATTAACTTTCCCCCATAACATAAAAACAAAGAAAACACACAAAACTGAAAAATCATCTGCAATCAATCCAACCCAATCAAATGAAAAACAAAACGATATAAAAGTGTGAAAGGAAGGCGTACAACCGGGCCGAGTAAGTTGCATCTTGAATAGCCAGCTGCTCATGTTATGCGTGAGGAATTCCATGTAGAAAGACTTCAAAAGGCTAGCCCAACGGTCTCCTTCTTAGCCTTCACAAGACACAAACAAAATAAATTTCTTCAAAATAAGCTCAGTTTTAAAAGCAAGTTGGATAACGCGCATGATGCAATTTCTCAATCCCACAATTATGCTGAAAACAAGATCAAAGAGGAACCCTAAATGACTGATCGACTCCACGACACAACGTAACCAGCAACCATCAGTAGTTGCAATTTACTATTCCTCGAATCACCATTCTAATTCAAGCTTAATTCTCAACAATTCTAACATGATGTCAAAGCAGAAATGCCAACAGTACTCAGCCTATGTAGGCCATCAAAGGAACATTTCTAAAGATGCACAATTCATCAAATTCCCACTTTCCTAATTAAATCTTGTGAGTTCAAATTTGAGTTCTGAAAATATGGGATTAAGACGAAAAGGGGCAGAGACTTGTTTCTAAGTTTATAGTATCATTTGCGAAACCTTTTCCCCAGCAACCACAAATTTTAGAATGAAGAACCTTTTCAATTCTCATAATAACCAAACATTCAGATGCGAAAATCCATTTCATTGATGCCATAAACTTAGAAACTAAGTCTCTGTAGCAAACTCAAGTTTTCAGAATCAAAATACAGTTCAGATATCACAAAAACCAAGCATATATCATCGAGTAAAATGTTAAGTTTGTAAATTTGTAAAAAGTAAGCTAGGAAGAGGAAAATAAATTGATTTAGCTACTTGAGGCTAGCTGATAAGTGAAGGGATAGATGAGTTTTGGACAGAGGCCTAGACTTCAAACCCTCTTGACGTAACCAAAAATAAAAATTATTTACTTAAGCCTAAAGTAAGCTAGTATGAGTAGTATCAGTTGTCTATCAAAGTACCTTGGTTATCCAGAAATTTATCCTCCAATTTAACACATCCATTGGTACTCCAATAGCAGCTGCAAGGTTTTTAGAGGTCCAACTGAAAATAAAGAATATAAAATTATTTCACACATTAAAACAAAAGAACACCAGTATTACAATAAATACCTCGTTTGATCTTGAAATTGCATGATGATAGATGCATGAATAGGAGCCACGGTGAATTGCATTACCCTGTCTTCAAACTGCACCTCCAGCTGAAAAATCGAACACAATTAAGTTAACAAATCTATCATGTCAAACATATAAAGGAAAAAGGTAGGGAGGGAACAATATCACTCAGTTTCAAAAGTTTTCCTAAATTATAACCACAGACAAAATTCTCAAGAAAGATGTCAACCAACTTTACCTTGACAGTACCAAGACTTTTCTTCCACTGTAGCTTACGGGGGTTTTGATTTCATGAAATCTATTTGCATAGTCAGAGAGTAGTTGGTCGATAGGTCCAAGCAGGTTAAGAGGCTCATCCTGTAAACCTTTCCAGGGTTAATCATACAACATGCGAAGTATATCAAGGAAACATTTGAGACTGTTAGATATCCAGATTAATACAATTTATTATATTGGAACGAATTGATCATAGGTCATATAACATATTACATTTGCACAAATAATTATAATTATAATATCAGATCAAAGTGATTCTTCATACTTGAATGAAAGCATTGAAGCTAGAAAAGATTAATAATATACTGCATACAGGGTTATGTGTACTCAACAATCAAAAGAATCTACGATCAAAAATTCGTTTTGTTTGTAAGATAAATCATATGGCTAACACTTTATATGAGTAGTGCAAGCTGACATGTCTAGTAATAATGAATGAATCAATCACTTTTTTCTCTTATCTAAAATAACTGCTAAATAGATGTGGGCCTCATGCATTGGACAGAATTTAAAAAATGTGATGCACTGTTTATGGCTTAAGAATATTAAAACCTGCTATAGATTTTATATCATATATTAATCAGAAAAATATTTTTCCCGCAGACCTGTATTGGAGGCCGGAAATTAGAAAATATGATAGTGGTTGAAAGCCTGAAACTACATCCATAGGTATTGTATTCTCTCCAACTCAGTACCTGAGAGCATTGCCAAATTTAGCCAAAAGAAATGAAACAAAAAATAGTCAAGCTTTGTATGTCGCAATGATTAAGAAAAAGACACACACACAGTGAACAATATGAACTTTAGAAAGTCTTGTCTTAGATGGCTGATTTATGGTCGGTTTGATGTTGGTGTGGGTCCTCTTTGAGTCAATCAAACCACTGAGCATTATCTCACATTTCTGTAGACTGCTCTCTCCAAATTGAATCTGCAGAAAGAAAACGACGTTCATTGTCTTTATAGACGTGCTAAAAATGAAAAGTGAATGTAAAAAAATAAAATAGAATAGTATCTTTAGACTCAGCGAAACAATACAGACGTCATCACATTAGCCACGTACCTTAAGGAGCTCCAGAGTTCTTATCTCTGAGTCAATATCATAATCAGATTTGTCTAAAAGCTTTTCTGCAAGCATAGTTCGATATCCATTAACAAGTATGCCTACAATCATCCCAAGAATGTCAACCTTCCTTTGGTTCCTGCTACCCTTTAATGGATCTGCTTCCACAGGATCAGGCTGCCAGCTAGAAGAGAAAACTTATAAGGATAAAAAGACAAAGCATGATTTTTGTAAGGCAAAAAAATAACGCATAGTAAGCAGAAAAGAAATACCATGATGTCCAAAAAAATGAGCGAAACTTCATACAAACAAAAAAAGCCAACCACTATTGAGGACTTCCAGTTATATATACCGTGTGGCATTGATCCATGCTTGCCTGTCATCAGTGTTGAAGTCATCATCTGTGCCAACATTCTCTTGCATTTCTTCATCTCTGTTCAACTCTTCAAGAAGACTATCTCCTGAATTTCCAGATGCACTTGAATCTCCACTAGTCCCATCTGTAAGCATAGTCACTGTACATTTTATGGTATCTTTCCTTCCTCTTAAATGGTCCCTTATTGGTTCACCAACTGCCTCAAGAAAAACACCTGCAGGATCTATTGTCCTTAGGGCTTTGATAGTTGAAACATATTGATGCAAAATATCATTGGTTGAAGCACCAGCAGTAAGCAAGCGATAATGTATTGCTGAAATAAATGACTCCACCGACTTTGCATGCTGCCCAGTGTATTCAAGACATAACTTCAAGTCTTCAATTGCAGGAGAGCTACATATATCCACAGAGAAAAAAGAAGATAAGCAATCAGAAAATTACACATATAGCAGTGAACTCTGGTCTGATAAGGATTAATAAACCTTGTAACATCGATTGGTTGTAATGCTTATTGTTGGTATCTAACATTTTCAATGTTGATTAGAATATTGAAATAAATTAAGGGATAGAAATCAATCAAAATCACATCATTGTTCGATCAGTGATGCAGCCACAATAAGGCATTTTATAATTTTTACCATAGCCTAATATATATTGATGGCTTTCAGCTTAAGAGTGCTGACCTCAGTTTAATTTATTAAAGGTCACCAATACAACACGACATGCACAATACTCAGTTCCACATAGAAGATTGCAATTTTTTTCTAGTAGTAGAAGGTAAACCAAGGGGTAAAATGAAATAAACGAACTACCTCTCAGGATAATCAACAATTATCTCAAATAGTTTTGCTATTCTTAAATCTTGTAGTATTTCATAAGCAAAATACTCCAGCCACAACTTCCATCTATCAAGCCCCTCAGATGGAGCATCAATTCCAGGACAGCATTAAGCTGGTTGTGGTGTTAAGGGTGATTTAATGCCTGAAGAAGTACTCTCATAACTAATAGAATCACCAAGATAGACAAGAAGGGCATGCAGAAACTGCAGAGGTACAGACTGCACAATATGGCGCCAGTTATAAGAAGAACAAGATAGTGTTTTAAAGGAGACTATTTATTAGAACAAACCAGATGGCCAGATGATAAATTTTACATACATTGATATGAAGATATTGCATTGTAACCGGCCCGATTCAACATAGTTAAATTCATCAACCAACCATTAATCAGCTCTCTCCATTAACAGCTTTAAGACTTCAATTTAACTCCCCTTTTTCACGAAAAAGGGGACTTCAACTTAGTTCCTTTTATCTACTTGACCTAAGGTACCAATGATTGTTGTTAATACATGTAATATAAATCCTTTACTGGAAGTTTTCTTTTCACTTCAGACTACATTCTTGATACTTAGAACATATTCTAGATGAAAAATTAATTTTTGGCTGAAGAACATATTTTCAGGAGCAGTTAACTAATATGTCCTTATCTAAATAACACAGGTTTATAAAAATAAATAAATAAACACACACAAAGGGATAGTAATGATAATAACAACCCTGAAGTCTGAACAGACTGAACAGAAAGTATACATTTAACACAATCTAAACAAACTCATTCTTATAAAATCAGACCTGGGTAAATATTCCCAAACCATCATTATGCAGAAGCATCATTTATGATACTTACAAAACGTGTTCTCTACTAATAATCTCTATTAATAACCCCAAATAGTCAATCTTCTATCTTTCAGAGTAATAATTCGCCAAAAGGAATCATTCATAATCTATTCATTGACATCCACATAGGAGATGCAGATGAATTTATTCTATATCTTAAGGAAAACAATGACACTGTAAAAGTGGTATGATAGAGCATATAAAACAAACTGGTAGGATATAGCATACATTTGTGTGGTAATAATATTATTTTATATAATCAGATATTATAGGATCATGTTTGTTATCCTAGGTTAGTTAGGATTAGATTCCTCTGTATTATTCAAAGTTTGAATTCCCTAGAATATAGGATCTGTTATAACGGATTATACTCCCTCTGTATTCTATATATTTCCACTGAATGAGAAAGGAAATAATCATCGGACTACAATAAACAAGAGTCCTATCGTGCTACAATTTGTTTCGATCGGAAATCCTCAGCTGGAATTGAAAGACGTGCTAAAATGGACAAAGGAGGTCCAGGTGGAGACATTATTGGATTTGACCAGGGAATAGATAGCCATGTATGTAATCAAATGTCAAAGAAGAATCAATATAAAAAACAAAAAACAAAAAAAAAACAAGTTTTGTCTAGTTCAAATGAAAGAATAATGCGGCATATGCTGGACATTATGGATTGCATATAGCATAAGAAGCACACATTAAATGTACAACTGTACAAGAACAAATATATTCACAATACAAACCTGTATCCAACTTTTAATTGATTGTAAAACAGAACTCCTAAAATCATCACCAGCAAGGTCATGTACTTTTGCCTGTCATTCAGACAGGAAAGAGAAATTAACATCACCAAAACAATAGATGCATAACAGGGGACATACGAAAAGAAGGCAAAAGTGCTCACTTTTAGTAGTAAGAAGATAGCTGAAGCATAAGCATATTCAGCCATAGAAGTAAATCCAAGACTTCTAAGATCTAGAACAACCTTCCCAATGTTTTTCACCAATCTACTGTTTTCTGAGAACATTCTTTGTTTATAACAATCATCAACATCCATAGCACCAACCTTAGTACAGATTTTTCCCTTTTCATCCAAATCCATGTCGTCCTTACTCTGAGACGAATCCTCATTGCACTCTTCATCCATGATTGTACTCAACTCCTCTAATCTTCTTTTAAAATACCAGTGTAGTATCACTTATAATAACAGAAGAAAATAAAAAATAATCAAACAAGGGTAGATATAAGACAAAAGAAAATGATAAGCCTATCCAGTAAAAATCACCAAATAAAAGAACTAATTAAAGTTGAGCAGATACAAGATGTTACAAACAGTAAACTATAATACTCCTAAGAAGGCCAAAGAAGATCTTGGGACAAAACTGTCTCATGGCCTTATGGTATATTGCTAGTAAGATGGATCTAATGATAGCAAAATCTCATACAGCTATTTAGATAAATTGCAGAAACAAAGAGATTGGGGTAAAAAGATATACACCACCAATAAGGCAAGTACAGGACACTGTTTACTGGCTGCTGATATCAGTAAACACCCATAAGTTTTGAAATGACTAATTCAAAAAATGACAATATTGAGGGAGGGGTAAAATGGTGAATTAAGATAACATTGACTCTTAGATAGTTGTATTGATTTTTTTATCTAAATAAGCATATATTCATTTCAAAATTTTAAATTGAATTATTACCCAGCTAAGCACATATCAAACTCACAACTTTAACTTCATATCAAAATATTCTATGATGTCAAATCCTTATCTTATTGTTTGTATTCGTTACAGAGATTCAGAGGAAAGAGGATAATTTATCTTATGAGTAAGCTCACACAAATAAAAATATCCGTTGCTCCTAGAGTGATCAACCTACGGAAATAGAATGGAAAATTTGATCTTTCTTCCTTTCACGTGTTAACATCCCAACTTTTTTTGCTCAAAAAAAAAACAAAAAGAAAAAATTAGAATGTTAACACACAAAAGGCAGAAAGGTAAAATTTTCCATTCTATTTACGTGTGTTAACATCCTAATAATGAAAAGCCGCAATTAATACCAATCAAATGCGGTTGATTCACTAATAATTGGTAAAGCCAAGTCCAAACGTCACAGTAATGAAAATCATTTTAACCGTTCAAACATATTATGTACCAGGAAAATGACGCGGAAGGGAAGAAATAAGAACAGAGGAGACAATCAATTGATATTTTGAGACAAAATAATCCCTTTCTGCTTCAGAATCATGTCTTTCCCCTGATATCTGATCCTTATAAGATTGTAAAGCATGAACCAACATTAATAAACACTTCTCCTGATACTACTGCTTCTCCAAAGAGATTTCTTCCTGAGCGTTACACAAAACTTGCTGAATTTCGTCCCCATTGATATGTTTGAAGTGTTATACCATCAACTCTGAGTTGATAAAGGACTAAAAAGTTCCGATGCATCAATCAAGTATAAAATATCCAGAATGGTTCACATATACTCACATCACACATATATTCCATCCATCCTACCGATGCTAAACCAAGAAACAATGAGATCCTTCCTCAAAAAGACATATTACCTCGTTTTGTCCATCAAATTCGTGTGTATCACAGCACTGTTTTCCTAATTACACACCAGACAATTAAACCCTGCCCCGCCCAAATCCAAACCCTAAAAGAAATATCTGTATCCGCTGCCGTGACTAAATCCCTACAATTTCTGCAAACATGAAGAACCAATTTTAACAAAATGGACCTTCACAATCATCAAGCAATTATTTTGCAATGTAGTGTAAGAAATTTATTCAAAAATAAAAATTAAAACACTAAAATCAAAGAGACGAAGGGGTGAGATATTGTAAGGCGTACCTCGACTGGGATCAAACCGCGGCGGAGGAGGAGGAGTTAGTCAGGGCAGCGGATCTGTTTATCACACCGTAGAGGAAGGCTAGGAGCGTCTTCGCTACGAACAGCACTTTCGCACCTACGTTAATCTCAGAGTCCCTCAAATTAGTTACTGTGGTTCTTCAAATCTTGTCCCCACTTCCCCGATTTCTCGCAGCCACCCGCTGAAGCAAGTTCAGAGTAGAGAAGAAGCAGAGATAGAAGCGGAAGAAACTGAGTCCAAGAGAGAAGAGAGAAGACGCATGAGCGAAGCGGATACCCTCCATTTAACCGTTCTCATTTTCTCTCTCGCGTCTCCACCCTTAAATCACGCATAGATGGTTTAGATTCATTCTCTCTCTCCGGTCCGCACCCTTAAATCACGCATAGACGGTTTAGTTTATGAGAAATCCTTACCCGCATAATAATTCATAAGGCATAACCCATTGGTGAAATTTAATTATTTATTAATATTTTTGTCAATTTCAAAACTTATTTGTAGTAGAGGCCTCTAAAAATAAATTTTGTTGATAAAATTGCACCCTAACGCTTAAAATTATCTAAGTTGTTATGTTTTAATTGTAGATAGCTCATATGACATGCTCTTTAGGAGCGTATAAGTATTTATCATTGTAGCGCCTCAAATTCAGACTCCAGAGGAGGGAGGAAAAATAAGAGTTCGTTACTAATTTTTTTTTTCTAAATAAGGATAAGTTTTGAAAACTTTTTAAAATGAAAAATGGACTACAAAAATTAAATAGGGTTCGGAGTCAATTATGTCTGAGGAAGATATTAAGAACCCCATAGTAACCCTTAATAAAATCGGTTACCCTATGGCAATTATTTAAAAATAGGGGTCAAGGCCCAATTTTTTTCCTAGAAATATATGCTAAAGCTTGATGTTGTCACATATTTTTTTATTTTTTTCCTCAATATGCTCCAACAGCTTAAAAAACATAAAAATGTTTCTCCCAAGGTCCCAGAGTCCCAGGTTAACATTTCAAAAGGTCTACTGTTTGTTGACCATGTTTATGCTGATGTGGTATGTTTATATGGCATCCATCTCACTTAAAAAAAAAAACAGATTTACAAGTCAGATTTATAATATATAATAGGAAAAAAATAAAAAACTTATTTCCCTCATCTTCTTCTTCCCAAAATTGTCGACCACCATATGCTTCCAACCCTTCCAAGTTCCAAGCTTCTTCTTCACTCTTTCCTTTTGCGAAGACTACGGTAGCTTATTCTATTTTCTTTTTGGCCCGAAAATTAGTATTTTATTACCACAAAAAAAGTATTATAATCACCAATAGCCGAAGCCAAGAAACTCTCAAAACACACTTACGATATTACCTACGCGCCCTTACCAAACAAACAGTAAAACCATTGGCTATTTCAAATCTATAAGAACTATAATCACCTATTCTTCAAATCAAACTATGAAAACTACAATAACTGTCTATATATTGTATCAGGCAACATGAATCAGTTAGCCTATTCCATTCCTCTTATTCACCCCATCAGTACTATCTTCAGTCTTCCTGGCACCTACAGATTCATCTCTGATAAGAATGCTTAAAGAAGATGGCAAATTACTCAACCATACCGGCTGGAGCATCTTCTTTGCTGCCTCTACTACAAGCTTATCTGCAGCTTTGTTGCCTTGTCAAGCTACTAGAGACATTGAGGTATCATCCAGTAAGCTAAGCCGATCCAGAATCTCAGCCAATGTATCTCTGCATTGCCACTCACAACCACTGATAGTTCTGCCTGCAATCAATCTATACAATAATTCACAATCAGTTTCAATTACAACATGGAAACCCTAAAAATACCTATATGGTCCAGTGCCACCTTAACTGCTATGCATTCTTCCTTAAATGGCGATATTGAATGAATACCCATACCTATTCCACCAACAAACTCAACCTTCCAGTTCCTGTATACTACAGCAATACCCGCCTCCCCTGTGGAATCTTTGTAAGCTCCATCTACATTGAATTTGATTGTATCTCTTGGGGGCGCCATCCACTTCAACTTCAGTATTACCTTATGTTTGTATATTTTCATCTGCACTTCAGGATTCTTCTCCCTAGACCTCCAGAGCTCCTCTACCTGTGAGTTCACTAGATTAACTACCTCCATCGCCTCAGGCTTCTCACCATTATATACCCATCCACACCTTTTCTTCCATATCCACCAACACATAGTAACAAACAAAGACTTCCCATACTCATCTAGCTTCTCATCTCCCTCCATCAATTTACAAATCCATTCCTCAATTCTTCGCATTGTCCACTTACTGAATTTTAGTCCCAGTGGACTACCAAACCAGCATCTTTTTGTCCATGGGCATAGGAATAAAAGGTATTCCACAGTCTCCACCTCATTTAGGCATATTGGGCACATTGGGGAATTTGCACATTTCCTTTTAAACAAGGCTTCATAGGTCGCTACTGCTTCAATTCCAATTCTCCACAAAAAATGCCGCACTTTAGGATGAGCAATTACTTTCCAAATATTTTTCCAAAATGCCTTCAGACATGTGACTGATGAACTAGGTCTGCTATTTACAACAACCCCCGTGGCTTCCTTTACTACAGCATATCCTGATTTAACACTATATATACCATTCCTACATCCCAACCAAATAGCTCTATCCCTTTCATACACCTCATGTATCTGCGTTTTGAGAATCAATTCATGTTCTGTATCACTGAGTCGATCTTGAATGGCACTTAAATCCCAAGTACCATTTTTAATAATAGAAGATACAGTGAGTTTTTCCTCCATATATGTTAGACTTCGTTCATGGAGAATGCCTTCTTTTAACCCCTGGCTCCATTGATCTTTCCATATATTAATGGAACACCCATTCCCTACCTTCCAAAACAGCTCTTTAAGTAACAGGTCCCTACCTTCCAATAAACTACTCCAGCCCCATGATGCATGATTCCCTTTTTTTGCATGAATAAAGTCACTCTTTGGAAAGTAGATACCCTTAAGCATTCTGCACCATAAATCTTCTGGTTGATTAAGTAATCGCCAAGCTGTCTTGGCCAACATTGCTTTATTGAAGCAGAGAAGATCCTTGAAGCCCATCCCCCCATCATATTTCTTACTTGTCAATTTATCCCAACTCTTCCAATGAATAGCCCCCTTTTCTTCAGTCTACCCCCACCAAAACTTAGCAATTAAGCTGTTAATTTCCATACAAGTTTTCTTTGGGAAAAGAAAACAAGTCATTGGATAAGATGGGATAGAATTAGCTACGGCCTTTATCAACACTTCCCTACCAACAAATGAGAGGAGTTTTTGTTTCCACCCTTGGAGTTTTAGCCCAATTTTGTCTCATACACTAGCTAGAGCTGCTAATTTTGAGCGACCCCAAATCACAGGCAAACCTAAGTACTTCCCTGCCTGATCTGAATGTTTAACTCCTAGCCATTGCGATACTTCATCTTTGATTTGTCTTGGCGTATTTGCAGAAAAGTAGATACAGGACTTCTCTAGATTCACCATTTGGCTTGAAGCATTGCAGTACACTTCTAGTGTTTTCTTCAGCACTTTACATGAGATTGGATCAGCTTTCAAGAATAGCAATGCGTCGTCAACGAAGAAACAATAGGACAGAACACGAGATTTCTGTGCCAATTTAATACCCTTCATGTCCTTATTGCCAATGTGGTATTGTAGCATCAAGGATAAAACTTCTGATACAATAATGAACATGTAGGGGGATAGTGGATCCCCCCACCTTACTCCCCTTGTAGGTTTGAAGGAATCAATGGTTTGCCCATCCATTTGTAGATTGAATTTCGTTGAAGAGATGCAGCTCATTATCTTCTTCACCCATCCTTCACAAAACCCCATTTTCAACAAAACATCCTCCAAAAAATCCTATTCTACCCTGTCATATGCTTTATTCATATCAATCTTCAGTTCAAATTCCCCTTGCCTACCTTTCTTCTTATGTCTTAGATAGTGAAATGCCTCATGGGCCAATATTATATTGTCCTGTATCATTCTATCCGCCAAGAATGCCCTCTGATTCTGAGATATTATCCTACTCATCAGCCCTCTCATTCGATTGGTGATGATTTTTGCAATTATTTTGTAAGCTACATTACACAAACCAATCGGTCTAAAGTGCTGAAAACCTTCAGAATTGTCTATTTTTGGAATCAATACCACATTGGTTGAGTTAAATTAGCTCTAGAGATACTTTATCTTCAAAAAAGTTTTGAATCATACAACATACCTCTTGGTGGATTTCCTTCCAGGCTGATTGATAAAATAAACCAGAGTATCCATCCGGTCATGGCGCCTTGCTGGATCCAATTTGAAATACAGCCTCCTCTATTTCCAGGTTTGTGACCTTAGACATCAGTTTTTCATTATCATTAACAGTCACCACTTCCTTTACATACTCCAGAGCATGATTCAATGATCTACTACCCTCAGCGTTGAATAATCTTCTGTAAAATTGGTTGAAAGAGCTGTTAATCTTCTCTTTTTCCTCCAACTATCTCCCACTCTCATCTTTTAGTCTCAAGATCTTATTTCTTTGCCTTTGTTGGATGACACTATTGTGGAAGAATCTAGTGTTTTTGTCACCATATTAAAGCCATGCAATTCGAGACCTCTACCACCAGTATTTTTCCCTATTTTCCCAAGCCAATTCAATTTGTTTCACCGGTTCCTCAGCCTCTATAATCTTTTCAACCGTTAGACAACCACCATAGCAGTTACTTAGCTGATGTCTCAGGTGATCAATAGTCTTTCTGAAATTTGGGAATTCCTGTTTACTCCATTTCAACAGTCTCTTCCTACATGCATCTAGTCTACACACCAAATCTGCCACACCATCCTCCATCATATTCCTTTCCCAATTCCAGCCTTCCTGCATGTTTTCAAGTAGTCTATGTGTTGTATCCATACCGCCTCAAATTTAAATGCCTTTAGATATTTACCTTCCTTGTAACAACTATCAACAATCAATGTGTGATGATCCAATCCCACTGGATCTATATGAAATACCATAGCATGGTCAAACTCCTCCCTGAATTCAATATTCCCCATAGCTCTGTCTATTCTTTCTCGCACCACAGCACCTTGTCTTTTATTGTTCCAGGTAAATTTTGATCCCTTGAACTCAAGGTCCATCCACTTACAATCAGATACTAACCGTTGGAAGTTAATTATTTTCCTTAAAGCTCTGGGCGGTCCACCTTCCTTTTCTGATTGAGATATTAAATCATTGAAGTCACCAACAGCCAGCCATGATCCATCCACACTACTCGCAATACTCCTCACCATATCCTATACCCTTCTTCGATCTTCCTCTTTTGGAGGTCCATAAATGAAGGAAATGAACTTAGGGAGATTTATGTTGTCTGATTCCACAATCGTATGCACAATGTTTTTTGATCCGTGTAACACTGACAGTGATATATTATCATTCCACCAAAGTGCCAAACCAATAGATAGCCCCTCCTGTTCCACATATAGTTCTTTGTTGAGCCCACATCTTTTTTTAATTTTTCTCAACTTTAATGTCTTCATCTTGGTTTCCATCAGGAAGATTGCTGAAGGATTGTACTTTTTCACCAAATCCCTCAGATTTTTGACTGTCAAGGTTCTCCCTAGACCATAATAGTTCCAAGACAATAGCTTCATGATGCTTTAGTGGCTGTTAATGGCTAGCCACCATTGCCTTCATCAGTATTCTTCGTCCTTTTACTACCACAAGCCTTAAAAACGAATTCAGCTTCATACTGCTCAGAAATTTCAGCTATCTCCATTTCCTTTTCCAGATTGTATTCTTCAGGCTCCATATTCTCTTTTCCTTTACCCCTCTTCTTCTTACTTATTCTACGTGTAGAGGAAGGAAATCACCAAGAGGGGGGTGAATTGGGTGATTTCAAAACTTTTTCGTTAGCTTTTGAAAACTAGCCAGAAGTAAATCAAACAGAGAAAGGGAAGAGGAAGCTTGACATAGAAGATTTATACTGGTTCGGTCTTAACTCTTGACCTACGTCCAATCCCCAGACTTTCTGGGATTTCTCACTATCTCTTTGATCAATTACACACTCTGCAACTCAGGATGATCCTCTCACAATAGGACTCACTCCCCCTTACAAGTTGTAATCTGATCCCACACTCAAGGTCCCACTACCTTGAGTTTACACAACAAGTTTATTTCGAATTACACAAAGACTCTCTCTAAGCGTAAGATGAAATGATCACTGAAGCTCAATGTAAAAGAGTAAGACTAATGAAATGAATACAAGATAAAAGCTTAGAGTCTCTTGCTATTTCGTTCACTGGGTTGTCTGTGTATCCAGTTGTTGAAACTTCCTTTTTATAGAGCTGAAGTTTGATGACCGTTGGAGCTTCTGCAGGAAGAGGACGTTGGAAGCAAGTTCAGATTTAGACATTAGGCTCCTCTCCATTGCTTGCCCACGTCTGATTGTCTGCCATAGTGTCTGAATATTCTTTTTGTCTGAAGATAAGGTTCAGTTGGCAGTTCAGTGGACTTCTTAGCTGTAAAGCTGAATTTCTGAATATTTTATTCACTTTGGAGCGTTTTCAGTGAAAATGAGAATCTGTAGCTTGAAATGTGTTAATGGAATCTGAAACTCATGAACAAACATATTAAACGTATATATAATGATTAGTAATTCCATTTAAGTGTAAAACAATGAATAAGATCGAATCTGAGAAATGAAAAGTGCGACATTTAAAACAGAGATCTATTAGGCTCGAGTTTATAACTGATAGACTCGAGTCTATTCATCAACACTCAAGCATAATCTTGGTAGGCTCGAGTCTCCCTTTTGTATAACGTGTTTAATCTTTGAAAATATTTTGGGGTAGCACATAGGCTCGAGTCTATTAGTGATAGGCTCGAGTCTGGAACTGTTTGCAATATGCTGAAGCTTAAGTACAAAGGCACAGGCTTGAGTCTAAAAGCTTAGGCTCGAGTCTGCTCGGGTCTTGTCACTTGGATACCTCTCTGCCTAAGCCAAGCTCGAGTCTATTAGTGATAGGCTCGAGTCTGCTCGGGCTCTGTCACTTGGATAGCTCTCTGCCTAAACCAGGCTCGAGTCTATTAGTGACAGGCTCGAGTCTGTTTTAGAAAAACTCTTTGCAAATACTTTTCAAACTGAAATAGGCTCGAGTCAATGAACTTATGCTTGAGTCTATGTTTGTGAAAAACTTTGTTTGCTCTCTAGAAGGGACATGCTCGAGTTTAAAATGTTAGGCCCGAGTCTGTTCTCAAGAAAAATAGTTTGAAGAGTTCTCTACAAGACATAGGCTCGATTAAAATATTTAGGCTTGAGTTTAAGAACATTAGGATTGCGACATGCTCTTTGTAAGGCATAGGCTCGAGTCTAATATGATAGGCTCGAGTCTATCTTAGTTATAAAAGATGAATTTTGCTTCTGTCACGAGCAGGCTCGAGTCTATTATGTTAGGCTCGAGTTTGCCCAAGACAAAATCATGAAATATGCTCTCTGTCACGTGCAGGCTCAAGTCTATTATGTTAGGCTCGAGTCTGCTCAAGTTCAAAACGTTTATTATTATTTCTTTTAACCACAAACTTGAGTCTAACACATCCAAACTCGAGTTTAACTTATATTGTAAGATTTAAATCAATTTTAACAATCTTTAAACATGTTTAAACCTTAGCAACAAGTTTACAATGTTTTGTTATCATCAAAACACATAGAGAACTAACACTACGCACCCTTGCTCTTGTCTTTCTCAGATTAGCAGCATAGCTTGCTATCTCTGGGATTTGTACAGGTGCTTCAATCATCAGCTTCCTTCTCTCTGGCTTGGCTATTGACCAATCTTCTATTTTTCTTTTCAGGCCAAATTTATCAAAATGTGAAACCACTTCATTTATTGCATTGTCATTATAAGGCACTACAGCCAGATGATGCTCCTCATTTGCTTCTGCATTTTCCACCTTTTCTTTGTTCAAATTACCCTCGTCATAAATCTTATCTGACCTTGAGTTATTGACTTTTCCTGTATCTCTGATCACTTTTGGTTCAATGTTCTTCTGTATTTCCTCTTCGCTACTCACCTTTTCACTTTCCATAGCCTTCCTATCTTCCACCTCCTTATTCTTCTCCAAAATCCCCCTACCATAACCATTAGACATCGGGTCCCCTACTCTTTTTGGCTCCATTGGTGATTTCTTATTTCGTCCTCTTCCTCTGGATCCAGCTTTACTGGTCTTTATAAAGAACATATCCTCATCCCTGATTAGAGATCTGGTGTTGTTTTTCAAAGCCAACTCACTCCTCCTTCTCAGTTCCCTTTCCTCCTTTCTTCGGAGAATAGATTCAGCCTCAATCCAGTCATTTTTAACTACCACCAAGACATCCTCCCAATTACAGCTAGCTTTGGTAGTTAACTAGTTGCCATATCGCGGTTCTACCTGGTCAACCAAGGATTTCGCCCTTTCCGAGCCACAACTTCTATCATCATGCCCAATCTTTCCACAATTGTAGCAAAAACTTTGTAATTTTTCATAACAAATATTCAGCCATACCTTCTTGCCATCTGGTCTAGGCATCCATATTCCATCCGTTAGAGGCTTTTTGAGATCCAGTACCACACGAGCTCTTAAAAAATTTCGTAGAAAACGGCCATTGTAGAATGGATCTTCAGCCATCATCACATCTCCGAGATAGTTACCTATCGTTATTGCATTTTCTAGGCACATTGCTTCCAATGGTACATGATGAATTTGAGCCCATACTGGACATTGGCTGAAGTCAAAATCCTCATACGCCTCATACTTCGATCGCTCAATCAGGTTCAGTAGACTACCGTTGATAGTCCATGGTCTTCCTCTTAAAATCCTATTAAACTCTTCTTCACATGAAAATCTGAACAAGAACGCATTTTTACTAATCTCCACCACAGTGAAGCCTTCCTTCATATTCCAAGCTTTCTGTAGTATTGCTTCTATTGCCGACCTTAAGTAAGATCTTGCAGATAAGATCTTACCGATTAGTACCTTTGACGGCTCTGTATCTTTCCAGATCAGTGGTGATTCAATTTGAATCTCCGCCATGGAAGTCAGGCTCCTCATATATTGATCTCTTCTACTAAAACCTCCAATCTCTGATCCACCTATCCTTCGAATCACCGCTCCACCGATCCTCCAATCCACCAATCCTCCAATCTCCAATCCACCGATCCACCGACACTCAATCTCTATTTTGACGATTATCAGTTTGTCACCCTCTCCGCCCTAACCTTCGATTATCCTTCGTTCGTATCACTCTCACGCTAGGCGGAGAGACCTCGGCTCCCACACAAGTGCGTGGGGAGAAAAGCGGATAGAGTAGCTTATTCTATTTCATTTCCGCTATCTACTCCATATCTTCATTTTCAAAATCACAGGAACCAAAACTCAGAAATCTTCACCATCTTCATCGTTCATGGATGCATTATTGAAATCTCATATTATCAATTCTGAAAGTGGAGCAAATCACCAAGAGGGGGTGAATTGGAGATTTTAAAATTCTTTTGAAATTGTTCTATTTTTTAACACTAAAATAAAGCTACGCAGAGTGTAGGGAAGAAAAGCAAGACATAAGGAATTTATACAGGTTCGGTCCAACCTTTGACCTACATCCAATCCCCAGACTCTCTGGGATTTTCACTATCTCAATTGATTACACACTCTGTAATTCAAGAGTAATTCTCTCACTAGAACTTACTCCCCCTTACAAGTTGCAATCAATATCTCAATCTCTAGGTCCCCAGACTTGAGATTCTTTACAATAAATGATTTGTAATCAAATAAACTCTAAGAGTGGTTAGATATAAACACTAAAGTACAATATATCAACAGATACTTTTGAAGAGAAAACTGAAAAAGCAGTTGGTAAATTTGAATGTAGTTCGTTTTTTAGTTTCTTAGTTTTTTTTAGAAGACTTGAATGCAACTCTATTTATATCAAGAGAGCATTAAGTAACCATTGCAATCTTTAAAATAACCATTGTAGGTATTAAGGAAAGATTAACACAAGCTTTGGTATTCTTCTCTCTCTATACTCTTATGTTAATTCAGGGGCACAGAGATTTATGGTTGACTTTCCTTGAAATTAATCTTGAGATTAATCCATTGGAATGACAGAAGCTAGTTAAGGAAAGAAGCATTAATCCTTTTTGCATCGTGCAGAGGATGATTATCCAGAATATTGCAAGCTATCTATACTTTGCAATAAATGTTCTGACATGCTTTTTGCTTTTGGCTGAAACTTTATTCTAATCTTCTTTAAATCATCTGAAACTTACTAACAAACAGGTTAGCCATATCTAGGAATAATAATGAGTGATGATAAGAAGTATATAGATTAAATACGAAGATTTTACAAATTCGAGTAATTTAAATTTTTAATTTTGCGATATGAACTCGAGTTAGTTCATCTAGACTAGAGTTTGAAGTTTATTTCTGAAAGCCTAAACTCAAGTTTTATAAATCTGACTCGAGTTTTCTTCAAACAGAGAATAATGTCACGATTTCATCTTTGAAACATGTTTTGAGTAAGACCTAAACTCGAGTCATTATGTAACTAACTCGAGTTTTGGATATTTATAATGAAAAACATATTTTAAGTTTAAAAGCTCAAAACTGAAGTTTTCATTTCAAACTAGAATTTTCAAATAGTTTAAATAGAGCGAAACTCTCTGTATGGCATAAACTCGAGTTTGCAAAGTCTAACTTGAGTTTCCACAAAACTTATTAATAATTAGAAAACTCTCTGTATGGATCAAACTAGAGTTTACAATAGAAATTGGAGTTTTCAAAACTTTAGAAATATTGAATTATTCTCTGTGAGTCCTAAACTTGAGTTTCCTCATAGGAGAAAACTTTGTGAAACATTTTAGTAAATGTAAACTGGAGTTTTCAAAATCATAACTTGAGTTTTCTCAAGCTTAAGATAACATAGCTTTTTGTATTATGTTGTAAACTCGAGTTTATAAAACACTAACTCGAGTTTCCAACAAGAAACTTAATAAAGAACCAACAAATTCATAAGCCACATCAAATCCATCATAAACAATCATAAAATCAACTCTAGAAATTTCAGTATGCAAGAACATATAAGAAACTTCATTGCGAGAAAGACAAAGATCGAAACACGCAACAAATGTTGTGGACCTTCATAATATTTTTTTAAAAAAATATCCACATTTCAATTCCTTTCAATAGAATCAAACCCTAGCAATAGTTGAGATTCCCTTCACTAGAAACACAACACCTTCAAAAGTCACAGCCACATCCAAACCTCAAATTGGTAGAAGCAATGAAACAATTGATAACAGAAAGGAAAATCAACAAATCAAAAGGGAAAACATCATCGGAGATAGGAAGATGGGTGTACTCGACAAGTAGGACTTGAGAGGGCGACAGAGTAACTTGCGGACTTTTGTGAGAAGATAGCTTGATAAGAAAAAAAGCAATGTAATAAATGTGATTTGTATTTGGTTTGCTCATTTAACTTTTGCAGAAGTGGTTTTTTCCAAACTGATGAGCATTTAGATTTTTAATTTAAAAGTCAGTTGTTATAGAAAATGACTAAAAATGTCATGAATCTTATTAAATATTACATATATTAATATTAGTTGAATATATTACGATAATCAAAGATAAAAACTTAAATTTAAATTTGAAAAAAAAAGTTAATATAAGAAACATAATAATTATAAATTAGGAGATTATTTCCTAATAAACATAAATTATTGGTAGTGCTAAATTGGTCATTTGACCAAGGAATCCTAAAAAAAAACATTTATTGAAGATTAATTCCATATTAATTACAAAAATTAGAATGTAATGGTACAATAAGGCTTGAGCAATCCATTTCCTTCTAAAGGACAAAGGTGGTGTAATCTTATGGTAGCCGTTAAATTAATATTTCTTAGAGAAAGCAGAATTGAAACAATTTTCCAATTGTGTTAATTATTGGATAAGAGTTATCAAAATTCCCTAAAACACATGAGGAGGGGGTTGGCTGAAACTAGTAGGAGGAAAACTCTGGAAACTCTCCCTCTCATTGCATCAACTACTCTCTCAAGTTTGTAGGTGGTGAGTTTCTGATTTCATTAGGATGTCTTCATCCTTGATGGTGTATCTATTTCATTGCATTTATTCAATGCATCCAGGTGTGAGTGAGCCAAGCCTTGCCTATTTTACTTCCTTTCTTGCTAAACATCTTTCTCCCTTGCTTCAATCTATGCTACAGTAATAATTGAGGTTCTATTCTTCCTCCTTGTTTGTCTTGGCGTGGGTGGTGGGTTGGGTGGCATTCAATTTAGCCTTATAACCTTTGATTCTTCTATATGAATGGTTGTGTGAGATGGCTATTAGTTGTTCTTTTTCTTCTTCAATGATTTATGCCTCTCTTCCTAATATCTTGTGCATTGTATGCTTGTGAGGCTATGATCTTGCTATCCTATTCTGGCGTCTTCTTTTCTAGTCGATGGTTCTTTGGTATAGATTATTATGGGTGGCTCTTAAAAGCGGACGATGAAAAGTAGCCTCCCTCTCCCTCTAATCTAGATTTTCTTTGTCCATTATGAACACATGGCTCCGAACGTGGCTGAGCTTTTCTTCTAACTCTTCGAATGCTAGCTTCTCAGCCACCAAGCTTTTTTGTGAAAAGCCCAATCACCTAAACACTAAATGTTGACCCAAACAACACGAATTTGGCTTTTTCTCTACTTAAGAAGCCATTACCCTTAAACGCTCCTAATGCTTAGCCATTAGAGTTCGCAAATAGGCTCAATATCTACTACTCTCCTTTGATGTAAAAGGTCATCCTTTTGCATTTAAAAATGGTTGTAGTTGCTTTTTTATGTGGGAAAATTCCTTTCAGTTCCCAAGAGATCAAATTAATGTAAAAAAAAAAATCTCAAGGAAAATTTAAATGTTAGAAAAGTCTCGTTAACAACTCCTTTAGCGGGATTAACAACTCTCATATGTAGGATTAATAACTCCATCTATGGGATTAACGACTCTTTGGGACTTTTCTGATATCTGAATTCACCTTGGGACTTTTTTGATATTTTCTTGGTCCCTGTGGACCTGAAAGAAATTTTCCCTTTTTATTTTGGGAAAAACACTTCTCATGTCGTAGGAGAAGTGTATTCTCATGTCACACACACATGAAATGGTGGGACCCACATATATATATGAATTAATTATATATATATATATAGGTCCCACCATTTCATGTGTATGTAGGAATCTTCTTCTTCTCATGCAACATGAGAAATGTAAACCCCTTTTATTTGTATGAGCTGAGTTATATTCAGGCCTTAAATTATTGAGAGGATGAAATATAAATATCATATGAAATTCCAAAACCCAGAGAAGCCCATTGAACTTGTAAAAGGACTAAGAATGGATAAGGGGCAATCAGGGACATGGAAAATTTGGAAAAAAGTCCAAACTGCCCTTCACACTTTTGTGCCTCTTGTGATTCTCCCTCATCCTCTCTCTCCCTCATTTGATATTCTTGTAATTCCATGGCTGGTGTGTCGCCATGGAGATTAAGCTCACCCTACCGTTGCCGCCGCGAGCCTCCCTTGTTGTTGTTGTCGAAAGCCAACTCAACCTCCATAGAAGATTCTAAACGAGCTTGGCATTCTGATATGACATAACTAAGAAAGGTTCTAATTTGGCAAAATCATGTTCTTCAGCTTGATGGCGGCAACCACCTTGAGATCGGGGCAAACACAACGCTAAAGGAGGTGGGGCTTTGCTTTGGTTTTGGGTTGTGCATCTAGGTTTCACAAAAATCCCAGAGAAGTATGTTTCTTGTTTGATTTTATGAAATTTTAATTGTTTGGGATATATTGGTTGTTGGGGTTGGACTCCATTTTTGGGAGGGGAAGGAAGGAGAGATGAAGAAAGTAAACAGTAAAATGAGCTCAGGAGGCTAAAAATCCAGTAATCAACAATAAATGAGTTTTAGGAAGAAGAAGGTGAATAGTAAATGTGACATTTAACAAAATTCGTAATGAGATTAACAAGTCTATGAATGGGTTTAACAAGTCTCGTTATGTGATTAATAAGTTCATTCGTCAGGTGTTAACAAATGTAGACAAGTTTCCCCCCAGAAGAATGCACTTGTTATTCCCCATTACTAAACTAGTTAATCAAATTAATGAACTTGTTATTTCCATTGCGCAATTTGCTAACAGTGCTCAGATTTTTGTTCCACCAAGTGACATGTGTTTCCCCTGAAGAATGAACTTGTTATTCCTATTACGTACTTAATTTGTTATTGTTGCTCATATTTTGATTTCATCATAGTGACATGTGTTCCCCCCTGAATAATAAACTTGTTATTCTAATTACTAAACTTTAATCCCATTAATGAACTTATTATTTCCATTACGGCTTTTGTTCATATGCCAGGATTACTGTTCATCATCTTTTTCATCTCTCATTCCTTCCCCTTTCAACAATGGAGTCCAACCTCAATAACCACCACATCCTAAACTCTTCCAACAATGGAATTCCTCTTTGTCTCTCCTCACTCTCTCTTCCTTTGCCTCTTCCCAATCCTTCCTATACTCCCCGCTAGAAAGTGTCATGATGGTGGACATGAAGGAATGTGGGAGTTGATGGTATGGTAGGAGGCATGGAGCTTCCTTGCAGTCTATCAATGGCGGTCTCTCTGGGTGAGTAAAGCATTATAAGGATATATAAGATGAAAGAACATGTGAGAAGGTGAGGAGAGAGAGAATTTTTGAGGTCATTTTAGTAAAAAATACTTAAATTTCAAAATCTCATATTCCTCCCAATCACTTCTGTGTCCTTTTAACTTTTTACTGACATTTTGGGATCTTAGAATTTTATATAATATCTAAATGAGATTTTCCCTAAATTATTTAAGATACTAATTAGGATTAAAATATACTTCATGATTTTGAAAAATTATTTTTCGGAACTTAAAAAAATTTACTGAAATATATTTTTTTGTATCAATCAGTATCCTAAATTTTTTTTTCAAGATCATAAAATACTTTTTCAAAATCATGAAGTACTTTTCAGCAGCAGTTAAACCCTGAAATTTTTTTCAAGATCTTAAAATAAATGTTTAAGATCATGAAATATTATTTCAGTACCAGTCTGTATCCTAAATACTTTAGGGCAGCACAAAAATAATTTTTTTTAAAAAAAAAAGCAACTACAACCATTTTTTAATGCAAAACAATGACATCATATCTTACATCAAAGGACAACAACGGATATGAATAGGAAAGGAGAGAAGTCATTCCCTCCTCCTATACCACTTCCCATCCTTTTCCTTTCTTTTTCCTAATAGTCTAAATTTAAAAAGATGGGAAGAGCTATAGGAGGAAAGCCCAATCCGTATGTGAGAGAGTGAGAGAGTGAGTGAGTGAGTGAGTGAGTGCAAGGAAAGGACATGGACACAATTTATTTGATGTTTTGAGAGCTTAATGAAAGTTACTCCCTCTGGTTCTAATTATAAGACATATTTAACCGATTTTGGAAAAATTAAGGAGAGGAGTTAAATTAGTTAATTTTACTCATTTTCCTAAAATGTCCTTATATAAATTTAAAATGACATAAGTAAAACTTAATCAACAATTCTACCACATATCTCTCCAACCAATTTTCCTTTCCACATGCTTTCTAATTAAAATAATGGTCTTGCTAGATATACATATATGTGTGTGTATATGTATACATATAGATCTATCATACACACACACACACACAACCATGTATCTACACAAAGATATATATATTGACACACACACACACACACACACAAACACATATATATAGACACACACATACACACACATATGTATATACATACATATATATGTTTATAGACAATACACACATATAACTATACACACACACACACAAACACACACACATATATATAGACACACACGCACACACATATGTACACATACATACATACATACATATATATATATATATATATATATATATATATATATATATAGACACACACACACACATGTATATACACACATATATATGTTTATAGACATACACATGTGTGTGTGTTGCAACCCATATACATATATACTTACCAAAAACCAAACACACTTTGACATAATAAAATAAGGGTATTTTAGGAAGAAATTGGTAAAAACTAAAAAGTTATCCTATAATTAGGACCAAAACCAATCCCCAAATGTTGTCTTATAATTAGGACCGGAGGGAGTATGTCTTTTAGCCTCGAGTGAAGACATAAATTCTGAGAGTTAACTTACAATCACCACTGTTTTGGACTTAGTTTGAGCTCTAGTTGTTGACAGAGAGTGATATTGGTATTGTAGACCATATTGAAGAGGCAGAGACATACTAAGATTTGGATTAGAAGCTTCAACAATGTGTCCTGATCTCTAATTATCTCTATGACCCTCATACTCTGGCAAAACAATTTTTGAACAACATGGATACAAATATGGAGTACCCACATCTCCATTTCTAGTTATTTTCCCAAGAAAGAACTCCGGCATTGTCCTGCGTACGATTAGAGAACGAAATTATGAAAAACCTTTTAAAAGTGTGTCTGATCCTCTGCAATGAGATGTAGACTTCGAAGGAAGACGTTTCAAACTTAGGAAGGACAAGGAACTTGTGCAAACAATGTGTCGTTGTCGATGAAAGAGACAATGGCCAAAACTGACCAGTCACATACTCCCACATGCTGTGAATAGCACTCAAACGTAGAGATTCGAGTGGCGTGCGTGAGCTCCATGTGTCACCATTTGTCACCAAATTTCTAGGTCTAGCCGATCGGAGATCTCCGGTCACCCCTTGGTAGGTAGTAGAGCTAGAAATTAGAGCCGGCCATTCAAGGGCCTAAGAGGGCCGACCCTTGACCATTGAAGGGCAAGGGCCTAAAAGGTTCGGCCCTTGAAGGGGTCTAAGGTAAGAAAAAAAAATATGTTTTTCAAAGCCCAGTTCGAGAGCACTATATCCAAGGTAGTTATTTTTCTAAATTTTAACTATTTTTCATTGGATTTTTTTTTCAAAAAATATAATTAATAAATTACAAAAATTAAAGTTCTAATTAATCAAATAAACATTGTCAACAGAAATGTCTAAACAATACGCATCATGCAATAAACAAACATAGTTACTAATTCATAATAAAAAATAAACTATTGTTCACAAATAACTCACACAATACATGAGAAGTTTACCACTAAGTAATATAAGTATAATGATTATCATTTTCATTTTCTTTACCACTATCATCAATTTCAAAGACATTTGGTTGTGCTTCACTTTGAATAGTTGGCTCACCTTCGCAGATTGAGAGCTAGAGTAGCCTATTAAGAGTTGAGAATTTGAGGTTGAAAATCTAGGAGCAATTGGTTTGTAGGCAAGTAGTGACATAGTGAGAGTGAAAGTCTGAGAATCTGAGATCGAAATAGTGGTGAGAGTTGAACCTTAAAAAATGCTAATTGAATTTTTAGGGTTCATGCGATAACCAATTATTTCATTTAGTTACTATTGGTCAAGTCTCAAACAACTTAAAATTAGGCAAGCTAACCCGAAAAAAAAAAAATAACAAGGGCTAATGGGCCAGCCCTGTTAAGCCATCGGTCCTACAAGGCTGGTCCTTTTAAGTCTAACTTCATTTAGAGGCTCCAATTACAAGCCTGACCCTTGAAGGATCAGGACGTAAAAGGGCTAGCACTTGATTTCCCGGCTCTATTAGATAGTGAGAGCTAGAAAGTTTCATAGTGTCACTCATAAGAACCCCCCCTAAGCCACTGAACCAATAAACACATACGACCCATTATCCCCCCAAAAAAAAAAAACTAATGATAATTTAGAGCCTGCTGATCTAAAACCATGTGGCCAAGATAGATTATGAATAGTCCAATTACATGAGGTGATTATGGGATTCTATAATATACCACAATAATAGCCTACTAATCAACAACTAATATCCTAATAATAAGCTATTATAATTGTTTACATTATTTGCATAATTATCATAATATTACCACAAAAATTAATACCTTGATCAGAAATTTGAGTAATTGTTGTAACAAAAATGTGTAATGAAATATATGAAAAGTTTAATTATAATGCATTGATATAAGGATCTAAAAATTATATCACTTTATAATTTTATAATAATTAAACATACATATATATGATTGTGAAACATTTAAGAAAATCTATATTTTTAAAAGATTACATCATAAGTATGTTTTACTAAATAAACAAGATCAAAAATTTATTTTCAAAGAAAATTAAAAATTTGTGTTTACAAAATAAATTAACTTTGCAACTCGGTAATCAATTAAACAATATGGAAAAACAATTGAATATATATATATATTTTCAATTTTAGATAAATATTGAACAAATTCTCCACCTTATATTTGTTCAACTTAAATAATAAACTTTCCATGGTAGAAACACTTTATCCATAAACATAAGCTATCTAAAAATCGTTATTTTTAAAAACTAACTCACCAGTTCAACTAAAAAATAGTGAACTTGCAAATAAAATAGTCTAAAACCTATACAGAATTAACATAAAATTTGCAGAGCATATGCTTGGGGAAAAACAAGAACCGGTAAATGAAAAAGATTAACAATTCGGTCAATTGGAAACATTTTTATTTAAGCAAGAGGATAATCCTTTTTAAGACTTAGGGTATGTTTGATTTGAGGGTAGGGAAGATAATATTTTGACTAAATTGCCCATAAAAAAATTTTAAAATTACATACAATTGATTTTCATCTCTTCTAACAAATATTTTTCTGAAAATTTAAATTTCCATTCACTTCCTTGGTGGTGAGACCGCTCAACACACCAACTTAATAGTCAATTGGAAGTTTTTTAAAGTTTTCAGTGGCTTGTGCATAACGATATAATATTTTAAAATAATTTTTGAGATAAATTAATGTCACACAAGTACCATTCTTATCCACAATTACTAGTAATTATTAATTTAGTGTATATGACGAGTGATTACTTAATTAATTTTCAATTGATTATAAATAAATAATAGGTTATGCAATTTGTTATTTATAATTCATCATTTGTAATTAAAAATATATTAATTTAATTATATCACCACTACTCAATGACATTCAAGCCAATCAACCTTAAACAATGTTGACTGGTTCAACACCTAAATTTGTTTTGAAAAAAATATGCTGAAGATGAAACACTATACCTTGTTACTGAGGACATAAATATAATCATATTTCTAGAGATCATAAAAAATAACATCAAATGAACTGAACAAATGCTTTAAAGTTACATCAAATCAACAAATTATATGCTCTGAACTAACCTAAGTTATACAACAAGAAATGACTCGGCAGGAAAGCACCAAAACTTTCACAAAAGAGTTTCAACCATCAACTGCCAGATCATGTGACTTGATAATTCCAAAAAGAGACCCCCGGGGGGGGGGGGGGGGGGGGGGGGGTAGCTTAAAGATGCAAAGTCAGTAAGATTTGGCAAAAATGGCTACTTCCGCAGCAGGCTTACCAGTCATCAAGCATTTCTTATCCCCATCTGGCTGTTCAAAAGGAAAGCACCTGATAGTTGCTCCTGTTTCTTCTTTGACTTTAATCTCCTCCTCATCACTGTGCCATTTTGTATATAGCTTGTATTAGAGTTCTGATCCTTTTACCAGTATATAGGAATCTACGTTTCCAAGCCAAAAAAAAAATAGTGAAATGAATGACCAATACTACCTAGCAGACCAAGGGCCTCTCGCCCATTTGCCTTCAGATATTGCTACTTTAAGATCGTCGTATGAGGTTACATCCACGATATTACTGCAAGGAGAATAATTTGCTTCTCAATCAGCTGATCTGCAAGGTTAAGAATGTGCAAGTGCATGCAATAGTATAAGTAGGCTCCCTACGGTCCTTAATATAGAACCTAATGAGAGAGTTGATGTTAGTCCTACATGTAAGACCTATTTCACATTTTTCTCCATTTCTTCCCAAATTAACCCTATTGATGGTGTTCCCTTGACAATAAATAAAATATAAGAGAGAGGAAGGGAATTAAGTAAGATGATTAGTGTATTTTTGAAAAAAAAAATCATATTAATTAATTTAACTACCCTTTCTTAATCTACTCAAATTAGTTAATTAAGTATTACATTAAGAACCAGTTCAACCAGAGGAGTATAATGGAAGGCCAAAAATGATGACAGAAATCGCATTTCTCTAGACTCTAGTCTAGAGCAATGCAAGCTACTGAGTAGGATGCACTGATCTATATATAGAGATAATGTTCAGATGGAAACATATTGAAAAGAACTGAACCTGTCTCGAAATGCAATTGCCTTTTCCAATAGAGAGGACTGGATCTCGTCCAACTTTTCTTTGACATGAGCCTCCAAAACTGAAGGCTCCATAGAGATTCCAAATACTTTGCCTTGCTTCCCAGGAACATCTCTCCTTGATATCACCATAGTTCCACTAGACAAATCCCGAGGACCAATTTCAATTCTAAGAGGAACTCCCTGAACAATGAGGGTTTAAACAAGGTGAGTCTGATCAGATACTCTTAAATTGGAATAAGTATATATCAGGAGTAAAACCAACCAAATAATTTTTGAGTAACCAAAGTAGAATATCCAAGATTAAAAGTAAACCTTCATCTCCCAGAAGTTGAATTTCCACCCTGGGGTTCTTTGCTCTGAGTCATCAAGCTTAACTTTAATTCCTGCAGAATGAAGAACTGCTTTTACAGATGATGCTGCATTGACAACAGCCACTTTCTCGTCATCCTTCTTCCAGATGGGTACTATTACCACCTGAAGCACCCCATGCATATCATGAAAAAGCCCATAAGTAATAATGGTTTATAATAGTTACATACAAAATAAAACCCTGAAATAGTGGTAAGGAATCATTGAGTTGCTATTAAACTATGCATTAAAACCACTCATCTGTTGGATATCCAGTGAGCAAGTAGTTTACGACAGATGTAGGCATATTGTATACTGACATCATCAGGCTTGGAATTAACAAGATGTAAAGTGTCCCAACAACCACTTTTAACTAAGAATTTAATCTTTTTAGATGTAAAATGATCAAAATGTACCTGTATTGGTGCAAGCTTTGGGGGAAGCATTAGGCCAGCATCATCACCATGAGTCATGATGATACCTCCAACAAAACGAGTACTGATTGCCCATGATGTTTGCCAAACATGTTGCCTTTGTCCATTTTCATCTGTGAACTGTATAAATATACATTTTGTAAAGCTACACCGTCATCACAGGATCATATGAATAATCATCAATAATAAAAAAATTATAAATAACAGCAGACATTCCTGCTTGAAGAATACAAAAGGGATTAATGCCCTAAAAAATTCCAACTTACTGCATTCTAAGCTATTCCTAGGTCAGACTTGCACTAGCTGAGACAACATGCTATAACTAATCAAAAGGTCCATTTTTGTCTTTACACCAGGTGGCTGCGCTTTTTATGGATTAATGTTCAAACCATGTTAATGCATGCAATTAACGGAGAATAGCCAAGAAATATTAAGACTTTTATTTGTAGAATTATATCATACTTGCATAGAAAAAATTTGTGAACAGGGTGATCAATTATAGCTGAGTGCACCAGGGTTTTTTTAATATGATCAGATTTATATTCAAAAGGATATTTATTTAATATTAGAACTAGAAAATGTAAAGTAAGGCTTTCCTACCAAGTGATCCTAGGACAAGTGGGGATCAAATTATATGAAATTACTACTCTTTCCCAGTTTTACCCATCCCACTCTTCTCCTGTTTTTCTACTTGCCACTGTTTCTCCTACATAAACAACCTTATTATTTCAAAATGCTTGAAAAGGTGTGAGAAACACATCTGAAGGCGAAATGATATATTTTGTCATTTTCAAGTGAAAAAATACTTGTGTTCCAAAGGCACGAGAGAAATTTTGCCCAAGGTTGTGGCTGGTTCCTGCCTGTAATGCTTTCTTGTCACCCATCATGGCTTCAATTGTGTAAGTCTTAGTGGCACCAGCAAATGTTTCCACTTTAGATTTTCGACCTGCAATAACAGGTATTGCAGCTTGCTGATAAGCAAATCTGGTATAGATGTCAATCATCTGTCTAGCCTGCAGTTGAACAGCTAATCTTTATTTTGATGAAATAAAAAGAGTTCAGATAAGGCAGTAAAGACATTTATAGTTTTGATGCCTTAGGAAGCAGACCTCATTTTCTGCCTCTTCAAGAGTTGCATGAGCAGTGTGGCCCTCTTGCCAAAGAAATTCCAGAGTCCTCACAAATGGCTTGGTTCGCATCTCCCACCTCGTGACATTTGCCCACTAAGCCACATTCATTTTGCAGAAGAAATAAACAAGGTAATGCATTGTTTCATCATACAAAAACAGTCTTCTGAATTCTAATCATATATACAAAACACTTCAGTACCAAAAACAAAAAACAAAAAACAAAAAACAAAAACAAAACACAAAAACAAAAACAAAAAAACAAAAAACAAAAAAGACAAGAAAAGAAAAGGATCATATGAGCAAAGCACTTGCCTGGTTAATCATAAGAGGGAGATCACGGTAACTATGAATCCACTGAGTAAACATATGATTCACAATAGTTTCACTGGTTGGTCGGACCTGCCACAACCTCAAGAATTGCAAAAATCAAAGCCAAGACTTAGGTCACAGCATAGAAGAACCACATATTAGCAATTTCCTCAATTCAGTTATAGATTGAAGTGAACATAAAATAAATAGATACATATCTGAAAACAATTGTAACAATTGAGCAATGAGTATACACACCACGAGTTTTTCTTCAAGTTCCTTGCCTCCTCCAATGGTCACCAGCGCTAACTCTGGGCTAAAACCCTCAACATGACTAGCTTCTTTCTCTATAAATGAGTATGGAATAAACTGCAGGACAGTTTGCATAAAAATCACAAAGCAAATGATAGATATTGCACTTTTCTTTTCTGTAATGTACTACATTAACAAGATATTTGTATTACTGTCAACTTCACAACATACATGCACACCACAAAGTGATATGATTTAGTTTGCAACAACAAAAGGACAATGAAATAAATAATATAATAGATGAGAGATACATAGAAACTCTTAAGCCTATTCATCGTTTCTTTACTGCTATAAAGTGTGGGTAATAAAAAGAACATTGATCTTGAAAAGTATAATATGGAAAAGGATGCAGTCAACATTATGGAGGAGTGTTATGTAAAATTACAATGCTCAAGTACAATTTTAGACAGGGAAAGGGGAAAAAAACAACATCAACCAGAAGTTAGCCTCGTTCGTCCGTACCATACAGTTTCATCAGTTAAGTTAATAATAGGAAAACAACAGTGTCACTTGTAAAATTTCAATACACCCATAGCATGACAAGTTGCTGTATATTCGCTCACCCAACACAATACAGCATCTTTAGTCCTCACCTGTGGAAAATACATGTTACTGTGTCCAGTCTCCTTGAACTTCACATTCAAATACTCCTGCACACAATGGGGGGCCAAAAAATGTTAATTAGGGATTTCAAACTGCCTTACAAACTTAGAGGCAGCAGCGGGGCAAAATTGCTGAACCACCAAATGTCAACAAGCAAATGAACACTATTGAAGAAATCATCTTCGTGGTTTGCACAACATGTAGTGATAAACAAAGAGATTCCTTTATTAGCTAACCTGGATTGATTCCCATATTGCGTACCCATAAGGCCGAATGACCATTGTCCCGCGAACTGGCCCATAATCGGCTAGCTCGGCGCTGGCTATAACATCGAGGTACCAAGCATTGAAGTCTTGTGACCTGGGCGTGATAACTTGATCGGGTACTCGGTTCTTCAAGCTATCTATTCGGTCTTGGGTCTCCGCCGCCGTGCTTTGGGTGGAGAAGCCAGCTGCAAATGGCCGCGACCTGAGACATAGCCCGTGGAAGCGACGCCGGAGAAGCACCGGTGACCGGCCAGAGATACTAGAAATAGCAGCAATAGAGGGCGAGGAGAAGAGGTGGGTTAGAGAGGGTAATCTCAAAGACGCAACCATTTCTTGTGGAGCTCGGGGGTTTTCGAGTCAGATGAGACTGACGAGAGAACACCGAGATGGAGGTTTAATTTTTGGATTAAGGTGTGTTTTCTCCAAAGTCTATCCAAGTCTTTTTTCATGTGGAGAAGGGAAGATAGTGTTGGTAAACTTTTTAAAACCTATGTTTTGAAATTTACAAAATAAGTATGAAAAAAATTTATCTCAATTTACACAAAATTTAGATATTGGCACTTTTCCAAACACTACCTAAGTGGTTATAAAAATAAAGTAAAAGTACCGATTAACCATTAATTGACTATTAATTTGACTTTTTTTGTTTTTTGTTTTAGATTGAAATGGATGTAACTTGGCTAAATTTCATTTCAAATGGTAATGGAGAATTAGAAAAAATTACTGAAAAGAGCTCAGATAGTTTTAAAAATTTCCTCTCATAGATTTCCCAAGAGTTTTATTGAGATTAGAGTTTTTTCTTTCTAACTCACGACAAGTTTCACAGGTACCTGGAGGAGTATCTTTGATTTGTTGTTCAAAAGCTTTGACTCTTTTCTTAAAACTCATAAGACTTTCTTGAATTTTATCTTTCTATCCTATTCGGAATGACTTCAAAATAATATAGCTAGAAACCTCATTGATTCTCCTTTAACTTCTTCAATGGTCGTAACCTTTGCTTCTTATTCCTTCATGACAATATTTAAGATTTTTCTCACTTTAGAATTTTGAATGTATGTTTTTTCACAAGGCAACTAGCTAGTTTATTAGATGAATAAATCTAAATTTGAACTCACCTATAGTTTCACCAGACTTCATTCCAAGTAGATCGTATTCGGTGACTAGAGTATTGATTCTATTCTCCTTGATGTCGGAAGTTTCTTCGTGAGAAATTTCTAGAGCTTCCCAAATTTTTTGACCATTGAGAGATTGCATATTCATAAATATTCCTTTTGACTGACAACATTTTGAATCATCAAAATGGCTTTGTTGTTTAAAGTTACTAGTCTCTTATCAGTGTTATCATATTATGAGGTAGACTTTTGGATGACTCGTTCATTGACAAATTTCATAGGCATGTAGTCTCCTTTTTCAATAACTTGCCATAGCCCATATACTATGGCTTTTATGAACACTTTGAATTTAGCTTTCTGGAATGAAAAATGCACTCTTTTGAAGCCAAGAGATCTAGATTTAGAGATAGATGAACCATATGGTAAAATTTCTTCCATGGATCTTTCTCAGGACATTAATCCTGATATTAGAAAACTCGGCTCTGATACCAAATGTTAGTGCCAATATTTTACCCAAGAGGTCAGTGAATTGTGTGATATTAAAAAAAATTAAATGAAAATGACAAACACTTAAATCAAAGAGATAGATTTAAAGGAATATCATCAAAGTATGCACAATAGATTATACTAGTTCGACCTTAATTTCCTGAGCTACCTCCAGTCCCAGAGCGTCTATGAGATTTTCACTATCAATCCAAGATTCCACGGGTTCTTAGCATCTTAGTAAAGAGTAAGCCTCACCGAGATTCACTCCCTCTTATAAGTTGTAATCTAACAATCACACTCTAGGTCCCATTACCTAAGGACTTTACAGAAATGAAATCGTTTGTGAATAACTCTCTCACATAATAGATATGTAATCAATGATGAACATATAATATCAAAAGATATTATAACATAAGAATTTATGAGCAATAAATGAGCAGTAAATTGATCGTGTGCTTGGTTGGTTGTTTCATATTGAATGCTCATCTATTTATAATTGAACATCATTAATGACCATAGTGAACATTTGATCTATCTATTAGAGACAAATTGGAATTGTTGACAGAATTAAACATTAAGTCACTTTCAGTTCATATGGCATCCCTTTGGTTTGCTATGAGGTTTGCTAAAGGTTGGGTCGCTTTCGTATTCACCGCAATAGACACAGGGATTTGCTTTTTGCATTTTTTGTCATAGTCCATGAATTCAAACATCTGAAACTCATATATAAATAAGGCTAATAGCATTGAGAAGTATAATGAGTGACAATCAAAGATAAATAGATGTTAACCATAAATTTTTATGGGTTTTAGTTTTCTCATGTTGCATGAGAAAACTAAATTTCCTACACACACATGAAATGGTGGAACCCATATATACATATATCAATATGTGGGTCCCACAATTTCATGTGTGTGTGACATGAGATAATTTTTTTCCTACAACATGAGAAACATTAATCCCAATTTTTAATTCTAGGAGACATTCTATAAATGAAGTAGGAAGCAATCAATCGAGTGTGATATCATATTTACTCGAGTGCATTTGCTATCTCTTCAAGTGCTAATGATTTTGGTCTCTGGTATAGGATTGTTGAAGAACAAGTGACTCGAGTGTTCTAAAGGCTTGACTCGAGAGTCATTTGAAAATAACTTCAATTTTACCAATAACTCGAGTACTTTTTCAAAATTTCTTATGCCACTCTAGTGATAGAGAAGTTCACTTAAGTGGACTTCCAAAAGAGAAGCCAGCACTCTTTGTTCATCAGCAAGTAACTTGCACTGAACTTGATACATTTGTACTTCAGTGATTATCTATATCAACTCTTAGAGAGAGTATCATTTATTGAAATCATTTATTGTAAGAATCTCAAATTGTGAGACTTAGAGATTGAGAATATTAGTGTACAACTTGTAAGGAGGAGTGTATCCTAGTGAGAGGATAACTTCGATTACAAAGTGTGTAACTGATTATAAGTGTTAGTGAAAAACTCAGAGAGTCTGGGGACTTAATGTAGGTTAAAGAGTTAAACTTAACCAGTATAAATCTTGCTTTGTCTTACTTCTTCTTCTCTACTCTGTTCTGCTCTGTTTCTGTGTTTAAGTTTTAGAGCATTCTGAAAAGATTTTTTAAATCCCCAATTCACCCCCTCTTGGTGATTAGCTTTACTTTCATTTGGTATCAGATCAAAGTCTTCTCCTAAGAGCTTAACATCTCAAGAAGGATCAATAGGGATGGTATTCTACCGATGGAGCTTCGATCAACCGACCACCGAGATTCAATAGTGAGCGCTACTTCTTCTGGAAAGCCAAAATCAAAGTCTTTGTGTTAGCCTCTAAATATGGTCTTTGGAGGGTGTTCGAGAGAGGAGATTATGCTCCTGTAACTAGTGAGGATGGAGTTAGAACTCTAAAGCTTGAAGAAGAATATGATGAACAAGATAAGAAGTTAGTCACTCTCAACAGTAAAGCTGTCTTGATGCTCCAGAGTACACTAAGTCAAAGTGAATATTTTCAGATATGCACTTTAACATCTGCTAAAGCCATGTGGGATACTCTGAAGATAGCTCATGAAGGAACTACTGGAATCAAGTATAATAAAGTCAATACCCTCATGACAGAGTATGATCTTCTTCGTATGAAGTATGGGGAATCCATTAGGGAGTTCTTGCTAAGATTTACTCATCTAATCAACTAACTTGTTGTGTTGGGAAAAATCTATAATTAACCAGTTCAAGTAAGAAAAATCTTGAACATTCTCAGCAAGGAATGGGAAGCTAAGATCACTGCCATTGAATAAGCTCGGGGGGAATTAATAGCATCTATGGCAACTCTTTTTGGCAGCCTATATGAGTATGAAGGAAAACTCAAGTTCAAAAAGGGACTTGATGAGATTAATGGCAAGAACAAAGGCATTGCTCTTAAGGTTGTCAAGGAAGCAAAAGAGTCAAATGATGATGAAAAAGAAGACGAAGATGAAGAGCTAGGCATGATGGTTCGAAGATTCAAGAAATTCTACAAGAAGGACCAAGGATGCAAAATGATTCACAAGAGTAGCTCCAACACTGAGCATAAGAAGTCAATCCTTTGCTAGGAGTGTGAAAAGCCTAAAAACATCAAGTCAGAATGTCCCTAGCTGAACAACAAGGACAAGGAAAAGAAAAAGTTCAATAAATACAAGAAGAAAGCCTATGTCTCAGCAATATGGGGAGACAGCTCATCCGATGAAGATGAAGCTGATGAGGAGGGAAAAGCCAACATATGCCTTGTGGCTCAAGTAGAGGAATCTGAGAATGAAGAGGTAAATGGTACTGAACCAACTTTTGGTGAGTTGCTGTTGGAATACGATTCTCTTCATTCTGAGTTTCGAAAAATAGCAAAAGAACTTCTTGCCTCTAAAAAGAAAATAAAATCTTTGGAAAAACAAGTTCAAAATGATTTTTCCTTTGCTCCTACTTCCTCTTGTGAAAACACTTCTGAAAAAGCTTGCGAAAAGATTTCAAAAAAAGTTTGTACCAATTACTTTGTTTTAGAGAAAAGAAATGTCTATTTTACTAAAACATTTGAAAAGTTCACTCAAGGTAGTGAAATGCTCAATGTCATTTTAAAACAGCAAAGGTTTACAAATGATAGATCAAGAATTGGCTATAAACCTAATTTTGATAAAAAGAAAGTTGGAGAAAAATCTTATATGAACTATTTTTTAAAAAATGTTCATACTTTAAATCCTTTCGCTCATTGCAATTATTGCAATCGTAAAGGTCATACTACTTCTTCATGTTATCATAAAAAGGAAAGAAAGAGTAAACCTATTGGAAATTATCAATGGGTGCCTAAGAGATTAACCCAAAAGGACCCAAGAAAATATAGGTACCTAAGACTTGATCTTTCATGTCTTGTAGGTTTGTCTAAGAGCATCAAAATCCAACAAGTGGTACATTGATAGTGGATGCTTTAGACATATGATGGGAGACCAATCTAAATTTGCCTCAATCAAGCCTAAGCATGGTGCCAAGGTGACCTTCGATGGAAATCAATCTGGAAGGATTGCTGGTATTGGTGAAGTTGGGAGCAACAAAGGAACAATGATTCAAGATGTGTACTTCATCGAAGGTTTATGCCACAATCTCCTTAGTGTAAGTCAAAGCACCGATAAATGTAACTTGGTTATCTTCGATTATAAGGAATGCTTGATCATGAGCAAGGATGTTCTCTCATTAGAAAATTTGAAATCTAAAGCCTTATTCAAGGCTCATAGAGAACGTAATTATTGCACTCTCAATCTCTCTAGAAATGATCTTGTTTCTAAAAAATGTTTGGTTGGTAACCTGGATGAAATTTGGTTATGTCACAAGCTTTTAGCTTATGTCAATATGATTTAACTTGACAAGTTACTGAAAAAGGATTTGGTCATTGTTTTACCAAAACTTCATTTTAAAAATGACATGATTTGTGATGCTTGTCAAAAGGGTAAACAAACCAAATCATCTTTCAAATCTAAAAATGAAATTTCAACTAATATCTCTTCAACTACTTCATATGGATCTAGTTGGACCAGCTAGAGTAAAGAGCCTTTGTGGCAATCTTTATACTTTGGTTATAGTTGATTTTTTTTCAAGATTTGCTTGAACTATATTCCTATTTTCTAAAGATGAAACATTTGATCAGTTTGTCATTTTTGCCAAGAAGGTCCAAAACAAGAAATGTTTCTCTATTGTAGGGATTCGTATTGATCATGGTGGAGAATTCGAAAATCATGTCTTTAGTTAGTTTTGTGAAAATGTGGGAATTGATTACAACTTCTCAGCCCCTATGACTCCTCAACAAAATGGGGTTGTGAAGAGAAAGAATAAGTCCTCACTAAGATGACTAGAGCAATGATGAACGAGAATAATACTTTTCAAGTATTCTGGGCTGATGCAATGAGTATAGCTTGTTATAACTCAAATCGAGCATATCTTCGGAAGAAGTTGAACAAAACTCCATATGAGCTTTACAAAGGAGGAAAACCCAGATTGGCTCATCTACACGTCTTTGGATGTAAGTGTTTCATCCATAATAATGGTAAGGATAACTTGGGAAAATTCGATTCCAAGGCGAATGAAGGTATATTTTTTGGTAATTCAAATAGGAGTAAAGCTTATAGAGTTTTTAATACTCATACTCGCATTACTGAAGAGTTTATGCATTTTGTTTTCTGTGAATCCAAATGTGATAAATCCTTGGATGATGATGAGGAAAATGTTTTCAAAGATCAATTCTTTTCGTAAACTACTTCTGCCTCTATTGAAAATCCTAAAAATGTTTTTGAGGCTGATCTTCAAAATAACTGTGAAAACCATGATCAATCTCACCTAGATCTTAGAAGTTCATTACGAATCATCCTTTGGACTAAGTAATAGGTAATGTAAATCAAGGTGTAAGGACCAGAAAAAGTACTTTGAATGAAGTTACATTTTATGCCTTTATATCAAAGATTAAACCCTAGATTGGGACCTGGCTTAGGTCCTTTGCAGATTATATCCGCTGGCATCCGCTGCATCAAAATGACACCATTTTGATGCAGTGCAGCACACACCTAGTCCATCTATAAAAAAAAAAAATAGGCACCACTGGATAGTAAAAAAGATAATTCAGAATATTGAATGGTACTAAAAAAATTTTCTTGATCTTGAAAAATGATATTAGGATCTTGAAAAAATATTTTAGGGTACTAAATGCTACTAAAATGATACTTCAGAATACTGACTTATACAGAAAAAATAATTTATTATCTTAAAAAAATTATTTTAGGAGCTTGAAAAAATATTCTGAAGTATATTTTTAGTAATAGTGAGTACATGAATTACTTTTTCAAGCTCCTAAAATAATTTTTTAAGATTATAAGTTATTTTTTCAGTATAAGTCAGTATCCTGAAGTATCCTTTTAGTAGCAGTTAGTACCTAAGTCAGTATTCTGAAGTATCCTTTTAAAAGCAGTCAGTACCCTAAAATAATTCAATATTCTGAATTATCTTTTTTACTATCCAGTGGTGCCTAATTTTTTTTTGTTTGTTTTATAGATGGACTAGGTGTGTGTTGCACTGCATCAAAACGGTGTCATTTTGATGCAGCGGATGCTAGCGGATATAATCCCGCAAAGGACTTAAGCCAGGTCCCTAAGATTGATGAAGCCTTTTCAGACAATGATTAAGTGTTAGCAATGCAAGAGGAGTTATATTAATTTGATAGAAATCAAGTTTGAGATTTGGTGCCTAGGCCTAAAGACCATCCAATCATTGGCACTAAATGGGTATTCAAGAACAAACGTGATGAATCTGCAATCATTGTCCGTAACAAAGCAAGATTGGTTGCAAAAGGCTATAATCAAGAAGAAGGAATTGATTATGAAGAAACTTATGCTCCAGTAGCAAGATTTGAAGCTATGATGGTTCTTCTAGCCTTTGCTTGTACCAAAGGATTCAAACTTTATCAAATGGATGTAAAAAGTGCTTTCTTAAAAAGCTTTATTTAGGAGGAAGTTTATGTTGAACAACCTCATAGTTTTCAAAGTGATCATCATCCAGATCATGTATATCGTCCGAAAAAGGCATTGTATAGTCTTAAGCAAGCCCCTAGAGCTTGGTATGAGCGAGTAAGCAAATTCCTTTTTAATCAAGGATTTGTTAGAGGAAAAGCATACACAACTTTCTTCATAAAGAGTAATAAGCTTAGTGAAATTTTAATTACTTATATATATGTTGATGACATTATATTTGGTGCTACTAATAATGCTTTATGTAAAAAATTTGCTAAGAATATGTAGGGAGAATTTAAGATGTCTATGATGGGAGAACTCACTATTTTCTTAGCCTGCAAATCAATCAAAAGAAGAATGAAATCTTCATATCTTAGACTAAATATCTCAATGATCTGCTAAAGATAAAGTTTGTCTTTGGTAAGTTGAAAAACTTACTGTCAAAGACAAACTCAAGTTTGGACTTAACAGAGAGTAGCTCAATTTTTATGAACAAAGACAAACTCCAGTTTGCATATGTAAACTCTAGTTTGTGAAATACAAAGCACTCCAAGTTTTTCACATTAAGACAAACTTGAGTTTAGTTTCATTAACTCGAGTTTGTGCCAAATAGAAAACCTTCAATATTTTCTAAAGTATGACAAACTCCAGTTTACTTCTGCAAACTGCAGTTTATGTCTCTATGAGAGCTTTCAAGAATTTTGTGAACTTGATCAAACTTGAGATGAGTTTTCATAAACTCGAGATTTTGTTTGGCCAAGAGTATTAATGTTTTCCATCCTGAGAAAACTGCAGTTTGTTGTGACAAACTCTAGTTTGCAATTGGCCAACAAGTTTTCTAAGTTTTCTTAATTTTGAGAAAACTCGAGTTTATTTTTAATAAACTTGTATTTGGAATTGACAGAGAGTTTTTCAAAGGATCTCAATTTTTAAAAGAAACTAAAGTTGAGTTTTTGTTAACTTGAGTATATCATATAGAGGGTTATGCTCTATTTCTGTGATTTGAAAACTCCAGTTAAGTTTTGAAAACTCCAGTTTTGAGCTATGTGAAGTTAAACCTATTTTCTCATCATAAGTCCAAAACTTGAGTTAGTCACTAATTGACTCGAGTTTCGCAACGTTTTATCTCCCTATCAAGAAGCTGTTCTTCCAACAGATTTATTTCAAGAGAAGTCAACCATAAACTTCTATGCAGCTAATTCTACTGAAAGATAGAAAGAGAAAAAGACCTTAGTGTTTCCAACAACTACTCCAATGTCTCCAACGGTTACATTGAAGAATAAAACGGTCATTAAATCCTCTCTTCATATATAAGAGGTTGCAATCAAGTCTTCTCAACAATATACAATAACCAAGTTACTGAAAATGAAAATCATTCAAGTTTCTAACTACTATTTCAGTTTTCTACTATAAAGTATCTTTTCATACATTTGTACTTCAGTGATTATTTATATCAACTCTTAGAGAGAGTATCATTTATTGTAATAATCTCAAGTCGTGGGACTTGGAAATTGAGAATATTAATGTACAACTTGTAAAGAGGAGTGTATCCTAGTGAGAGGATAACTTCGAGTTCAGAGTATGTAACTGATTATAAGTGTTAGTGAAAAACCCAAAGAGTATGGGGATTAAACGTAGGTTAAGGAGTTAGACCGAACTAGTGTAAATCTTGTTGTGTCTTACTTCTTCCTCTCTACTCTATTTTGCTCTGTTTCTATGTTTAAGTTTTAGAGCACTTTCAAAAGATTTTTTAAATTCCCAATTCACCCCCTCTTGGTGATTAGCTCCGCTTTCATGAGTGTCCTTGGAATACAAGGAGACACATAGTTGGGAAGTTTACTTGGAAGCCGAAGAGATTTTGAAGCATTCATTAAACATAGAGTGTAAGGATATGATTCTGCAATCTAAATAATTTGAAACAATGAAACTTTTAAGACCGGATATTGTAAAACAATCATTCTTATAAATATAAGGTTTTTATTTATAAGAAAAAAAATATCACTTTTAAATAATTAAGGACAGACTTTTAGAATCGGATATTTTAAAAGGACTATCTTAAAAGTATTTTTTTTAAACTGGCCATTGGTGAAATGCAGTCTTAAAGGTATTTACAAATTTCAATCTTAAATTTTGATTGTTTCCCATTCCACATTTAATCCATTTTGTATTTTCCCTTTTCTTGTTGTACATTTTCAGTTTCATTTTTCTGGTTGTTCTCTTAATATATATTTTTTTTCACTTAAAGGTTGTTCTCTTGTTCATATACTCCACTAATGAAAGAAAGTACATTGCTTTTCTTTTGATATTCTTAACAACCCATGTTCCCTAAATAATGGTAATAAACTAGTTTTGGAACTAGGGAGGGCAAGTGCATCATAAAACCGATAGATGATAACAAAAATTATGTTAATAAGATGTAAAAGTAATATACCTTTAGGATCAAATAAATTATAAGAATTCAGTCTTAAAAGTAATTTAATTGAAAATTAATTATATACTTTTCAGACCGAATACTTTGTAAGAAACTAGTCTTAAAAGTACATTTAGGACCAGATATTTATATAATACTCTTTGAAAAGTATTTACTAATACAAATTGAATCCCATTCATTCTCACAAATTTCGTATTTCTCTACCCTAACTCTTCACTATGTCCCTGATAATCCTCTCTATCCCCAACTACTCAAACTATAGTTAGATACAAGACAACCGCTCACAAGGGTACTTCTGATGCTCGTGCCTTCCGTAGATTTACATACACGGCTTCTCAAGCAAGAGTTCATTCTATTATGACGGAAGAGTCTTGGGTCATTGGACCCATTGTTATTTCAGATGATGAAGAGATTGCCGGCCCCTCCATCCTTTAGATAATGAAAAGGTTCCCACTCCCCCTCTTCGGCCTTATGATAATATTAGCCAACCTCTTGGCCCTAGCGCGCCTATTGCCGATCCCTCCCCTCTTTCCTTTGGTGATGAATTGATACTATGCGCATAAGACAAGAAATTGTTGATCTCCATCGGGATATTAATGCTACTCAAGTCGATATCGCCAAGACATTGGCCGATAATAAACTTTAGGATTTTTAGTCACATTATTGTTGTTGTTCATTTTCAGTTTGTTGTTCTTATTTTTCTTTTATACATGCATATTCTCCAGTAATGTAAGAAGCATAAAGAACTAAGCTTTTATATTCTTTTTGTTCATATTCTCCAGTAATGAAAAAAGCTTATTCTCCAGCAGTATCCTTTATTTTCATTCAATTTCTACTACTACCTTTAGTTAAAATCGTAAAGTAAATGAGGATCCTTAGGCCCGGATACTTTATAAGTAATCAGTCTAAAAAGTATTTAACTTTTAGGACCAGATATTTTATATAACTCTGGTCTTAAAATTAAATGAACAGAAAAAAGTTAGGATCAGATTCTTATAAACCTCCAGTCTTAAAATTTAAATGAATAGAAAACACTAAATGTATATCTTTAGAACCAGATACTTCATAATTAACCAGTCTTAATAAAATCCCATAATGCTAAAAAATATCTGTGGTGTGAAAATTAAATTTTCGTCTTTGAACTTCTCTTGTCATGCCAAAAGTGATAACTCATGCTATGTCTCCAGTGTTTGTGCATTGCTTTGTTGTTACTTCACGTTGCTCTCTTGACAAGTTAGTGCTGGTCAACTTATGACTTTCTAATTCCTTAGCTAAACAATGATACACGAAGCTATAAGAGGTGTTTGGTTATATAACTTTTTTATCTTTCTGCTTATCGTTCTAGGTTTTTCATGGGTTGAACAAAATCAAAGAAATGTTCTTGTGGGTTCCTTTGTTGTTAATGAATATTGTATTTTCAAGATTATATTTGCACTTGAAACCTACCCAACTGACCAACAAGTATTTTTAGGTTTACTTTTGTTGTTTGCAACAACAACATTCGTGGAGAAGAAATCCTTAGGAAAAACATTTGAATTTATATGCTACAAGTGAGTCTACAGGACCTTCATGCGATTCATTTATTTTCCTCGTCATGCATTTATTTTGCTTCTTGGATTCACTGTGATACATTTACGACCAAGAGTAACAAGAGTTTCTTAGAAATGCTTGAGACTTTTAAGGACATGCGTCCATGTGATAATGTGTTTGCATTTTATTTGTATGCAATGGATTATTTTATTAATGGATAATAATATATTATTTGTATGCATTTTATTTTATAAACAATGTTATCCATTAATATATTTAATTAAGGAATTTATTGTTTATTAATTTTTTTAAATAATAATTTAAATTTTCTTTTTAAATTTAAATTAAAATTATTTTCTTCAATTATCTCAATATATACAACTAATATGATTCATGCCCTTTTCAGTCATTTTCCATTTCAACTGACTTTTCAAATAATAATCCAAACACTCATCAATGTAGAAAAAAGTCACTTCTAAAAAAGCCAAATGGGTAATCCAAACACAAATCATATTTATGAAAGACTCGACTGAACCCCAGAGGGGGGTGAATTGGGTGAAGATAAAAGCTTAGGACTTTTGAAAATATTTTTTGCAATTCGGTAAAATCAGTTTATATGATAGTAAGAAGTCATAAAACTATAGACAATTATTCAAACATGTATGCTGGAAATAAATGAGATTAAGGAAGAGAATTGCAAACTGATATTTATACTGGTTTGGTTCAATCCTTGGCTTATGTCCAGTCCTTAAGCTCCACTTGAGATTTTCAATCCACTATCCTCTTGTTTATCCGGGCACAAGAGAAGCCTCTTACAAACCCACAAGTTTGCCCAGGCACTTGTGAAGCCAAATCCCTCACCGAGATCCTCCCTCATACAACCCGTAAGGATACATTCAATTTCCCACTCAAGATCACTCAACCTTGAGTATCTCTCAGAAAATATGATTTACAATGATTCTTCTCTCAAAGAAGTGAATGGATAATCATTGAAGTGCATTACAAATCATTTCACTCTCTATATGATAAGCAAAGTAAGCATTGAAAAACAAAGTGTGTAGGAGATTCAGAATTTTGGCATTTTGACAGTTCAATCTCTTTCCATCCTCATTGTGCGTTTTGAACGTGGCTTTATTTATAGACAAGGATGATTTGAACGTTGGGAAATATAACCGTTGTGTATAGAGCCGTTACAGATCAGTTGGAAACTAGCCGTTAGAACTTCATTTTCTGAACCAACTATGACATCAACATTTGCTTTATCTTTGATCTTCAGTTTCATGCCCTTTGATCATCTGAAGCATGTATACAAATGATATAAATGATGTTAAGAAGTATTACAGATCATTTGGACAATCATCTGGATGTTCTTGATCAAAAAACATGATTTTCGACACATTGATTTTTCTAAAGCGAAGGTGTAAACTCGAGTTTTGACTTGGAAACTCGAGTATTGAGGCTGTCGTGTTACTCCAGATTCCTCTCTGTCTGATCAAAACTCGAGTTTTGATTTACAAACTCAAGTTTGGAAGATCCTCTGATGTTCATTGCTCTCTGCCTGAGCTAAACTCATGTTTTCATTCGTAAACTCGAGTTTTCAAGTTGTTCTGACCTTGGTTGCTCTCTGACTTGATATAGCTTCAAATTTGGAAAACCACTCATCCCCATATAGCTCTTTGAGTCTTCTTTTCAATGCAAAAAGAATCAGCTCCAAACTTATTGTGTTTTGTCCGTTATGATTCGATGAATGAAAGTTGTTTCTTGACCAGCGTTTTTGTAACGTCTTGAACTGACAGTCAACTTTTTGAAGACCATATATCCCTGGTATGAACTTCATTTTGGTTGGTTCAAGTCTTGATGAAAAGCCTTTTGAGTCTTCTTTCATATGCCACCAATTTCAGCTCATTCCGATGTGTAGATTGTGAGTTACACTCAAAACATTGATGCTTGGTCTGCTGTGTGGCGTGAATTCCTGATCCAACTTTCAAAATTCACTGCTCTCTCATCTGAACTTATTTGAGCATGAAACTTTGTCAAATTTACCCATTGGAAGTCTACTTTCATCCAAAATTAGTTTCACCTCAATCCGATGTCTGATTTAGGAGATATCATCAAATTACCAGAGCTCGCCCAAGTTGAAAGTGAAATAGAGGTGAACAGAGTTGCTGATCAGCACTGGAAACTTGAGTTTTCATTTGGAAGCTCGAGTTTGTTGCGTCCAGAGATACTAAAGATATTGAAGACACTCCAAACTCGAGTCATTAAGTTCCAAACTCGAGTTTTGACTCCCAAACTCGAGTTTTGACGCATTCCAGAGGCAAATTACTGTAGAAGGTAGTAAACTCGAGTTTTGACTTGGAAACTCAAGTTTTCTCATCCAGAACTTGATATTTGCTTGTTCTAACTCTGAATTGAACCACTCCAACTTCCATTTGATCATGGAGACTTCTAGGATCAATCTTAGAACTTGAAGAATGATATCTTCAGCAAGTTCTTCCTTTTTCCATCTTCCATCTTAATCAATTTTCATAATTTAACTTGGGCTCATCATTCTCTGCAGCTTCTACCTTCTTCAATATTTCCTCTTCTTCATTTTCTTCAATTTCTTCTTTTTGAAAGCTCATCTCTTGATCATTCTCCACATTTATATTTGAGTTGATCTTGGATATTGATATTCTCATTCTATTTGGCAAGATCTTCTCTTTCTTTCTTCTGTTCACTTGGACATTCTTTACAAATATATTTGAACTGATCTTGAATAAAGATGTTCCATTCACTAAGTTCTTTCTTCTTCAATCTATCCTCTTCTTCTTGATTATCCCAAAAATCCTTTGATGACTTCTTGCTTCTTTGTAGATTCTTCTTAATGAGTACCTCTCAATAGGATTCATCCATCGGTAGTGAACTGGGCTAGCAAGCTTTGTTTCGTGAACAAGTTGTACTGTCAGGTGAACCATAACCATGAAAAAGGATGGAGTAAAGATCATCTCCAAATGACACAACATAAGAACAATTTTCTGTTGCAGCTGGTCAAGCTCCTCCACAATCAAAACCTTGGAACACAACTTCCGGAAGAAAGAACACAGTTCGATTAGAACGATCGACACATTGAGAGGCAGTGAATCTTTGATGGCAAGCGAAAGCAACTATTGCATAAGCACATGTGAGTCATGACTCTTCAGCCCATTAACCTTTCAAGCCTGCACGTTGACACATCTTGAAATGTTGCTTGAGTACCTGTCTGGAACTTTTATTTTCTTCAAAGTCGTGAGGAAGATTTCCTTATTCGGTTTTGTCAGGGTGAATTTTGCCGGCTGAAATTTGTCATGCTCATTCGGCCATGCGTCTCCACGAACTCCCATCTCTCGTAAATCTTTCCTTGCCTGAAGATGATCCTTAGACTTTCCTGGTTCATTTAGAATCGTGTACAACACATTGTCGCACAGATTTTTCTCAATGTCCATGACATCTAGACTGTGTCGGAGTAAATTATCTTTCCAATAAGGCAAAGTGAAGAAGATGTTTATCTTCTGCCATTGCTGGGGCACAAAACCAGAAGCCCTGGTGGTTTTTGTACCGGCCTTTGCCTAATTGTCTCTTTTTCCAAACTCAAACTCAACATCATGAATCTGCTCCACGATTTCTTCACTGGATAAAATATGAGGAGGTCGTCTTTTTTCCTTTTGCCCATTGAAGTGATTGTGTTGCAACCTAAACCTGTGCGTACCATCTAGAAACCTCCAATGACCCATGAAGCACCACTTATGACTGTGGGGAAGGCGCACCGAATCAAAGTCAAATTTGCAAGCTGGACACGCAAGGCTTGTATGCACATTCCACCCGGATAATGATCCCAGGCCAGGAAAGTCACTAATAGTCCACATCAAGGCCTCACGCAAGTTGAACAGTGTCTTGTCATGCTTGTCATACGTCTTAACCCCTACATTCCACAACTTGACCAACTCCGAGATAAGCGGTTGAAGATGCACATCGATGTCATTTTTCGGTGCCTTTTTGCCTAGAATGATCATAGACATAATGTAGGAGCTTTGTTTCATACACATCCAGGGGGCAAGTTGTACGGGATCAAGACAACCGGCCAAATACTATAGCTTGTGCTGAGATTCCTAAACAGATTAAAACCATTGGTCTCCAAAGCGAGACGAACATTTCTAGAGTCCGCCGCAAAATCTGGAAAGTGTGAGTCAAACGCTTTCCACGCTTGAGCATCTTGTGGATGTATGAGTTTACCATCTTTGTTCTTGTCAACTTCATGCCACCTCATATGCTTAGCTGTCCTGGATGACATAAACAATCTCTGTAAACGAGGCTCTAAAGGAAAGTACTTGAGAATCTTTACGGGTTTCTTCTTTTGCTTTTTCCCCTTCCGTACAGTCCTAAACCTCGAAGTGTGACACTTCTTACAAGTCTCCCTCCGAGCATCCTCTCCTTAATAAAGCATATAGTTGTCAGGGCAAGCATTGATCTTTTCGTAGTTCAAGCCTAATCTGTTAATTATCTTCTTAGCTTTGTAGAAGTTTGTGGGAATGTTCGCGTCCAGGAAAGCATCTCGTAGCAATTCCAGCAACATCGACATTGCCTTATCGGTGATCTCACACATGCACTTGGTATGGTACAATTTGATTAGGAAAGATAATTTGGAGTATTTCTGATAACCTTGATACAACGGACGATCACTCTCATCCATGAGGCTAAAAAATTCTTGAGCTGCTTCATTCTTGAGGAAAACAGGTTATGCACCCTGAAATTCTGCTATGAAATTGTCATCTTGAACACCAAAAGCATCACGAGCAGCTTCATTAACCAGATCATCTTGAGCTACACTATTTCCTACTTGTGAGCTTCGAGGAAGATGATACCCATATCGCATACCATGTTTTTCACCATGAACTCCCAAAAATGTATATTCGGCCGGGAAAGGCTTGACAAGAAGATGTTCCATAGCACGTCTCATGTTTGCCACTTCTTAAACTTGCATCGACAGCACGGATACACGATTTTCCCATTAACGCTAGCGTGAGAGAAGGCGAAATCTAAGAAATTTTGCAATCCGGCTAAATATACGGGAGAATTGCATGGCAACTTGATCCATGATTTATCCATATTTAGTAAACAAAGCTATGATAGAATACAAATGAAGAGAGAATGTTTAATTCTCCCCAAATGACTTCAGATCCATTAAATGCAACGTTATATAAATTGTAGTGGTTCGAAACCACTACATAAACCACTACAAATAAATGCATTTGTAGCGGCTTAAAAACCGCTACAAACCAATACAATTCAAACTGTATGAATCCCGCTAGATATTAGTAGTGGTTACCAATCGCTAAAAAAACTGCTACCAAATGTCAACTGTTGGACAATTTTGCAATTTGAAATTTGAATTGAACAGATGACGCTTGAGTTTTGTAGCAGTTTCTTAACCGCTGCAATAACCGCTACAAGTTTTTGTCATTTGTAATGGTTATAATCCATTAACTGATACAAATAGGATTTAATGTTTATTTTGTAGCGGTTATGGTCATATAACTGCTACTAAATGTCTTTATTTTTTTTAACAATGTTTAAATAATTTTTCAAAAAAATGTTTACAAAATTAAAATATGTAGTGATAACAACTAGTAATTATTTTTATTATTTTGTGAATTATTTATTATTTGTTTCATAATACCTATTTTGTGTAACTATAATTACATATTATAAGTAACGTTAATATACTAACGTAAATGCATATCAGTATTTATGAACTCGAATAAATGAAATATAAATATTTAAATTGTAATTCAACAAACAAAAATAACATAAATAGAGAACAAACATTTTAAATAAAAATATGTCTGTGAAAATAAATAAAAAAAACTAACAATCAGGAGCCTGATGATCAGGTCTTGTCTCAGTAGCGGCGTGTGCAGGAGTAAAGGTAACGGCATCGTCATCATCAACAATAGCATCAGGAGGGGGTGGAACCTCAGGGTCGAATGAAGGGGGAGGCGAGGGGGTATCATCGTCGATGAACGAAGGGGGAGCCTGGGAAGGTGAAAAGTGCCTGTCAGGAAACAACTCTATCAGGGCACCGACATAAGCATCCCAATTTTCCTTCTAAAAGCATACCAACGATCGATCCTGGCATGATTGTGCCTCTCCCTAGCAGCCTACTCTGCCACAATCCGAGCCCTCTCCTTCTCTTATGCGGCCATATGCTCAACAACCAAGGTGGCAACTCGCTCGGCAATCATCGCCTCCAACACCTCTGGTGGTAGCATACGGCTCGAGCCGAAGGTTCCGGCCTCATAGGCGGAGGACTTGCTATACATAAGCTGGGCCTCGCGCCTAGGTCCATACCCCTAACACAGCCAGGATGCTCGACTGGGCCCACAACAACTTTTAATGAGGCCGTAGGGTCCACAACCCCCTGTCACTCTAAGCTCTGGGATGCTCGTAGCTCTGCCTGGGTCTGCTCAATCTGGGAATAATGCACAGATTTCAACAAATGTTAATGAAACAATTTAATTGAATTTGAATATATTAAATTAACTAAATAATAATTTTTTTGTAACTTACTATCATCTTCTCTACCACCTCAGAAGTCAATGTCCCATCACGATGTCTATGTGTGCGTGTGAAGAGCTCCCCATAGTTCATTTGCCGGTTCTCCTCCTGGGCCTTCGCTTGCTGCAAGAATTCAAAGAATAAACAGTTTGTTATTTAAAAAAATGGAAGATAAGGAGTTGTTGGAAGTTTTATAGAAACGTCGCTTTCGTATCGCCGTTGAAAATCTTCATACAACATACCTTTGGTTTCTCTAATTGACTTAGCATGAGTTGCTTTCTCTTTTGTTTGAATGGATTTTTAAGAAGATGATCATTTAATCTGCTCTAAATTTCATTCCGTGTATGTGCTCTATTTTTTTGCTTTGTATTTAATGTTCTAACACACTTCTGGCTTTTTGAGGATTTTCTTGTAAATCATCAATTAACTATATGAAACAAAATAAAAAAATATGTTTAGAAGTATTGAGAATAATAATAGGTAGTGATCAAATGTAATGAAATGTTAATAAGACATTTTACATTTATGAAGGTGAAGAAGACAAAGTATTGAATATACTGGAAAAAAACATTACTCAAGTAAGAACTTGCTTCACTCTAGTAGCATGCTAAAGTAATATTTTGTTGTACTTGAGCAACCTTCAATCATTGTATAAAGAGAAGTTTAAAAAGATACACAGAGAATTGAAACCAAAACGAACTTGCTCAAATAAGTATGTTCTATGCTCGAGCAACATACTTAAGTAAGCTTCTTGGCATACTAGAGTAATTAACCTGAAGAAGTTCAGAGAATGTGAACAAAAAAATATTGCTCGAGTAAGCATATATTGTGCTCGAGCAACGTGCTCGAGTAAAGCTTCTTGGCTTACTTAATCAATAACCTGAAAGAGCAAAAGGTTAGTTATCAAAATATATGTGCTCAAGCATAATTCCACCTTTCTCAAGTAATGTGCTCGAGTAGCAATATGAAAGAGGAAACCAGTTATCAAAGCACCATACTCGAGCAATCACTTACTTGCTCGAGCAAGCTTATGCTCGAGTACATGCTTCAAAGCTTCAGATCTCACTGAATTAAAACATTTTCCTTTTTCAAGTTGTTATCATCAAAACAAAAAACCAAGAACTAACAAAAGTGATATAGTCTTTACACATCACTTGAGTGGTCATTCGAGTAGTCTTTTCTTTAAGCTATTTTAAAAAATGTTGAGCACTACTTGAGTCATAATAGTGATGTGCAAGTGATGTATAAATACTAGGATCACTCAAGTGGTCTTGTTAAACTTAGTTTTAGAAAACTTGATCACTTAGACAAATCACTGTGATGAAGTGATAGTGATGAAGATTTTGATACATCACTCGAGTAGTAAATTTTGAAATTACTTTTTAGAAAACTAATCTCTAGCTGATTCATTGTGGTGGATTGATAGTGGTGTACTTTGAATATCATCACTCGAGTGGTCACTCGAGTGATTTCTTAGAAAATTATATTTAAGGAATATGATTAATATCTTGATCACATAGTGAAGTGGAAGTGATAGAAAATGCATGCATCGCCCAAGCAGTCACTTAGTGATCTTAAATGTGAATAGTTTGACACTTCCAGTTGGAATTGTAGTGATAAGCTCTTGCAAAAACACTATATTCAAATGATCAATTGCAAAATTTCATAAAATGCTTCATCACTACTTAAGAGTTAAAACAATCAAGTTTTAACACATCACTTGAGCGGTCACTCAAGTGATATAATGATTCTCTCAGTAATTAGTCACTATGTGTTTCAAAACTTTTTCCAACTACTGTATCTTTAGCAAAACACTATTTTAAGCTTTGTTATCATCAAAACATGAGATCTAACAACTTTACTATATTGTTGTGTAATTGATCCCAAATGTCTAAACTTTACCACTTGTTGAATGACTTGTTTTTATAATTTAACCCCCACATCATTTATCATTTGTCTCTTATCAAACTTCCAATGCATATATTATGTTTTACTTCTACTTAGACGAAAAACCCTTAGAAAAGACAAAGTCCTTCTCCATGTCTCAAGTTTAGAATTAATCTCCTCCATTGATTCAACTAATAGAACAATATTATCAGTAAAAAACTTGCAATTAGAGATCTCTTCTTTGATAAGTTTAGTTAGAACAAATCAGGGCTCTAAATTGATCCTTGATATAGGCCAATCCTTATAGGAAGGTTCTTTGTCACACCTCCATGCGTTCTAAAACTAGTTGTTACCCAGTCATACATGTCCTAAATGATTTTGAAATATGCAACAAGCTCCCCTTTTCCAGGGCTTTCCAAAGTACATCTCTTAGCATACGATCATATGGTCTTTTCAAGTAAATGAAAACCATATATGTAAGTCACTTCCTTTGCTCCAATACTTTTCCATTAGCCCTTTTAGTAAATAAATCACTTCTATAGTGGACCTTCTTGGCATAAACCCAAATTGGTTCTCAAAAATGCCAGTCTCTAGCCTCAATTTGTGTTTAATCACGTTTTCCCATACATTTATTGTATGACTCATTAGCTTAATTCCTCTATAGTTTGCATAGTTTTGAATATCTTCTTTATTATATTATAAATAGGGATCAAAGCTAAGTGCTTTTTCTCCAAGCATAAGGTACATTCTTGAATTGTATAATTTCATTAAATAACTTAGAAAGCCACTACACCCCCTCTTTTCCCAAACTTTCCAAACTTCAATAGGAATTCATCAAGTCAACCAATTAACTTTTCTAATAAGCTGGGCAAAATTGCTCCTTCTTCATACTTCTTGAACATAAGCTTTCCAAAAACTTTTGGGCAATTTCCAACCGAATACTTTTGGAAAAAAAAGGCTTTTAACCCTAAATTTGGACATTTCTTATTATTTTTTATCTTAAATATCAGACAAAGTTTATAGTACAATTAGCACTGCAAACTTTATATTATATTTAGGGTTAAGAGACAAAAATACGCATATGCTTCTTTTAGAGAATCATCAAACACCAAGTGTTTTTTTAGGTGCAAAAGTGACTATTTGGTTACAAATTAAGTGTAAAAATACAGTTTAACTATTAAGTTTAACCTTTTTTGCTGACTAAATGATAACATGACTTTTAAAGTACAAAAATACATATGCGATTTATTTAAAAAAAGTCCATCATCAAATACTTTTTTAGATGAAAATTATCATTTCACTTCTATACAGGACAAGGTTTATAGAAGACTTGGGCTTTTTTCCTATAGTGCCCCTTTTTAGGAAACTATTTACCAAAATGCCCCTACTTTGAAACTATTTCCCATTATGCCCTCCTTTGGAAACATATTCCCAATCTACCCCCTTTAGTCGACTAAACCACTTGGTTTAGTCGACTAAATTTCGACGGTGAGGGTTTTTAAACACCCCAAACGCCGCTAATCGACTAGATCTCCCCCTCAAACCCCTCCCCCATCTCTTTTTCGCCAAAATCTCTCTGAATTCGTTGGTGGGTTGCGAAGAGAACTTCAATCTAGTGGAATTTGTGTCGATATCATATGTTTTCATCTCCATTTAAGATTTCCGTCGTCATTTATGTGTTTATGCGAACCCCTATTTGCGTTTTTGCATTTTGTGCTTTGATTGGGTTATTTTGTTGTGTGTCTTTGCTTGATTTGAGTATTTCATTCCTATTTATGGAGGAAGATGATGAATATACATGTGAAAGTGAAAAGATTTACATCGGTTGAGTGATTTTTATTTTTTTGAAGAATATCACTTCGTTTTTCATAAATTTTTTTATTTGGTCAGCTAAAACCCTCCATTTTGCAGCTAAAATTCTGGTGTAAAAAATGAGTTCAAGTTCAAACACTTACATGACTATAATCTACCACAGTGGGAGGTATTTTGATGGTCCCGAAGGTGTTCAATTTGAAGGGAAAATGAAAATGATGAAAATCAAATGGGATACTACATACAACGAGCTGAAAGAAAGAATTTACCAAAAATTGGGGCTACATGGCAGCCAATGCATTCATCGGTTAATTGCCAAAGTGGAGACTATAGTGGGTAAGGATAATGTATACTACATTAGTACCGATGTATGTGATGATGAAGATGTAGATTGTGTCATAGATGCATTTGCTAATCGGAGAGTACAAAATTTTATTGAGAAATATGTTGAAATTGAATCTGGCGAATCATCATCTATACCTATGCATCCAAGGTCCCCACAGTATTTTGGTGAAGAAGATAGACATGTTGGTGTATCTGCACCTTCACAAGTGTTAAGTCAGGTAACATTGATGGAAGATGAGGAAGATGAGAATATGCACAGCGATGAGGAGGACGAATTTGAGAGGTTTATTCCACTAGGTGACAGCTCAGATACCGATGTGGAGGGTGATTTTGATTCTTACCCGAACCTAGTAAACCCAGGGACTACAACAATGCCACCACTTCGTATTGACCCAATTAGTAGTGGTAATTTAGTAGACTTGAATTTGTGGTTGTTTTTGTATTATTTATTTACTGGTTCTGACAGAAAATTCATATTGACAGATGTTGGACCTGATAGTGAGCCGTTTTGGACCGAAAGCCCGCACTATTCTCAAATTAGTGCGGTTGACTGTGACGATGAGTTAGAGATGTTGTATGGTGATGATGACAGGCAAGTTGGATGGCAGTTAGGCGATCCATTATATGTGTATCAGCAGTTTCCTTCTAAGTCTGAACATCGTCGCCGTCATCATCATCGACCTCAGGAAGAACAATAGGTGGACCCTGACCAACATCAGGTACAAAGGGTGGACCCTGACTAGCAGCATCATCAACATCCTCTTCACCAATGTAGTGCCACCCACCATCTGCACCCTTGGTGATCTTGCACTGCTCTAGGAGGCGCTGTCCAAAGATGGCATTCCATGCTTCCTGTTTCACCATCACCTCATCGTCCATAGGAACACCAAATTTCTCCAAAATCTTCTGAACCAAGTAGGCACATGGGAGTGCACCTTTATGTCTTTCCTTATACATATGCCAACAGATATAATGTCTCCAATTAACCTCAATGCCATTCCGAATGGACCACATAATGGGGATGTCACCCTCCAACACTCGTGAATGATTGTAGGCCCGAGGAAACAATATGTGGGTGATGACGTAGAAGAGGATCCGAGAACTAACAGTCAGTTGTCCCACAGTCACTATAGGTCTATGCCCTCCTGGCCTCCTGAACGCATACACAGCCTCATCTCGAACATATCCCTCCATGACAAAATTGGTGTCCCCATCAAACTGGTATCTATCACCAGCATCAAAATCAAATTTAAGAAGATCCGTCCACATGTCAGCCGTCACCAGAATGTCAACCCTGCAGACATGAGATTGCAGATCACCATGAATGTAGATCATGTTATGGTAGAAAGCTCTCACCATAACCTCTGAATAGGGACAACTCATCTCCGCCAGCCCTACCAAATGCGAAGTTCCCAACAACGGCACAATGTCAAGGCCCTCACGTGCAAAGAATGTCATGTCTAATGACTTCGGCTTAATGATGGGTCTGGAAGCAAAATCCCTTATGAATCGTTCATCCTCTGCTTCATTATTTTCAAACAAATATCCAAACGGGAGGTCAACAACGGGCTCAGGCTCAGGTTCCGGTGCATGTTGTTGCCTAGAGGAGGATGCCCCGCGCGATGCTCGGTGCTTGATCCGTCTCCCACGCACATTGCCGGTGTTAGCAGGAGCTTGTCTACGACGCATGATGAGAACAAAGACCTACAAAGAGACGTTACAATCAATCAGGAAACAAGAAACATTCATCATTCTCAATTTCACATTTACATTCATCATTTTCACTAACAAACACTTTCAACATAAACAAGAAATACTCATAAACACACAAAAATTCGCATAAACGCAAAAAAATTATCATAAACATGTACATTCATCATTTTCCTCTATAAATATCAATGAAAAATTCAAATCAATCATACATACACAACAAAACCACCAATTCTTGATGAAAAGCAAAGATAAATTCGTCCAAAAATAAAAAAATTCACATAAACGCAAAAAAATTATCATAAACATATACATTCATCGTTTTCTTCCATAAATATCAATGAAAAACTCAAATCAATCATACATACACAACAAAACCACCAATTCTTGATGAAAAACGAAGATAAATTCGTCCAAAAATAAAAAAATTCTCATAAACGCAAAAAAATTATCATAAACATATACATTCATTGTTTTCCTCCATACATATCAATGAAAAACCCAAATCAATCATATATACACAATAAAACCATCAAATCTAAGCACAAAACAGTAAAACACAAATGGGGTTTGCAATAACATAATGTCGACGGTGGAATTCCGAAAATGGGACGAAAACATACCGAAATTGATGTAAATGCAAGTTGATTGAAGTTCTCTTCGCAACCCACCAACGGATTCAGAGAGATTTTGGCGAAAAAGAGATGGGGGAGGGGTTTTGGGGGGGGGAGATTTAGTCGATTAGCGGCGTTTGAGGTGTTTAAAAACCCTCAACGTCGAAATTTAGTCGACTAAACCAAGTGGTTTAGTCGACTAAATGTCGGGTGCGGGCTTTTTAACGCCCACCCCCGTAATTTAGTTGACTAAACCACTTGGTTTAGTCGACTAAATGGGTTTAGTCGACTAAATGGGTTTAGTAGACTAAACCAAGTGATTTAGTCGACTAAATTTCGAGGGGATTCAAAAAATTTGAATCCCTCGAAATTTAGTCGACTAAACCCCTGGTTTAGTCGACTAAAGGGGGTAGATTGGGAATATGTTTCCAGAGGAGGGCATAATGAGAAATAGTTTTAAAGTAGAGGCATTTTGGTAAATAGTTTCCTAAAAAGGGGCACTATGGGAAAAAAGCCGAAGACTTGGGATAAGAAAAAGTCATGTTCGCCTCGGTAGTCCAAACGCCCTAGGAAACACTCAAGCAACTCGATAGCAGGCCAGGGATAAGACACGGAATCGTGTAGGGTCCAGATTGACTTAAAGTTTGACCATACTGGACACGTGGCAGATTGTTAGTCTAAAACTTCTTCAAAGTTTCCTTTTTTGTTATAAACTTCTTACCAAACTTGTACTAATATTATGAGAGATGAGGATCAAGGACAGGAGAAGAAGTTGGCTTCGTGGAAAAATCGCCTCTACTTTTTGTCGTACACTTTCTAAAAAGCCAAAGCCAAAGCCTACAAAGCATAGAATCAATAATTCATTTCATTTTTCAGGTATATGTTTAATCAAATCAAACTCTTGAGAGTCGTCAGTTTTAAACACAATTCCATTCGATTTTGGGTTAGCTATATACTGTATGGTTGTTATAGCAAATGATTTACATTGAGTAGTTTGCTTTTTTTTTTTTTTTTTTTTTTCAAGGAGCTTTTGAGATGATCATCACTAAAGTGACTTTAAAACGACGCGTCAAGATATATATATAGACTTGACTTGGGTTGACTCGGAGTCCCCAAAACATCTATAAATTTGGCTGTCGTATGTCTTCACTTCACCATATCTTCTAATCTTCCTCTTCTTCACAACCTACCATTCCTTTTGCTTTCACTTCTCTGAAGTCAGCTTCAACCCAACAACATATATTATCCGCAGATGACGATGAAGGTCAGAACTAGGCCATGCTCTTTCATAGTTTTCTGCTTCCAGTGTGACTAAATAATATTATTACATTGATTCCCCTTTTGCATCTAATATAGCTGTTTGACCATTTATTTGCCGGCAGAAATTGGTGTTGAAGGTGGAACTTCATAGTGAAAGAACCAAGCAAAAGGTCATGAAAACAGCTTCAGGCATTTCAGGTATATGTTCAATCAAATCAAACTCTTGTGAGTCGTCAAGTTTTAAACACAATTCCAGTCTAATTTGGGTTAGGTATATACTCTATGGTTGTTATAGCAAAGGGTTTTTCATTTAGTTGTTTGGTTTTCTTTTCCAGGAGTTGAGTCTGTGAACATGGATATGAAGGATAAGGAATTAACTGTAACAGGAGATATCGACCCGATTAAGGTAGTGGAAAAGCTAAGGAAGTTGTGTCATACAGAGATAGTCACTGTTGGAGCAGCCGAGTCTGAGAAGAAAGCAGAAGAAAAGATAGAGTATATAGGTCAAGCCATTGTGCCTGCTTCTCTTAGTTATAGCCGTGTTTATTATCCACCAACACCTTATTATGTTGGGAATGTGGAAGAGTATCCTAATAGTGGCTGTGTCATCTGCTAAATTTTGAACTTATTATGTGTTTGTGGGGATCGAAGGAAAAAGAAGCTTAAAAAGTGTATATAAATGGTTGTTGTGGTAGAGACGTGTTGCTTTGTTGTCTTTTGTTTATAGGAAAAATAAGACTAAGATTGGAAAGTATGTCTTTTTTTAGTTTGATCTAGCTAGGGTTTCTCTCATGAAACTTAAAGCCTAAAGGGTTTTGTCTCTCTCGATAAGTGAGCTTCCCGACTCAAACTTTTATTTTTCCCCTAACAAGATGAAGCCGGTTACTACTTCAATAGTAGCTTGTGGGTAGGAAAGTATATGTATATATAGATGTGGTGTGCTTTAACTTTTTTACCCCATGGTTTTGGATATGTTGAAAGTGATATATAAATGATGGCTTGATGATCGATTATGCTATACCCCATGTTGAAAGTATATGATCGAATATACCCCATGTTCCTGGTATATTTTAAATTTTGATAATTTAAAAATAAATTAACAACACACACTCAGGGTTCATGAGTACTCCGACATGGTTTTCACTCATCGTGCAAAGCCATGTTTGAATTCGAGGGAAAAAATTTAAAAAAAAATCTGAAACTTTTGAATTGGATGTTGTTTTCGTAAATTCAGGAATTGATGTATCAACCATGATTATACTTTTCAATTATAAAGAATATCATGGGGTCAAGCCAGCATTTGGTTTTATTTTGATGCTTGAAAAATCAGTTACAAATTATGTCAAAAAATTTAACTACATAACGAGACAAAAAATTGCAAGTAAAAGTTACTACTAAAAAAAGACCTATAAAACTGTCACATCTAGACTTCTCTGTACGGAAATAGTTTAAAAACTATGACCAATAATAATTTTATAAATATTAATATAACTTAAGATCGGCCAAGCTTCTCTTCTTTTTTTTTTTAGGGCCTCTTGAAAACCTTCCCAAATTATTGGTGTTCATTACTTCCCTTGTCACTATCACGTAATATAAGATTTAAGTGCTTGAATCGGAGATGAGAGAAGCACCCTACCCTGAAGAATGATTGATGATGAATATTGGAGCACAAAGAGTTTGAAACTTGAGTTTTTGATACCTGAAGTAATTTTGAAACTTCAGTACTTCCTGATTAATTTCACATTAGTAGCTAATAGATATTTTAACAACTACTTTGCCTTTATTAACAACTTGAACTGTTATTTTTGACAACGATATAGTTTCATAGCTAGAGAATTATTGATACTTCAGTACTTAGTATCGAATTTAACATCAGTAGTTTTTTTTACAGGTTTTCACAATGTCCTATGCCTATTTTGACAACATCATGAGCTTATTTTGACAATATAAACAAAGAACGTCGACACTAATAGGTATTTTAACAACTTTTTATGTTTATTTTGACAACATCATAAGTCTATTTTGACAACTTCATAAGGCTATCTTGATAAGCGAATCAATAACAAGCATGAAGGAAGAAAGGAGCCCCCTTGTGGCTAGTGTCGAAGGTGCCTTCAAACATCACACAATCGTTCAAACTTTTAAATTCGATCGATTTTATATGGGTGTTAACTATTAATTAATACCCAAACTCGTTATAAGTTTGAATATGGTCTTTGCATTTTGGCTTCCAGAGTCTTCATCAGAATTTGGTGCAACATTTGACTCGTTTGCATCCTCAACCGTGAATTAATGCTGACGTCGTTCGATTCATCCAACATGGCTTTGAGACAAAATCCTAGGCCGCGGGTGCAACAACAATGTCGTTGAAAGGTGAGGTGTTGTTGCCATTGGTGGAGGAGTTGGTCAATGCCAGCGAAGGGAGGTTGGCGATAACAAGGTCAAAAGGGTCGAAGATGCACGATGAGACTCCTTTTCCTTCCTCTTCCTTATTTATTTTGTAGGTAACTTAATCATTTTACATTCACAACTAATCACAAAAAAACCTATGGGGACTTTTTTTATAGGGGAATTTGATATGGAACCTTTTTTGTGGTTTTGTAATTACCTTGGGACCTCATTATGATTGTCCCAAAATACTTTAAGGGAAAAATTACTACAAATAAAATTAATTCAAAATGTTGAGTGCTAATAAAAAAATAATTTAGATTACTTAATTTACCTTGACTTGATACAACTTTTGGGATTTAACGAGGAGCTTAAAACTGCTCCTAAATAAATATTTAAGGGTAAAATTATGCCACAAAACACTTAAAATAATGATCGCACTTAAAAAAAAAAAAAAGCTTTTTGGTTCAATGAACTTTTTTTATTTTATAACAGATTCATCCTATATCAATCTATACATTGAATTTCACTTATTTATATATTTTCTATTTATTTAAGAGGCCAAAGAAAAAGTCATGTTGTAAATCGAGTGCGATCGAGCAACTCAACAGAAGCGAGAGTGGGTTAGCGATTAGATACGAAGTCGTGTAGGGACACGTGGCACATTTTTAGCGTTTAGCTTCTTCAAAGTCTCTCTCTCTTTTTTTTTTTTTTTTTTTTTTTTTTTTTTTTTGTATTTTGGTTATAAGCTTCTTCAAAGTTGTATTATGACTTATTGAGTTATGACTATGAGATAGACGAGGATGAAACCCAGAAGGAGGAGGATGCCTTCGTGGAAAAGTCGCCTCTACCTTTTTTGTGTACAGTTCCTAAAAAAGTCAAAACCCTTTAATGCCATCAAAAGCAAACATAAAATAATTCAAAATGATGTGCTCATTCAGATTTCGCGTGCCTTTTTTCTGAGCTAATCCCTAAAGTGACTTTAAATCGACGCGTCAAAGATATATAGACTTGACTTGACTTGCTTTGACTCGGAGTCTCCACAACATCTATAAATTTGGCTGCCATGTATAAATCTTCACTTCACCACACCGAACCATTTATCTTCTAATCTTCCTCTTCTTCAACACCTAGCTAACCTCCCTTTAATTAGCTTTCATTATTGTGAAACTATTAGCTTCAACACAACAATATAATTCGCAAATGACGACGAAGGTCAGAACTTGACCCTGCTCTTTCATACTTCCTTTCCTTCCAAGTCCTAATGAATATTACTGATTCCCTTTACATCGACTAATATATATAGCTGCATGATAATTTATTTGTTGGCAGAAAATAGTGTTGAAGGTGGAACTCCAAAGAGAAAGAACCAAGCAAAAGGTCATGAAAACAACCTCAGGCATTTCAGGTATATCTCTATCACCAAATCCTGAGTTTTAAGTCTTCTGCGTAAACGAAAAAATCATGCCGGTTAGAGTTTTGAACCCAATTTCATTCAAATTTGGATAAACTAATTGTACATAATACTGTACGGTTGTTATAGCAAAGGTGAAAAGTTGACTGGTTTGGTTTGGTTTTGCAGGAGTTGAGTCAGTGAACGTGGATATGAAGGATATGAAATTAACGGTAACAGGAGAGATCGACCCAGTTAAGGTAGTGGGAAAGCTAAGGAAGTTGTGTCATACAGAGATAGTGTCTGTTGGAGCAGCCAAAGAGTCTGAGAAGAATGCAGAAGAAAAGATAGAGAATATAGCTAAATCCATTGTGACTGCTCCTCTTAGTTACAGCCATGTTTATTATCCACCACCTCCTTATTATGTTGGAACTATCGAAGAGTATCCTGATAGTGCCTGTGTCATCTGCTAAATTTTGAACTTATTATGTCTGTAGGGAAGAAAATAAAGAAGAGCTTAAGAAGTGTATATGGTTAATTGTGATGATGGCGAGGTTTGCTTTGTCTTCTTTATAATAATAGAGAAATGAGACTAAGATATGAAAGTATATATTCATAGAGATGTGGTGTGCTTTTATTCCCCCCCCCCCCTCCTGGTTGGTTTTGGATGTTATTGAAAGTGAGTTGCTTCAAGGGTTTGATTTGATGTATAAAGAAGTCTAAAATTCACTACTACAAAAAGTGGATATACTATTTCCTTAAAAAACGTCCTTATTTTAAAAGGGGAAGTAAAAAGTATAGGCGGTGGCATTTTATAATGAGCAGTTTTGTTAACGTGTGATTGTTGTACTAGATATGTATATAAGAAAGCTTTCTTGTGGCAGGAAAAACCATTTTAATATAAATATAAATATAAATACACACACACACAAGCCTTATAAGGCGTCCTATATAGATGTAAGGATGCCTTATATATATATTAAGGACGACTTAAAAAAGACATCTTGTATATAAAATTATAAAATATGACGCCTTATAGGTTATTTTTACAACTACCCCTAGAAAGATATCATTCTAAAAAAGGACGTTAATTGCCTCTAATTTAGAACGTTTTTAACGTTTTTTTTGTAGTAGTGATTGTACCTCCCCTTCAATTCTTTTTATAATATATAAAATTGTGTAAATTAAGAATTGGTAAAAAATAAATATGTAAAAAATGAAATATATATATATATATATATATATATATATATATATATATATATATGTTAGTTATGTTTGTGATCATTACATTATATCCTCAAGGAAAACAAGTAAGCCTAACAATAAGAATTGGGTATATCAAATACAATAAATTCATATTTCTATTAATATATCATAATTTTGATTTTTATAAAGATATTATTTTCAATGTAAAATTTATTACATATACAATAGATTGCTAGGTTTTGCTAACTTCCAGGGTAATTTTGCTAAAAAACAAAACAAAACTTATAGGTACCCAATACCTAGTATTCTTCCAGGAAAATTTTCAGGGCAAAAATGATACTTATCTCTAAATTTTAGAAAAATTACAATAAATTTTAATTTTTGCTGATACCTGGTTGTGATTATGTCTATTATTTGGACCTGTGTGTCATTCCACAAAATTTAATGAATACTTGCAAATAGGACAAACCAATTTTCTCTTTCTACATATAGTTTAGAAAATATTTAAAATGACTACTCGAAAAAATGAAAAACGGGATATTAAATATGTTAAAGGTAAGTATTAAAATATAGAAGATGAGAACATAAAATATGGAAGAAGAGTGATAAAAATTGACTCAGAAAATACTTTAAGGAAATAATTAGACCAAAAATTTTATTTAAGAAGATGAATGCTACTCAAAAGATACTTTTAAGTGCTGTCTGCATATTCACTTACTAGACTTTTTTATGAGTTAACAAATGTTAAAATTTCTCTTGAAAAAGATATTTAAGGACAAAATTACAAAACAAAATACTGTAGAACAATGGACACATTTAAAAAAACGGCTTCAACATTCTAGCTAGATTAAGCTTAACCATTTTTATTTCATAACAATTTCATCCAACAAGAAACTATAAATTAAATATCTTTTATTTGTATATTTTTTATTTATTTAAAAGCCAAAAAAAAGATATGTTGATGTCAAAGTCCGGCGAAACACGTGAAATTCTTGTGTAAACCTAGTTTGCCAAATCATTTGTGATCTAACTAATAAAAATAAAACAGCTCAACCAATATTAGCTTTAGTTGGCTATTCATGTGATTCACATATTCATTTTCTTAAAAACATTAAATCCTTTTATTAAAATTTTATAAGTAATCAAAAAATAAATCTTGTATGTGAAATTCTTTAATTTTATTAAAATATCGACTAATATTTAAAATATATGCTAAATCAATTTATAAGTTATTATATTTTAATTGATTAAATCATAAATAACGTCTAGCTCCCTCATACAATAATTTCTCCCAAAACATTCAAGCAACCCAAAAGAAGGCTAGCTAGGGATTAAACACGGAGTAGTGTAGGGTCCGTATTGACTTATAGTTGACCCATTCTGGACACGTGGCAGATTGTGAGCATTTAGCTTCAATTTTTTTTTTTTTTTTTTGGCCATAAACTTAATTCTTCCAAGTTGTGCTGCTATTATGAGGGATGAGGATCAAACCCAGAAGGAAGAAGATGCCTTCGGGGAAAAGACGAAAAGTCGCATATATATATATATATATATATTTTCTTCTTAACACTTTCTAAAAAGCCAAAATCTTTTAATGCCAACAAAAGGGAAGAATCAATAATTCAAAATGGTGTCCCCATTCAGTTTTCGCATGTCTTTGTCTTAGCTGATTGCAAAAGTGACTTTAAAGGCGACGCGTCAAAGATATAGACTTGACTTGGTTTGACTCGGAGTCTCCTTCGTCAGAGCATCTATAGGTTTGGATGTCATATATAAATCTTCACTACACTGAACCAACCGTTACTTCCTAATCTTCCTCTTCTTCACAGCCTAGCGAAACTTCCCTCTGGCTCTCATTATTTTGAAACTATTAGCATCTTTGGTAAACTCTGAAACTATTAGCTTCAACACAACAATATAATACGCAAATGACGATGAAGGTAATAAGAACCAGAGCCTGCTCTTCAAATGAATAATATTATTCCATTGATTCCCTTTCGCATCTAATATAGCTGTTTGACTGTTTATTTGCTGGCAGGTGTTGTGTTGAGTGGCAGAATCAGAAAATATTTTTAGCCTTATTAACAAATAAACATATTGAAATATTTACTAAATAATTTCACATAACATTAAAGATACAAATAAATAATAACCAACAATTATAAATCAAAACAAGATTTAAGATGACACTAATCTTTTTACTAGGTATCTTAAACAAAAATTTACTTTCCTCTCATAGCCCTATGAGTAATAAACCAAACATTATCCTTATAGAGAAGATACAAAATTAACCGGGACTAAATTATTGATCAAAATAAAATATTATGTAATAAACACACACACACACATATATATATATATTAATAAATTTTAGAAGGTGAGCTTGCGCTAAGGCCTGGCCAGCAAGTGGTTCCGCCAATGTTACTGTTGAAGGTGGAACTTCAAAGAGAAAAAACCAAGCAAAAGGTCATGAAAACAGCCTCAGGCATTTCAGGTATGTGTGTGTGTATATGTTCAATCAAATCGAACTCCCGTGAGTCATCAAGTTTTAAAAACAATTCCTTTCGAATTTGGATTAGCTATTGTACATAATACTGTATGGTTGTTATAGCAAAGGGTTCAAATTGACTGGTTTGGTTTTGTTTTGCAGGAGTTGATGAGTCAGTAAACGTTGACATGAAGAACAAGAAATTAGCGATAACAGGAGACATACACCCCAGTTAAGTAGTGGGAAAGCTAAGGAATATGTGTCATACAGAGATAGTGTCTGTTGGAGCAACCAAAGAGTTCTGAGAATAAAGCAGAAGAAAAGATAGTGAATATAGCTAAAGCCATTGTGCCAGCTCCTCTTAGTTACAGCCATGTTTATCATCCACCACCTCCTTATATGTTTGTAGGGAAGAAAATATAGAAAAGCATAAGTTAGCAGTTCCATTAATTATACTACTATATTTTTCAATAATATACACTCGGCATCATAAAAGTAATTTTAGGTGCAATTTTACACTTATAGTAATCTTCATAGCTCGTTACTCTTATTTTCATATTGCATTGTTTGCATCAATTCCATAATATAATAAAAGATGGAAATGAGTGAGCACATCATGGGATTCACTTCTAGAAGAAAGGGATTTAAAACTAGTTGAAATTATACCATGCTTAGGTTTGGTCTTATATCGATCGGTTTAAAAAGTATGTCCTTATTATAACCGGACATAGAACTAGTCTTAAAAGTTACTTTTTTATATCGGTTATTTAAACGACCAGTGTTAAGAATTTTCAATTTATAATTTAAAAAATGTCTTTTCTTTAGACCATATTATTTCATATTCGGTAAAAAATGTAAGCATTTTTTTTAATAAATGTATATTTTGTTTTGTTTCATATAAGCCCTGTTAATTGGTTATTATTATATCTAAAAGCTATATTATGCAATATAAATTCTACTGACAACCTTAAAAACAAAAATTCATTCAGCATAAAACATAATTACAACTAATAACCATGAATCTAAACCTTATATTATTAGATAATTATTTAATCTTAATTCATGCATTTATTTTTTCAAGGTTTAATTTTTTTGTTTTCATTTTCCCTACCTCCAAGTGTTAGATGATTTTTGATTGTTGGATTTAGTGGATGTAATTTTAGCCTAACATCTACATATTGTTAATGTATGATTCATATTATAAGTATTCCTATAGGTTAATTTAGCTAACCATGGATTAGCTATTTGGTTACCACCATACTTATGCATTTTGATCATTCTAAACCTCAAATATGAAATATGGCTCTGCCTTAACCCTGTCTCACGTGATAAAGGAGAATATTCTTATTTAATGAATATGAGCATAATATAGTTAATATACAAGTATGAGAAATGTGAATTTTATATGTATGAATATGATCTCATTGGAAGATCTTAATTGAGAAGGAAACCAAACTGAAGGCCAATAATAAAGTAACCAACTAGGTGGAAATACTGGTAACGTGATGTGGATTAATAACTCTATATTGGAGGATAAAAAACATTGGATGGATGATCATCACTTGAAAGGACAAATTTGTTGGACTTGGTGGTAATCCAATTCAATAAATGCTTCCTTTCAAGCATTGATCACCTTTCCTACATATTTCATTGTCTAATTTAGACGTCATAATCATCAACCCATCACTAGTAACTCCACCTAATCGGGAAGCTCCTTACTATTGGTCTTCCCTTTAATTTTTCATCTCAACCAACACTTCATCACATGACCAAATTCAACCATACCAAATAGAATTCTCAAATCTGCATATTGTAACATTCTTTTTTTTTTTTAAAAAAAAAATTGAAATTATTATTATGCAAATAAAATTTTGGTGGCAGACAAGCTACCACCAATTATCAAAGGGAGGTGTGGCGTATGCCACCACCCCCTTTAATCAATTATTATAATCAAAGGAAGGTGGCAGACATGTCACCTCCCTTTTTATCTTGTGAGGGATGGGTGTATTCCCACCCCTCACGGATCAGTTATGAATGGGGATATTAAATACCCCCACTGCCCGTCATTTGTGCCTTCACAAATGATGGTGCAGTTCTGAGCGTTCGTGGACGAGTTTCCAGAGCGGTTTCCCCCAGTTCCAGTTCTAAGGCAGAATTATAACATCATTTAGGTAATTAAATTGACTTCTTTTCAACAAATTTTCTTCATGAAAGTTATTCTATATATTTTTCTCTTTCTAATGAGGATATAATTATGATGGTTAGTAAATATTTCGAAGTTATAATTTTGGGAGAGTTTGATTTTGACAATATAAGACTATATTTATGAAGTAGATGATTAATAGTAAATTTTAATCGGTTTAGATTTATTGTTTGGTTGTTGGAGGAATATAAAACTAATTTTTCTATTTGAGAAATTTAAGATTTATGTTATATAGGATATTTTACCGATTAGATACGGTATATCTAATTTATTTGGATTTATAGAGATATTATGGAGATTTTAATCGGTTTAATTTTGAAATTGAGGATATATCTGTCATTTTGAAATTTGAGGATTAAAATGTCATTTCTGGAATTTGAACACTAATCTGTCATTTTGAAAGTTCAGGGACTAGACTGCAAATTTTGAAAGTTCAGGGACTAGACTGCAAATTTTGAAAGTTCAGGGACTAAACTGCAAATTCAAAATTTTAAGGATTAAATTGTAAATTTTATTTTTTTTATGACAAAATATATTAATATTAGAATTTTAAATATATAATGAATTATTAGATATGATTTTTTATTATGTGAAGGCTTAGGTAATTGATTAATAATTAGTATGTAAATTAGAAAAGAGACTTGATGGGTCAATAATGTTGAGGATAATGGGTGTAGGGAAAATTAGATTTTTTGAGAGTTAATTGTATAAATTTATTTTATTATTTGAGGTTGATTTGTATCTACATTATATTGTAGAGTTTTCTTGTGACCGGTGATTGCTTGTATTTTGATCATCAAGTTAGGATTAAGCTTGGAGTTGAGGTAACTGGGGTTAATTTATTTTATATGCTTGTTTTGGGCTGTAAGGTGTTCCTAAACTTTATTTTTATATGCTTTTTGTATGTGTCTTAAAATTTACAAGTATGTTTTATATGAAATTATCTTAGTGAAGCAGGATAATTTCCAACCAGTAAATATTTATGTCAATATTAAAATTGTTATTGTCAATAGGATTATAGTATTTGTATGGAATGCAGTGTATGGATTGATAAGTTGTATAAGTGTGTATGTTTTAAAAATTTATTTTGGTATGATGTATTTAGAAAATAATCTTGTAAGTTGATTTTGAAGATTTTAATATTATAATTCTATTTTGAGGTTGTGTTGGGTTGTGTGGAAGAGATGTGAGGGTGAAATTTGTGCCCATCGGCTCTCTCATTCCTGGCTCGGTTTTGAGTTGAGTGTTTTGGGCGGACACCTCCCTGTTACGGTATAGCGTGGTGACACGGGAGGGGACAATATACTTGAAGTGACTAGCTAACCTTGGCCGGGTATACTAGCACTGATAGGTTGATCCACGTCCAGAAGAGATAAGGAGGAGTAGGATGGAAGAGAGGGGATGGGTAATTGTTTTGACTTTTATGTATTAAATATTTATCTGTGGTTTAAATTATGTGTTGTTTAATTGCTACAAACATTGACATATTGTTAGTAAACCTGCTTCTCTGACTTACAATCCTTTCTTGCATATTTTATAAATTAATTTTGGTTACGGGGACTTTATGTCTCACCCCGTGGTTATTAACATTTTTCAGGCAATACCTCTAATTTCACTAGAGAGCAAGGGAAGCCGCCAGAGGCATAAAAGTTGTGAAATTTAAGCCTCTTTTGGTATTGGTGTTGTATTGATTTCTATATTGCCATACTAGGGCCCTCATGTTTATGAAATATTTTAATAACTGTTTTTGGGATTATGTTGCTGCGAACTCGTGTGTTATGTATTTCCTGTTTGTTAAGTGAATCAAAGTTATGGATGATCTGTAAGAAGTTTGTGGGCGGAAGTTGTGCCCTGAACTTCGATATGCATGTTTAAAAAAAATGGTTTGTAGGTGATGATTGTGCCTTGGACCTCAGGTTTGTGGGCGGTGATTGTGCCCTGGACTACAAAATGTTTGTCTTTGAAAATGAAATGTTTTCGTTATCATATGTTATTGGAAAATTTTTATGAAGTCAATATGGTAAATTGTTATTGGGAAAAAGGGGTCGTTTCACATATCAACACTGTTAGACCCAACTTCATTTAATAAGATACTCCACCCTTATAACTGAAAGCTCAAGTAGGCTAGAGCGAGCCATATTATATTGAAATCTCATAAGAACAAAAATGCCTAAGATTAGTAAACTTAGCACCTAATCCTAGGGTAGTTGCATTTGACTCTAAGAATGGCCCATGAGAGAAACCACACATTTTCAGCTCCCACACGTCAGGGTTAAAATTACAATTGACACTCCCACCCAACACTCAATAATGATCTAAGCCTTTTCAAGAAGGGGCCATCCAAACAAAAGAACTTGAAAAGAACAAAAGGCGTGGCAAACACGATTCAATTAACATACGTGTACACAAACTTTAATGATATGGGTATTTTAATGAAATGAAATGCATGCGTTATTATATACACAAAAACCTGATAGAACACTTATGAGATTGCCACTGAATTCCTAACATATGAGATTCTTCCTTTCACCCCTATCTCTTATTATGAAATGTGTGTGTTCGGTTAGCTTATATATATGTTTATCTTGTGAAAATGTGAAATATTTTATCCTTAGTTGAGCTATTCACCAAGCAGACCCCCTATCTCCTTACCTGTTCATTATTATTGCTCAGGTACTCTTTATTATGATTAACAAGAGCCAAAATGGAAAGCATATTAAAGGCATTAAATTGAGTAATGGGTGCCTAGTTCTTACTCAGTTTGTTTTGCTGACGATGCCCTCTTATACATGCATGCTAGTTATCGTAATTGTAGTTATTTGGCTAATATAGGGATTTGTATTGCATAACTTCAGGTCGGGTGATTAATCTTGATAAATCCAGTATTTTTTCCTCCATCTAGGAGTTGGATTGTATTAGCTCTCAAGTTCCCTTATTCGGTCTTTTAAGACCAGACATTTAATAACATCAGGTCTTAAAAGTGATACTAAATCCAACCGAAATATTTTTTTTGTCGGTCCTAAAACTCAATTTTTAAGACCGAACAAAAATTTAACTACTCTTAAAAGGTCTAATTGTTAAGACCGGATATAAATAATTGTACGCAGTCTTAAAAGACTCACTTTCAAGACTGGTTGATTAATACATCCGGTCGTAAAGATTAACTTTTAAGACCGGACATATTAAAACCAACGGTCTTGTAAGACCAACTTTTAGAACTGCATATCAAATATGTCGTTTGACCTTTAAGATCGCGTATTTAAGTAAATCCGAGTACATCCGGTCTTAAAAGTTGAACTTTTAAGACCGATGTTTTTATTTTATCGATCTAAAGTTTCCTGCATTTTTCCCTTGTGTTGTTCTTATTGATCATATATATACACAAATCCATACCAGCCAATCCAGCACATAAAATGGTATACTTTAAGCTACAAACTATGAACAATTGTGGATAAATTGAATGATCTATACACAAGTCCTTACAAGCCAATCCGGCACAGAAAATGCTACACTTGAAGCTACAAGCTATGAACAATTATAAATAAATTGAATTGAGAAAAAGCAGATCGTAGAATACAAATATTATTGACCATGAGTTACAAATATAAATACAACAAGTTGTTGCAATAAGATATACCACACTTAAATCAACATACATGCCCAATATTCACCATGCCTTCATCTGATTCCCATCCAACGTAACATGTAAAACTCCCTTCCACCATGCCTTCACCCTGATCATTCCACCATGTACAACTCCCTTAATAGGATCTTAATAAATTTTGTGGAGTTCTAGTATGATCTCTTCTATGTGTGATTGAGAAGAAACAATAATCAACACTTAAATATTAAAAATCCAGAGATAATAAAATTCGTTACTGATTAAGCTAGTTGTTACATATTAGAGAAAATTTACCTTAACATTGATCTTTGAGGGCCAAATTTTCAAGATATTGCTTCTATACCTTTACAGCTTCCCTCGGCTGAGAGCATTGGATCGGATCCAGCTACCACAAACATAAAACAAGAACAAACTTCATAGAGTCAGTGACATCGGTTAAAAACATAGAAGGAATATAATACAGTTAACACCTTAAAGTTTTCAAAGAATTGTGCATCGTAGATGAATACTACCTTATGAATTGACTCTTTTATAAAGGGATATCCTCCCATATCCCTTTTTGATGATCATTTCTTATGTCGGGTTCATTATCCGCTTCATCTTCTTCGTTTATGTCCGGTAGACCCCTTGAAAAAGGAGTATTATTAGGAAGACCATAATTTGCATGACTTTCCTCATCAATATCGATGACCCTTTTACCTTGGAGAGCTACAGACCACATTTTATTTGCTTGATTGGTAATATAAAAAACTTGTTTCGCCTGGTCTGCCATAATAAAAGGTTCATCTCTAAAACTTGTACAATTGAGATCAACTAACGTAAATCCGAGCCGATCGATCTGAACACCACTATTGACATTAACCCACTTGCATTTGAAAATAGGAAATCTAATGAAGACATAGTCCACCTCCTAAATCTCTTCAATAATCCCATAATATGGCATGACTGCCAATTTAGGCCGCTTGTCTTTCGAATTGGAGAAGTGCATGGATTTAGCTTCTAACATTATACTACTGTTCTGGACGGTGCTCCTCTCATCTAGGGACTTCGTGTAAAATGTGTAACCGTTGATCACATACGAATTCCAACTTATGACATCAACGTCAGGACCACGTGGTAACCATTTCATTGTCTCAGAAATAGATTCCTCTCCCTCAACCTTTTGTTTGAACCAGTTTGCAAATGTTCTGTTATGCTCCCTAATCAACCTTTGTTCAGTCATTCAGGGGTTTTCTTTCCTCACAGCTTCTTTATGGGCAACTATGCTGGCCTGAACTTCATCAACATTATTCAAGATGTATAAGTGGACTTGTGACAATTCATCAAGATCCATCTCTATTTACTGAGGCCCCTCGTCTACCCCCTTCAGCATTCTGACGTTTTGGAAGCCCGATATGTCTTACTTTGGCCAAATAATTTTGACAAAATTACATGGCCTCTTCAGATACATACTTCTGAACAATTGATGCTTCTGGCCGGTATGCGTTCTTCACATACCCCTTTAGGAATTTCATAGATCTTTCAATTGGGTACATCCACTGTAAATGGACAGGGCCGGACAACTTGATCTCCTTTACTAGATGAATAATTAGATGAACCATGATGTCAAAAAATGAAGGAACAAAAAGCCTCTCAAGGTGGCACAAGATAAGATATCCTTCATTCTCTAATTAATCCAATTGTTCAATCTCAAACACTTTACTGCAAGCAGCATTGAAGAACAAACAAAGCCTAGTCAAAATGTGTTGAAGATCATACTCAGCTATGCCTCGAATAGCTACTGGGAGTAGCTGTTGCATCAAGACATGACAATCATGAGACTTTTGGCCTACCAATTTCAAGTCATTCATCGATACAAGCCTCTTAAAATTTGAAGAATACACCGACGGAACTTTTGTGCCATGCAAACACTCACAAAAACTACGTTTCTCATCCTTAGACAAAGTATGAGAAGCCGAGGGACAATAAGTTCTGTTACGGTATGGCCTTAGATGTAAGTCTTCGCGTATTCCCATTTCTTGCAAATCCAATCTTGCCTTCACACCATCCTTTGTGCTACCTTGTATGTTGAGGAGCGTGCCAACAATATTATCACATATGTTCTTCTCCACATGCATGACATCAATATAGTGTCTCACATCAAGGTTGCGCCAATATGGAAGATCAAAGAATACCGATCTTTTTTTCCATATATTTGTTTCTTTTCTACCCTTTGCAGTCTTACCAAAGATGACACTTATATTTTTCACCTTTGCATACACTTGCTCCCCAGTCAATGCCACTAGAGCATCCTTATGCTCTTGGCCACCAAGAAAGGCTTTCTTTAATCAACGATATGGGTGGCCCCGTCTAAGAAATCTTCTATGTCCAAGATAAACCGTCTTTCTTCCATGTTGAAGTTGATGGTAGCGTGTGCCTTCTTCACAAACCGGACATGCCTTATGGTCTTTTATACTATACCCTGATAAGTTCCCATATGATGGGAAGTTGTTTTTGGTACAAAATATCATGGCTCTCATTTTGAAGACCTCCTTCTTGAAAGAGTAAAAAACATCGACACCTTCTTCCCACAACTCCTTCAAGTCTACGATCAAGGGCTGAAGGTAAACATCAATGTCGTTTCCGGGTTGTTTTGGTCCCGAAATCAACATGGATAGCATGATGTACTTTCTTTTCATGCATAACATAGGAGATAAGTTGTAAATAATCAGGAGTACAGGCCAGGAACTATGTATGCTGCTAAGGCTTCCATATGGATTCATGCCATCCGTGCTAAGGGCAAGCCTAAGGTTCCTAGGTTCTTGGCCAAAGGTCGAAAATAATTGATCAATTTTCCTCCATTGAGAAGAATCGGCAGGATGTCGAATCTTTCCATCAGAAATCCTCTCATCTGCATGCCACCTCAAATTTTTTGCATCAATTTCATTAGCTAACAAGCGCTTGAACCTTGGTATGATTAGAAGATACCACAACACTTTTGCAGGCCCCTTATTTGACTTGTACCTTGGGATTTCACATATCGGACAATTCAGCTTCTCTTCTAACTCGTTCCTATACAACACGCAATCATTCGGGCATGCGTGGATCTTTTTGTACTCCATCCCCAATGGACAAAGTATTTTCTTAGCATCATAGTATCAGTGAGGCAACACATTATCATCCGAAAGCATGTCCTTAAAAGCCTTAAGCATTTCAGAAAAACTCTTGTTACTCCACCCATGACGTGTCTTCAGGCTAACCAATTTCAATACAACGTTCAACAATTGATATTTCTTACACCCAGGGTATAGTGGTGTCTCTCCATCACTGCACATATTACCATATGCATGTGATTGATGAAAAGTCTCTTCTCCTACATCACGAATAATGTCCTCTATGCGATCATCCATATCAGCATCATTATCATCAGATGTCACTTCTCTGTGTTGAGACCCACTTGGCATTTTTTCACCATGCCATACCCATACTGTTTAGGTCTTACAAAATCCTTGACAAACTAAATGTGTGTGTATAACTTTACGACTTAGTCGCCTCTCATTAAAACATCGTACACAAGGGCAATAAAACTTCCCACTATCATTATAGGCGTTTTGTTTAGCAAATTCTATAAATTCCCTAACCCCATTCTGATATTCAACACTCGTCCGTAAAACATTTATCCAACTGCATCCATAGTACAATTCCTATGGACGGAAAGATTTAACATATAACATAATCCATAAAAACAGAAACTTGCATATAAAATAAGCCAACTATAAATGCGTATATAAGCTAAATGTAGGTTCTGTCTTATGGTTATAAATGTATCACATTGAATCAAGAAGCAAAATAAATGCATGACGAGGAAATTAAACGCATCGCAAGTAGGTCTCGTGCACTTACCAGTAGCATATAGGTCAAATACGTTTGCTAAGTCTCTCTTCTCCTGCCACGAATGTTAATGTTGCAGACAATAAGAGTAACCTAAAAACACTTGTTGGTCAGTTGGGTAGGTCCCAAATGAAGATTTCATCGATTTTGGTCAACCCATGGAAAACCCAGAACGATAAGTAGGAAAAGCATATAGTTATATAACCAAAACAACTTGTACAACTTGGTCTTTAGACGTTGAGCTAAGGAACCAAAAAGTTGTTGCCGAGAGTGGAACGCGAAGTAGCAACAAAGCAACACACAAACACTGGAGACAGAACCTGAGTAATCACTTTCGGCTAGACGAGAGAAGTTCATACAGAGAAATTTAATTTTTTCGCGCGAGAGGCTTGAGAAGACATTTATTATTTGGGATATTATTAAGACCGGTCAATTAAAAGGAATACGACCTTAAAGATAAATGTAAATTATATTGAACTTTTTAAGACTGAAGTTTTATAAAAATGCGTTCCTAAACTAAATTTAATTTAAATTTTATATCAGAAATTTTAAGACCGGTGGTTAATAATACTGCAGTCATAAAAATTTATTTAATTTTGGACCGCATGATTTATAAAACTACGATCTTAAAAGTTAGATACTTTTTAATATTAAAAATAAAAATTGCTGCAATAATTGAATGAAAATAAAGAACACTGGAGAATGGAGAATAAAATATAATCTTCGTTCTTATTAATTTTTAGATCACTATGACAACATGTAAGAACAAACTAAAAATTAACAAAAACAAGATTATAATGAGACTAAAAATCCTAGACCTTGGTATCATCTAATGTCTTGGAGATGGAGGCTTCAGCAGCAGCAATTTCACGTCGGATATCAGCAATTTCCTTTATTATGTGCCTTAGTTTCAGTTCATCATCATCAACCATGGGAGCGTTGGGACCAGGAGGTTGGAGAGGGGGAGCGGGAACCTCTTCGTGGTCTAAAGGCTGGAGGGGGCCGTTAACCTCTTCATCATCTGAAATAATAATGGGTCCAACGACTCGTGACTCCTCCGTTGGAATGGAACGACACACTGGAAGAGAACCCACGATAGATTTGGCGTGGGCACAAGCTTCAAGAGTACTCCTGCGAGGGCTTATCTTGTATCTAACCATTGTTTGAGCAGTTGGGGAAGGAGGGGCAGAGAGCTACGTAGTGTGGAGTTACGAGGTAATGAGGACTTAAGTTAAGAAGGACAGAGAGGAAGCGTGTGGAGGATAATAAAGGCAGGACAACAGTAGTTAATGCTCAAAAGTTTATTAAGACCATCATATAACATATCCATGGTCCTAAAAGTCTATTATTTATTATTTCATTAAAATACCTTTAAGATCGATCATTTATCTTATACCCAGTCCTAAAAGTCTACTAATATTTTTCCATTCAATTACCTTTAAGACCGATCATTCATCTTATAAACGGTCCTAATAGTCTATTAATTTTTTTTTAAAAAATAATACATTTAAGAACGGATCTCATATAATACGCGGTATTAAAAGTTCATTTTTCTCAAGTGAGAGACACCAGAGACGCATCCTTACACTCTGTTCAAATGAATGATTCAGAGTCTTTTCGGCTTCCAGATAAACTTCCCAACTAGGCGTCTCCTCGTATTCTGATAAACTATGCGTCTCCTCGGTAACGGTTCCCACGTTTCACATTCTTCAAGATGGCTTCTCTATTTAAAACCGTTGTTACTTTACGTTCTTCACATCCTTCTCAATCACTTCTACAACCTCCATAATGGCCGCTCCACCACCACCAGGTGTGCACAACAATGGTCTTCCCCCTCCACGACCACCACCGCCCAACAATGGTCTTCCCCTTCCACCCCCAACAGCCACCTCCATACCCTCCTCCGCTGCCTCCAAACCCCTCCGCCCGACAGATGATGCAACACCTCCTGGCTGCGTCGCTCATATAGACCGACGCATGGGCGACATGTTTCAGGTCTACCACGCCATCAACAACAAATTGAACATGTTACTCGACGTCTCTGACCTCTCCTCCCATCCCTCCCTCCCCTTCGACAACAACGGGGGGATTAAATATTTTTATGTTTTTTTTGTTTGTACTCTTCTTGCCCCACAGCAGGCAAGAAAAAAAGATAAATAAATTTTTTTCCCATATTCGATTGTCTATTCGTATGCTTTCGTTATCTTGATTTTGTTTCAGACAAAAAGGATACAAACAAAACCATAACTGAAATGTGATTAACGATAAAAGTTCACAGAATACAGTTAACAATATACAAAACAAAACGGAAAAAAGACAACTTTTACCTTTTAAGAATAAAAACAAACACAGTGACAACTCTTCTCAAGCCTGGACCACCGTTGCCGTCAGTTTTACCACACCTAGAGTGGAAAATTTCCATTATCTTACTTCTTTTCCAACAATGCTCTTCAACTTCTAGAGAGGTAAAACTGACGACGACCAAGGTCCTGAGCTTGAGTTGAACGTCAAAAACTTGAAGTGTTCTTGAACCCTAATTATTTGTCTTAAAAAATGAGTCATCATTTCTATTTATAGGAAGATTATTAAGACCAGACATTTAACAAATAGACAGTCCTAAATATGTAGCCATATTTAATTTAGAATTATCAATGACTTTTAGGACTGGACATTATATAAATGTGCGGTCTGAAAAACAAAGACCTTTAGGAGCGTCTTTTTAATAAATATGCGGTCTTAAAAGTGACTTTTAAGACCGGAGATGTATCTAACATACAGTCCTAAAATCAAGGCTTATTTTTTTAACTTTTTTTTTCCATATTCGATTGTCTCTTCGTATGCTTTCGTCATCTCGATTTTGTTTCAGACAAAAAGGAAACAAACAAAACCAAAACTGAAAAGTGATTAACGATAAAAGTTCACAGAATACAGTTAACAACATACAAAACATACAAAACAAAAAGAAAGACAACTTTTACCTTTCAAAAATAAAAACAAACACAGTGACAACTCTTCTCAAGACTGGACCACGATTGCCATCAGTTTTACCACACCCAGAGTTGAAAATTTCCATTATCTCTTACTTCTTTTCCGACAATGCTCTTCAACATCTGGAGAGGTAAAACTGACGATGACAAGGGTCTCGAGCTTGAGCTGAACGCCAGAAACTCGAAGTGTTCTTGAACACTAATTATTTGTCTTAAAAAATGAGTCATCGTTTCTATTTATAGGAAGATTATTAAGACCAGACATTTAACAAATAGACAGTCTTAAATATCTATCCATATTTAATTTAGAATTACCGAAGACTTTTAGGACCGGACGTTATATAAATGTGTGGTCTAAAAAACAAAGACCTTTAGGAGCGTCTTTTTAATAAATATATGGTCATAAAAGTGACTTTTAAGACCAGAGATATATCTAACATATGGTCCTAAAATCAAGGCTTATTTTTTTTTTTAAAAAAAAGGACCTTCAAGAGCGTCTCTTTAATAAATATGTGTTCCTAAAAGTGTCTAGGACTTTTAAGACCGCATATGTATCAAACATACGGTCCTAAAAGTCGCGAATACTTTTCAGAATCTCTTACTGCTAGTTACAACTCTCCAAAACTCAAAACTCAAGCAATATCCACAATCCAATATACGTTTAGAAAACCAAAATTAGACAGGCTAAGAAAATTGTTCGCAAGAATAAACAAATTTATTATATAAAGAATTATACAAATTGTAAAATTGTTCATTTACAGAATGAATTTACAAATTAATGTAGTACTGTAATTATAATTGTTGCTCTACAAGCATATATTTACAAATGAGTTATTACTGTGATTGTTGTATTTACTCTAAGATGTCAATAACATGTTGACAAAACACACTGCATATGTGGTCCACCTCATCAGCAGAAAAGGAAGTCTCAAAGGCAAACCTCTGTAACATCAAAGAAAGAAACTGAATTAATTAGCGTGCATATATATTTCATATGTAACATTAATTAAGACAGAAACTGAATTCAGCCATAATATGTAACATCAAATACACCTTTGTAGTGAGTTTATTATCTGGTTGAGTGATAATATCATACATGTGTTTCATTATGTACAGGCCACATAAGTTGGATCCGATTGGTTGCCAACGGGTATGAAAAGAACAAGAAATATATATAAGATCAAGCATATATAGCTTATTGACCAACTTCACAAGGCAGTATGCCACTTTCCAAATATGTACTAACCTTTAGTGTGAGCCATCTAGGATCTTTGAGATCAGTCCCTCGCTTTTTTCTGACCTGGTTTAGGAAGGTCTTCATGGCACTATCATCAAAATCACAAATTTATCAATAATGTTCAGTGAAAATTCACATCAGAGATTTCTTACAAGAGAATCAAAATGACACGCTTACCTGTTGATGATCTGCTTCAATAGAACCCCTGGTTGGTCATGAGTGGAGTATAAGAATAACACCATATTCGAGTCCATGATCAAGATGAGAAACTGCCAGTGGGCGTTGAAATTTCACAGCAGTAAAGTACTCAGTGATATATTATGCAGAATTAAGTGAATTACAACAAGAGATCAATTGTGATATGTACTTATGGTGATATGGAAACAAGTACACCTTCTTTCTCACTTCACACAACCTATTTGATATGTACTCCTGTCTTTGTTCCACGGTAGCTTGCCTTGCATATACTGGGCACAAGAATCCAAAATCATTGATTCTGCCCTGTTGTTCTAAATCTTGATGCATGAACCTACAATAAAGACATCGATCATGGAATTATTATACATGTTCCTAAACCCTAAACGGTGCATTTAAATTATGTACTCATAAAAGAAGATACTTCCTTCAAAAACATTTGAACACTTGCTGATGTAAGCTCCTGTCCAAGAAGCATCAGGCACCTCATATCAACGGTGTCAAAGAAAATCGGTTGAGGCTCATAAGGAACCCCTACCACTTCCTGTATATCCCACGATTGAAATGAAAATTCTCCTTTGGATAGCACTTGGGATATTTTATCATTGGCCCCCAAATCAGCAGTAGGGGATGCAGCTTTAGGAGGGGTTGCAGCTTTATTAGGAGGGGATGGAGATGGAGGAGGGGATGCAGCTTTATTATGAGGGGATGGAGATTAAGGAGGGGATTGTGTTGGATATAATTAGTTTTGATGATGACTTATACATATGCCATTGTTCAAAGCAAAAAGATTGAGTAATATGTTTATCCTCTTCATTGATGAATTCTTGAATTTAATGTAGATGAGGATAAAGAAAAGGAAGAGAAGAAAAAGAAGAGGAGGAGAAATCACTGAAGAAAGAGTCTATTGAATGGATCATTATTATCCAAGATCAGCTCAAGCTCTCTTATAAAGGATAATCAAGTAGAAGTTGATGCATAAAATGAAGAATGATCAAAAGATAGGAAAACAGAGAGAATACAGAAGAGATTTTGGAAGAGGTTCAGTTTAGGCTTAGCTCTCTGAATATTGAAGGATGTAGAAGGTATAAAGAATGACAAGCTAAAGTTGAATGATGAAGAATGACCAAGTGAAGAGATTGAAGAAAATGAAGATCTTGTCAAAAAGAATGAGAAAAATCAATTTACAAGGTCTTAAATTGATATTACAAGCCTTCATAATCAAATGGATGTTGGATGGGTCAATTCAGAGTCAAAAACTGCAAAAATCGAGCTCTGGAAGTGAAAACTCGAGTTTTCAGGACAAAACTCGAGTATATAAGCTTACTGGAAAAATTGGCTTCTGGATGAGAAAACTGTGGTTTTGAAAACCAGAGTTTGGAAAACTGAGGTTTGGAAGTCAACTCGAGTCTCCAAGTCAAAAGTTGAGCTAGGGAGGTTAATACTCGAGTATGGAACTTAAATATTCGAATATTGGGAGTTTTCAACTTCTCTGGCGCGCCTGATCCCGACAATACTCGAGTATAGTCCTCAATACTTGAGTATCAAAACTTAACAGCAACTCTGTTCACCTCTGTTTAACATTCAGCTCTGGGCGATCTCTGATAAATCGATGATATCTCCTAAACCAGAGATCGGATTGAGGTGAAATCAAATTTGGCTGAAACTAGACATCTATTGCGTCATATTGACAAAGTTTCAAGTCCAAAGAAGATCAGATCAAAGAGCTTTGAATTTCCAAAGTTGGATCAAATATTCACGTCACACTTCCGACCAAGCTTCAGTGTTTTGAGTATAATTCACAATCTACAAATCGGAATGAGCTGAAATTCGAAAGAATACTCATAAGGCTTTCCATCAAGATTTGATTCAACAAAAATGAAGATTAAAACAAAGAGATATGTTCTTCGAATGTTGATTGAAGATTCAGAGCATTGTAAAAACGCTGGTTTAAAAACATCTCTCAATCATCGGATCATAATGGACAGAATCCAACAAGTTAAGATCTGATTCTTGTTGCTATGGAAAGGAGGATCAAAGAGCTATATGGGGATAATTGGTTTGCTAAATATGAAGTCATATCAAGTCAGAAAGCAACCAAAGTGTTGAACAAGTTGAAAACTCGAGTTTACGAATGAAAGCTCGAGTATAGCTCAGACAGAGAGCAATGAATGTTAATGGATTCTCAATACTCGAGTATGGGAAGCAAAACTCGAGTATAGGACTTATAAAGACAAATTTGAAGTAATACTAAAAGCTCAATACTGCAATATTCAAGACAATACTTGAGTTTACAGTGAAGCATCAGAAAAATCAAAATGATAAAAATCTTGAATCTAATCCAGATCAACTAGAAATTCACCCAAATGATTCATAACATTTATTATCATCATTTACATCATTTGTGGACATGTTTCAGATGATCAAACGAAGGATTTCATGAAGATCAATATATGTTGAGCTATCAAGTTGAAAAAGCTGAAATAACGGCTAGTTTCTAACTGCTTTATTCTCAAATGGATTTATTCACAATGGCTATAATCTCCAACGGTCAGAACACCTTCATCTATAAGTAGAATGAGATTCAAAATGTAAGAAGGTGGAGGAGTGAGTTTACACAGTCATTATGCCGAAATTCTGAATCTTCTCTTGACTCTATTTTTTATGTCTTCATAGCTGAACTTAGAAAGAGTGAAATGAATTCCTATGTACTTCAGTGATCATTTATCCACTTCTTAGAGAGAATTTTTCCTGTAAATTAATCTCTATTTGAGAGTTACTCAAGGTTGGCTGACCTTGAGTTGGGAATTCGATTGTAACCTTACGGGTAGTAAGGGGGAGTCTCCGAGGGAGATTGTGAAGGTTGCACAAGTACCTGGATAAACTTGTGGGTGCAAAGGCTTGTCTCTTGTGCCTGGTTAAACAAGGAGAATAGTGAAAAGCTCAGGGTGCCTGAGGACTGGACGTAGGTCAAGGTTGGACCGAACCAGTATAAATCTGAGTTTGCAATTCCCTTTCCTTAATCTCTTTTATTTCCAGCATGCATATTTGAATGATTGCTTACAACTTTTAAATTCTTTACAATCATACGAATTGATTTTACCCGATTGCAAAAAGATTTTGAAAAGTTTACAAGTTTTTATCTTCACCCAATTCACCCCCCTCTTAGGTTCAGCCGGATCCTAACAGATTGAACTTGAGGAGGGGATGCAACTTTACTATGAGGGGATTGAGATTGAGGAGGGGATGAAACATCAGGAGGAGTATAGACATTTACAAGCTTCACTAGCCAAGAGATGAATGTTCTTTTGACATCACTCACACACTTCACCTGATCGGTTGGGAGAGGGAGAAGTGCATCAATGATCACCTCTTCAACTGACACTCTGACTTCATCATCAACCATTTGTTTGTGGTGGTACAGTTGATCCCATGTTGTGGACAGTCCCTTTAGCAACTAATTGTCTAGTCGGTTCTGCCACGTATAGGTCACAATGTTGCTCTGACTGTCCAACAATGCAGCTTCTTCTGGTGCTCTGCTGCACAGGTGCAGGTGTATGTGTGAGAGGAACACTGGTCTCTGGCCGAGAGCTAATAAGCTTCTTCATCTCCATCATTTCATCCTTCATTTGCCTCATCTGGGATTCAAACATCTCTTTCAATACACGTTCTTTGGCCGCTGCCTCCTCATTTAATTGTCTATCCGTTTGGTCCATCTCCTCCTGGGTAACCATGCTTTGCCTAAGTTGTTTGGTTTTACCAAAGTATTCTTTTAGGTCTACCCATCCTCCGATCCTCCTTACCTACCCCGGGATTAAAGCGCAACAAAACAAATAAAGTACTTTGGGCAAAGCATATTGACTTTACTATACAAATCTTGGTTATCCAACAACGACTGCTCTACCACAATATATTACAACCATCCAAAAATATATAGCATATATTGCTTATACCTCCGAATCCCAAACAGTCCACCAAAATATTAAATATAAACATTAGACAACTAAAACCAAGCCACTATGTCCTCCAACAAACTTCAATGACCAATGTCCATAGCCTTGCCCCTTGATCCTTAATTACTACTGTGCACACGTCCTGAACTTTTGGAAGATTCTAAGATCAAATGAATCTCATAGTAACAAATTATTCTCAAAAACCAAGCAAATATAGTATATGATAGTCAACCACAACAAAATAGTCCTCACAACATATAAAGCATTTAGGGATCATACAACATGTATCACAATTCATATATAACATGTAATACAAACATCAACATATGATCTATTACCATGACACTAGAAAAATATAATTAGGTCAATTAATAGCCCAAAATTATTGAATGCATTAAGCCCTGCCTAGACACCGAGAAACTAGCCCTATGGTGGCCCTTCCAGCCAAACGATTCACAAGTAGTGATGGCCTCATATTGGCAGGACTCACAACACTAGTGCAAAAAAGTGTTTTAAGATCGCCTCATTTACAGTGGATTATCAACGCCCCATTCTTAAAGAAATGACCGGTGGCAATTTTGTAAATATAAAGAACTTCTTCACCTACATCGATTTTTAAGATCGCATCATTTACAGCGGAGTTTCGAGGCACCGGTTTTAAAGATATGACCGGTGGCAATTTTGTAAATATAAAGAACTTCTTCTAACGAATAAATTCTTAAATATAATATTCAGGCCGCTTAAAATAACCAACTGCTCTTAAAAATGTTAAAAAAAAATTAAAATATGATTACATTATAGAGAAAACTTGTACATCCCCGACTCATTTTTTCTACGGTCAAGAATAATAAGGAAATATTTAAATATAATTGTATAAAACTTTTAAGACCGGACATATATAAATGACGGTCTTAAAGGTAATACTTTTAAGAGCGGACATAACTTATACCTGGTACTAAAAATTTAAAATAATATTTTATTACCTTTAAGAGCGGACATAGATAATGGACGATCTTAAATGTTAACCTTTAAGACCATCGTTTTAGTTACTCCAGTCTTAAAAATGGAAACATATACCTCTTCGCGCGAAACCTTACTTACGACTTACGTCTTATTGTCTGAACTCTGAGACCCCTATTCTCTTTGCAAAACCCCATTTCCTGTTGCATTACGTCTATTCCTCACCAACCACCACCATCCTTTATTACTCTCTCACTTTCTCAAGTGTTACTCCTTCGCACCACCACTCTCTTACTTTCTCGAAAATGAACGGAGAAAACCATTCTCTCCTTGTTCAGTCAATGCCAGTTACTGATGTTACTGGTGTGAGCTAGAACCAACCCTCTTCTTCTCAAAATGAGCCTCGTGACCGCCCTCAATGCCATGGTAGAAGAGGCACACGCATGAGCAACGTGTTCGTAAAATGGAACGCTGGGTCAAAGATCAAGATTCAGTTTATTGACAGGTTGGAACCTTTCGGTCCGAATAAACACGAATATAATAGTTATTTTGGCTATATGGCATGCAACAAGGTCAGCATCTTGATAGATGAGTGGAAACATGTTGACCAACGCAAAAGGAAGGATCCTATTTGGGACAATATCCGACTTTCATACACTGTCCCTGACTCTGAGAAGTTGAAAGCCAAGACATTGTCTTATTGTGCTGATCGGTGGAGGAAATTTAAGACCTTTCTAGCCAACACGTATATTTTTGTCAAGGTTCGACCTGATCATAATCCTTAGGATAAGTACACATTCATTGATCAACAAATTTAGGATCAATTTGTTCAGCTTCTGTCCATTTTTGATGCTTTGGTGAGTTCATATTTAGTTTTGTTTTCCCTTTTTGTTTGCTTATTAACCTGTGCGGATATGTGAATGTTATTGTGTTCATCTAATCCTGTTAGTTAGATGGTTTAATGTGTGAGTAGAAGTATATATTTCCATCCTGTCTTGCATCAGAGGAACAAGCAAGTAAATCAGAAGTGAATTTGAGTATGATTGTTTAATGTGTGAGTATGCATGTCTGATATGTTAACCATTATTATATTCTTAGCTAGTTCTGTTATAGTAGGTAGTGGTTAGACATTGCTATTAGTAAGTCAGTATGTTAGTTCTATACAATTCTACATCTTCCTTAAATAAAATGTTGAAACTTGATGAAGTGATGAATTTGACAAGTGTTTGAGGTTCATATGTCAAGCAGAAGTTATCTAATTTTTGTTAGTGAGATGGCTGGAATTCATAATTAATGGTTGTTTTCAATTCTGATTCACAGAGAAGAAGGGCACAAGCACAGGAGACTGGGAGAAAGAATGATTGCCCGCATAGGGCTTCTCGCGGGGGATATGCAAAGGCCGAAGAAGAAATGATGGAGGCCAAGCGGAAGAGATTGGAAGAAGAAGCTGAATCCAATCCTTCTGCTATAGTTGATCAGCAGGCATCCCCAATACGTCGCTAGGATTTATGGTTGTATATCTGATGACCAAAAAAAGGTGCCTACATGAGTGAACAAACTCGTATAGTTGCTTAGAGAATTGTAAGTATCGTTATTGTTATTTTTTAGTTACTAAACATGTTTCATTACTAATCTTCTCTTATCTGTATCTTACAGGAAGATCTTAAAAAGAAAGAAACAGGGATCTTTTTGTGTCGGGCAGGAGGAATGATGTTCTGACCGTTGCGACAGGAAAACCGGATCACCCGGGCGGGTAAGGGGGATCAGAGGATGGGTAGGCCTAAAAGATTACTTTGGTAAAACCAAACGCCTTAGGCAAAGTATGGTTACCCAGGAGGAGATGGACCAAACGGTTAGACAATTAAATGAGGAGGCAGCGGCCAAAGAACGTGCATTGAAAGAAATGTTTGAAGACCAGATGAGGCAAATGAAGGAGGAAATGATAGAGATGAAGAAGCTTATTAGCTCTCAGCCAGAGACCAGTGTTCCCTTCACACGTATACCTGCACCTGTGCAGCAGAGGGAGCTGCATTGTTGGACAGTCAGAGCAACATTGTGACTTGTACATGGCAGAACCAACTAGAAAATTAGTTGCTAAAGGGACTGTCCACAACATAGGATCAACTCTACACCGCAACTTGATCATTGATGCACCTCTCCCTCTCCTAACCGATCAGCTGAAGCGTGTGAGTGATGTCAAGGGAACCTTCATCTCTTGGCCAGTGAAGCTTGTAAATGTCTATACTCCTCCTGATGCTTCATCCCCTCCTCCAATTCAATCCCTTCCTCAATCTCCATCCCCTCCTAATAAAGCTGCATCCCCTCCTCCTAAAGCTGCATCCCCTACTGTTGAGTTAGGGGGCCAAGGATAAAATATCCCAAATGGTATCCAATGGAGAATTTGCATTCCAATCGTGGGATATCAATGAAGTCGTAGGGGTTCCTCATCTTCAACCGGTTTACTTTGACACCGTTGATATGAAGTCCCTGATGCTTCCTGGACAGGAGCTTACATCAACATGTGTTCAAATGTGGTGTAGGTAAGTATCTTATTTTATGAGTAGATAATTTAAATGAACCGTTTAGACACACATACATATATACTTGTTCCCTGATGATCGATGTCATTATTGTAAGTTCATGCATCAAGATTTGGAGCAACAGGGCAAAATCAATGATTTTGGATTCTTGTGCCCAGTATATGCAAGCATAACCCCCAAGGAAGAAAGACAGTAGTACATATCAAAGAGGTTGTGTGAAGTGGGAAGGAAGGTGTACTTATTTCCATATCACTATAGGTACATATCACAATTGATCTCTTGTTGCAATTTACTTAATTCTGCATAATATATCATTGAGTACTCTACTGCTGTGAAATTTCAGCGCCCACTAGCAGTTGCGCGTCTTGATCATGGACTCAAATACGGTGTTATTCTTATGCTCCACTCACGGCGAACCAGGGGTTCTGTTGAAGCAGATCATCAACGAGTAAACATGTCATTTTGATTCTCTTGTCTGAAATCTCTGATATGAATTTTCAGCGAACATTATTGATAAATTTTTGATTTTGATGATTGACAAAAATTTGTTGTAATCTCTCCCAAAATAACCAAGTTAACAAAAGATTTGCAATATAGTGTAACCTGGATCGTTTACCCAATGAATTCGCAGTATGTTTAAATTAGTAACAATGAAATAGAACAACAACAATTTGGGGGGAGTTTTTCAAATTGCAAAACAAACAAAATTAAAACAGAAATAGTAAAGGAAAATGAGATTAACCAAACTAAAATGACTATCCCAAAACCAGTGATTCTAGAACCTTCATTATACGAAATTAATTAAAACACCGAACTCGTGATCGATTTCTGGACAAACCGAAATCTCTGCGTTTGCCCAGAATTTCCCTCAACTGAACAATCATCTAGAATATTTTCGAAACAGTGGCGTGACACCGAACAATCGCACAATAATCACTTAAACCCAGTTCGAAATATGTCCTTGGGATTAATTGATCTAGATTTTTTATCAAAATCCCAATTTGAATCCAGAATCGAATCCGATGAAAGAAGATAGAAACAAGTTTAGATGTTACCGATTAAGCGCGAGTCCTCTAGAATATGGAATCCCTAATCCATGGGTTAATCACAAGGGTTTAGCCCAGCATAGATGAGCAAAATTGTGAAGAACATGAAGAACAGATGAAGAACATTTCAGAGAATTTTAAAAGTCTATGTTTGATCTTCAAAAGTCTCAAAAATGAAATTACAAAATTGTTTGTAGTCACCCTCTATCTTAACCTAAAAAGGAAAAACGAAATGGGGCTCCAAGTCATAAAATATCCAGCCCAAAAGAAATAGCCTAAAATAACAAATGGGCCTTTACAAAATTCGGGCCCAAATAAAAATCCAAAAAAATGTCTCTAACTTCGGCTCCAAGTTTGACCATCCTCTTCACCGAATTTGCCTTTCGAGTCTTCATAACATTTGTAGCCCTTTGAATCATCTGAAATATGAGACAAAAATGAGGTGAATCCGATGTCTGGTTCAACAGTTATGGTTAAAACAGTGAAGCATAGTAAATCTGGAATTTTTATCATGAAAATGAATTAAATCCAAATAAAAGCCCAAAGCCCAAATAAACATTAAAGCCCATTATTTATTAGCTAACAATCCTAAATTTATTACCCAAAAGATACAAATAAGTGTGTAAAATATTCAATTATCAATGATAGTGCCATGAGGACCTTCCAAAACCAAGTCAAAAAAAGCAAGGGAGTGATCTCAAAGATCCTAAATGACTCACACCAAAGGTTAGTACATATTTGGACATTGTCACACTGCCTTGTGAAGTTGGTCAGTAAGCTATATATGCTTGATCTTATATATATTTCTTGTTCCTTTTAGACCCCTTGGCAACCAATCGGATCCAGCTTATGTGGCCTGTACATAATGAAACACATGTATGATATTATCACTCAACCACATAATAAACTCACTGCAAAGGTAAATGTATTTGACGTTACATATTATGGCTGAATTCAGTTTCTGGCTTAATTAATGTTACATATGAAATATGCACGCGAATTAATTTAGTTTCTTTCTTTGATGTTACAGAGGTTTGCCTCTGAGACTTCCTTTTCTGAAGATGAGGTGGACCACATATGCAGTGTGTTTTGTCAACATGTTACTGACCTCTTAAAGTAAATACAACAATCACAGTACGTACTAATTCATTTGTAAATATATGCTTGTAGAGCAACAATTGTAATTACAGTACTACATTAAACTGTAAATTCATTCTGTAAATGAACAATTTTACAATATGTATAATTCAATATATAATAAATTAGTTTATTTTTTCTAACAATTTTCTTAGCCTGTGTAATTTTGGTTTTCTGAACGTATTGGATGGTGGATATTGCTTGATATTTGAGTTTTGGCGAGTTATAACTAGCAGTAAGAGATTCTGAAAAAGTATTTACGACTTTTAGGACCGCATATTTATTAAAAAGACGGTCCTAAAGGTCATTGTTTTTTTTTAAAAATATAATCCTTGATTTTGAGACCGTATGTTTGATACATCTCAAGTCTTAAAAGTATTAAAAAAAAGATGACACTTTTAGGAACGCATATTTATTAAAAAGACTATCCTAAAGGTATTTGGTTTTTTTTTTTAAAAAAATAAGCATTGATTTTAGGACCGTATGTTTGATACACCTCCATTCTTAAAAGTCTTATAAAATTTGGCGAAACTTTTAAGACCGCATATTTATTAATCAGAAGGTTCTAAAGGCCTTTGTTTTTTTTAAAAAATATTCCTAGATTTTAATACCGTATATTTAGTAAATCTCCGGTCTTAAAAGTCTTATAAAATATGGCGACACTTTTAAGACTGCATATTTATATAATGTCCAGTCCTAAAAGTCTTCGATAATTCTGAATTAAATATGCCTAGATATTCAGGATTGTCTATTTGTTAAATATTTGGTCTTAATAATCTTCCTATAAATAGAAATGATGACTCATTTTTAAGACAAATAATTAGGGTTCAAGAACACTTCGAATTTCTAGCATTCAGCTCAAGCTCAAGACCCTTATCGTTGTCAGTTTTACCTTTCCAGAAGTTGAAGAGCATTGTCAGAAAAGAAGTAAGATAATGGAAATTTTCAACTCTGGGTGTGGTAAAACTGTCGGCAACGGTGGTCCAGGCTTGAGAAGAGTTGTCACTGTGTTTGCTTTTATTCTTAAAAGTTAAAAGTTGTCTTTTTTTTTGCTTTGTTTTGTATGTTGTTAACTGTATTCTGTGAAATTTTATCGTTTATCACATTTCAATTATGGTTTTGTTTGTTTCCTTTTTGTCTGAAACAAAATTGAGATAACGAAAGTATATACTAACAGACAATCGAATATAGAAAAAAGAATTTTATTTATCATATTTTTTTCTTGTCTGCTGTGGGGTAGGAATAGTATAAACAAAAAAAAACAAAAAAATAATTAATCCCCCTCGGTCGTTGTTGGAGGGGAGGAACAGATCGAAGGAGAGGTCGGAGACGTCGTCGTCAGAGAGATTGTACTCGACGTCATTGGTGTCGAGTAACATGTTCAGCTTGTTGTTGATGGCGTGGTAGACCTGAAACATTTAGCCCATGCGTCGGTCTATATGAGCGACGCGGACCAGGAGGTGCTACATCATCTGTCGAGCGAAGGGGTTTGGAGGTAGCGGAGGAGGGTACGGAGGTGGCTGTTGGGGTGGAAGATCATTGTTGGGCGGTGATGGTGGTGGAGCGGGAGGACCGTTGTTGTGCATTCCTGGTGGTCGTGGAGCGGCCATTATGGAGGTTGTAGAAGTGATTGAGAAGAATGTAAAGTAACAACGAGTTTAAATAAAGAAGCCATCCTGAAGAATGTAAAACACGGGAACCGTTAACGAGGAGACACATAGTTCATCAAAATACGAGGAGACGCCTAGTTGGGAAGTTTATCTGGAAGCTGAAGAGACTCTGAATCATTCATTTGAACAGAGTGTAAGGATACATGTGTCTCTCACTTGAAAATAATGAACTTTTAAAACCGGATATTGTAAGAGATCCGTTCTTAAATGTATTATTTTTTAAAAAAAAATTAATAGACTTTTAGGACTGGGTAAAAGATAAATGACCGATCTTAAAGTTAATTGAGTGGAAAAAAAATTAATATACTTTTAGGACCAGATATAATATAAATGATCGGTTCTAAAGTTAATTTAATGAAATACTAATAAATAATAGACTTTTAGGACCGTGGATATGTTATATGACAGTCTTAATACATTTTTGAGTATTAACTACTATTGTCCTGCCTTTATTATCCTCCTTATGCTTCCTCTCTGTCCTCGTAACTCCACACTACATATCTCTCTGCCCCTCCTTCCCCAACTGCTCAAACAATGGTTAAATACAAGATAACCCCTCGCAGGGGTACTTCTAAAGCTCGTGCCCACGCCAGATCCCTCGTGGGTTCTCTTCCAATGTGTTCTATTCTGATGGAGGAGTCACGGGTCGTTGGACCCATTATTATTACGGATGATGAAGAGGTTGACGGCCCCCTCCAGCTTTCAGACCACAAAGAGGTTCTCGCTCCCCCTCTCTAACCTCCTCGTCCCAACACTCCCATGGATGATTATGATGAAGCGAAACTGATGCGCATAATACAAGAAATTGCTGAAATCCAGCATCAAATTGCTGCTGCTGAAGCCTCCATCTCCAAGACATTAGATGATATTAAGGACTAGGATATTTAGTCATATTTTAAGCTTGTTTTTGTTAATTTTCAATTTGTTGTTTTTATTTTCCTTTTGTACTTGCACTTGTTCAGTTTTTTTTTGTTAATAAGAACTAAGCTTATATTTTATTTTTTCCATATTATCCATTAAAGAAAATACTTATTCTCCAATCTCCAGTGTTCTTTATTTTCATTCAATTGCTGCAGCAAATTTTCGTTTTAATATTAAAAAGTATCTGACTTTTAAGACCACAGTTTTATAAAACATGCGGTCCAAAATTAAATGAATTTTATGAGCACAGTATTATTAACCTCCGGTCTTAAAATTTTCAATATAAAATTTAAATTAAATTTATTTTAGGACTGCAGTTTTATAAAACTTCGTTCTTAAAAAGTTCAATATAATTTAAATATATCTTTAGGACCATATTCCTTTAAATTGACCGATCTTAATAATATCCCAAATAATAAATGTCTCTCCCACGCCACTCACGCGGAAAAATTAAATTTCCCTGTATGAACTTCTCTCGTCGAGCGAAAAGTGATTACTCAGGTTCTGCCTCTAGTGTGTGTGTTGCTTCGTCGCTGCTTCGCATTGCTCTATCGACAACAACTTTCTGGTTCCTTAGCTCAATGTCTAAAGACCAAGTTGTACCAGTTGTTTCGGCTATATAACTGTATGATTTTCCTACTTATCGTTTTGGGTTTTCCATGGGTTGACTAAAATCGATGAAATCTTCTTTTGGGACCTACCCAACTGACGAACAAGTGTTTTCAGGTTACTCTTACTGTCTGCAACATTAACATTCGTGGCAGGAGAAGAGAGACTTAGCAAACACATTTGACCTTATATGCTACAAGTGAGTCCACAAGACCTACTTGCGATGCGTTTAATTTCCTCGTCATGCATTTATTTTGCTTCTTGATTCAATGTGATACATTTATGACCATAAGACAGAACCGACATATAGCTTATATATGCATTTATAGTTGGCTTATTTCATATGCAGGTTTCAGTTTTTATGGATTATGTATGTTAAATCTTTCCGTCTATAGGAATTTTACTATGGATCGCAGTTGGATAAATGCTTTACGGACAAGTGTTGAATATCAAAATGGGATTAGAGAATTTATAGAATTTGCTAAACAAAACGCCTATGATGATAGTGGGAAGTTTTATTGCCCTTGTGTATGATGTTTTAATGAGAGGCGACTAAGTCTTGAAGTTATACACACACATTTAGTTTGTCAAGGACTTTGTAAGACATATACAGTATGGGTATGGCATGGTGAAAAAATGCCAAGTGGGTCTCAACACTAAGAAGTGGCCTCTGATGATAATGAGGCGGATATGGATGATCGCATAGAGGACATTATTCGTGATATAGGAGAAGAGGCTTTTCATCAATCACATGCTTATGGTAATATGTGTAGTGATGCAGAGACCCCATTATGCCCTGAGTGTAAGAAATACCAACTATTGAATGTTGTATTGAAATTGGTCAGCTTGAAGGCACGTCATGGGTGGAGCGACAAGAGTTTTCTGAAATGCTTAAGGCTTTTAAGGACATGCTTCCGGATGATAATGTGTTGTCTCACCGATACTATATTGCTAAGAAAATACTTTGCCCACTGGAGATGGAGTACAAAAAGATCCACGCATGCCTAAATGATTGCATGTTGTATAGGAACGAGTTAGAAGAGAAGCTGAATTGTCCGATATATGAAACCCCAAGGTACAAGTCAAATAAGGGGCCTACAAAAATGTTGTGGTATCTTCCAATCATACCAAGGTTCAAGCGCTTGTTTGCAAATGAAAATGACGCAAAAATATTGAGGTGGCATGCAAATGTAAGGATTTCTGATGGAAAGATTCGACATCCTGCCGATTCTTCTGAATGGAGGAAAATCGATCAATTATTTCCGACCTTCGGCCAAAAACCTAGGAATCTTAGGCTTGCCCTTAGCACGGATGACATAAATCCATATGGAAGCCTTAGCAGCATACATAGTTCCTGGCTTGTACTCCTGATTATTTATAACTTATCTCCTATGTTATGCATGAAATGAAAGTACATCATGCTATCCATGTTGATTTCGGGACCAAAACAATTCGGAAATGACATTGATGTTTACCTTCAGCCCTTGATCGAAGACTTGAAGGAGTTATGGGAAGAAGGTGTCGATTGTTTTGACTCTTTCAAGAAGAAGGTCTTGAAAATGAGAGCCATAATATTTTGTACTATAAATGACTTCCCAGCATATAGGAACTTGTCAGGGTATAGTATAAAAGGCCATAAGGCACGTCCGGTTTGTGAAGAAGACACACGCTACCATAAACTTCAACATGGAAGAAAGACGGTTTATCTTGGACATAGAAGATTTCTTAGACGGGGTCACCCATATCGTCGATCAAAGAAAGCCTTTTTTGGTGGACAAGAATATGGAGATGCTCCGGTGGCATTGACTGGGGGGCAAGTGTATGAAAAGGTGAAAAATATAAGTGTCGTCCTCGGTAAGACTGCAAAGGGTAGAAAAGAAACAAATATATGGAAAAAAATATCAGTATTCTTCGATCTTCCATATTGGCGCAACCTTGATGTGAGACACTGTATTGATGTCATGCATGTAGAGAAGAATGTGTGTGATAGTATTGTTGGCACGCTTCTCAACATACAAGGTAGCACAAAGGATGGTGTGAAGGCAAGATTAGATTTGCAAGAAATGGGAATACGCGAAAACTTACATCCAAGGCCATACGGTAACATAACTTATTGTCCCCCGGCTTCTCATACTTTGTCTAAGGATGAGAAACATAGTTTTTGTGAGTGTTTGCATGACACAAAAGTTCCGTCGGGTGTTCTTCAAATTTTAAGAGGCTTGTATCAATGAATGACTTGAAATTGGTAGGCCAAAAGTCTCATGATTGTCATGTCTTGATGCAACAGCTACTCCTAGTAGCTATTTGAGGCATAGCCGAGTATGATCTTTGATACATTTTGACTAGGCTTTGTATGTTCTTCAATGCTGTTTGCAATAAAGTGTTCAAGATTGAACAATTGGATGAATTGGAGAATGAAGGATATCTTATCTTTTGCCACCTTGAGAAGCTTTTTGTTCCACCTTTTTTTGACATCATGGTTCATCTAATTGTTCAGCTAGTGAGGGAGATCAAGTTGTCCGACCTTGTCCATTTACAGTAGATGTACCCAATTGAAAGATCTATGAAATTCTTAAAAGGGTACGTGAAGAACGCATATCGGCTAGAAGCATCAATTGTTCAGAAGTATGTATCTGAAGAGGCCATGAAATTTTGTCAAAATTATTTGGCCAAAGTAAGACATATCGGGCTTCCAACACGTCAATATGCTGAAGGGGGTAGATGGGGGGCCTCAGTAAAGAGAGTAGATCCTGATGAATTGCCACAAGTCCACTTATACATCTTGAATAATGTTGATGAAGTTCAGGCCAGTATAGCTACAATAAAGAATCTGTGAGGAAAGAAAATCCATGAATGACTGAAATCCCTAATTCACCCCCTCTTAGTAACTTGCTCCATTTGCACAAAACATGTTTCACCAACCGTTCTTCAATTATTCTTGAGAAGGAAGTCCAATCCACTCAGCCTGGGAATAGTGCGACATAATGGTTCTTTGCTAGATTACTCGTTCTCTTTCTCCAACAATGGCATAAAGCATTTTATGGATTGATAGAACATGCGACATTTGATAAGATCTACAAGATAGTTTTTCTCATAATGATATCTTTCGTTTGGCTAATCTTCAGGAAGAGATACATAACTTAAATCAAGGAGATCTCTCAGTAAATGATTACTTCACTAAACTAAAAATTCTTTGGGATGAGTTTCTTGTTCTTTGTCCTGTATTTCCTACTCTGGCAATCCTTGATGTCACTATGGAATTGTTGAACTTTATAAGAAGCTTATGGATCAAGACTAAGTTATTCGGTTGTTAAAAGGGCTAAGTGATCAGTTTAATAGTGTTAAATCCTAGATTATGTTAGTTGATCCTTTACTAAATATTAATTGATTATTTTCTTTGGTAATCCAACAGGAATAAGAGCTTGGTTTTCTGTCTGTTAAAGCTATTACCCTATTTGATAAATCTTCTATTTCACAGCCTCCTACTAAGATTCACTATAGGCCTAATTTGTCTACTTCAAGTAAACTTTGTACCTATTTTGGAAAATCTTGCCACATTGAAGCTACATGTTACAGAAAACATGGTTTTCCTCTAGGGTTTAAGTTTCATAATGCTTCTATTAATAATGTTGCTACTGAATTTGTTTTTGTTGTGGGAGCTAAAACCTTGCTTTAGCCTAATAAGGTTGTGAATCAGTCCTACAGCTTCACCCTAGATCAATATAAAAAGTTGGTTACACTGGTTTAGACTTATAATTAATCACCTCAACCTTCTGCTTTTGTTAATAGTGTCTCAACCGCTGGAATAGAATTATCTTCTATTCTCTATTTATTTTTAGGTTCCTATATCATAGATTTAGGGGCTGCAGATCATATATGTTGTCATCTTGGTTTATTTGTTTCTTGCAAATCCATACCTCCTGCTTTTATTAGTCTACCAGATGGTTCCAAAGTCTTGGCTACTTATTGTGGAATAATTCAATTTATAGCTCATTTTCTTCTTCATAATGTCTTGTTTGTTCTAGCTTTTCATTTTAACCTCATTTCTATTCCAAATTTACTAAGTACTTTCCTTGTGATGTTTTATTTCAGAACTCACAATGTTTAATTCAACACCTTCCTTCCAAGAAGATGATTTGTTCAGCTGATGTGCTTAAAGGGTTCTATATCATGACACAACATGAAAATTCCCCTCTATCTCTCATTGGTAATGTGTCTACCAAGCCAGCCAATACTACTCATACTTCTTTTAATCTTTGGCATCTTTCTAAAGCCACATTATTTTCGCTTCATCAAAGTAATCCTACTATTGCTTACAATTCATCTTTTTCTTGTTGTGATGTATGTCATTATGAAAAGCAATGCAAGTTATCTTTTCATGTAAGCACTACAAAGTCTAATAAAATGTTTAGTTTGGTTCACATGGATATTTGGCATCCTTATCATTTGCCTTCTTTTCATGATCATAAGTATTTTCTTACAATTGTTGACGGTTTTACAAGATATACTTGGATATACTTGGTTAAAAATAGGTATGAGGTTTGTTCTTGCATTTATAATTTTGTTCATACGGTTTCCACTCAATTTGGTGTCTCTATTCAGATTATTTGATATGATAATGGAGTTGAATTTGAAACGATTGATTTTTATAATAAACATGGTATTCTTCACCAAACTAGCTATCATGAAACACCAAACAAAATAGCAAAGTTGAAAGCAAAATTAACTTATTTTGAATGTTACAAGGGATCTATTGTTCCAAGCTCATGTTTCAAACCTTTATTGGTCATATGCTATTTATCATGCCATTTATTTCATCAATCGTTTACCTACTCCCATTTTGGCACACAAATCTCCTTTTGAAATTTTATATCAACAAAGTCTTGATTTTACTAATCTCAAGATTTTAAATTGTCTTTGTTTTTCTTTAACTCTTACACACCAATGCACTAAACTTGATCCTCGTGCTCATAAATGTATTTTTCTTGGTTTTAAACATGGCACTAAAAAGTTTATCACATTGGATTTAAAAACTTGAAACATTTCTGTTTCCAAAAATGTTTCCTTTTATGAGTATATTTTTCCACTTTCCACTTCTGTTGCTCCTGCCTCACCTACTTCTATTTCTATTCCTCAAGAGTTTCCTTCTCTTGATTATCCAGTGTCCTTTCTTCCTCTGACTTTACCATATTCTTTTACCATTTCATCTCCTTCTTCACCTTCTGATTCTTCTTCATCACCTCCAAACCTTAAACATTCTACTAGGTCCATAAAATTACCTTCCTATTTGCATGATTATCATTATGCTCTTCACCACACATCAATCATACCAGATTCATTAGAGGTAGGTAGTTATCATCCGCTTTCTCATGTTCTTTAATTTGCTAATCTTTATTTATCGTTCTTTTGCTTTATCCATTTATGCTGATGATATTCCTAAGTCCTATTATAAATCTATTAAGCATAAGGGCTAGGGAAAAGCTATAAAAGTTGAATTAGCAGCTTTGCAACAAAATTATACTTGGGTGTTGATTGAACTTCCTTTTGGTAAATGCCCTATTAGGTGCAAGTAGGTTTTTGCTTAAAAGTATAATTCTTATGGCTCTTTGAATCAATATAAAGGGCATTTAGTGGCTTAAGGTTATAGTCAAGTAGAGGGTGTTGATTTTAATGATACATTTTCTCTCATGGCTAAGCTTACCACTGTTTGTTTGTTGCTTGCTCTTGATATTGCACATAATTGGCATGTTAAACAACTTGATATTAACATGGGGATCTTCATGAGGAGGCTTACATGTTGCCACCTCCTAGTATGTCGGCTTCTCCCCCTACTCTTGTATGTAAGTTGCAACTTTCCCTTTATGGTCTTAAGCAAGCTAGTCGACAATGGTTTTTTAAGCTGCATAAAGCTCTTCTTTCTTGTGGTTATCATCATTCACATGCAAGCCATTCTCTATTTCTTAAGCATACTGATACATCCTTTATTGCTTTACTTGTTTATGCGGATGATTTCACCATTAGTGGTAATGATTTGACTAAGATTAATCACATGAAAACCTTTCTGGATTCCTATTTTAAGATCAAGGATTTGATGATGTTAAGTATTTCATTGGTCTAGAAATTGCTTGTAGTTCTAAGGGTATTTCTCTTTGTCAATGCAAATTTGCCTTAGATATATTGGCTGCTTCTGGTTTTCACAAGTGTAACCTTGTTATTACTCATATGGCCAAAGATTTGAAATTGTTTGCTGATTCTAGTGTTCCTTTAGAAGATGGTTCATTGTATAAGACTCTGGATGGTTGTTTGCTTTATTTTACTAACACTCGGCCAGATTTCTCCTTTGTTGTATAGCAGCTAAGTCAATTTGTATTGCGTCCTATTGATTTACATCTTAAAGCAGCTCATAGAGTGCTTCGATATCTCAAGGCTGGTCCTGATCATAGTTTATTTTTTACTGTTACTTCTCCCATGAAATCAAATGCTTTCGGTGATTCTAATTAGTCTGGTTGCCTTGAGACGATGATCCACTATTGGTTTTATGGTTTTTTAGATCAAGGCTTAGTCACTTGGCAATCTAAAAAACAACAAACTGTGTCTACTTCTTCTGAGGTTGAATATTGTGCTTTAGCCACAACCACTTGTGAGCTTCAATGGTTGTCTTACTTATTAAGGGATTTTGGCATTCCGACTAATTCTCCTAATTCTCCTGCTTCTCTTTATTGTGATAGTCAGTCTGCTTGTCATATTGCTGTCAATCCCATATTTCATGAACAAACCAAGCATCTAGATATTTATTTTCACATTGTTCAGGAAAAGCTTTTGAGTGAGTTGATTCATTTGCTTCCAATCAAATCTCAAGATTAATTAGCTGATATTTTTACAAAACCGTGTGCTCCTACTCATTTTTGCACACTCCTTTCTAAGCTGGGTATGATTGATATACATTCTCCAGCTTGAGAGGGTATTAGAGTATAAGTAACTATTTGTTTGTAACTGATTTAGTTAGCTTATTTACTGTAAATAGTTAGGAGTTAGTTAGAGTAATTGACTTAGTTAGATTGTTTTAGTATAACAGCATTAGGTCTTAGAATATTCTACTGAGGCCGGAACTGGCTTTTGCCAGTGGCAGCAAGAGTGGGCTTCAACTCTATGGCTTTGAGTGGAGGTGCGCGATCAAAGATGTTAGGCAAGGAACTTTTTTCCCAGAAATAGTGAATGGTGGAAAGAGAAAGGAGAAAGCGGGAAATGATGTAATGTGATGATGAGGTGGAAAAGTCAAAACCATATGGCTGCCATGTAAGTATTATATTGTCAAAATTAATGATCAACATAAACGATGGTTCAAAAGGGCAATATAACCACTCCATAATTTAGATTCATTTAAAAAAAAAAAAAAAAAAAAAGACCTTAAAAATTTTGTAATGAGCATTTACCTCCTCTATAATAGTCCTGAATCCACTCCTAAATAATAGATGTAAAGAACTATTCTAGTGAGGTAGTTTATTATTAAATATCCATTTACAATCTTTTTTGTAAATTCTTCGTTACTGGAAAATGAATTTTATAATGTAGAGGATTTCTCATAAATCTATAATATATATCTTTAGTATATAAAATAGTCACAAATGCCAACTACAGTGAAAGATTCAAACAAGGAAAAAGAATATTTATTATAACAAGAAGTAATGAATTAATCTCAAAATTGAGAAAAAGAAAAAGTAATGAATTAATCCCGCATGTGCAAAATAACGAAGCCAATCTATCATAAAAAGCAAGCAATTTATTATTTAAGGAATTCATAAATTAACAGTAAATGACAACGGAATAATTTAAATATGAATATTTATAGTAATTTATTTAACTAGTTACCTCTCGCACATGCATCACCAAGGTTGAAATTTTGAATGGAATCTAAGCTTAACAGTTGAGTCATCCCATTCCAAATTGTCCCACCAGTATCGTTCTCCCTGGATGCACGTCAACTTGAGCTTGGCATGGTTGGAATCAAGTGGTAACTTTCTTAGATTTGGACAACCATATACTTTGATGAATTTGAGGGAAGGAAAAGACAAGGGTCTCTTGTGGATACTCTTAAGCTCAGGCAAGAGCGATAAATATAATACTACAAGAGAAGAGAAAGTAGAAGAATCAACAATCCCAACTTCTGTGGCTTCTTCCTGTATTACTTCTTCCATCGAAGAGCAATGAAAGATGTGAAGGTATTGAAGGAGTGGAGCATACTTGAGCCATGTCACATGAGTTATTGAATGACATCTACTAATACTCACACCTTGTAGCATGGTAAAACAATATGGGTCAAGAACCAAAGAATCTACTATCTGACAATTGGAAAGCTGAAACCATTGCATTTGCTTCATTTTCGATATGAAAGGCAAAAATGAATTCATCTTAAAGTCCAGCCCATCAAGATGAATAAAATATATGCAATTTTGCAATTTTGTTGACTCAAATAATATGTTGAAGCCACCTATTGTTGTTATTATTATCCTTAGTTCCTCTATCTTTGGTAGGCACTCCACCTCCTCTAGAAGTTCTCTCTCTTTGCTCTTCTGGTCATCATTTGTCTGGGCATAAAAGCTAAATACTCTTAATTGTTGAAGACATGATATCACTCCCAAAGGAATGCTTGCATTACCACCAGATATTTTCAACTCAAAAAACTTTAAATTTCTTAACTTCTTTAACTCCATGGGAAATTTATGTGCCTCTATTTCTCCATGTAAAGAAAGATATTCCAAAACAGCCAAGTCACCAATTTCTACTGGAAGATTTAATATCCCACTTGCACGTAATTCCAAGCACTTCAAACTTCTCATATATCTGATATTTTGCAACCCTTTTATGATCTCGCATTCCCTAACCAATAATGTTTTGAGATTGGAGCAAGTTGCAGATGGTACATGCCACTGATCACCTCCCATGATTGAAATCCTCTCAATAATATTCCATTTTTCAACATCATCATGGGACACGACTCTAGCATCTCCTTGTACAAGAACCTTTTTAATTCTTTTATCTTTATCACAAGCTAACCACAATGCCATATCTCGAAGCATATCATGTATCATAACTACACCGTCTTCAACACTACCCTCCAACAAGCACGAGAGCTTTAATTTTGCAAGTATAGACTCACAATCATCGCGCATGTCTTGAATGCTTTTTGTCATATTTCTATAAAGCAATCCTTCCCCTATCCATTTATCAATGAGATCAAAAACTGAAATTCTATAATCTTCTGGGAATAAGGCACAATACAAGAAACAGTTCTTGTGTACTTCATCTGGTAACCGGTCATAGCTAAACTTGAGAATAGAGAACACATTTGTCTCCAAATCTGAAGCAATCCAAGAAGACTCTAGTAAATTCCTTTTTGAGCTTTTCCATGCTTCCATGCTCTTCACACCTGCCATAGCACTTCCTACGACAATCAATGCAAGCGGTAGCCCTTTACATTCCATTGCCATCTCCTCTGCTAGTATAGGAATGCTTGGGTGCGAATTTAGAGTTTCCTCGCCAACTTTCAAGAGAAATAACTCAAGTGCTTGTTTCTTTGGCAAAATTTCTACCTTGAATTTCATTTGAGCATGCAATTTTTCACACATGTTCTCAAGACGTGTGGTAAATAACATTTTGGACTGGAAATTGGTGTCCTTTGGATACGGTACTCCTACCAATTTCAATTCAATTTCCTCCCATATGTCATCCAATAATAAGACAAATTTCTTTTGTTTGAGGACTTTATAAATCTTTGCTGCTTTTTCAAATTGATTACTGCATTGACTCCAATCATCATTCTCGATCTTTATTAATTTTCTGATGCTGTCCATAATGCTATCTAAATTAGGCTCTTTGGATATGACTACCCACATCACAACATCAAAATCCAACCTTCTCTTTCCAAGTTCATTATTAATTTTCTTGAGAAGGGTAGTTTTTCCCACCCCGCCCATGCCGTATAAACCAATAACACCAACATTTTCCGCTTCAATACTATTCCATACCATATCAAACATTGAATCCAATCCCACTGTCTCATCTGGAGGCATCTCAATTGCTTTGGCTGGTACCTTATGAGCAACTATAAAATCTTTGCAGAAGATTGTCCCCTCAGTTGCTAATTCATCCACACCCTTGATCATCTTAGCAACATTCTTTCCTAGCTTGTAACTTGACAGGCAAGTCTTTGGACAACATTTACTTGGGCATTTGTTTTGAATTTCTCCAGCTCCTTCAGCTTCAATATCTTGTATTTCCTGTAAATATAATATTGTTAATTAGGTGCAATCTTCACTTTCTTAAATGTCGTGTGGGTAACTTTTTATTAAACATAAATAATTTCGATGCTTGTGATAACTCTACAATTTTAGTATATTTTGAAGATATTTGAAGAGTCATCTATGCAATTTTGAGAAATTTCTGAGATTATATTATTATAAGATCAAATCAAAGTGGTACATTACTTATGGGATTTCAATTATAAATATCTTGGATATAAAATAAAATGGAAATAGTTTGCCTGAAGAATAATACTAATAATAGTTTCCAGTAATGAAAAGAAAAAAAAATGTTGGATTATTTTGTTTGGTTTTTTTTTTTTTTTTGACCTTTTATTTTATTTCTTATGTGTTTCATTTTCTTTTCCTTATTTCTCATATACCCAAGGTTCTGAAGCCTAGACCAATTACTAAACCGGTCAGAGTACTAAGTCAAGGGTTAATGGGTTAGATCAGAGTCAACCCGGTTTTAGACCAATAAGGTATAAAAAAATTAAAAATCATTTAATTTCTTATCACACAATAAGAAATAGCAAATACCATATATTATTTCAATACATTGAATCACTACCAAAATAATCATATACTTATCAAATATTCTTTGCAATTTCATTAATAAATAGACATCATAGTATCATATAGTACCCAATGATACCTAAATTTATAAACAATAATGATAAAATATTCATTTCAACAAAATATTAAAATATTTATTTTAGATATGTTTAACCATGAAATAAAAACCCACCCTTCATCGCTATCAATGCTAATTCCTATTAGATTTCTCATAATGACCTTAATTATATGGGTACTTGTTTAATAAATAAATTATTTTATAAATATATTACTTATAAAAACAAATGACGTGCTTATCTATCCGACTTTACTGAAGAAGTGAGTCCTTTGCCTACTCCTTCTATACCACTTGTACTTGCCTACTATATGGCATCATTAATCTATTAGACTATTATTATAGTTTTAGGTGGATGCTTTTTCAAACTATAGGCTTAGTTGTCCTCCTCTCCAACATCCCTCCCTCGTTCTATGAAGCTCCTCATTCTCTCTAATATTAATATTCAATTATTCATGAAGTTACTCACTCTCTTTCTCCTTCCTCCTTCCTTCTTCCCTCTCTGCACGTTGTGCTCCACCAAATTTCTTATCTCTCCCTTCCCTTTTCTTACCTTCCTTCTTCATTGTGTTTCCTTGCCTCCATGGGTCCTTGCCCTTTTGTTCAACTCACCGTTGCTCTCAAGATTCCCATCGTTTTTTGTCGTTCATCCTTCTTCCTCTCCCTGTTTCTGTTATTCATCCTTCTTCTTCTTCTTTTGTTGTTCCCTTCATTCCATTGAACAAACTTTCCTTAATTCTCGAGTCCCCCAACTTGGCGACCCATTTCAACTTGGCCAGTTTAGGCCGAGTTGACCGGGTTTACTCAAAGTCACCAAGTCAACTTGTTTCTCCCGTTTACTGAACCAGATTTTCGGCTGGTCTGGGTTCACAAACCATGCATATACCATGTGGCATTGGAATTGAAAAGAAAAAAAAAGGCACATTAGATTTGGAATCTAAGGCATCAGAAGGACGATACCTTTTTGTGGGGAATGAATTTAAGCCTTGAGAAAGCTACAATGTAAAGGGTAGCGAGAGCAGCAACTAAAAAAGAGCATTGTTCATCACCATTAGCGTGGGAGCGTGAGGGATTGAGTAGAGAGCAATAATCAAAGGGTAACTCCGGCATCACCTTCGGTGAAGGGAACTGAGAGGCGCGGCTAATTACTTTTATTGTCTTCTTCGAGTGCTTCATCATCTTTGTCCTAAAACGAGAAATAAAGAGACCAAAGCGAGGAGGAAAGTAGAGGCACAACATTTTCGAGGAGCTCCTATTCATTGTCTTTGTTTCGGCGGAAGAGACCATAACGTTGGGAGGCTAAAACAGAGGAGCACTAGCGAATACACTGTTCATATTTCTCTTCTTCAGACTATGACTATAACAATAGATAGATTTGCCGCTTCATCTTCTTCATGAAGATGCCATGGAGACCCAAGGAGAGGAGGAATCATCTTCCTTTTTAAATCTAAGGACAATAGTCACATGTTCGATGCTATGAGCAAAGGAGGCTTGTCTATTCACTATTCATCATTTTCTTCTTCCTCGTAGTCCACAGAGAGTGAGAGTTGAGTGAGAATCAGAGTCATACAAAGGGAAACAAGAGGAGGTAGCTGTTTCAGATCAATCTTCATCTACTTCCCCAAGAACCCGTAGCATTGCCCCAGTGTGAGGTAGTAGGATTTTTGCTGAGCTTGGTTTTATTTTCCTCTCTTCTTGATATGAATTTGAACTCTGAATCTTTATTTGCTGAGATGTATTGGATTAAAGACATTTGTAGCTAAATTTTTATTTGTAACATAGCGTACTATGAACTTGTTTGAGACTTAGAAATTGTTGCCACTAATTAGTTTTGTTTGATATTAATTTAGATTATTTAATCTTGTTTTTATTATTTATTGATTAGTGATTTGCTATCATTGAGCATGTTTTAGAGATTTATGATTGAACCTAAGGAAAGGAATCTTAAATTGACCTTGCGATTAAATAATGTGGAATTACATTTTAATCTAATTTGCATTTAGGATAAACATATACCTCTAAGCTTTGCATAATCAAATTAGAGTGGCCCTGATTTGAATTGCATCTTAATTAATTGTGTAAGACATTTCATAATCAATTTAGGTAGGGATATAAATGGTTTGAGAGGCATTTATAAACATTAATAATCTAGATGATTTGATTAAGTTAAGTTAACATTAATTTAGTGGGATAAATCTAATAAACAAATAAGGGATTAGTGACTCTGGGATGTACTTCTTGATACTGGAATTCACTAGCTGTGCAAAGTCTTTGTTATTATTAGTTTATTGTTTTCATTAAATTTTTTTATACTCATATTGAAAATAATTATGATTTATTCAACTTAAACGAAAAAAGAAAATTCAACACATAATCACTAGTTTGACTGAGTCTTTGTGGGATGACCTTGATTTGCCACATATCATTTTCATGACCCATACACTTGTTCTGCTTAGTCAAATTTTGGCAAAGCATCAAGGTTTTGGTGCCATTGCTAGGGATTCAACGAATTTGGTGATTAGTATTAGAAATCCTTTATTAGTTTTAGTTTAAGTAGTTTTTATTGTTTTTAGTTTTTGGAGTTAGTTTGATACTTTAAGATTTGTTTTGTTTTGCAAGTACTTTGGTATATGACTTGTAGAACCAAATCTATTAAAACACCACAGAAAACAAGGAATATTCAAGAGCTTTTGGAAGCTACAACACTTCAAAACCAAGAGAAGGAAGTAATACAGATTGAAACTGAAGAGATAGTTAAGGATGAAAATGATCATTTGTATATCAATGATTATCTAAGAAGACAATCTAGAAGCTATCAGTCAGGAACCAGAGTGCCTAATTTTCAATACAACAATTTTGAAATCAAGCGAACTATGCTTAAGATGCTTGAAGTACAAGGTTAGTATACAAGAAATGATTTAGAGGATCCAAATCAGCATCTAATACAATTCCTTGATGTTTGCAACTCATTCAAGCAAAATGGAGTTCTTAATGGTGTGATCTACCTTCAGCTTTTTCCTTACTCCACAAGGGAAAGCCAAAGAATAGGTCAACAATTTAGAAGAAGGCAGCATAGTCTCTTGGGAGGCATTAGAAGAGAAGCTTAGATGAAGTTTTTTTTCCACATAACAACATAGTGGATGCAAGAGCTACTCTTACTAATTTTTGTCAACAATTTGGTGAACAATTCTACAAAGCCTAGGATAAGTTCAAGTTGCTTAATAGGCAGAACCTTGGTCACAATCTAGAGAAGTAGGTCTTGCTTCAAATTTTAGTACGCAATTGACTTCTAAATCTAAATCAAAATTAAATGTTGTCACTAATAAGGGAATTACAAAGCAACTGATGAATTATGTTTAGAAATGTTTAGATGACTTATCAACTAACTTTATACAAAACAACAATGAAAGAAGGTCAGTAAAGTTGGTTGATACAGTTATTGAGGACCCTTCTTCATAGTTCATGGTAATGTTAAATACAATCAACAAGAGGTTTGATCACTTAGAAACTCAAGTAAATCTATCTAATGGTAGACACATGGGAGTAAATGCTATTCATGCTTCTTGTGATTACTATGGAAATAGCCATGATAATAGACAATACCTCATATCCCAATAGATGGAGCCAGTGAACTATGTAGGAAACTACCAGGGCAATAACCAGAATAATCCATACTCAAACACCCAACAATTCTGGTTGGCATAAAAATCCCAGCCTTTTTTGGAAATATGATACGACTCTTAATGAAGCATCAACTTCTAGTACAAAACAAGTGCCACCTCATGGATTCTATCAATTGGAAAAGGAAGTCATTCCTACCCAAGAGTATAAACCTGAGAGGTAATGATATCTCAGCTTAGTCATCAAGTAAAGAGCACTTTGGATCAAGCTGCTACTAATGCAAGAATGGACTAATCTATCAATAATCTTGAGGTACAATTAGGATAAATTGCAAATGTTGTGAATGTTTTACATCAAAGAGAATTGGCAAGTAATACCTTGCTTAATCCTTGTAGAGATTGGAAAAAAAGAATGCAAAGCTCTTACATTGAGAAGTAGAAAGGAATTACCTAAGATTACACAACCAACAAAGAAACCCTCAGCTTCTAATAATCAAAAAAATCTTACGGTCACTATAGAAGATGATGAAGAGGCTACACAGAAGGTGAATGGAAATGTCAATGAAGAGAAAGTTGAGATTGAGTCTAAATAGGATGAAGTGAAAAAGAAGGGGAACCAGGAGAATCTTAAATGGTTACCGCCTTTACCATTCCCTTGAAGATTTTAGAAGAAAGCTTTAAATGAGCAATATAATAAGTTTTAGGGGATTTTCAAGCAACTACACATTAACATCATTGTCCTTAAAGCGTTAGAACATATGCCTCAATATGTGAAGTTTCTAAAGGAGATGCTTAGTAAGAAGAGGAGCTTTAGTGAGTATGAAACCATAGCCCTAACTAAAGAGTGTAGTATTATTCTTCTCAACAAGTTATCCCTAAATAGAAAGATCCAAGCATTTTTTTCATACCTTTTATACTCGGATAAAAGTTTCGAGAAAGAGCATTATGTGATCTAGGATCAAGTGTCAACTTGATGCTACTATCTGTGTTTAGAAAATTGCAATTGGGTGAAGCTCAACCAACTTCTGTGACACTTTAGTTAGCTGATCAAAGTTTAGCCTCTTCAAATGGTATCATTGAAGATGTTTTGGTTAAAGTTGACAAGTTTATTTTCCTTGCTAACTTCAATGTCTTTGAATGTGATGAAGATGTTGGAAATTATGCCCTAAGGGCAAGTCATTGTACTTTGAACATTAACATTATTTAAAGTATTCTCCATTTCTTTATCATTTCATTTGCATGTTTATAGTGATAACTGTATCCTTGGATGTATCTTATAGATTATCCTAAATGTCCCTGGTCGGTCATCTACGTGGGAGCAAAGCGAAGATGAAATAAGACCAGTATGACTTTGATGAGGTATGGAGGTACGAATCAAAGTCATAAGCACTTGTAAGAGTACAAGGTGCTAAACCGACCCACTATGATAAAGCGAAGATGAAATAAGACCACTTGTAAGAGTACAAGGTGCTAGACCTTGGATGTATCTTATAGATTATCCTAAATGTCCCTGGTTGGTCATCTACGTGGGAGCAAAGCGAAGATGAAATAAGACCAGTATGACTTTGATGAGATATGGAGATACGAATCAAAGTCATAAGCACTTGTAAAAGTACAAGGTGCTAGACCGACCCACTATGATAAAGCTACATGAATTTAGTCATAAGCTTATCTCATGTATAACTGCGTCACAACGCCCTTTGACTTGACATTATCATAGATTCCTACATGATGAGTCGTTGATCTTTGACCTAGTCAAAAGTCACCTTTAACTGGTGATGATAAAGGCTATGATCGGGATCAGTGGTTTTTATGTAGAGGAATGTGAATGGTCAAGATGGAATTTGTCCCTCACATTTATGGATAGATAATACCTGGCCCCTCGATGAGTGAGACTGAGAAATGTATGGCCATACTACAATGGAAAAAAGTTTCCATTTCAATTATTAGACTATTCAAGAATCCAGAAAGTAATGGTCAGGATTAGGAAGTTGACATTATTCATGCCTCTTACTTGAAAAAATTATCGCATGACAAAAGGGACGTGACATGGTTGTACAATAGGTTGTATCGTATCATCGATCCCCATATGAATTGGGTAGTCGCAATGTCTTGCTAGAGGCTGCTTACAACTTGTGGGCTGGTATAATATTGGCCAGCTTCCAATCTCATGTGGGCCTGTAAGATCGCACACAAGAAAAAGTGTCCAAATTCATTGAATCTTAGATATATTTAAGATTTAATGAATGTTGTATTTAATTTAGGATGAATGTGTGTGTGTGTGTGTGTGTGTGTGTGTGTGTGTGTGTGTTCAATTCCAAAATAATTATAATAATACTATTTAATAGAGATTATAATATTATTATATAATATTTGTTTTGTATTTAATTTATTTGATAAATTAAATATCTAAAATAAATAAAGATATTATATCTCAAATTTAATTTTTGAATAAAGATATCATATATATGATTTAATTTAAATATCTGATTTAAATTAAATAGATAGATATCGTTTCTCAGATTTAATTTATAGAGATGAATTGAATCGAAGGGCTTTTAATTCGGATTAAATAAATAGATTATATTAGATCTTTTAGATAGATTTAATTAATATATTATTTTAATCCAAATTCAAATTTCAAAATTAATAAGGATTAATTTTGAATATAATACGCCTATCAGGTTTTGAAAAAACTACAGGACTTTTTGTCAGACGTATTAGAAAAGCTGCGAGAAACCCTAGAGAGAAAATTGAGAGACGCAAAAATACTGAAGGCGCTAGCATGTTACCATCGGTGTTGGAGGCCGTTCATGTGAATACCAGTAGAGGGAGTGGATTCGTAGAGTCAGCTCTTGTTGATTGAGTAGGTAGCCCATAAGATCAAATTGAAAGAGATGCTTATTAATTCACATAGGTACGGTTCCTTTTCTAACTTGATTTAAACATCGTTGCTGGATTCTCCAATGGGATTCATAAGTTTTTTTATTCCGCTACATGTATGAATCCAACAGAAGATAGAAATCTAACACTCATTGTTGGAAAACCTTTCCTTGCTACAGCTCAAACTCTAATTGATGTTGACAAGGGAGAGATAAAGTTAAGGGTGAATGATGAAGAAGTTATATTCAACATGAATAGGGCATTGAAGTATCCTATGGATATTACAGATTGCTTCAAGGTTGATATGTTTGATGAGGTGATTCAAGAGGCTTTAGAGTATTTTTCTATAAAAGAACTGTTAGCAGTTGTATTACTTGGGACTGATGAAATTGAAGAAGGGAATATAGTTGAATGTAAGAAGTATCTTGAAGCCTCCCCTTACTATAGTGAACCATCACAACAACTTGAGTTGTTAGATATAGAATCAAGGCAAATTACTTCTTTGAAGCCTTCTATTGAACAAGGACAAATTCTAAAGCTTAAACATTTACCATTGCATCTAAAATATGCATACTTAGGTGACTCTAAGACACTACGTATTATCATCTCTTCTTCTTCTTTATCTAAAGATCAAAAGGAATTGTTGTTGAAAGTTCTTCGGGGCACAAAAGCACCTTAGGTTAGAAAATTGTAGACATAAAAGGTACAAGCCCATCAATTGTAATGTACAAGATGCTCTTGGAAGATGATCACAAGAAATCTATCCAGAATCAAATAACACTAAATCTTATGATGAAAGAAGTGGTCAAGAAGGAATTTATTAAGTGATTAGATAATGGGATCATTTATCCCATTTATGATAGCTTGTAGGTTAGCCCAATGCAATGTGTTCCTAAAATAGGGGGTGTGACAATGATTACTAATAAGCAAGATGAGCTTATCCTCACTTGCACAGTTACTTGTTGGCGTATTTGCCTGGATTATGATAAATGATGCTATAAGGAAAAATCATTTTCCACTTCTTTTTATTGACGATATGTTAGACCAATTAGCTAGTAAATAATTATTTTGTTTCTTATATGGGTATTCAAGGTATAATTAAATTGTGGTTGCTCTCGAAGATCAAGAGAAGAAAACATTCACCTGTCCTTATAGCATTTTTGCCTTTATAAGATTGTCGTTTGATCTATGCAATGCCCCTACCACTTTCTAAAGATACATGATGAGTATATTCTCTAATATGATAGAAGAGATAATGGAAGTGTTCATGGATGACTTCTCAGTATTTGGTAAATCATTTGAAGAGTGCTTGATCAATTTGGATAAGAGTGCTTGATCAATCTGTGTTCCAGTCATTGTGATCATTTTGGGCAGCATTTTCACTGGGTAAATGGTGTCACTTCCCAGATTTATAGTAAACATAAAGAGCTTTATTTTAACAGGTAGTTTGTAATTTTTGGAGTTGTGTACAAAAAGATATGAATTTTACAAACTGAGTTTAGAAGGTACAATCTAGACAGTAGTGAAAATTAATTATTCTAGGACTGACATGAATTTTTCTAGCTCTTGGTGGTATTGTTTTTTGAAAATATATATGTTAAGGGATACGTGGCTTTTACATGCACCTCATTTAGATTTTTTCATAATAAATTATGAATTTTTAAAGTTTACTGAAAATTCTCGACAATAATGGATTTAATCCAAAAATAAGTACAATAAAAGTCAAAAGTGAATGACTTGTCCAAAAAGGGTTAAAAGGTGACCAAAGAGATAAAAACAACCCTTTTAACATTTTAAATGATATGACATTTATTTTAGTACCATGTAAAATAAAGGAAATTAATATTGACATAGTACTATTATAGGACTTTAAAGATTATCTGAGATTTTCCAAATGCAAGGAATTTTACTAACCGTATGGAGACAAGGGACAACAAGGACTTGTGCTTATGACAAGCGTTCGTTTACATTCAGCTGCTATGGATTCGTGTCAAATGTTCTATGTCTTGTGTTCCAATATGTGCATGTTTGATCATGATTGTGCATTCGTGTCAAGGACTTGTACTTTTGACAAGGATTAGTTTACATTCACCTACTATGGATTCATTTGTATAATAATCTGCATGATTGTTTTCCTAGCACTGGGGATTTGGGACTTGGAGAGTCCTGCGTTTATTTAGGACTTGTAGGGTCCTTTCGTAGTTAACTTTAATATGTTGTGTGATATTTATGTTGTTGTGCATTTGATGAATGTTGTACTATTTTCTAAATTGTGATTATTTGTCATATATTGTTTATGCTTTACAAGAGAGGTGTTACATGAAGACTATAAACCAAGCGCTTCTTGGGAGGCAATCCAAGGTATGATTGGAAGCTTTATTTGATTTTGTAGGACTATTGAAAGACCCTGATAAGGTGTTCCACTTTGGTAGCACGGATTGAAAGTGCAAGTCACGACGAATAGGTGAGTTTCCTTATACTTTTCTTTCATTTAGTTTAGTTAATTGTTGATGATATATCGCTAAGAATGAGGGCTGGTCTTAGTTGGATATACATGCAATAAATGTTTGTGATGGCTATTGAATAGTTGTTAGTACTTGAGATGCTTAATTAGTAGAAATTTGAAATCTCTAAATTTGGTGTTACCCTTACACTTTATATGTGGTTGCTCTTTAGTTTCATTACTTTTTGTTACTTGTTCATGTTGAGGACAATCTGACATTCAAGTGTGGGGGTGAGGATATCCTTGATGATTTTACATGACTTGTCTTGTCCTCTATTTTATTTTTTTTTTAAAAAAAGAATTCTTTTGAAAGTTTGAATTTATTCGTGAGCATTGTCACAATTGGGTTAATTTGAACATGCAAAGGAGTGAATTTCATTAGGAATTGATTCTACGTTCTTTGAATGTTAGTAAATAGGTAAATATCTAGTTAGGTTACTTTACTTTAGGATGATAAAGAACTTGTGAGGAATTTGAGTCTCAATATTTGTCCTTCCAGAAGATAGTACATTTATTGTGATTTCATCTCTAGAACTTGTATTGAATCTTTTTTGAAGAGAGAAAATTTCCTTTACGTACATAAAAGACGATTAAGTCAAAGAGGATTATGAGTTGGGCTTAAGGCCTCTTGAGGTGACTGTTGGAGTAATTGAGTAATCGGTGCTACATTACCCATGTGTAGGGTACCTTAAAAGGGAACCTACAACAGCTCAAGGAAAAAAAACAATATCCTTTCATTCTTCATATTATTTATTGAATTACTTCGCACTAACTAAAGTATTTATCTATTATCAAAGTCCTTTTGATTTGTGTATAAAATGAAATAATATAGTGGAGAATGAGAAGAAGAACAAGCTTATGGTAGATAAGTTGCAATAGGTGGAATTGAGTGAAACACAAGCCTTTGAATATCTTGAGAAATGAGTGTGAACACTTGACTTGTGAGAAACATTCTATTGTGATTTATCTTTGCCAAATTAGTTACCTTGCCACTTGCATATTTCGAAGGTGGAAAAGATTTCAAAGAAAGTTTAGTTCTTGAAAGTTTGAATTGACTTCAATTTTGCAGTACTTACTATAAAAATCTTGCTTCTACGGTTTTCTTGAATTTCATTAATTTAGAATTCAAAATCTTCAGGACAAGATTTGATGCAAGTGTGGGGGTGTAATAATTCTCCAATTTTGGTATATTTTGAAGATATTTGGAGAGTTATATATGCAATTTTGAGATTACATTATTATAAGATCAAATCCAAGTGATGCATTACTTGTGGGATTTCGATTATAAATAACTTGCATTTAAAATTAAATAGAAATAGTTTGGCTTAGGAATAATACTAATAATAGTTTGCATTTATGAAAAGAAAAAAAATGCTAGATTATTTTGTTTTACCTTTTATTTTATTTGTTATGTGTTTCATTTTCTTTTCCTTGTTTCTCATATACCATGTGACGTTGGAATTGAAAAGAGGAAAAAAAAAAAAGACACATCAAATTTGGAATTGAAGGCATCAAAGGGATGACACCATTTTTGTGGGGAATGAATTAAAGCCCTAAGAAAGCAACGATGTAAAGGGCAGCAAGAGCCATGGGCAGACCCACATTGTGATTTGGGGGGGGGGGGGGGGGGCATTAATGTTTTCTTAATGGATCATTTTAGTGAATTTAGTTTGAATTTGCTGGAACGCATGGCGTGTTTAAATATGTGCAACTCTTTCTTGACATTTGACAAGAATAAGTTATGTGAACTTATTGGATTTTATCCTTCAAATTTTGATTTGAATGATCTTGTCATGCTTGAATATCAGCTCAACACGTATATTGTTGATGTGCAAAGTGATCCTGATTTTTTGGATTTGCAAGGAATAACTAATCTTGCCAAGAGAATGGTTGAAAAGGAAAAAAAACATTTTGTATATTCTTTGGTTTATTTACTTGTAAAGTTAGCATTAACTTTGTCTATAGCAACTACATCTATAGAAAGAGCATTTTCAGCTATGAAATATATCAAGATTGCACTTTGTAATCGGATGGGAGATAAATGGTTAAATGAGTGTTTAGTGCTTTATATTGAAAAAAAAAATGTATTTGATAACATTGATAATAAGGCAATTATGACGGAGTTCTAAAAAATAAGGCCTAAAAGGATGAAATTGTAATTATTTTTATTGTAATATACATTTTTTATTAAAAGAATCCCCCTAATGGTGCCCCCTTGAAAAAAATCCTGGATCCACCCCTGACGAGAGCAACGGTTGGAAAAGAGCATTGTTCATCATCATCAACATAAGGCACGCAAGGGACTAAGCAGAGAGCGATAATCGGAGGGTAACTTTGTCTCCACCTTTGCCGAACGGAAATGAGAGGCATGGCTAATTACTTTTCATTATCTTCTTCGGGAGCTTCACCATCTTCGTCCTCGAATGAGAAATAGAGAGACCAAAACAAGGAGGAAAGCATAGGCGCATCATTTTGGGGGGGTTCCTGTTCATTGTCTTCGTTGTGGCAGAAGAGACCACAATGCTAGGAGGCTGAAAATAGAGGAGCATTGGCAAATACACTATTCACTTTCTCTTCTTCATACTATGACAATAGCAATAGAGAGTTTTGCACCTTCATCTTCTTTGTGGAGACCCAATGAGAGGAAGAATCATTTGTTAGTTCTCTATGTTTTTTTATGATAACTAATAATTGTAAACCCAAGTTGAAGTTTGTCTTTGTAGAGTTAAAAAAACTTATTGTCAAAGCCAAATTTGAGTTTTAGTTGAAAAACTCGAGTTTGAACTTGACAGAGAGCAACTCAAGTTTTTTATAAACTTAAACAAACTCGAGTTTTGTTTAGGAAATTCGAGTTTAGATCATACAGAGAGCTCCTAAGTTTTTCAAGACAAAGCAAATCAGAGTTTAGTTTAATGAACTCCAATTTTGACAAAATAGAAGAAATCCAAGTTTTCCAAGCTTTGTTGGAAACTCAAGTTTGTGTTTGAAAACTCGAGTTTGTAACATACAAAGAGCTGAGCTCCATTGTAAGCTTGAGAAAACTCAAGTTGTGTTTTGAAAACTCCAGTTTGCATTTGCTAAAGTATTTTACATAGTTTTTCTCTTATGAGGAAACTCAAATTTAGTTTTTACAAACTCGAGTTTAGAACTTACAGAGAACAATTCAATATTTATAAAGATTTGAAAACTCCAGTTTTCTATTGCAAACTCCAGTTTAAACCATACAGAGAGTTTTCCAGTTTTTCCTAAGTTTTGTGGAAACTCAAGTTAGACTTTGTAAACTCGAGTTTGTGCCAAGCAGAGATCTTTGCTCTATTTAGACCTTTTTTGAAAAATCCAATTTTGAGCTTTTGGACTTAAAATATGTTTTCACTATAAATGTCCAAAACTCGAGTTAGTCACTTAATTACTCTAGTTTAGCCCTTATTCAAAACTTGCCTCGAAGATTAAATTGCGACATTCTTCTTTGGATGAAAAAAACTCGAGTTAGTTTATGGAAACTCAAGTTTAGGCTTCTATAGTATATTACAAACTCCAGTTTGGAAGAACAAACTCGAGTTTGTGTCGCAGAGTTTGAAAATCAAATCGCACGAATCTGTAAAACCTTTGTGTTTGATCTATATACTTCTTATCATCACTCATTACTATTCCTAACTATGTTTAATCAGTTTGTTAGTGAGTTTCAGATGATTTAAAGATTATTAAATGGAGATTTAGTCAAAAGTAAAAAAACAATGTCAGAACATTTATTGCAAAGTCCAGAAAGCTAGCATCCTTTTGGACAATCATTCTGCACACATTGCAAAAGGGATTAATGTTTTATTTCTCCATAAAAAAACTGCTCTTCCAACGGATTTATTCAAGGGAAGTCGACCATAAATCTTTGTGCACCTAGATTAATTGAAGAGTAGAGAGAGAAGAAACCAAAGAGTTCCCAATCATCTTAGCAAGTCTCCAACGGTTACATTGAAGAATCTAACAGTCATTTAATGCTCTGTCGATATATATAGAGCTGCATTCAAGTCTTCTCAACAACCAAGATTACGAAAATGAAAAGCATTCAAGTTTTCATCTACTCTTTCACTTTTCTACTGTTAAATATTTTTTGATACATTTGTACTTCAATATTTATCACTAAGAGAGAGTTTCATTGTATTAAAATCATTTATTTTAAAGAATATCAAGTCGTGGCACTTGTAGATTGAGAATATCATATTATAACTTGTAAGGCGGAGTGTATCCTAGTGAGAGTATAACTTTTGAGTACAAAGTGTGTAATTGATATTATGAGTTAGTGAAAAACCTAGAGAGTCTAGGGATTAGACGTAGGTCAAGGATTTGGACCAAACCAGTATAAATTCCTCTGCGTCAAGCTTCTCTTAACTCTCCTCTGTTCACTTCTGTTTTACTTCTATAAAACTGAGTAATTCGAAAAAGTTTTTAAAATCCCCAATTCACCCCCTCTTGGTGATTTACTCCATTTACATCATCTTCTTCCTTTTTAAATCTGAGGATAGTAGTCATGGGTTTGATGTCTATGAGTAAATGAGGCTTGTGCATTCACTATTCCTCATTTACTTCTTCCTCTTAGTCTGTAGACAATGAGAGTTGAGCAAGAATCAAAGTCACGAAGAGAGAAACAAGGGGAGGTAGCTGTACAGTTCAATCTTCATCCACTTCCCCAAGAACCCGTAACACTGCACCAGTTGGAGGCAGCAAGTTTTTGGCTAAGCTTGGTTTTATCTTCCTCTCTTCTTGATATGAATTTGAACTCTAAATCTTTATTTACTGAGATAAATTGGATTAAAGCCATGTGTGTCTAACTTTTTCTTTGCAACCTAAAGTACTATGAACTTGTTTGAGACTTAGAAGATGTTGCCACTAATTAGTTTTGGTTGATATTAATTCAATTTATTTAATCTTGTGTTTATTATTTATTGCTTAGTCATTGGCCACCATTAAGCATGTTTCGGGGTTCTATGATTGAACGTGACGAAGGGAATTTTAAATTGACCTTGGGATTAAATAATGTGGAATTAGATTTTAATCTAAGTTGTGTCTAGGATCGACAAATACTTAAAAGCTTTGCATAATCAAATTAGAGTGAGCCTGATTTGAATTGCATCTTAATTAATTGTGTGAGACATTACATAATTAATTGAGGTAGGTATATAAATTGACTAACATGCCTTTATAAACATTAATACTTTGCATTAGCTTATTAGGTTAAGCTAAAATTAATTTAGTAGGACGAAATCAAATAAACTAACAAGGGATTAGTGACTCTGGGTTATACTTCTTGATATTGGAATTCACTCGTTGTGCAAAGTCTTTGTTATTATTAGTTTATTATTTTGATTAAATTTTTTTCACTCATATTGAAAACAATTATGATTTATTCAACTTAAACAAAAATAGGAAATTTAGCACCTAATCACTAGTTTGACTGAGTCTCTGTAGGATGAAATTGATTCACCACTTATTATTTTTATGACCCGTACACCTATGGTGCTTAGTTAGATTTTGGTCGCATCAACATCAACCTACTTCAATGAGCAAGTTATATAATAATCTTTGCATATATTCCAACTCTGATGTTCAACCTATAAAGAAGATCACTGTGAGAGATATATATTAAGGGAGAGGTTAATTTGAATCTCTCGCTAGAGAGAGAAGTCTACTCCTATACCCCAAGAGTTAGGTCAGTTTTTAATCACTATCAAGTGAATGATGGTCATTGTTAAACCAAGGGGGCTATAGTTTGTATAAGCATGTTGCTTTTATATGATTAATACATGACTGTTCATCTTTTCTATAATATTTTCTCTCATTGCTATTGTTTATCACTCTAGTCCTATTTATAAGTCCATTTTAACTCAATTACACATATCAATGAGAGGTAGTTAGCTCAATAATAATGAGGTAAATTTTCAACTTTGCCCTCATTTATGAATGTATATCTTTCAACTATTTCTTCTCTCCCTATTTTTATTGGTACAATTAATATAGGTAAAATTGTTACAATTTCATTTATAAACTGAAAAACACTTATAAATATAACCAAATTTTTTAATTAAAAGAGACATATAAATAAAACCTAGTTGGTACATAGTATCACAATTTTTTGGGCCTAATTATTATATGCCATCCTTTCTTTATTTTGGGTTTCAACCAAACAAAATTATCCAGGTATTCTTACCTCTAATGATGCGTTTTCTTGGAGAGCAGCCCTAGGTTTTTGTTTCAAATTCAGCTTGTATCCGCTACCCTCCTATGTAGAAAAACAGTGGTGTTTTGACCCTTGCTGATGCCTTTTTTCTTTTCTTTATTTTAGACAAATATTTACAAGTACAGAATGGAACTAAAAAGATATTTTATGATACTGACTGATACTAAAAAAAATACGTCATGATCTTAAAAATTATTTTAGAATCTTCAAAAAATATTTCTGGATACTGAATGGTACTAAAAAGATAGTTTAGAATACTGACTGGTATTGAAAAAATATCTCATAATCTCTTGAAAAAATATTTTAGGATACTAACTAATACTAAAAATATACTGCAAGATATTTTTTCAGATCCTAAAATATTTTTTCAAGATCATAAAGTAGTTTTTCAGAGATCTTGAGGTATTTTTTCAATACTACTGAGTATTCTAAAGTATTTTTTTTGTACCAGATAGTACCCTAAAATATTTTTTCAAGATCTTAAAATATTTTTAAGATCATGACGTATTTTTTTAGTAACAGTTAGTATCCTAAAATATCTTTTTAGTTCCATTCAATACTTTTAAATATTTTTTCAAAAAAAAAAAAGAAAAGAAAAAAGGCATCAATAAGGGCCAAAACGCCACCGTTTTTCTGCATAGGAGGGCAGCGGACACTAGATACAAGCCGAATCCTTTTGTTTTGCAGCTTCTCTTGTAGTTGTCTCCGCCACAAGATAGTCGCCTTTAAGATCGCAGAAGGCCGAGTAGAAGAAGCGGCTAGGAAAACCACCCTTTCACGCCTTCACAATCGCAGAAGTTTGACGACAAGAAGCCACTGGAGAAGGCACTGGTGGAAAGAAAGCCCAACACCTTCAAGATCATCTACCGTCTCTGATCGTCGTCGCTGCGGTTGAAGTCTGTGTCGAAGCTAGCGGCAGAGCGCCGTAATTTTCTTTTTCACATCGCCGTCCATCATAGATCCGCACTTGCGTTTGCAGGTGTTAAAATCTTGTTGCATTCATGATGGCGCACCCTATTTCATGGCATTGTTGTTCTCCCTGTTAAAGAAAGATTGTGTGTCACGGTGCACCCTATTATTCTAACAGAAAAACTTCAAGGTTCCGCAAGAGATCAGGCTACGTTATCCTTATTGTTGTTAAGTAGTACTACTGGTGGTTGTTTTGTTACTTTCTGCATTTACAAAAATACATTTCAGCAGCTTTAATTGCTTGTTCAATGTTTGCCAATGAAACAATGCGCCAAGTGTGTTATGTCAAGCATGAATTGTTAATTAGGGCATAAATAAATGGCACTAGACTAATCCTATGAGGCCATTAGAGTTAGTTAGGAGTTGGTTAGGACATGGCACTAGACTAATCCTATGAGGCCATTAGAGTTAGTTAGGAGTTGGTTAGGATAGCTAGGTTGTTATAACTGATTTGTATTGTTTAAGTCTAAGGCCATACTCTATATAAAGGGAGAGCCTAGGCTAAATGACTCATGTATGTTCAGATATTGTGTATGAATGGAATGAGCAACACAACAGTGTTGTTTTGAATGTGTCTTCTCCCCTAATCTCCTAATTCTCTACAACCTTCACAACAGTGGTATCAGAGCAGTCATCCTCCTCCCCCGCTGTATAATCTCTGAAATTCTTGAAGATAATCTCTGGTCCATTCTCCTTCTTCGGTCCAGTTTTTTATTTCAAGATTTACCAAAAAAGAAAAAAATAGTCAAGAAAATTGAAAAAGAAAATTTTAGTCTTGCATCTCTGCCTCATCTATAAAGTGTTTGAAACCTTCTATCACGTCAAAATAAATCCAGTATTGTATTTTGGTTTCAGCGACGGGACCCGATTTCTCATTTGTACTGAACGATTCTTGGTTTCATTCGAACCTGCGCTTTGTTCTTCTGTTCGACTGGTTCTTCATCGGACAGTGGGTTTTGAATTCACCACCAACTCAAAAACAATACCAAGGTGAACCACAGTCATCGAGACGCGGAAAACCAAGAGCGGTTCTTGATTTTGGGATTTGCGTCATTGATTAACATAGTCAGTCTGGACAAGTTGCACAAGTCTAGTTTTGTAGTTGGTTTTTTTACCGTTGACTCCGGCCGTTATCTGTTTCGTCTGATTCTGGCTGTGGTTGTCCATTAAATGCTAAGTCTTGGCAGTTAGCAAGAGTTATGGCGTCACTCTGTCTATCAAAATTCTGGGTCTTGCTTTCACCATCGAAAATTCGGATTCTTGGTATGCTCGCGTCTTCAGATATATTTCAAGTCCTGGGTATCGATCGGATTTTGGGTTAATTTTCTAAGCGTCGGTTTGTAATTCCTGTTCGTCCGAAATCCTGAATTCCATCAATTGGTTTGGTATCATTTTCGTCTGATTTCATTGAGTGGGGCATCGGATTCTGCATGATTGTCTGCCCCAATGGATTCTGGGTAATCATTATCTTACATTGTCGACTGATTCTGAGATTTGAAATTTGCCAATATCAAAGATGACGTGGCAAGAAGGCAATGTGTCCTAATGAGTTTTTTTCTATTAAAAAAAATTCCTTCTGTTGGTATGGGACAATGGGAAGGAAACTAAGAAATTCTTCATCAATCATTGGTGTGTTCTTTGAGAAACGACTAACCGGAGAGGGCTACCTACGAAGGATTCTTTCCGGAGGGGTTGACCGACAAGAAGTTGAGTAAAGCGCCGTGTAAAGCATCGTGGAGTGAAGTCGTCAGGAAGTAGGCTCTCGAATGGATGTTTTTGATTGATTTAGATTTGTAATTTTGAGTTTTGTAATTTTTGTTCTTTAGGTTTATGTTTTGTTGTTTCACATCCTTGAGGGCAAGGATGTTTTGGGAATGGGGGTATTGATATGTAAACCATAAATAAATTGATTAGTTAGGATTAGTTAGTTAGTTAGGGAATTAGGAATTAGTTAGTTGTTAATGAATCTTGAGATTGGGTCTTGAGTTGTTGCCTATATAAGCCATACAAGTCTATATTCTATCCATGTGTTGTAGTGAATGTGATGTATGAATGAAATGCACAGTGATGTGATTCTGTGATTTCTCTCCTCTCTCTCTTGTTTCTCTTCTCACTCCCTTTGAATTTCTATTCTTTCCCCTCTGAATTCTTAATTTCTCTACTCTAAACCTATCAGAATATCGCCTTGCCCTTCTAGCTTGCTTTGGGCCACCATTCGAATCTCCTATGGCTGATTTCAAGCGCCTCTACCAAAAGGACTCCTTAGACGATTACAATGATGACTTTGACACACTACAATGTAAGTTGCACCTCCAGGAAGACTATGTGATTCAGGCTTACATTGAGGGTCTTCGTAGGGATTGTGCACATCAAGTTCGACTCCAACGACCACATACGTTGTTAGAAGCAAGGCGTATTGCCAAGATATATGAGTACAATCTACAAGATGAATCTAATAATAAGACTACACAACGTCGTGGGAGTGGTGACACCTTTGGTTCATCATCGAGGTGGAAGAACTCCACAAATCAGTTGGGATCCAATACCGTGATCGAGGCTACTTCACGTGCTAGCTTTCAACCTAGGTCTACAGGATCTTATGCATCCTTCAATAGTAATACCAATGCTGGATCTTCCACTCTTTCCACAGCTCGTACCGGTATGTCACAAGCAAAAGGGTCGACATCAGGTAAGGGTGAGGATTTTGATGAACTTAGGGCAAAGAGACTTTGCTTCTATTGCTGCAACCCCTATTCTCAGAACCACACGTGCCTACAAAAGCAGAAACTACAACTTCAAATGATAGAATTGGATTCAGATAAAGTAGAGGAGGGGGAGGCCATACTAGAAGAGGACAATGAACCATTGCAAGGGCCTTCTATTGATAATGAGGAATGCTTGCAGATCTCACTTCATGCGATTCAAGGTAATGTAGGTATTGTTTCTATGAGGATTCCAGGGTATATGGGTCGTCGACCAGTGCAAATTCTAATTGATAATGGGGCTTCACATGGCTACCTTGATTAAAAATTGGCTTGTCGATTGGGATGGAAAAGAAGTGCATAGTATGAAGGTGAAGTAGAGGTAGCGGGAGGAGCTAAATTGAAGATCTATGGTATTTTAAGGAGTTTCAAGTGGAAAATTCAAGGTAGGGACTTCACATTTGATTTGTGAGTCATAGAGATAAATACCTATGACATAGTTCTTGGATTGCATTGGTTACAGGAGGTTATGCACCATGCCTCTTGGAACTATGATGATTTGTCCATGACATTCATGTATAAGGGGACCAGTTGTACCTTGAAACCTGCATCTGCATCTACTTGCAAGGTAACTCGAAGAATTAATGGTAATGTGACAAAGGGAGGTCAGCTTTTTATGTTGCAAACTCAGAGTGAATTGGGAACACAACCATATACATTGAAGAATAGTTCCAAGGAAGCTATGGGTGGCATTCAACAATTGTTAAAAGAATTTAGAGATGTTTTTGTTTAACCTCATTCATTACCACCTCTACGTGAAGGACATAACCATGCTATAACTTTGAGTGAAAATGCAGATCCGGTAAACCTCTGCCCTTATCGTTATCCTTCCATTCAAAAGGATGAGATAGAGAGGCAAGTGAAGGGGTTGCTAGAAACAGGGGTCATTCAAGAGAGTACCTCACCTTTTGCATCTCCTATTGTATTGGTGAAAAAGAAAGATGGGTCATGGCGTATGTGCATCGACTACAGGGAACTTAATAAGGTCACAATCAAAAATAAATATCCAATTCCCTTGGTCGAAAAGTTATTGGATGAACTCAAGGAAGCTCGATGGTTCACTAAATTGGATCTTAGGGCTGGTTATCATCAAATCCGGATGGAGCCTTATGATTCATTCAAAACAGCATTTCGTACTCACTCTGGACATTATGAGTGGCTAGTAACGCCATTTGGACTCGCCAATGCTCCAGCCACATTTCAAGATGCCATGAACTCTATTTTTCAAGAGCATTTGAGGAGGTTTGTGCTTGTCTTCTTTGATGACGTTTTGGTCTATAGCTCTAGCATGTTTTTGCACCTTCAACATCTTAGGACCATTCTGGAAATTCTGAGACAGCACCAAATTTTGTGAAAGAGAGCAAGTGCACCTTTGCAGCCACCACGGTAGAGTATTTGGGTCATATCATTGAGAATGGGGTTGTCTCCACGGACCCACAAAAGATAAAATTTGTCCTAGAATGGCCTGAACCATCAACAATCAGACAGCTTCGATCCTTTTTGGGCTTGGCCAGGTACTATAGACGCTTTATTCAAGGATATGGGGTGTTAGCTAAGCCTTTGACTAATTTGCTGAAGAAAGATCAGTTCAAATGGACGCCTGAAGCTGCTGCTACCTTCCAAAAACTGAAGGAAACACTGAGTTCAGCACCTGTTCTTGCACTTCCAGATTTTTCTAAGCCTTTTGTGGTGGAAACTGATGAGTGTAGCACTAGAATTAGGGTTGTTCTGATGCAAGGAGGTCAGCCATTAGCATTTTTTAGCAAGGGATTAGCACCTAAACATCATGCTTTGTCTATCTATGAGAAGGAATTGTTGGATGTAGTGCATGCTATTGAGCATTGGCACCAATATCTAGAGGGAAGGCATTTTATAATCAAAACAGATCAGCAAAGCTTAAAATATTTGTTGGACCAAAAGTTGAAGACTTCTTTCCAAATGTATTGGGTATCTAAGCTCATGGGATATGACTATGAGATTCAATACAAAAAGGGAAGTAATAATAATGTTGCTGATGCTCTTTCTAGAATGGAGAAAATGGAGGTATTTCAGATTTCTCTTTCAACATGTTCTGAAAATTTGTTGCTAGAAATTCAAAATAGTTGGCAAACAGATTCAGAAGTGTTGGAATTGATTGACAACCTTAAAGCCAATAATGGAGTTGCTGGAAAATTTACTTGGCATTAAGAGTTGTTGAGAAGGGGAAGCCGTTTGGTAGTGGGAAATGATTCCACAGTGAAGCACAAGATTCTAGAATGGCTTCATGCTTCTTCTCAAGGGGGACACTCAGGAATCCATGCTACATATCAAAGGGTTAAGACTCTTTTCTGGTGGAGGCACTTGTTTGATGATGTGAGGGACTTTATTAAACATTGCGATGTTTGTGCTAGATGCAAGTATGAGACAGTAGCCTATCCGAGGTTGTTGCAACCTTTACCTATTCCTAGCAAGGTTTGGGAAAGCATTACTATGGACTTTATTACAGGTCTTCCAAAATCTCATAGGAAAGATACCATTTGGGTAATTGTAGATCGCTTGAGCAAATATGGGCATTTTATTAGCCTCTCTCACCCATTTTCAGCTTCGACGTTATCTCAACAATTCATGGATAGTATCTACCGGTTACACGGGGCACCAATTGAGATTATTTCTAATCGTGATCTTATCTTTATAAGCAATTTTTGGCAAGAGTTCCTCAAAGTACTCAAGGTGGATCAGAAGTTATATTCTTCATACCATCCTCAAACGGATGGACAAATGGAGGTATTAAATAGATGTCTAAAGACTTATCTACGTTGCATGAGTTGGGAGCTTCCCAAAGAGTGGGCTAAATGGTTACATATGGCGGAATGGTGGTATAATACCACTTATCACTCTTCTACTAGGTCTACTCCTCATGAGTTACTATATGGGTAGCAACCTCCATTGTATGTACCCTATCTCCCTAGATCAGCAGTAGTTGAAGCGGTGGATAGATCATTTGTGGCACGAGAGCAAGCCTTATTAGTGGCTAAACATCATCTCTCACGTGCTATTAATATGATGAAACAGAGGGTTGATTCTCATAGAACAGATCATGTGTTTCAAGAGGGTCAATGGGTGTTTCTGAAACTTCAACCCTATAGGCAAATTTCAGCAGCATCTAGGAGCAGTCAAAAATTAGCTCCAAGGTTTTTTGGACCCTATCGGATTAAGCAACGAGTAGGGGCAGTCGCTTATAAGTTGGACTTGCCTGTGGAGACACGTATTCATGATACATTCCACATTTCATTACTGAAATTGTGCCCTGATCCATCGGTCATGGTTCGGCATCCACCAGAAAATTGGTCGGAATTGCCAAGTTCTAAAGAACCTGAACAGATTTTGCAGCGAAGAATGGGAAGGAGAAAAGGTAGGATTGTCACTGAAATCCTAGTTAAATGGAAGCAGCTACCAGAGGAGGAAGCATCTTGGATGTTGCTATATTAGTTCCAGCAACAATTTCCCAGTTTTATCATAGCTGACCCTTGAGGACAAGGGACCTTGAGGGGGGTATTGTTATGTAAAGCATGAATTGTTAATTAGGGCATAAATAAATGGCACTAGACTAATCCTATGAGGCCATTAGAGTTAGTTAGGAGTTGGTTAGGACATGGCACTAGACTAATCCTATGAGGCCATTAGAGTTAGTTAGGAGTTGGTTAGGATAGCTAGGTTGTTATAACTGATTTGTATTGTTTAAGTCTAAGGCCATACTCTATATAAAGGGAGAGCCTAGGCTAAATGACTCATGTATGTTCAGATATTGTGTATGAATGGAATGAGCAACACAACAGTGTTGTTTTGAATGTGTTTTCTCCCCTAATCTCCTAATTCTCTACAACCTTCACAACAAAGTGCGTAGCATATTAAAATTCTTGTTCCAAGCGTCGTCTTCTGTTCAAACCTTTCTAGTGGATATGGAGGAGACATTGGTCTGTGATAAATCCCTGCTATATTCGCTTATTTGATTTCATTATCCCAGTATTGATTGCCTCTATAACCATCTTTTTGAGGACATTTTGCGGACCTGCAGAGCACACACATGCTTTTGCCCTGTATCTTGTGGTGAAGGGATCATACATGCCTTTGGTCTGGTTTCAAAATTAATTTCTAGTAGTTGTGAGGCCCCTGATATACTTTGGTTTAGTGTTTTAAGGTTCTTCACTTTGGGTGATTGAATTGTTAGTCCTTTCCAGCTTATTGATTCATCCGAGTAACTCATTTGCATTAAGGAATAATTTCTCCAAGTCAGCGATACTCATTTTTGTGACAGGCACACTTTTTGAACTGAGTTGTTATTGTAATCTAAAACTCTTTAAGGAGACCCACTTGGCCATACTTCAATGATTATAGCCTTCAAGTTACATTCATGTGCATTGAAGTCAGAGTTTGAAGAGAAAAGCTCATATGAACCATCCAAGTGGTTGACATCAACGAGAAATATATGGGATTAGATCCCACAATTTATGAAAGATGTGAAACTGCTGTTACTTAATAAGGATCAACAATCTTGGAAGGCGAGAAGGATCATGACAGTATTGGGGAATGTAGTCATATACAGTGCATGATCATATATTTTAATGAGCGATGAAGATTGCAAATAGAAGAGGTTCCGGATACTGTAAGAGAAGCATGACAGTAGATATGGAGAAGATTATTTTGAAAAAATCTTTATATTGTGAATTGAAATTGTTTGGTTTGATTCACCTTAACCCTCTCGTTTTTGTGTGGCAAGTTGACAATGAGTTTAAGAGATGTCAACTTGAGGGGTGTGTTTGAAATTAAATCAATTGATTGAAATCCTAGTCTATATAAATGGTCATAATTGATGTGTTTAGTGTATAGAACACTAAGATTCACACTATGTTAAGAGAGATGTTAATGTGAGTCTTTCTCTAGAAAGAGAAGTCCTCTCATAAATCCCTAGAGTTATGGTAAGTTGTTAATTACCCTTAAATACAGATAGTCATTGTTAAAACAAGAAAGTTATATTTTCTATGAGCATATTGTTTTTATGTGGTTAATACATGATTTTTCATTTTCATCGTAATGTTTCCTTTAATTGCTATTGTTTACAATCATCATAGACTTCTTTCTCAAATATTTACATACAAAAACAAAATCCTATTGGGCATTAAATTGGTTGGGGAAGTGGTTTAACGAACAGTGGGTTTAGATAAGGCCAACTTGGGGTTGGACCAGCCCTATTAAAATAATACAATATAATTGACAATAACAAAATAGAATAACATTAATAATTACGAATAGGAAAAAAAACAAAAATAAAAAACAACAGTAATTTAATTGTAACAAAAAAAATACAACAATATTAAGAAAATTCATCCTTACAATCCTTCAATCACTAACATTAATAATATTACATTTGGTATAAAAATACTTGGTTATAATAAATATTTTAATAAAAGTAATATTTAAAATTATACTTATTAATGCTACCATCAGTTTCTTGTTTGAATCTCTATGTTTCCAAGAATTGAAGCTGGAACATAGTCTGACTATAGTATTTATTTGGAGTTATCTATGCGTATACTCATTATTTCATTTTTGAATAACTCGATGCTATAAATATTTTGTACATCAAAACTATAGTATTTCTTTTACCGCTAAATCCATGTGACTTACTTTCATTGAGGTAAAGTTCAAATCTAGGATCCAATTTAGAGAAAAATAATTAAGAACAAAAGACCTTATAAATTTAAATTACTCCTATATAAGTTCGTGAAAATAATGTGTTAAAAAGTAAATCATAATTTGAGAACTGACCTGTTGAATACCTTCAACTCGTTGCAGCCAACCATTGAGTTGATGAGATACTTTCATCTCTGGATTGTTCTCAGATTCTTTTATTTGAGCTTCCGCATCTTTCTTAATGTCTTCAAGCTTCTTCCTTTTATCTTGCAGCAGCTGCAGATTGTTTTCCAAATGAAAGACCAAATCAGCTTCTCTTTCGACGCAGCCACAGAAACACTTGGCAGCATCCCATATGACTCCAATAAAGGAACATGGATCCATGTTAGGGTTGAAGTTGAACAGATCTGAGATGAGATGTTGAGGAAGATCCAACTGAGAGTCAACTTCTTGTGTCTCGTATGTCAATGTATAAAAGCCAACTCCCGCTATAATAGAGAGAGATAGCATTCTTTTAATCAAGTAATAAAACTTAAGATATGTATGGCGATAATTCGCACACCGTGTAGTGAAAAGAAAATAAATAAATAAAGAAATAGCACACCATGGTGCCCAGGAAATTTCTGCATAGCGAAAATTTCAAACCAGTCACTATCCGCGTGAAGCCCATTGTAGCAGGTGCAGGCCAATAATGGAATTTCATTTGGCCCAAAAAATGCGTAGTGATGAGCCGATATCAACATTTATAAATTATAAATGGAAATAAGGAGGGCGGCCTTTTTAAGCTGGGTAAAAAAAAACATCTATTTTTTAATATCAAGCCCATGAGTGTACAGGTCATGAGCTACGGGTCTAGGTTGTTCTTCTAACGCCAGAAGCCACTTTTATAAATTTTAACTTTTTTTTTTGTGTTTTTTTTAAAAAATATAATTAGTAAATTATAACAATGAAAGTTATAATTTAACAAATAAATGTTGTTAATTTTAAACTTTAAACAACATGTATCATATAACAAATAAAGTCTATCAAAGGTGAGCAATTGTCGACATACCATAGTTACAAATAATTGATAAAAAGAATTAACAAAATTAAAAATACTTCTTATAAAATATCTTGAAAAGTGTAAATAGTCAAAAAAAAAAAAACAACACAAGATATGAATAAAATAATCACTAGAAAATAAGTCAAAAAATACAAAATTAGTAAAGATAATTATGAAATAAGAACTATGAGTCTCAATTATAAGTTTTTAATTTTTAGGATTCTTAATACAAGATGTTCTTATGAAATTTAATTATAAACAAGATAATAACAACTAAATATTTGCAACATCATTAACAAAGTATAAAAAAAGAAATAATACTACTTCCGATCCTAATTATAAGACAAAGTTGACTTTTTTTGGAGGAATTAAAGAAACTAAATAAGTTATTTAATCATTTCATATGTTATTTATTCTTATATTATATATTAGTTTATTAGTCAAATTAATTATTTTGAAGAAAAAAATAAAAATAAAAATACTCTAAAGTAATTTAATTAACTTCCTTAATCTCTGCAAAAAAAAGTCAACCATGTTTTATAATTAAAATAAAAGAGAATATTATTATCATATAAATAATTTTTTTAAAAAATAAAAATATGGGTCTAAAAGGGCTGATCCTATACCCTTTTAGGTCCTTGGCCTTACAGGGCTAGTTTTCTTAGGCCCACTTTCACTTTTGAGGTAAAAATTTTAAACCCAACTCTTGTAAATTCAAGGCTTCAAGCAAGCATGTTTCTAGGATTTATTTATAATTGTAAAATGCTACTTGCTTTGATGTGATACCGGCCATTGGTAAAACATATTATTGGTTAGTATTAATTAGTTATGAAACATGGACTAGCCATTGAACCAGTTGAGGTAGTGAGTCATACCAAAGTCAAATTGGAGCTAACCTAAGACTAGACTGATGATAAAGTGTAGGTTTTCAGGGTTATTAGTATGAAATTATAAAAAAATAAAAAAATATATTTAAATTATTTTTTAAATAAAAAATATTGAACCGGTCAAACCAGATGAAATAATCTATTTAGATGACTGGTTCTCCAGTTTCAAGTCAAATGGGCCAGTTCGGTTTGGTTTGGTTTTGATAACTATGCTCTTCATAAGTAATTGTGGTGTTTATTTATCAAGGTTCTGAAAACCGGACCGGTCATTGAACCGGTGGGATTACTAGGTTAAGGGTCAATGGGTCAGACCGGAGTCAAACCGGTATTAATTAAAAAATCTAATTTATTTAAAATAGTAAAAAATATTTATATCTTAATAATAAAAAATATTTTAGGGAAATATGGGAGGATGTGTAATATAGAAAGATGTGTAATTTTATATTAGTTTTTTTAAAAAAGAAGAGATCACATGGGCTTGACTTGTCTTGGCAAAACATGAGATGATGAGAATAGGAGATTTGTCTTTATTAGTTTTATTCACAGAGAGAAACCATCGATTAGGGGAGAGGGTGGTGTTTGTCAGAGATATTTCTCCAATCTCCACACTCCACAGCTCTCGGTCATCTTCTTCACAGTTTGAGATTTACTCAGGCAAACTCATGGCACCGCCGTCGACGGACACCTTTTTCAGCCTTATGAACTCATGAACAAAACACCGTTTGAGTCTCCAGTCTCTAATGGAGAGGGTTGGAGACGAGTTCGAACACAAAGGAGAAGGTGAAGATGATTTGCCGACGCCGATGCTCCATCTCGATTTCCTTATTAAGAACCTAGCTCTTTTTTCAGATCTATGTGTATTTCTCGAACCCAACTCTTTTTTCAGATCTGTGTATTTCTGGATCTCTGCTTCTCCATTTCTTTTCTTCGTCAACTCGGCCGGTTCAAGCTAAGTTTGACGAGTTGACCCGGGGACACCGGGTTAACGCGGGTCTAACATAACTCGGACCCGCTTTCCGGCCGATTGGCCGGTTTCCGGTCTAAACCGGCCGGTCTAGTCCAGGTTCCTAAACCATGTTATTTGTATACCTAATTATTTCCTTTATCCAACTTTTTATTTACATAATTTAATTATCTGTATTCTTTTGTTTAAAATAATTTAACACTAAAATATTCGGATTTCCTTTTTCTTTATCGGATTTCCTTTGAACTATTCAAAACATATAAACAATTAGGATAGCGTAGTACATATTAGTTAAGTGCTGAAGTCTAAATTTGTTGTAAAGTTTTGAAATCAAACATTGTTTTCATTTTTCATTAAAAATTTGGCGGTGAATATCAATTTTTTGGTTATCAACATTAATTTTGTTATAATATAGGACAACATTTCAAAAAAAAAATTAATGCAATATTACTCCTGTGAAAACAATTTCTGAGATAAATTTATACCTTAATTCTTTTGGCTTATACCACCAAACATGAAACATGTTAGTATTATAATTATATTTTATATTAATATAAATCTTCAACCATTTGATGATAACACAATAATTATGCTTAACTTAAATTTTTTGAAATAAAAAATTATTTAAATTTCGGTAGATGCTAAATGATGTAAATAGCTAATTTATAAGGGAAATTTGAAAAATATCTTCATACTTTCGTTTTTAAAGAATTATTTATTAAATTTATAACAAAGTTCATACTCAACGAACAAAAATAAAAACTCAATTCAATCAAGTATCATTAATTTTTATGATGTAATATTTGAACTTTTTTTAAGACATTTTCAATTTTATCTAGAAACTCATTTTCATTTTTAACATAAACTATCAAAACTGAATGTTAAAAATCAAGTTTTAATTAAAATCAAAGCGGCGGACCTAGCTAGGAGCTTTCATTGTTTTTTTGTTTTTGTTTTTTGGGTGGGAGATATTTTATTACTTTTAAAAATAGGGTTAAGGTGCAAATAGGCCAACAAATTATTACCCGAAGAGCATCTGGTACAAAAAAGTATTGAGGGTACCTTAATTATTAATGAACAATTAAAAAGTGAAAAAAAAAGTACCAAATAACAATTAAAAAATAGCAACTATCACAATTACGTTAAAATATTATGCACTGGTGGAGGATGGTGGCAGAGACGCTGGAGAAAAGAGCATTTATGTCTTCTTGTTGGGTAAGGAAAACTCTCATAGAGATGGGATCTACGCAAGCAGGCGTCGTGGCAGCAGCAACTGCTGCCTATGGCATCAAAGGGACGGAACCAGGGTATAAGACGAGTATCGGTCGAAGGTTGTGGACTGCTGGATTTGTTTTTCGGTGTGTGATTCTCGTCCTGAAGCTACATACGGACCTTGATGAGTTCAAGAAAGTGAGTGAAACACCCAGCAACATTGGAAGCTTAGGAGACGCCGACGTCGCCAACACTGTGACAATCAATGGAAGATAAAAACGAGAGGGAGACACTAAGACAATGACGGGGTAGTTTAACGGCTAAGACACTAAGACAACAATGGCAGTTTCACTTTTTGTGTGTGTGTGTGTGTGTGTTTTTTTTTTTTTAATTGTTCATTGATAATTAATATACCCTCAATACTTTTTTGTGCTAGATGTTCCTATCTCTCTCGACACCTCCTCTAGATAATGGTTGGTCCAACTCCGTCAAAGTCAGGCATCTTGTCAATTCTCCGGCATCGGTAGTCTGGCGAGTAAGCAACTCTCTCGTTAGTGACTGTAACTCCAGGCAGGAGTCTTACCCATGGAAACTCTTATTCAAGAGATGGCATTGGGAATCTGTTTCAAAACTTCGTCATTGAGAGCAACTAACAGCCATTATTATGAGGCTTATAGATGGAGAACCCGGTTCCCCATGTGTAACATACTTGAATGATTGAAACTCTGTTTATGATTATGCTATGGCCATGAGTATGATGCATGAAACATTGAGCATGCAGAATTGTCATTATGTTAACATAAACTTGTATAAGGCAAGTACATCATGTACGAGTACCTGATATCCATCCATATTGAGGCATATTATATGTATTAGAACATCATACATCATTATATCTTGTATATTAGTATATTATATATTATATCTCCTATTTTTTATATGCCGGAAATAAAGATAAAACCTAAATACAGGAAAATAAAGAATCAAAATATGCTAAAATCTCCATCAGGAACAATCAATTGATAATTTGTTGTCTCCAATGGCTTGCTTTAGAGCCCTCTTTACAAGAAAATATGCCATGACATTGCGTATCTTCTTATTTGTGGGATTTCCACTTTCTAAGAACGTTGAATCATGCTTCTGATTTTAGAGACGATCACTCCCCAGTCTTCATGAGTTCCCAGAACCTCATTGAGATATCAGACTTCATCCTACCTCACCTTCTTTCTAACTGAATTGAAAACCTTCTTGCCAGGAGTCGGAGATGTATGTTTCCCTCTTTCACGACATCTCCGCACAAAGTTTTACCAAATTATAGATGTAGCTACTAGTGAATTTTCACCCCGTGCATATTAGTAGATGTATGAAGCATGCATCCCGAAATTGCAGTTGCTCATGACAAAATCATATTCAACTTTGCTTCAGATCTATTATGGGTAGTTTCATAACCGTATTGACATAGAAGCCAACATATATTGAAGAAAAAACCCGCTAAGTCCTAATTTGTTCTTTAGGTTTTTTGTTTGCCCAGGAAATCCAATCTTCATTAAGCCAAACTAAAGCATGCCCAACATAGTCTGTATGAGTTCAGGAAAATAAAACAACAAGAACATAAAATCGAAAAACTAAGAACATGATAACATTATCCATGGCCATCAGCAATTCTTGAAGCATCTTTCTACAGAAGACTCCACAAGAGAGATGGAGGTCTCAGCATCCAATCCAGAGGATATGACCCTACGATGAAACTTTAGCCATCCAGTTGGCCACTAAGTTTCTTTCACTGAAAATCCCCGAAGAACAGTGGCTTCATATAAGTTTCCTCTGTTCGAGGAATTTCTAATTAAAATATCACTGTTCCATTCAGGAGATATGCAATGAGTATTGATGCAATTAACCAGAGCTAAATTATCCAGTTCAAACGCTTCATCTTCTAGCTAATTGCCAACTGCGTATTTAACAATTTCAGTTAGAGCCAAGACTTTCATCATAAATGGAGACTATGAATTTACAATCTTGTTCTGCCCATACAGAATCCAACCATTTGCATCACGAACCACAAAGGCTACAGCCGAGCATCCATTATCATCAATAAATACTCCATCAGAATTAATATTCAAGAAATTACCTTCAGGTGGCTTCCATTTAGATTTCTGCCATGAATCCGGATTCTGAGCCATATCTGCATCTCTCTTTTGTTTAAACTAGCTATTCGGCTCTCAAAACTCCTGTGAGGAGGCACCCGCTTGATTAAAGACAAACTCAGATTAGGCTTTATATTTTGATATATTAAAGCACATCGGCCATTCCAAAGTTGCAATAAAATTATAGCTAAAAATAAAGAGCCCTGTGCCATTCGAATACACCTTTACAAGTAAAATATCCAGCAATCCATTGCTTCAAATCCATCAAATCATCATCACTAAACCTGAAAGAGAAACAACTTCCGAAGCACACACGATGCACCCACTCACATTGAAAAAATAAAAGGCAAGCAGATTCACTTTTAGAATTACAAGGAAACCACAAGTTAGTCACAGTACAATAGTACATCGCCTTTTATCCAGATTCACCTTAGTAGGTAATGCATTTGACAGCAATCTCCACATGAAAATTCTTGACCTTGTAAGGTACTTATAATTTCCAAACAGTTTCCACATATCCTTAAGTGTTTTTTTGTTCAAACACATATCCTTAATAAAAGAATAGGACAATTTAGGAACATATATGCCCCATTTGGTATGGCAGAAGAGTTTTTATGGAATTGGGGGTGGAAATAGAAGTGTGTTTGGTATGTAGATGGAAGTATGATACAATTTTCAATTAATCCATTAATTTTAAATTTGAAGTGACCAATATACAATATACCACTCTCAAAAAATCCCTGGCCTCTCCAAAAACAGGCAAAACAATCCCACCACCATCGACCTCCACAGAAAGCCACCGTAAAAGTTGCTAGCAACCATGCTAGAAATCGCCAGCTGCCATGGAGGAAGATGATTACAAGAAATAGAATCACCATAAGTTAGAATTCAAACCAAATCAAGCAAGAAAAGAACTAAACATCAAAGGAGCTAGAAAGAACAACCAAAAAGAAGAAATCATGAAAGAAATCAAAGAAACCAGAAGCCATCCTCCACCAGAGGAGGAGGAGACAACGAATGGAACCATCTGAATTAGCCGCTCTGTCATGCTGCTTTCCGAACTGGTGACCGATGACTCTATTGATTTTACGACTAGAAAACTTTTCATTGAAGAGATAGAAATAAGTGATGAGAACAACAAATATCGGACTAGAAAAGATTCTGATTTGGAGCAGGGAAAGGTTGTAATTGGATAGCTGTTGGAGAAGAAGTTAAGAGGAAGAATGAGATGACAGAACGAAGAGGGGTGAGGGGGTTGAAGAAAAAGACAGACAACATCGCTTGAGGAGGATGGCCTTCACCATCACTGGAGGAGAAGGATCTTTGTCATCGCCGGTAGAGGACTGCCGCTGTCACTGGTGGTGGACCATCATGGAACCAGAACTCAATTCCATGGGGTGAGTGATGGAACTCGCTTCCATTGATTTTGATGGAAGTGAGTTCCATCAAGAACTGACTTCCAGTGCACCAAACCGCCAGAGAGGTGCGTTCCACTTCTAATTCCACTTTCGTCCTCCCAATTCTATGCTACTAAATGTGGCATTAGTGCGTTGTTCTCCAGAAGCCTTTGAGCCACCTTGTAACCATCCTTAATAGTATAACAACTCCTTTTACCACCTACCCAAATCCACATGTCCTTTCTATTGGAAACCGCAAACCTCACATCTCTAATAGCCATCTTTTCTTCCTCTGTTGGGAACTGTTCCATTAAGGATAAATCCCAGCCCCTACCCCTCCTAATTTCAGCACCCCTTATATCACTCATTGAGGGAAAAGGACATAAGGAATTGATCTTAAAAAGACAAAGTTCTTTTACCCTAGGATCACCTTAGATCCTTGTAGCCCAACCATCTAAACTAGCCAAAATATTATCACCCATAATTTTTCTGCCTTCAATTATACTATGCCAAAGCCATGTTAACAGGAATCGAATTAGCTAATGATTTAATAAGAATTTCACATCCTGCATTTGAAAGAATGTTCTTCTGCCATCCCTGTACCTTCGTCTTAACTTTATTATCCAACACAAAATTCATAGCTTGAACCTTTGATCTTCCCCTTATGGGCCCACAAACATCAGAATGAACAAGTTCCAACAATTCACTAGCTCTATGATTAACAGGCTTTTCAAGCTTAGTCTTCGTCATCTTACCAACCAAACAAGATTCATAAGATCCATAGGATTCAAAATCTATGGAACCTAGATAACCATCATGATTGAGTTTAGATAATCTTGTCTCATTTATGTGTCCCAACTTACAATGTCAAAGAAAAGATCAATTACCTAATCTTAGTTTCTTAACTTGAATGCTAAGAAGTTCGCTATTCAATTATAAATCTAAAACATATAATTCATTTGCTCGAAATGCACAAGCATACACAATATCATTTATAATGACAGAAAACTTGTCATTATTTATTATATAATTAAAATCAGAATGTTCTAAATAGGAAATGGAAATAATGTTTTGGAAAATAGAAGGATCAAATAGACAATTTTTTCAAACGTCAAGAAAAGCCTGTAGGCAACTTGAGGTCTATATCCCCTATAGCTAATGCAGCAACTCTTGCTCCATTCCCTACGTAGAGATTCACCTTGTTTCTCTTTAACTTCCTAGGATTATGTAATACTTGCAACAAATTACAAATGTGAGAACCACAACCGATATCCAATACCCATGACGTTGAATCAACATTTGAAAAAATAATTTATATAGTGAACATACCAAATGCATAAGCATCACCATACTTCTTTCCCTTGAGGCTCGTAAGGTATAATAGGAAGTTCCTCTTTTAATGTCCTTCCTTTTGACAATGGAAGCATAAAATAGTGTCTTTAGATTTCACGTTTTCTTTGCCCTTGCCCTTCTTTTTCTTGTTGTTGGCTTTGGGCTTGAGTTTGTTTGTCATCACAGACTTGCCCTTGCCCTTAGCCTTGGAAGACCCACCAAGCCGAAGAACTTGGGTTCTGTTTTTTTGTTAACAGTAGACTCAACAATTCAAGGAGTATCAATTTTATCTTATTCATATAAAAATTGACCACATACCCATTATATGATTGTGGCAAGGACTACAAGACCAAGTCAATGCTTAGCTCATAGTCCATGATTAAACCCAGAGAAGCAAGCTTCTCTATTAGTCCAATCATCTTGAGGATGTGTAGTCCAACCGACATGCCCTCAGCCATCGTACAACCAAACAACTCCTTGGAGGTTTCGAAATGCACAGCCCTCCCTTGCTTGTCGTAAAGCTCTTGCAGATGCAAGATAGTAGAAGGAGTATCCATATGCTCATGGTGAGGTTGGAGTTATACAAACATAGATGCAAGCAATATGCAGACTGCCTGCTCATTGTTTATTAGGTGGTATTTATGGGCTTCCTAATCAAAATGATCATACCTATCTTGTCCTTCTGTAGGGCTAACAGGAATCAGAGAATCTAAAATATATACTATTTTCTCATAACATAAAACTATTTTTACATTCTGATACCAATCCTTAAAGTTAAGACTAGTTAATTTGTTAGCATCGACAGTAGAGCATAAAGTAACGTTCCCGGTCATGACTTAAATGTTGAGAAAAACAAAATAGGACTTATAAGTATTTCATGAACCATATACATAGACTTTTGAAACATATGTGGCCCTCCTAGCATTTTCTCTAGAATCAATAACCTCATATATTGATTTTAGGATTATCCTTCATAAGGATATCTATAGTGGACTAAAAGAACGACTGGAATCATTTGTTTTCGGCTAAGCCTACAAAACTAACTTATCTACTGGGTTGATTTGATCAATAACATCTCAATGTCTTCTCTTAAATCATCAAGTTGACAACACCTTATCACTTAGTGTCACATCACTATGTAACAACCTAGCATCCTTGCCCTAAACATATAGACCTAGTTGAGACTATAGACTATACATCTAGTTTAGCACAAACCATCCTCCTAAGTGATGACACTTCAAATTGCATTGTTACCTTTCAAAATAAATAGGTTTAGCTTAGCTAAAGAGCACTACCATGTCGGAGGATTTTTAAGTACCACCGATGATAGGAGGTAAACCAATATGCTAGATAATTTTGTAGGTTCTTTTCGATCTCATCCTAAATTACTAATTAATAAAGTAACTAGCATTTTTTTAATTTCTAAGCTAGAAATGATTTTATTTTGCATACATAATTCAGACATATAGTTTAATTTTTAAACGACTTGTATCTATCATGCATGCTAGTCATCTAGTGATCGCGTTTACTATTATCTTGCATACTAATCGTAATAAATCTATGCATGATAATAATAATAATTCATGTATTTTGTGGATGATAATGGTGCCTTCTAATTATTGATCCACACATCTCCATGTTTTGAATTATCAAGAACTTCAAATCTGCTCTATTCTTTCATCATGGTCAAATGATCTCTTTGTAAATTCTTCTTTTATATTTCCACGATCTAAATTTTATATTCTTATTCCTATTACAATTTTCTATGAAATATTTAAATTGGGACAAAACAATCCCATTTACCAAAAAATTAAAAATTAAAAAAAAATTGGGACAAAACAATCTCATTTATCAAGAGAAATAAAATTTAAATAAAAGTTTAAATCATTCATTTGAGGCACCATGATCATCCCTTTTCTTCTACCTAAGAAAAAAAATAGAAAAACACATGCACACAATTTTACAAATCCTAAATTATCATTGAATCGAATTCAATAATATTACCCCATGTGTTTATGGTAACGAGCCTGGCTCTAATACTACTTGGTTAATTATGGCTATTACCCAAATTTCATGCAAAGTCTCATTAGGTTGAAAACAAAAAAAATTTGTTAATCATTACAAAAACCTGTAACTTCTTACTATAATTAGTTATTATTATTATATTCATTAATTTGTAGCTCTTTACGGTACTCATGAGAACTCGTCACACTTTATGATACTCATGAGTTTTAGGATCACTTGTTAAAACAACTATTGGAGATTATGATTACTTGATAAAGCAACGGTTGGAGATTAGGATTACCTTATATCACTCAAAGACTTCAATGTCTTTCATGTCCTCTAACGTTGATCCACACGGCTATCCTCCTATTGTAATGAGAACTCTTTTTCTTGATACCTCCCACTCCTTGGATGCTTGTTATGTGATGGCAAGGTTGAGATTTCAATTACTTGGGCTTTTCTCTTTTCAAGAAGGTGGTGGTTTTTTGAAATTAGGTTGAAGATAGGATGAACAAGATTGGATATTTACCTTTTTTGGGATGGTGCCTATTTCTCTACACCTTGATAGTTGGACAAAATTCTCAAGAGCATGAGTATATATGAATTTCGGCCAACTCCCCTTTAAATAGCCTTGGTAGGTCGAAAATTCCAAGATCTAATTGTCTTGTGTATTTTGTCCACAATACTAAAAATAGGGTTTTAGATGATAGGCTCATTACTTGGTTTTATCCTAATCATTAAGATAATGAATTAAATCTATATCTTGATTATTTAATTGAATAAAAAATTTAAGATAATTGATCACATTCATATTTTGATTGATTGATTGAAATTAAGATGATGGATCATATCCACTTCTTGATTGATTGATTTAATAATAATTTAAGATGATGGATCACATCTATATCTTTAATAAAAATTCAAGATCATTTTTAATTCAATCTTTATTTATTATTTCTCTTATCTTTATCCAATCTTTGTGTGTGTGTGTGTGTGTGTGTGTGTGTGTGTGTGTGTGTGTGTGTTTGAAATTATCTTTTATACCTAACCTCTTGAATTTATAATTTTAAATTTTAAACTTAAATTCAAAATTTGAATTCCAAATTCAACTTGGCCTAAGACCCTGTTTGGTCTTCTAACACATTTTGGTCTTTTTGTGGAGAAACAAATTTCCCACTAAGGGCTCAAATGTGGTGTCATTTTACTATTGAGCTTAGAGTCCCACTCCAATTAAATTACACATTAATTTGAGATAAAGTCCAATAACAATTATTGGCCCAAGCTTGCAAATCTTAAGCAATCAGGAATAACCTTTATGTGTGACCTATTACACTTAATTAGTTACTGACATTAGTAAACGTGGACCAATTAAAATTCCTTTAATAGACCTAAATTATGTAATGACCACATAAGACACTAGTAATCATTTGCGGCCCCATAACTAATTGAGTTGATCAAGTGATCTACCTTTCAAATTTAGATACTGTGCATGCATCATCCCTCACGACATCATTTACATTTAGTCGAGAGCAAAGACAGAGTATCATCTCTCTTGATTGATTAAATGTAGCTAATTCATAGAATTAGGAATGTTCTTCTATTTACTTTATAACAAATCATGACTCTTATGATCTCTTACTGTGTGCACAGACTCCTGAGTCAATTAGAAGCTATCCAATCTCTACCAGTCTTGTGAATGACTAATCCCTTATAAGGGATTGTGAGTCTTCTCAATATATCCATGTACACTTATGTATTCGAGTTACACCCAAAGTACACTGTTCTCCCTATTTTTAGATGAATAGAGTTGTACAGTTGAAGTATAACCCTAAGACATATTGTTTGATGATATCCTCACATCTAGGATGATCCATAGTACTAAAGGATGAGAAACTTTTGATATCCAATGATACTCTCTACAATGGATCTTTGTGGAGTCTCTCGGCAGGTCAGTTCAGTGTTATCTGTTCTCCAACAGATCTACCCACGACACCATTTAAGGCATCACCATGCATGTATCTCATGAGGTCCCTACCTTATATCTTTATACAAGTAGATGATGTCGTACTAGTGTTATTGAGATTATCAATGCTTATTATTGGTGATTCAAGATTAGAAACAAGTTTTAGGCAATACATATGTAGTGTTCTCAAGTCGTCATGATCATGATTTCTATCATTGATCCTTGAGATTGACACATGTTTTATTTTCAAGGTTTTTATGTTTAAACACATATTTACCTTAAAATAAATGTGAGACATAAATATGATAAAGATAAAATGTGTTCATTTATTAATAATGAAATACTACAATGTAGAAATGGTGTTTATTTGTCATCACAGATTTTCTCTAGGACACTTGAATACTAACAACAAGTGGCACCATAAGATCACTTTGTTGACTTTGCAACTCTCACATGTACCTTGTACTTCAACCTTTATCTTGTCTTCCTTTATTTCTTATATGGCCGAATTTTATGGCCTTATTAAGGGGTCCATGTTGCTTTGATTAGCTTGAAGACAAGTATTCCCTTAGGGCAAGACCAAAGTCATCACAACTCCCTTGCATGATATGTGTTTATTTTGTACAAGATGCATTCAATTCTTTGTTTTATTTCATAAAAGCCAATTCTTCCTCCTATTCTTATTTTGACCAAAATACACAATCCTTTTTTCCTCTTTATTATGTTCTATTTATGTGAGAAATTGTCTTTTGACTTAGTGCCAAAATTGCATCATATGGTTGTTTAATTACAGTTGTAAGGAGAGATTGTTCAATGTCTATTGTAATAGGTTTGCAAAAGTTAGTGGAATCCCAGAGGAGCTTTAGGGACTGGACATAGGCCACAAGATTAAGGCTGAACTAGTATAAATATGTTTCCACACTTCGGTTATATCTCTCTAATTTTTCCATCTGGATTTATTCATTGCTTAAGTTTGTTTAATTTTTATAATTCACCCCATTCTTGGGTGATTCCTATAACTAACATTTGATATCATAGCATAAGTTTTCTCTTACAGGTTTAACATCCCAAGAAGGATCTTGTAACATCCCAATTTTCAAAAGTGGAATATTATTTTTTTTCCAACAAAAATCATTTAAAATCATCAGAGTAGTGCATTTGAGCGGAAGAGTAACTGATACTTATATTTCAAAATGCCGCAAGTCTGGCTGAATACAATAGCGGTGTAGTAACCGCGTGGTTCAAAGGGATGTACAACAACAAAAGGAAGGCTTCCGCCAGAATGTCAAAGGAAATCTTCAGCCGGGTCTACTATGCGTCCTACTTGCGCTTCCCTTTGTCCTCCGTCCTTGGTTCTCCTGACCCTGACGCTATGTTAAGAGCTGAGGTTCAATGCCCATTGAACCTTAGGTAACGGTTAACCTCATGTTTATATATACCATATATGGATCACAGATATTCACAAACATAAACAGTTCATAAGCATTTAGACAAATGTATCCCTGGCATATAAGCCCCTTGGCAGATATGTCACACTTAGTATACATTTCACACCTAGCACTTGTTTCACACCAAGCATTTCACACCCAGCAAGTGTATCCCAATACCCAGCAAGAATAATCATAACAACAATACATGAACATATCACCGAGCTATCAGCTATCTCATATAAACATACCAAACGCATAGCACATATAAGCATACAGTAAACATCAGAGTTAAAGTTACCAGTACGCGGACGTACCTTCGTTTGACGCTATACGGTATTTCTGGCGGAATACGGTGCGACAGTTGGTCAGAACGTATTCAAGGATATCCTATAAGGATAATATTGTTTCTATTAATTCATAAACATTATTCCAAGAGATATCTTGGCTATATAAGACCATTTTACCCCTGGTGGATTTATTTTCCAATTTATTCCCTAATTTTCGGAAAAAACGCTGATCCAGCATTTCTGGGCAAAATTTCGCCTAACTTCGAAAAATCATAACTAATTCTAGAAAACTCGAACCGAGGATCCGTAAAATTTCCTGGAATCCTTGAGAAGTCTACTTTCGAGGAAAAATACTGGAACTTACCCATAACTCATGGAAAATTCCCAGTTTAATCATTACAAACTGCTGCCCAGAATTTCGCCCAGAAAACATAGCTTAACTTCTGAGATTTTTATCTTTTTGCACAGAGCTTCAAATCACACACTCTTTATAGATTTAGAAAGCCCTAGATGTCTACTTTCACCATGGATTTTCTTAGAATTTTAGAACATCATCTTCTTCATAAAATACCAACGTTTTTGCTGCTGACTCCAGAAAACACTAATCGATGAAACTTCGCCAGAGCTTCGCTATTTTGATCATAATCTTCCAAAAATTTTGCTATAACTTCTTCTTCATCAATTTTTGAAATAAATACAGTGGAAACCTTAAAAACATGAAAATAAAACTACATTTGGAAGATTGAAAATCAAAATAACTTCTACTAGCATTTCTACTTTATAAACTAAGAACTCAAACTTAAAAACCAAAAGTTCTCTTACCTCTTGAAGAACACTTGCTTTTAGCTCTTGAAACTCTTCCACTCACTCCCTCACACTCTCAATTTCGGTCTAGGCTTGTGAATTGATGAGGAGATTGTGTTGCTAAGGTCCTCTATTTATAGCCAAAGGGTGGTTAAACATCAAGCAACTTTTCTTTAATCTTGACCATCAATTATTTACTTGGGGTGGAGGTAAAAATCCTATCCCTTCAGCCCCCCCTTGACCGTCCACCCTCCCCCCTTGTCCATCAAGTTTTGCTTTGTCCCCAAGTCATGCCCCTTCTTCACTAAGTTACCTTAATTAATCCCAAATTCTAATTTGGTTAGGTGTACTTTGGTGTTTTACTTCAAAATCCAATTTCACTTTTGAAATCCTAATTTTGTTATTAGATTTATGGTGATTTTTAATTCCCAAAACACTTAGGTATGAATCTTAAAAGTAACGGAAAATAACTTTGGGAATAACCAAGTTGAAGCTCATAATTCACTGATCTTAAATATGTTCTTGTCTTTAATACTTAGTTTCAATATTTCAAGATATGATTTATTTTCTATCTATTTCCACCTAAATAAGTAACAACTTGGTCCCCAAGCTAAACAACTTGCTCTTCAAGTTTTCTTATCTTCTCCCACAAGTAATTGACTTATGTGTTTGTATTATTATTACAACAATTTTCACTTCTTATTTCCCTAGCAATTCGTCCCCTCTCCTATTTTATTTAATTATCCATTATGCTCTATTGTTCTCACATTTTTAAGAAGGAAATTCTTTCATTGGTTCACTTTGATTTTAGGATTAAGGGTTAATATAATTTCTTCACTCTTTATCTAGTAATTTTTGCCACTTTTATTAGTTAAAGGGAGAATTAATTAATTCTTGGTTACTATTGCTAATATAGTATTTTAGGGGTTACTAAGCTTAATTACCAAAATTTGACAAGTTTCTAATTTAATCTCAGCTTCTAAATATCATTTAATCCTTACTTATGACCTTTATAAATTAATTATTAAATAATTTCAAAAATTAATAAAGTATCTCAATTATTGCAATTTCAATTGCCCAATAATCGTTACTAATTTCCTCTAATTGATTTTACCATCCTCCGATAATTTTAAATGGTTATATTTTATGATCCTTAATAAGATTTAGGAAATTGAATTTTGGATTTATTAGAATCCAAAGAAAATTTCCCTAAATATGATGATAAATCAGTTAAAAATTTAGAGACAACATACTCTCCTATTTTAATAGGTATTATTTGCCAAAATATGGTTCTTGAGGAGAAATATAAATTTTAGGGTATTACAGAGGAGCTTTGTAATTGTACACAGTTTGCTGGGTCTCTCCAGATGAGTTGAAATGTTTGAAAATTGGTCATTGAGAAAGGCTCTTTTTGAACAAAGAGTTTTAAGGGGATTATGAAACATATTGTGACCACTGAAAATTTTCAATGTGTGAAAATTTTAAAATAAGGCAAACAATGATTGTTGATAGTAATGACATGATTGTCAATGCTATTGTGTTAAAAACAAAAGCGGTGTAGTTGGGGATTGTAATGTAGGAGCAGAAACTAATAGAATGGTCTAGGAATCTGAACCGGATGGGTCAGATGACATGTGTCAGCTATAGTGCTAAAAAAATAAAAAAAAATATAAAAAAATAATAATAGTCTGAAAACTTGAATGGAGGAAGCTCAGATGAAATAAACGAGCAGAAGCTCAAGGCGATAAGTCCTGATGTGCAAGGTTGCATGGGGCAGTGTCCCTGGGCCATAAGACCTATGATACTTAGTACGATATAGGATGTTGATTGGTATGGTAACTTTAAGACTAGTGTGTACATCTTAAGGCCAGCATAACCATTTGTTGTACCAGATAATAGTTAAGATGCCTAAGGCCTAAAGATGATCTCCTAGGTGGTGAGGCTAGAGTCTCAAGTGCTGTGGTAATAGATTGAGCCGGAAGGCCAATATGTAATAAGCCGAGGGGCAAAATGAGTTAGATAGTAAGGTCTGTGAAACCAAGCACTGTGAGGATGAACGGGTAAGTCCTGTATTTGGTTACTAAGACCTGTGTATATGATGAATAAGGATAGGGAACTGGTTAATGAAAGCCTACTAAGAAAGGGACTAGACTAGAAGTCTAGATAGTCTTTTGCAGTTATATAAGCAAATTTCGAGGGCGAAATTTTATTTAACCGGGGGGGGGGAATGTAATACCCCAATTTTCATAATACATGTAAATATTAAATTTTGATAAATGACACCTATTACAATAGGTGAATTTGTGGTCTTAAAACTAGTAAAATAATTACATTATCTTCTAAGGTGATTTCTCATGAAATTAGAGTAAATAAAGAGCTAAAAATCCCTAAGTGAATTTATGGGTCATAAAATACCCTGAGAATGTTATGATAAATCCTAAGAGGCAACAAAATATTTATTAAAATTGGAGAATATGTTGTCTCCAACTTTTTAGTTGATTTATTATCATTTTTAGGAATTATACCATTTTCTAAGCAATTAAAAAGTTCGGAGGATGATAAAATCAATTTGAGAAAATTAGTAACAATTATTGGGCAATTGAAATTGCAATAATTGAGATACTCTATTAATTTTTGAAATTAGTTAATAATTAAGTTTTTAAGGTCATAAGTTAAGATCAAATGATATTGATTAGCACACAAGAAGTTATTAATCATTAAAATTAAATTGGAAACCTTGTCAGTTTTGGTAGTTAAGTCTAGTAACATCTAAAACATGATGTTAGGGAATAAATTAGGATTTAAAATAATTCTATGGGACGAAAATTCCTATTTAATGGTGAACAAATTATATTAATCCTAAAATCTAAGTGAACCAATGAAGGATTTTCCTTCTTAAATATGTGAGAACATGAAAAACATAAATTGAATAATTAGATATAGGGAGGGGGACGAATTTGCTAGGGGAACAAGAAGGAAGAATAATTGTAAATGCAAAAACATAAGTCAATTAAGTGGTGTATGAGAGAAGCTTCAAAGACTTGGTGAGAAAGTAATTAAACTTAGTGAGCAAGTTGTTACCTAATGAGATAAAATTAGATGAGAATCAATAGAAAATAAATCATGTCTTGAAATATTGGAACTAAGTAGTAAATGTAAATACATATTTGGAATCAGTAAATTATGAGCTTCAACTTGGCTATTCCCAAAGTCGTTTTCGGTTACTTTTAAGATTCATACCTAAGTGTTTTGGGAATTAAAAATCACCATATATCTAATCATAAAATTAGGATTCTAACAGTGGAATTGGATTTTGAATTAAAACACCAACTTACACCTAACTAAAATAGCATTTGGAGTAATTAGGGGATAAATAGGGTGTCTTGGGGACAAAGAAAAAGGAATTCTAGAAGGAAGAAGAGGGGAGGACGGTTTAGAGGGTCATGGAGGGTCCAAATTTTTATCTCTTCCCCAAGTAATATCCAATGGCTAGAAGGCAAAGGGAAATCACAAAAATGCCACCACCCTCTCCTATAAATAGTGGCCTCCCATTTCACAAATTCTCACCAATTCATCATGTTTCAATTCGAAAATTTAGAGAGAAAGGGAGGGTGTGGAAGAGCTGCAGAAAAATAGGAGGCAAGTGGTCTTCAAGAGGTAAGGGAGTTTTTAGTTCATAGTTTAAGTTCTTAAGTTATGAAGTAGAAAAGCTAGAAATGTTGTTTTGATCATCAAACTTCCAATTCCAGTTTTAATATCATGTTCTTATGGTTTCCAATGTATTTATTTCGAAAAAATGATGAGGAAAGAGTATGGCAAAAATTTCCGGAAGATTATGATCAAAATAGCGAAGCTCTGGCGGAATTTCATCAATTAGTGTTTTCTGGAGTCAGTGGTAAAAACGTCAGTATTTTATGAAGAAGATGATATTCTAAGATTCTGAGAAAATTCATGGTGAAAGTAGACATCTAGGGCTTTTCAAATATATAAAGAATGTGTCATTTGAAATTCTGTGCAACAAGTTAAAAATCTCAGAAGATAAGGCTACGTTTTCAGGGAAATTTCTGGGCAGCATTAATAAAAATAGAATCTGGGAATTTTCTGTGAAATCTGGGTAAAATCCAGTATTTTTCCTTGAAAATGGACATCTTAAGGATTCCGGGAAATTTTACGGATCCTCATTTTGATTTTTCAAGAATTAGTTATGATTTTTCAAAGTTACCGAAAAATCTGCCTAGAAAATGCTGCACCACGTTTTTGAAGAAATGTAAAGGCAAAATTGTAATAATAAAGCCATCAAGGGTAGAATGGTAAATAGAGGTGGAAATATCTCTTAGAATGTTATTCTAAGTGATATAGTGATATGTTAGGATATCCGGGAAGTCCAAAGCCGGAATCAAAGGTCAGATGTTTGACGACTATGCGGTAAAAGGTACGGACGCGTATTATAACATTAACGCTTATGCTTATGGTATGGTTATATATAATAATTGTCTTCACATGTTGATACTCTGTTTTGAAATTGCTCATGGATATGAGTTGTATACGGGTTATAGTCTTGATAACACCGTTGAGTTTTCCTAGCACTGAGGACACGATAGGCCATCGTGGCACTGGTTATGTGCAGACTTGGGTAACATACATATTTCAGTGGCTGTGTTATGTTACTTGCTGATATGGTTTTGAAAGTTATAAATGTGATTTTATCATTGTGATATCTATCATATACTGTTTACATAAGCATGAGGTTAACCGTTACCTGAGGTCCAATGGGCATTGGACCTCAGTCTTAATGAATAGTACAGGAAAGAAACCGAGATAGAGAAGATGCTGGTGGGTAGAGCCGTGAAGAGGCAGCAGTCAAAGGCAAAGGTTGATAGAAGTTATTAGGACTTAGCTTCTGGCTCAAATTTAACAAAGTTACTTTGAACAGTTTGGTGTCTAAGGCTGGGTTAATCTATGTGGGAAGCCAATCAGTCGCCGTATAAGTCGGTGAGGCCCCCATGATAGACCCTACCTGGCCAAACTGTTTAATTAACTAATGTTAGGTTCCAAGTCATGGGTTTAGTTTAAAACTTTCTTTATCAGAGGATTGTATTTAACCTCTGTAAATTGTATCACATGAATATTCCTTCGGGATATTTAATATATCAGCTTATGTCGAGCATCATCATATTTCTGGGCATTTTTATATCAGATACTCGTTGTCCAGATCTTAGCGCACGCTATCAATTTCCGCAGTACTCTAAGCTGTAGCATCTCAAACTCTGTTGTTTTTCTTAAAACTAAGTGTCAACCGACACGAATTTCGAACCTGGAATTTGGGATGTTACATTTTTGGTATCAAAAGGCAAGTTTCGATCTTGCGACGTGTGGGTTATGGGCCCACCACGCTTCCGCTGCGCAGAACTAGAAGGCCAGAAGCTGTTGTAATATGATGATGCCCAGAACTAGTTCTTTTAGGGTATTACAGTTAAAAATTTTTGCTCCTCTAGGATTTTAGTGGAAATCCCAGAGGAGCTTTAGGGACTGGACATAGGCCACAAGATTAAGGCTGAACTAGTATAAATATGTTTCCACACTTCAATTATATCTCTCTAATTTTTCCATCTGGATTTATTCATTGCTTAAGTTTGTTTAATTTTTATAATTCACCCCATTCTTGGGTGATTCCTATAACTAACATTTGATATCATAGCATAAGTCTTCTCTTACAGGTTTAACATCCCAAGAAGGATCTATACAAGGAATATTTCCCAACAATGCATCTATCAACTAACCACCAGGCTTAAATGGTGAACACTACTCATTCTGGAAAGCAAAGTTCAAAATGTTTGTGTTGGCAACTGAATATGGTTTGTGGCAAGTAATTGAGAAAGGAGATTTTGTCTCAACATAAATAGAAGGTGAAATTCATGTACCAAAGCTTGAATCAGAGTTTGACGAGAATGACAAAAGGCATATCACACTCAACAATAAAGCTATTCTTATGATTCAAAGTGCATTAAGTCAAAAGGCATACTTTCGAATAAGCAATCTATCAACTACAAAAGAAATGTGGAAAGCTATGGAGATAACTCATGAAGGAACAATTGCTTTTTTGAGTATAACGAATAACATTCTAAATTTAAAAAGATTGCGAAAGAACTCATAGCTTCAAAGAAAAGAATCAAGTTGCTTGAACAACAAGTTCAAGATACTCTTCTGGTTTGTGAAAAATGTCCTGATTTAGTGAAAAGAAATTCTTATTTTATTAAAAGTCATGAAAAATTCACCAAAGGGAGTGAGATGCTTAACATCATTTTGAAAACTCAAAGATTTACAAATGAAAAGTCAGGAATAGGTTATAGTCCTAAACTTGATAAGAAAAAGGGGGAAAAAAGAGAGGAAAAAATCATATATGAACTACTTTCAAAAATCTATTCACTCTGCTAATCCTTTTGCTCATTGTAACTATTGCAATCGAAAGGGGTATAGTACATCTTCATGCGTTCATAAGAAGGAAAGGAATGATAGACTAGTAGGTATTTATAAATGGGTACCGAAATGATTATATATTGCTTCCACTGTGTAAACTAAGAAAAAACAACCCAAGAAAATATGGGTACCTAAAACATGATTGCCTATAAAATTGCAAGTATGTCTAAGGGTATAAAAACCAGTAAATGGTATATTGACAGTGGATGTTCTAGACACATAACAGGAAACCAATCCAAGCTTGTTGCAAAGTAACAGTACAACAAAACCATTCTAGAAAGATAGCAGTACAACAAAACCATTCTGGAAAGATAGCCGGAGTTGGTGAAATAAGAGAAAATGATGGACCTCAAATCACATATGTATATTATGTAGAAGGTCTTTGTCACAACCTTCTTAATGTCAGTCAAAGTGCAAACAAAAACAATTGGATCATTTTTTATTTAGAAGAATGTTTTATCATCAATAAAGAGGATCTCCAAATAAAAAATGATCGATTGAAGATTCTCTTCAAGGCATCAAGAGAAGGTAATTGTTATACCATGAATATGCCTTGTAATACTTTTGAAAAATGCTTTGTTAACAACAGGGATGAGAGTTGGTTATGGCATAAACATTTAGCTTATCTTAACATACACCAACTGGACAAATTGCTTAAAAAGAAATTAGTTCTTGATTTACCCAAACTCACTTTTAAAAATGATTTGATATGTGATACTTTGTCAAAAGGGTAAACAAACTAAATCCTCCTTTAAATCAAAAAGTAAAATCACAACTAATCAATCACTTCAACTTTAATGTGATTGAAAATTGAATTTTAAACTTAACTGATCAACCACTTCAACTTTAAAGTGAAATTGAATTTTAAATTGAATTAAAGCTTGAGATGCATTTGGAATTGATGACTTTCTATATCAATTGTCTCGATCTTGATATGATTGAAAATTGAATTTTGAACTTACCAATGCACCTTTTGTATTTGTGAAAATTTTTGAAATTGAATCTCTAAACTAGATTTTTGAATGAAATATTTTTAGCAGAATCTGAGACCAGTTTGAAGTGGTCATTTTTGAACTATGTTATCTCATAGATGGGATCCTTGTTGAACCTAGATCTGAAATTGAATTGTGAATCATCTTGTTGTGGAAATAATACAGAACTGGAAGAGGCCAAGAATTGGTGTAAACATACTTAGTTTGCTGGATTTTGCCAGATGTGCTTAGAATGTTTTGAATCGCTAGCCATTGCTAAAAGTTCTTTTGAGGGAATTAGTTTTTGAAAAGCTAATACTTACACCAGTAATGAATGCACCCAATTTGGGTAATTTCGCCTTATAGAGGTGCATACTTTTCCTTTTCTAGCCGGCACCCATGCAAGCATTTGGAGCAAGGCTCTTGGATAGTAGTCATTTGTCCCATGAAGGGATTCTGGTAGGTGTCCTGTTATTGTATTTGGCAAAGCAAACTCTAGGTCCCTTATGAGACGGACGAAAACTCTCTCACATTGGCCAACAAGTGTGTTGCCACTTCGGTGGTTTTCGTATGAAAGGATTGGGATGTATTGTATATTGAAAAGTTAAAATGGTGGCGAGAGATTTCAAATGTTAAATTTGTGAAATGAATAATCTCACTCATAAATGTGTATGGGTGGTAATTGTTTTCTGAAAATAATCTAACAGTCAATGTGTTTTCATAAACTTAAGCTGGCAATGATTATGTTTTATTGAAAATGTTAAAATTATGTTTTGTATGATTATGAAAATGTACTATGACCACATGAAAATTTTGACTAGTTGAAAATTGAAATGTTGAAAATGAGACAACATAGAAAGATGGAAAAAATGGTGGCGTGATTGCCATTATTAATGTGTTGAAATAAAAAAAAAAAAAGTGGTGCAATTGGTGATTATGATGATATAGGAACAAAAACTGAAAAGAATGGTTTGCAAATACTGAACTAGTGAAATCAAATAGTATTTTCCAACTATCGTGCTAGAAAAAGGAAATTGTCTAAGAGCTTAAATTGAAGAAGCTTATACACAACATAGACGAGTAGAGGCTCAAGGCAGTAAAACCCGATATGCAAGTTTGCATAGGGTGGTGTCCTTGGGCCGTAAGACCTGTATGCCTAGCATTGTGTTTGTTACCTAGCATAGTAACTTTGGACCACAATGTCTAGAGTATGTCATGAGGCTGGCATAGTATCTAGATTGTACCAGATCAAAGTTGAGATAGTTATGACCTGATAATGATCCTTATATGATAAGGCCAGAATATCTAGCGCTGTGGTAATAAAATGAGCCAGAAGGTCAAAATGAAATAAGCTGATAAGCAGAATATATCGAGCAGTAAGGCCTATGTCACCACGCGCTGTAAGGATAGACTAATAGGTTTATACTAAATATTACACCTGAGTACAGAATTAAGAGAATATTGTATGATGATTATACACATGCTTATTAAGTATGCATAGAAAAGGAATAAATTGTGCATCTAGAATGATTCCCCAAGGTATGCACATTCAAATTTTGAGGACAAAACTTATTGAACAGGAAGAGAAATGTAATATCCTGAATTTTGGGCACTAAGACTTGAGAATAAACCTAAATCAAGCAGACAACTATGCCCAGTTCAGGAAGAGTCCTAAGAATGATAAAACACAATAAGAAAGGTTGACACAACTCTTTTCATTAAACACAATAAGAAAAATGATTTATTAATTGTACAAATATATGTTGATAACATTATATTTGATGCTACTAATGACTCTTTGTGTGAAGATTTCTCTAAGACTATATAGGGAGAGTTTGAAATATTCATGATATGATAACTAAACTATTTTCTTGGAGCCACAGTTGGTGTGGGGATGCTCCTAAAGGTGTTTTTAATGCTGTATGATAAGCTCATAAAGAGTCATCCAGCTTACCAAACTAATCCTTTCTATTATGGGTGTACCACCTACCTTTTCCAAGATTTTCTTTATTTCTCTATTGGAAATTTACTCTTGGCCATTGGTTTAAGGGTAGTATGCAGTAGCAATTTGATGCTTGACTCAATATTTAGCTAATAGAAGTTCAAACTACTTATTATAGAAGTGTGTTCCTTCATCACTAATAGTAGCTCTTAAGGTCCCAAACCTTGTGAATATATTCTTTCTTAGAAACTTACCCACAGCCTTTGAATCATTGGTTGGGAGAGCTACTACCTTAATTTATTTTGAAATCTAATCCACAATAAACAAGATGTACTGATTTCCAGAAGAGAGGGGAAATGGTTCCATGAAATCAATACCCTAGACATCAAATATTTCAACTCCAAGATTGGGTTTAGTGGTATCTCATGACATATGAATATATTCCATGTCCTTTAGAAAATATTGCATTTGAAAACAAATGCATAGGCATCTTTAAATAGTGAGGACCAGTATATGTAACTGTGTGCTTGCCTCCATAGTGACCTCCATACAGTGAGGAGTAACATTGTTGTAGTATAGCCTCCATCTTATTATTTGGTATACACCGCCTTAGCAGTTGATCAGGGCATCTTTTGAATAGATATGGTTCATCATAGAGGAACTAGTAGCTATCATGGAAAAAAATTCTAATGAGATGTTAACTCCTTTAACGGGTCTCCAGTAACTAGGAAATCAGCAATTTCAGCATACCAAGGTGTTAAAACACATGATATAGCATAAATTTGTTTGTCAAGGAAAAATTCTTGAATTGCTATCTCAAATTGATTAAGCATATGGTCTCCTAATCTGGAAAGATGATCCGCAACTTAGTTTTATGTCCCTTTTCTATCTTTTATTTCCAGATTAAATTCTTGTAGTAGTAAAATCCATCTTTTAAGCCTTAACATAGCATATTTCTTAGTAATCAAGTATTTGATGGTTGAGTGATCAATAAAGACAATGACATTTGTTCCAACAAGGTATGGCTTGAACTTCTCAAAGGTGAACACCCTGGCTAACAACTCTTTTTCCTTTGTGGTGCAGTTTGTTTGACCATTTGTCAGTATTTATCTAGCACAGTAAATTGAGTGGAAGAATTTTTCATGTCCTTGTCCCAGAACTGCTCCTACAGCCACATCACTTACATTACACATTAGTTCAAAAGGTAGATGGTAGTCTAGTGCCACTATCATAGAAGCTGTAATGAGTTTCTACTTGAGAATTGCTAAGGCTTCCACACAAGTTGCATCAAATTTGAATGGTATAGCATGTTCAATTAGTGAACACTTAGGTTGATATTTTTGAGAAGTCTTTGATGAATCTTCTGTAGAATCCAGCATGTCCCAAAAAGCTCCAGATCCCTTTAACTGTTGTTATACTCCTATCGACCTTACCTTCTCGGGTGGCGAATAAAGGGATTCCCTCTTATTTATTACCTTACCTTAGTTAATTATTACTTGTTATCATATATCAGAGTGATTTGTAGCAGAACATATGATCAGTTTGGACAACTACTTAATATTGGTAAAAGTGTAAATTGTAAACAAAATAAAGTTCCTTAAGGGTTAGGGTACAGTCATCCAACATAATACTGGGCAATAAATAACAATATATAGTCATCCAGCATAAATATAAATTACAAAAGGACATAAGGCATTCCCTATTTCTTCATCCTCCTACTCCATGCTCTTACCTTAACCCTGATCAGCTTAGCTAGTATCACCTATATCTATAGACTAATCTGGGACCCAGAATTGAATCCCAGAGTAACTATCAAACTTACATATAGTATGTATTCAATGCATGTATGCAACCATAATCAAGAAAAGAACATATCAAAGCGATAACACATACCACATGCATTCAGTATTAAGTGCATTAACATATCAAAACCATATCACATATTCACATGTCCGTAGCGTAAGGACCCAATCCTTATAAATGCCAAACAAACTACCAAAGTAAGCCCGATTCCACAGCTGGGAAAAGCAACAATTGTAGCCGAACCTCAAACCCTGACTACACTGCATGCACCATCGGCTCTATAGTAACCCAAGGACACACAATTCATTAGGCCCTATAGCCCGAACGCATATAAAACTAGACAGCCTACCACAATAAGCCCAGTTCCACAATTATGGAAAAACAAACATACAAAAGCCATATAAAGTATATCAATAAACAAATACTACCTAATAATAGATACTACTCATGAGTTATAACCTATAACTCCTTACGGTACTCATGAGAATCGATAACTCTTTACGGTGCTCATAAGATATAATCTTTATATTGCTCATGAATTTTCTCATTAATTATGTTTAGGATCTACTCATTAAAACATATAAAAGGGGTTTTAGGAATACCTTTAATCAATTGAAGAGACAACAAAAGTTATGACGTCCTCTAATGTTGATCCGCACAGCTATCTCCTAATTGTAATAAGAACTCCTTCTCCTTGACTCCTCCTCCTCCTTGGATGCTTTCTAAGTGATGGCTGAAGATGGAATATCACCTAGAGGGGGTGAATAGGTGATTTAAAAATTTATTCGCTTAATCAAGATTTTCGTGAATTATGACTGAATGCAAAATGACCAAAGGTTTAAAAGAGAATAGACACAAGACAATTTATCTTGGTTCGGTCTAATCCTGACCTACATCCAGTCCCCATGAACTCCTTGGGATTTCCACTATCTCTTCAATGATTATAGATACAAGTTAGGGATGATCCTCACTCTCCCGGACTCACTCCTCCTTACTACTTGTAATCTAGTACACCCACAACTTAAGGTTCCACAATCTTAAATTTAAATAAAGATAATAAAAGTGTTTACAACTCATCAAGAGCGAGTAATTAATGATCACTGAAGTACAGAATATATCCGAAGATATTTTAAAATGAATGAAACTAACAAGAGTAGTAAATCAGAGTAAATGCACAAAGTTTCGGTAGTTGGTGATATTGAATGCTTAGGTTTTTATATCCTTCGCCATTAATGCCGTTGGGAGGAACTGGAAGATGATCATTGTCACTTGTTTAAATTTCCGTTAGGTTCAAGTTCCTCGTTAACCAAAATGGACTGTTGAATCTCATTAAATGAATCTGCATCTTTCATTAAATATGATGGGCCGTTAATTGTGCTTGAAAGCTGGAATAAGAATGTCTCGAAGAATGTCTTTGTTCTGCTGCAGATTTATTTCCAAATCTTGCTCTGTTTTTCTGCTCTACAATAAATGCTTGTGACGCTGTGACGTGAGCATTCGCTTTAATCCACTTTTCAATCAATGCTTCATTTTGAACCTTGAAATCACTGGGAAACATGTTAAAAATGTTTTACAAATGATTATTAATCAATCTGGAAAGTATCAACTTAAGTTCGAATCATTTGGAGAGTTCTAGGAAATTATCCGCGTTTTTTGCTTACAAGAACTCTAGTTCTTATGGTAAGAACTCTAGTTCTATGTTCTGCTCACGGACTGACTTTCAAAGGAACTTGAGTTCTTAAAGAAGAACTCTAGTCATGAACTCTAGTTCTTTTCTAAGAACTCTAGTTCTTGCGCTTTTCAAAAAGGTTCAATTGGTTTTCTTCATGAAGAACTTTAGTTCTTCCTCAAGAACTCTAGTTCTTGAATAAGAACTCTAGTTCTTGTGTTTTCAAAGAAACTTCGCTGTTTTCCAAAATGAAGAACTCTAGTTCTTGTTCAAGAACTCTAGTCATGAACTCTAGTTCTTATTCAAGAACTTTAGTTCTTATGTTCTTTGAAGAATTCTGGACAAAACAAAATTTTGTGAACTCAAGTTCTCATTCCAAGAACTCTAGTTCTTGAATGAAGAACTCTAGTTTTTGACCAACGAACTCTAATTCTTAAATTCCCTTCTTCTATCTGAAGAATTCCAGTGAGACACAATTCGCGAACTCAAGTTCTTATACCAAGAACTCTAGTTCACCACTTAAGAACTCTAGTTCTCATAGTCTTTGGATTTTTGAAAAGATTGTATGATGCAAAGACCGCGAACTCAAGTTCTACTCCCAAGAACTCGAGTTCTCAACTTGATTGGATGACAACTCTCTTATCAGAAAATGCAAACTCGAGTTCTACTCCCAAGAACTCGAGTTCTCAACTTGACTGGATGAGAACTCTCTTATCAGAAAACGCAAACTCGAGTTCTACTCCCAAGAACTCGAGTTCTTTCTATTCAACTTTTCTAAAACTTGACTTTCAAATACCAGAACTCTAGTTTTAAGAATCAGAACTCTAGTTCTCTTTAAATCAACAACTAAAAAGTGTTTTTATCATCAAAACTTAAGTTGAGAGCTAACAATGGCAAGGTAGAGGCTTCAAGTTATTGGGTTTTCCTTTTTCAAGAAATGATGGTGTCTTGAGGTTAGGTGCAGGATAAGATGAACAAGATTGGATCTTACCTCTTGAATTGGCGCCTCTTTCTCCCTTCTTGAATGGTTGGCCGAAACTCTAAGAACTTGATGTGTATCTTTTGGTTTCGGCCAAGACCCTTATATTTGTAGAAGAAAGGCGCAATTTTTTGCTGCTATCCAAATAATCACAATAATGAATTAAATTCATATTTTGAATTATATCTTAAACTCAAAATTGAAGATAATGGATCTTATCCTTATCTTAAATTATAACTTGAATTAAAAATTCAAGATAATATCCATTATCTTTAAATTGTGTCTTGAATTTGAAATTCCAAATCACCTTTTATCCAATCTTTATTAATTCTTTATCCTAATTTTATCCAAGCTTGACTTGATGCGCGCGCGCGCGCACACACACATAAATACATACATATATACATACATGCATATACATACATACATACATGTGTGTGTGTCTATATATATATATATATATATATATATATATATATATATATATATAATAGATGATTCAGAATTATCTATTATAACCTAACTTCTTAACTTTAAAATTCAAATTGGCCTAAGACCCCATTTGGTCTTCTAACACATTTGGACCTTTTAGTGAAAAAACTAATTTCTCCTTAAGGGCTCAAATATGGCATCATTTTGCTATTTGGCTTGGAGCCTCTCACTAACCCAATTACAAATTTAGTCTTGACAAAGTCAAATAACAATTATTAGCCTAAGATTGCTAATTTTAAGCAATCAAGAACAACCTTCATGTGTTGTAATCCATTAGGTCTAATTAGTCATTGACATAAACAAATTTAGACCAATTAAATTCTTTTAACGGCCTAACTTATCTCATGACCACTTAAGAACTAGCAATGCTCTGTGACCCTAGAAGTAATTGAGTTGATCAAGTTATCTACCTTTTTAGTTTAGATACCATGATGGCATAATCTCTCACGTCGTCATTCACATTTAGTCGAGAGCAAAGATAGAATATCATATCTCTTGATTGACTAAATGTAGCTAATTCACAAAATTATGAATCTTCTTCTATTTACTCTAAGACGAATCATAACTCTTCATAATCACTTGCTTTGCGAACAAACTCTTGAGTCAACTAGAAGTTATCTAAGCTCTATCGGTCTTATGAATGACTAATCCCTTATAAGGGATTGTGATTCCTTTCAGCATGTCTATCTATACTCATGTACTTGAGCTACACCCAGAAGTATATTCTTCTCCACATTTTCATGCAAATAGAGTTGTACAATCCAAGTACAACCCTAGGACATAGTATTTGATAACATCCTCAAGTCCAAAATGATCCACACTACCAAACAATAAGAGACTTTACATATCCAATTAATGATACTCTATACAATAAATTTTTGTGAAGTCTCTCAATGGATCAGTTCAATACTATTTGTTCTCTAACAGATCCACCCACGACATCAACTAAGGCCTCTCCATACATATATTCAATGAGGTCCCTATCTTGTATCTCTATAGAAGTAGCTGATGTTGTACTAGTCTTATTGAAATCATCAATGCCTTTTCTTGGTAATTCAAGACCAGGAACAAGTTTTAGACAATAGACATATAGTGCCCTTGAGTCCTCATGATCATCATCTCTATCATAGAACCTTGAGTGAACACCTATTCTATTCCTATGGCTTTTATCTTCAAACGCATATTGACCTTAAGTAAAAGTGAGACATAATATGATAAAGATAAAATGTGTTCATTTATATTAATCATGAAATACTACAATGTAAAAAAAGTGTTCATTTATCAAAATAAATTGTCTTTATGACACCTAAATACTAAGTGTTAGCCAAACCATTATGTTTTCTTTTCTTCTTGTTTTTTTAATTTTTTTTTTCATACTGCAATTTTTCACATTTTCTAAAACAATATAATGAAATATATTTTTTCTACAAGCTTAAACCATAAAAATGAAAAATGGATTACATTAGTCAGGTTTAGAGCCTTTTTCCAGTTGTCCTTCAGTAACATTAGTTTGAGCCTCATTTGCACAATTCATATCCTTATCAAACATCTTATTTCTCCAAATAGAAAAGTAATTGTATCACAATGACAAAAACTATTTTATAAAATACTCATTTGCATGAAAGAAATGAACATATAAAATAAAAGACAACAGTGTTACTTAATAAAAGAAGAGCGTCATGCACATATTTCACAAAAGGTTAATATTTTCCTGTTCCAATTACAAGTTGAAGCCAAATTTTAATCTAACCATAACAACATCAACCCACCCCACATAAGTTTTTTTTTTTTTTTTTGGTTTTCCGTTATGTTATCATTGTATGCTGATGATAATAAATAGCAAAGCTTATTCGTACTACAACCAAGAAAGTTGCACGATACTGAGAGACAAATAGAGAACCATTTTATATTATAATGGTCCGCTTGATATAAGTAGCACTAAAACTCCATTTTAAGTGGGGTGCACATTAGGTGCCAAGCACCTTATGTGCCCCTTAGGTGCCCATCCTTCTATTAGAGGGATGGGCATATTTTTTTTAATTTTTTTTAATTTTTTTATATATTGTATTTATTTATATTTAAATTATATGTTGCTTTCTGGAAAAAAAAATTCATCCAGTATCTCAAATTAATTAGTTTTCATTATACTGGTATTATAGATAAATATTATTGAATGCATGATTGAAAAGTAATTAATTTGAGATACTGGGTGAAATTTTTTTTCCAGAAAGCAGCATATAATTTAAATATAAATAAATACAATATATAAAAAAATTAAAAAAAATTAAAAAAAATATGCCCATCCCTCTAATAGAGGGATGGGCACCTAAGGGGTACATAAGGTGCTTGGCACCTAATGTGCACCCATTTTAAGTGGGAGTTGGCAAAATCCATATGGCCTTTTACTTTCTAGCTTTTACCCTTTCTATAGAATTTCAGGAAAAATAAGAAAAACAATGGGCCAATTACCATCCAACGCAGCGGGCTAACATGTCACAAGTTCGACTTAGAATCTATTTGGGAGGTTTCAAAACCTAGGTTTTATCAGAAATATGCTAAACACCCTTCTTATTTTTCAAAAGCTTTTATGTATCAATAATTAGGTTTTGTCATAAACTTATCAAATATCCCTATTTTTTTTTTTCAAAAGCTATTTTGTATCAAAACCTAGGTTTTGGGAAAAACTATTTTTTTCAGACTTTTCTCTCTCCTCTGCCATCATCAATATTTTTTCAGTGCCAATCGGTATCTTTAAATATTTTTTTATTACCCTTCAGTACCTTGAAATATTTTTTTCATTATCTTAACATACATTTTTAAGACCATAAGAAGTATTTTTTCAATACCAGTCACTATTAAATATTTTTTTAGTAGCGTCAGTACCCTGAAATATTTTTTCTAGATCAGTCAATATACCCTGAAATAATTTTTCAATATCATGAAGTAAATTTTCATTATCATGAAGTATTTTTTTAAATATCCTTAAATATCTTTCTAGTACCTGTCAGTATCTTGAAATATTTTTTCAGATCAGTCATTACCTTGAAATATGTTTTTAATATCTTAAAATAAATTTTTAACATCATGATGTATTTTTTTAGTAACATTTAGTACCCTGAAATATTTCATGATCATAAAATTTTATTTTAGGATATTAAAAAGATATTTTATGGTAATGACTGATCTTGAAAAAATATTTCAGAGTAGTAACGGGTACTAAAAAAATACTTAACACTAACTGGTGCCAAAAAAAATACTTCTCATGGCATTAAAAATTCATTTTATGATATTGAAAAAATATTTCAGGATACTGACAATCTTGAAAAAAAAATTATGGTACTAAAGGATACCAAAAAGATATTTAAAAAAATACTTCTTGATCTTGAAAAAAAAATATGATATTGAAAAAATATTTCTAGGTAATGACTAATCGTGAAAAAATATTTTAGGGTACTGAAGGATATTAAAAAATACTAATGATGGCATAAGAGAGAGAAAATGTTGAAAAAATAGCTTTTTACAAAATCTAGATTTTGGATCCAAAACTTGGGTTTTTAGTAGAACAGTTTCTAGAAAAAATATGAGTGTTTGGTAAATTTATAACAAAACCTAGTTTTGATGCAAAATAGTTTCTAAACATTTTTGGAGTATTTGAAAACTTTTTCTAAAACTTAGGTTTTAATACAAAATAGATTCTGGATTATTTTGGTGTGTTTCATAAACTTTTGTTAAAACATAGATTTTAATGCAGAATAATTTTTGGATAATTTTGGGGTGTTTGGTAAATTTTTGTTAAAACCTAAGTTTTAAAGTTACCCAAACACTATCATTTTTATCCAAAAGCTATTCTCCAAAAACTATTTTTCAAAAATCATTTTCACCTTATAAATCCTAAAAGCTATTTTCTAAAAATTATTTTTACTTTATAAATCTCAAAAGTTATACCCAAACGACCCTTAAACAAATTTGAGTAAAAAAAAAAACCAATATCAAAATGGTCCCAATTTTTTCAAACCCAATCCACCATGGTTTACGAGTTGGGTAGGTTTTACGGATTGGGTGGGTTCGAGCTAATGGTTTAAGGCTCTACTAAAAAACTAATCCCCCTTTCTTTATTTTGAAAGCGCGTTGTACCTTTGCGTCAGAAAACAAAAAAGAGCATGTGGCATTGGTACCCGTTAGAAAGGTCCTCGAAGGAGGGCGTATGGTACCCGTTAGAAAGGTCCTCGAAGGAGGGATAAGCTAGGACGGAGAAACGTGTATGGTACGGGTTGACTTTGACCTGTTGACCGATTAGTTTGAAAGCTTCTTGAATGTTCTGATTTTTCATTTCACGAGGAGGCAACCCAGAAGCAAGAAGATGACTTCCCGGAAAGTTACCCCTTTGTGTACGTCGTCCACTTTATTTTTTGCTCAAAGGTATATATATATTAATATTGAAAATCAATACAATGCATAAAAACAATCACAAACAAAGCTAAAACAAAGACGACAACAAAAACATTAACAATAAAATAAACTAGATATAATAATAGCCAAGCACCGTACAATAAAAATATAAGAGCTGAAATAGAATCATGGACATAATCGACCTCCTCAAAATCGAAGATTAGAAGTGACGAGTAAGAGAATGTTGGTTAGAAAACCCGCCCCAAATGGCACACAATCTTATAAACAATAACTGCAATTAAATCAGCTAATTAAGTTCCCTATCTTATAGTAAAGAAACCAGAAAACTCAACCTCTGAAAATATAAGACCCTTAATGTCCTAAAGAACACATCTGCTCCTCTGACCAAACAAGTCAGGTGACATCGACGACACACCAAAAAACACATCTTTAGATCTTCCACCAAGACTACAGATCCGAACTACTAAGAGATAATCGAACCTCATAATGTCTAAACAGTCATCCAACTAAGAGGATTTCAAAGCAGATCTGACAAATCTGAATATTTCCTGAGACAAGAGCACCACCATAAAACCCAGAACCAAGAAAAAGAAAAAGAAACAAATAACAAATAACTCTCACCTCCGCAGAGCAGATCTGAAGAAGGAGAGGAGAGGGCTCGCCACAAGGACGAGAGAAAGTTACACCTGACAAAACTCAAAGTGAGGGGATCGCAAATGACAGATTTGGATTCCAAACTACACCTGTGACTTGTCTGTGGCACCAAAATAGGCTGGTTGGTGGTTTGTTCATCACAAGCCGCCGGCGAGAGATAAAGGGCGAGAGTTTTAGGAGAGAGAAGAGAGAAAAGGGGCGCAGAGACACAAGCCACAAACAAGAGGTGTGGGCGAGAGTTTCAGAGGAAGGCAGGAGAGAGAAGAAACAAAAGAGGGTATCGTTGGTGTACGTCGTCCACTTTAGAAGAAAGTCAAATTCATTGGAAAAGCAAAGAAGCAAAATAAATATGAATTTTTTACCTTGGCAAAATAAATTAAGAATATTTTTTTGATATATAAATAAATTAAAAATATGAGGAGACCCCATTACTCTAATTCATAGGGGCATGTTTGGGTTTCACGGTAACATAGCATTTCAGGAAAAAAAATCTGGTTGAGTGTTGGAAAAAAATTCCAATGAGAAAAAAACCTACGTGGATGTGTTTTGGTTGGTTTTTTTATTACTAAGTTTTTTGCCTAAATACTGAGGGTTTTAGTTCTCTCATGTTATATGAGAAAATTAAATTTTCTACATACATATGAAATAGTGAGACCCATATATACATATATAAATAATATATGTATATGTGAGTCCCACCATTTCATGTGTATGTGACATGAGATAATTTTTCTTATACAATATGAAAAACATTAATCCCAAATACAAATTAAAAAAGAAGCTCTCCTCTTAGCTTTTTCGCCACTGAAATGCACTGAGCTTTTTTTAGAGGTCCATTTTCTGACACATGCAGAGGGAGAGAGAAGAGAAGGGGCATTTTTATATGGGAATTAAATATTCTTTGCGGTGCAAGTTACCGCAGCGAAGAAAGGTTCTACTACTTGGGTTTCCTAATTAATTGAGTTTTTTTTTTTTTTTACAAGACTTTCGCTTTAATTTATTTCGTGAACCATAAATATTTTAGGGAGAATTTGAAAAAAAAATTTAAAATTCTAAAATTCTAAACCATATATAGTAATAGGAGAAATTAACAATATATTATTTTTATATATTTTATTTTATAAAAAAATTTATCCATGAAATATATTTAATTAAGGAATTTATTGTTTTTTAAAATAATAATTTATTTTTTTCAAATTAAAATTAAATTTTTTTTCTTCATTTATCTCAATATATACAATTAATATGTATATGTAGTATTCAATATAATTCATGACCTTTTCAGTTATTTTTTATCTCAACTGACTTTCCAAATGATAATTCAAACACTCATTAATTTAGAAAAAAACCATTTTTAGAAAAGTCAAACGGTCAATCTAAACACAAATCATATTTATAATCTAACTTTGTTTTTAGTAAGCTTTTGCAAAAGTCAAATAGTTTTTAAGCTACTACTCCCACTATTAATCCAAACAGGTCTAGTATAAAAATAAGGATCCATAATATTTATGATATTTTTGTTGTTATTTAATCATAAATATTTTCACGATTAATAATTTATTTTGAGACACATATTGTATTTCATATTCAAAATTATTTGTATTATATTTTATTTTATTTTACATAATCAAACAAGTACTATGACATGGCCCAGTAACCTTCTGCAACGCGTGGTTCACTAGCAATAATTATAGGAAGGAAAGGAAAAGATGAAAAGAAGAAGTCTTATTTCCTTGAAAACTTGTCCCCGGGGGTACAAGTCCATAATTGCTGCCGATGACAAATACCTAACTCGATGACTTTGGTGTTGACTTGGTTTTATATTTAATTTCTGGGATCCCAAGTATTCTGATTACTAACGGCTGTAAATTTCCCTCATTCATAGTCACTATTACATCACACTTCCATCTCCTAAGAATCTCCATCTTCTTCACAACTTTTCACCACTCAGAAGCTTCAACAGTAATACCCAAATGAAGGTCAGAATCCAGACCCTCGATCAATCACTCACAATTATTTGAAGTCTCGCACAAACACACACATATCCATTTTCGTGTCTAACAACTGTTTGTTTTATTTCATGGCAGAAAGTGGTGTTGAAGGTGGAGCTACAGGACGAAAGAATCAAGCAAAAAGTTATGAAAACAACCTCGGGCATTTCAGGTATTAAATATAAAACCAAACTCTAATGAAGTTCTAATAAGTGAAAAACAGCCTTATATATATACTCCCTCTCGTCTGTTTTATAAAAAATCTAAACTTTGAATTGTTTTAATTCTTTTTATAAGAGTCTGATAAAAGTTATATCAACATTTAATTTAATGGGTTTTTTCCATTTGTACCTCTCATTAATTATATATATTACATTAATTAAAGGATTAGTGATACTTATATTTACTCTATTTCTCTTTCTTATTTACCCCTTATAATAAGGGCATACCTGAAAAAAGTTTACTTCAAAAACTACTTATTATTTTTAACTAATTTTAACAGTTTTTTTAAATTGAGTGATTCATATATCTAGCTCTTATAGATAGAACCAAGGTGTGTGCGCGCATGTGAGGAACATCTTATCTTCTTCTTCTTCTTTTTTGCGTGTGTATCTCTTGTTTATGGCTAAAATTGACCTGACTTTCATTTCTTTAGTCTTTAAGATAAGACCTAATTTAATAAAAAAAATGAACAATAAAGTGAATATCATATTAATGATCGAAGGTACGTAATACTCCCTCGTGTTCTTAATATAAGATATATTTACTTAATTTGATTAGATTAAGAAAATTAACTAAATTAATTAATATGACATATTTTGCCTAAACCACATCAATCATCTTCCTTAATTCTGATCATTTGTCTCTTATTTAATTTGATTATTATTAAAAAGAGCATCAAGTAAATTAGGATAAGATTGCCTAATATAAAAAATATGCTTTATGTTTAGGATGATGATCAACTATCGAATTAGTTTCTATATTAAAGATAGGAGGAAGTAATGAAAATCAGTTAAACTAGTTTGGTTTTGTTTTACAGGCGTTGAGTCAGTGAACATGGACATGAAGGACAAGAAATTAACGGTAACAGGAGAGATCGACCCAGTAAAGATAGTGGGAAAGCTAAGGAAGTTGTGTCATACAGAGATAGCGTCTGTTGGAGCAGCCAAAGAGTCTGAGAAGAATGCAGAAGAAAAGATAGAGAATATAGCTAAAGCCATTGTGCCAGCTCCTCTTAGTTACAACCATGTTTATTATCCACCACCTCCTTATTATGTTGGAACTGTGGAGGAGTATCCTAATAATGGCTGCGTCATCTGCTAAATTTTGAGAACATGAAAAGGAGGAAGAAGAAGATACAAAGGTATATCGTATCTGTGTGATAGAGAAATGGTGTTTATGTGACACAGAGAAAGATGGTGAATGGTGCTTGGGTTTTTTGTTTTGTTTTTTTTTTCATGCATGGTTACAGACTGAAAAGGAAGTTTTGGAAAACAGAAATCAAGGTGAAAAAGCGTGGTTTTGCGGTCTTGCCTGTAGTTGTTTGCCATAAGATTGAAAAAAATAGGACAATAAGGAAGCAAGATTCGTCATGTAATTGAGGATTTGGACATCTATTTAAAATAAAAATGGAAGGATATCTTATGCCGTGTCAGATGTTAATTACTACTTCCTCTAGTCTTTAATATAAAACAAATTCAAAAAATTGATATTAGTTTTAAATATAAGATATAATTTTCAATGTTACTTTTTCCCTTATTTACCCTTATTAATACACCCGTAACAATAATAAAAAAGGAAGGGAAATAAGAGACTTAAGGAAGATGACTATGGTATCTTAGAAAATATATGTTACATTAATTAATTTAACTAACTTCCTTAATCAAATCAAATTAGATAAATATGTCTCATATTAACAACCGAATAGAGTAATATAAAAGTTGAATTGAGGATGATACATGTTTACAACCTTAAGCTTGACCAGACAAGAAAATGATCTGTGTGTGATTTGGAAAAACAAAAACAAAAAAAAGAGTAAGTTTGCAATTGGCAATTTATTACCTTAAAAAATTATTAGAAAAAATTAAAAATGAAGATATTTTAAATTATTACAATTATTGTTCATACTTTACAAAATTATAATTAGTATTTTTTTTATGTTATTATTCATTCATATTTTTCCAAATTAAAAATTTAAAATGCTTTATATATTCAAAATTGCAAACACTATTATTCTACTAATTGAATAGTGAGTTAAGTTGGTCTGGGGCTTTCATTCCTGGTTTCAAACGTCATCTTCCCGAGGGAGATAATTTAACTGCAAAATTATGGGCACTGATCCAAGGTCTATAGATGTTATGGGACAGAGGCTTTTCGGAGACTCCTACAATCAATGATATAAATATCCAAAACAATGATCATTACAGATTGGATTGTCGAATTGATGGGAAATTTACTAAAATAAGAATGATTTTGAAAAAAATTACCAAAATGAGGCACTGTTCAAAATATTTATCAAATTAATGCAGTTGGTTGGTAGTGTCACCTGATACGACACCACAAGTGACGGCGTGTGGTGTCGCCATGTGTGACGCCACTAGTGGCGTCAATCAGTATAACACCACTAGTGGCGTCGCACTGTACAACGCCACACTTGACGCCACTTGGTGTCAATTACAGGATGCGTGGCGTTTTTCTATTTTTTATTTTATTTTCTTAAATTCTATTTATTAATTAAATAAAAAGATATATTATAATATAATTATTAATATATTTAATTTATTATTTATTAAATTAAAATGAAAAATAATTAAAATAGAAAATTCATATATATATATATATATTCAATGCTATAATAAAATTATAAATTAGAATACTCTAATACTAATATATAAATGTCTAAATTAATAGAAATATATATTCTATATTAATAATTAATAAAAGATTTTAATAATCATTAAAAATTTGTTGCCAACAAACATTTTCAAACTCAGTTAATGCTGAGTGCCAACCCTTATCTTTTTCCTGTAGCACTTTTCTTCTCTCATGCTTTATTATACTTTTCTGGTACAATGTCTTTTTCTTCTTTTCACTTTTCTACACAGTAGCTTGTGATCTGACACATCACAAGATAAAGCTATGGGAGAAGAAAAGTGCTATAGAAAAGAGATAAGGGTCGACACTCGGCATTGACTAAGAAAATAAAAAAACGCCACACACCAAGTGGCGTTACACGTAGCGACGCCACTTATGTAGTGGCATCACGCCACACGACGGCACTTGTGACTTTTTTGATGTCAGGTGACGCCATCAACTGCATTAGTTTGACAAATATTCTGAACAGTGCTTCGTTTTGGTAAATTTTTTTTTTCAAAATCATTCTTATTTTAGTACATTTCCCTCGAATTGATTCATATATTCCAATACATATAAATAAAGTTAATTAGGTGATTACACAAACAAGTAGTTGACTAAAATGATAAGTGGCTTCATCCTTGTAAGGAGATCACAAAATCCAAATCCTAAGAAATACACCATAAGTTATAACCCTTGACAAAACAAACGGCTAGCTGATTACATAGTTGCCAACCAAGCCCTAAACATCATTTCTCGGGGAAATTTACCTAAACATATTACCAGACTAATGTAGTTGGTGGTGCCATCTGACATGGCACCACAAGTGTGGCACCCGGCCTTTGGGGCCTTTATTTAACCAGAGTTATCGCGGAAATAGATCGAGGAGATTTGGACGACTTTTATTTATGAAATAAAAATTTCTGGAATTTACTGTTATATAAAAATACGGGTAAATTTTTCGCGATTCGGTCTCATCCTATAGTTGGACATTAGATACAATAATCCAAAAATAAGCGAAATGATAAACATAAAATATATTACAGTAAATCCCAAATGTCCAAAAGATTCAACTGCTGTATTCCTTACAGCTACTTCTTGCTCTTTGATCCCGAATTGGTTCCTGTATCTTTCACGGGTGCTGGAGTCCAAATGAATGGACCCCAGGGTAACAGTTAATCTCATGCACATGTATGAAAATAGAAATGACATAATAGCACATGTTTAAAGCATGGAAGAAATAATCATAACCGCAGTTAACGGCCAAGAACCGCAGCTCTTGTCTAGGACCAAAGCCCCATGAGACCTCAGCCTCAATATCCATGGCCAATCAGGATAATATAAACAAGTAGTTCAACCAGCATACATGATTAGCTAATATTTGCATAATATTAACATACATGATTATAAGATTAAAGTTACCCACCTCAACCGTGAATCCCTTTTCTTTGTATTGAATTCGTTGGGATCAGATTATCAAGGTCTGCCTAAACATGTTTATCATCGCTGTCAGAAACTTATTGGAATCGCGAATAAACTAATTACATGAATTAGTTTAAAGGGTTAATAATAATTAATCCCTTAACTATTCTCTAATAATAATAATTGATTATTTATCATTATTTATTATTATTATTATCATTAATTAATAATGATAATAATAAGCTTCCCAACTATTAAATAATAACATGATTTATTATTATTATGACCCTAATAATAAGGGTCTATCTTCAATTAAGAAGACAATTAATTATCTTAACGTTTCTCATGGTTTCCCTAAAATCTTAATTATACTAATTAAATCATCATTTGTTTCCTGATTATTAATTTGCTTGCAATTAGCCTTATGAATTTATTTTTCATTTAATCCTATACTTAAATAAAATTATATACATGGAAATTACTTCATAAGTGTGAAAGCCAAATAAATTTCCTTTCCCTTTTTAATATAAACATACACATAGCCAGCCGAAAGAAAGAAAAGAAAACATGCAACAAAAACAAACACAACAAACAGAATTTCGAAGCTAGGAGGTTACAGCAAGAACTTATGATTTCATGCAGCAAAACACACATACACATTTTCATGTCAGCAAGGGAAAAGAAAAATGCACATAGTAACTTATTTCTCTTTCCTTCAGTACTTAACAGCAAAATGAATCCATTATTTATCTATCTAAACATAGAAGACAAACATGAAACATCAACTTCCCAAAGAAAAACCCGATACACACATACAGAAACAAGAATCCTTTTCTTCATGCAGAACACGATACACACATAAACATATATCTATGCTTTTATTTTACAAAAACAGAATCTTATGACAGCAAATTGAGACAGAACCCGAAAGTAACAAGGACGAATGCATGCAGCAGCACAAGAAGACCATGACAGCATGAATCCGATGACTGATACAAAAAAAATTCCAACAGCACAAGCATGCATAGCTTTGGACATACATAAATATATTTATATTCTTTTACACCTAAAGCAAAGTCAACAACACCCATATAATTACTCCAAACCGATGACAACCCCCCAAAAATGAACCTGGTATTTATTCAACATAGCAAAGTTGATTTTCAGTTTCGGTTTTCAGTTTCAAAACACAACACTGTCAGCAACGTCTTCACTCGTACATGGGCAGCTATCAAAACCACACACTCTCTCTTTCTATCTCGTGCATGGCAGATTTACGGCAAACAGAAGCATTATGCAACAAAATAAACACAAGAAACAGATGCAAAAACCCGACATGCACCACAAACATATATTTATCCAACCGAAAGAAAGAAATGAAGATCATGCAGCAACAAGGTATATAAAAAAAAAACAGAAGCAAACCCATTAACAGCTAAGGAAGATCATTTCCCACCGTACCCATGATCCTACATGCATGAAAACTCAATTTCTACTTAACCGAAATAACCCCCCTGTTTTTCATTTCATTTTCTGTTTTAGTTTTTGTTGCTTTTATTTCAGATTACTTCTGGTCTTTAAGCTATTCTAAGATATTATGGAAAGGTTAAAGCAGCAGGAGTAAGAAGAATCACCTTCGTTTCCAAGTTTTTGAAGGTGATGATCCAATGTTCACACTCTCTGCTTCTCGGACCGAAGAACAGAAGAAAGAAATTCTCAAAACTTTCTCTCGGCCTCACTCTCTTGCTCTTGATATGCACATTTCTGATGATGAAGAAACAATCCGAAAAAAAAACTGAGATGGTTTATATACTTCTCATTGGTTATTACATGCATGATCAGGGACGGACAGCTGGAAGTATTAGGTGTTGATCATCTATTGATGATGTTTACTGTAGCTGTTAAATGACTTTGTTAGACACTGGTTCGGTTTGAGTATAGGCTGAGATTATCGGGCTTTATGTTGGGCCAGTGAAGATGGATCATCCGGCTATAATGATTTGAAACCAATTTGTGTTCTGTCTTCTGTTTTTGCTATCGGTTATGGTGCTGAAAATATGGAACCTATTTGTTTTTTATCATGTGTGCTGAGTTGCTGGAAATAGAAAACCAAATAAAATTGATATATTAATGCTACCATGCGTTTTGTACAATGGAAAGTTTTGGAGTATTATTTTTTTTTTCTTCCTTGGGCCAAACCGTGGCCCATTATTTTTTTTATATTTGTTTTTTATATATATATTTTATCTCATTTCTTCATTTGCAATTTATCTATTATTGTCATTTATGGAAATAAGTCCCTTATTATTTATTAATTTCCTTAAATTTATTTTCTTCTCAAATAAATTAAGGAAAATTAGACCTTAATTTCAAATAATTATCCTCATAATTATTTTGGCCCAAATTTCGTATTTCAATTCCATATAATACTCCAATATTAGAATCCCAGAAATTTGGGATGTTACAACAAGTGGGTCGTGTCATCTGATGCCATTGACAAAGTGGCACAGGATGGAAAGACGCCATTTAGTGGTGTCATTGAGACTGACACCACACTTGACTGACGCCACAAAGTGGAGCCTGGTTGACTTACGCCAGGTGGCCTCAATTTTTTTTTAAAAAAAAATTGACTGATGAGGTTTTAAGGCTAGGCTAGTAGAGGCTTTAAGGCCAGGATGGGGGAGGGAGTGAACTTTCCTACAAATCGAAGTTTGATCAGAAAAGCAGAGAGAGGGAAAAAGGATGGTGGGGCCAAGGGAAAAAGGATAAAAAATCGAAGTTGTATAGCCATATACTCCTTCTGGTTCTTATTATAAGGTATCAACTACTATTTTTTTTGTCCTTATTATAAAGCACCAACTTCCTTTTAATAACTCATTTATTACTATTTTTTCATTATACCCTCACTGTTAGCTAACTCTTTTAATTTTCATCATTAAAGTAGGGGTAAAGTTGGAAACAATTATTATTTTTGGATCTATTTAATGACATAACTTTCATTCCTTGGTTTGTGAGAAATAGTAGTTGATACCTTATAATAAGGATTAGAAAGAGTATATACATAGCTCAACATTATTATTTTATTAATTCATGCCATTGTGGAACAGTAGAAGGGAAGAAGACGATGGCATTGTTGGGTTTGTTTTCATTAAATTTTTTAATGGTTTTATTTTAACTTTAAAATATAAAAATGATTATATTAATTAGCAACAATTTATATTATGGGTGTGTTTGTAATAGCTGGGGCAAAAATGATTTTTCTTAATTATAATTTTTATAAATTTAATATTAGATAAAAAGTCACATTGTACTTTCTTTTCGCCGTTCCATCATTTTTTCTTGTCTTGTCATGCTCTCCCTCCTTCTTTCTTTCTGTGCGTGTTGTGTTGCAGTTTTTTGTTTTTTTAAATCATCATTCATGCCTCACCCCCTATTTCTTCACTTCGGACTGTGTGTGGGTGTATATATAATATATATACAATTGTTTTTTAAAATGGTAAAATTCTAAATCAGATTTATTATTCGACAAAAAAAATCAGATTTATTAAAAAAAAATTGGTAAAATAATGATAAAACTTAATAAATAATTAATAATTCATTTTATAAAAAAATTCCTGATTTAGAATTTTTAAGTTTTAATAATTTTTTCACCATTTTTACTTTTATTTATGGGGATTGATTGGAGATATATTGATATTTTCAACTATAAAAACTGGCAATGGGATCCCCACTCTTACATTGCAGAAATATTGATATTTTCGATGAGATGTATTGGACATGAATTAATAAAATAATAATATTGAGCTATGTATATATATGGCTATACAACTTCGATTTCTGATCCTTTTTCCCTTGGCCCCGCCATCCTTTTTCCATCTCTTTGATTTTCTAATCAAACTTCGATTTCTGGGAATGTTCACTCCCTCCCCCAGCCTAGCCTTAAAACCTCATCAGTCAATTTTTTTTAAATAATAAAAAAAAATTGACGCCACACAATAGTGTCAGTCAACCTGACGCCACTTTGTGGCGTCAGTTTAATTGAAGCCACATGTGGCGCCAGTCTCAATGACGCCATTAAGTGGCGTCTTTCTATCTTGTGCTACTTTGTCAGTGACGTCAAATGAGTGGCGCCGTGTTAAATGGCGCCATCAACTACATTAGTCCTGTAATATGTTTGAAGAGTGCTTTATTTTGGTATTTTTTTTAAAAAAATCTTTCTTAAATAGGTAAATTTTCCTTATTCCTCGTTTATGTCTGATCTTGAATCCTTCGAGAGAACTTAATAATGACATCCAGTAGGATTTGAGTAGTCCTAGGGATGTAAGCTAGCTCTAGCTTCTGACTTATGAGGGTGCTTTCCTTCCATTAATTATGGGTAAGCGATCTCGTAAGTTCCCAGTAAATGCTCATAGAACCCGGGGTTGTGCTCTAGCCTTGGTGGGAGACTGGTGTCGAACCCCTCCAAAACTTTTCTGTATAAAAAAAAAATTATGGAAAAACAATAAAAAAAACAAAGAAAGCTACTTCCCAAATATGAAGGAAGCACCAATTTCTTGAAAACCTAAATAATATCTATCAAATATTCAAGATATAGAAATGTCTTTGTATCTCTCCTGCTTTTTCAGAACTCCTTTCGTGCACCATGCGTCAGGTAGGTATATACACTGGTTGAAAACAAAACAGACCTTAATAGCATTGTTTCGGGTGCACAGCCCATCCTTTCATTAGAGGGATAGATATATATTTTTTTTAATTTTTTTATATATTGTATTTATTTATATTTAAATCATATGTTGTTTTCTGAAATATTTTTTTCACTCAATATTTCAAATTAATTAGTTTTCAGTCCTGCATTCAGTAATATTTATCTGTAACACCAGTATCATGGAAACTAATTAATTTGAGATACTGGGTGAAAAAAAAACATTTCAGAAAGTAGCATATAATTTAAATATAAATAAATACGATATATAAAAAAATTAAAAAAAAATATGCCCATCCCTCTCACATAACAAACACCTAAGGATGGGCATGGAATGTGCATTCCATTGTTTCAATCAAAATCCTGGCAGATCGAATGGTCCAATTGATTTGTTAGTGGCTTAGTTTATATCGAAAAGCCTTAGGCCCCATTTTGATCAAAGAAAATTGAAGAAAGGAAAAGGAAAATGGGTATTTTCCGTCCCACGCGTCTGTTTGGTTCACATTTTCCAGTGAAAATGGTTTTCGATGGCAGATAAATTTTCCCTCAAACATGTGAAAATCAGTTCCCACCAAAAATGATGGGAACCCATTTTCTAGCAGATGGAGAAGACCAACTTACCCCTTTTTCAACGTCGAATCCGTCTGTACTTGTTCATGGAAAGTTTCGAAGAAAAAGGCGAGATGGTAGAGAGAGAAGATGAGAGACTCAGTGGCTGCTAAAAAAATATTTTCCCTTCCACTTCCATTCTATTTCTTCTATCGGAAGGTCAGTTGTACAGGGGATACGAGGAGGAGAAAAAATATTACTAATTATTGGCCTTAATGGCTACTGCTCGAGCAACAGCGTGCTACTCAAGCAGGGTGGTTGCACAGTAGGTGCTCAAAGTGTGTCCGCTAGGTAAAAATGTAATTTTTCATTATTTTCCTACTTATTTTTTTTCAACCAAACAAAAATTTTCCAATGTAACCATTTTCTTTTCCACCCTAATCTAAACGCATCAACGTAAAATATTTTCCCTCCCATTCCTTTCTTTTTATTTCCATTCTTTTCCCTTCCTTTATGTTCTTTGATCCAAACGGGGCCTTAGCTTATTTCATGGTTGAGCTTGAGCCGAGTTGAACCGAATTTGAGCTCCTTTTAAATTAGAACTCGGAATTAAATCGAAACGAATTTTTATAAGCTTTACGAGTTTTGGGTTGTCCAAAGAAAAAACTGAAAAAAAAAAAAGATTAAAATGATCTCTCTTTAAAAGCCTGGCTGATTTATAAACCATTTGTAGTTATATAGTGTTATTTTATTGAAAACTTCATGTATTGCAGTGTTATTACATTGACAACTAAACTTAATCATTATTTCCCCTATTTAACTACCGTCTCACCAGTTTAATCATGAAAAATAAGATCCAGTGGCCTTTTTAATTTAACCTCTTATACTATTATAGAAGATACTTTTAAAGTCTATTTTTAAAACAATGAGATTATTGTTGTTTTCAAAGATAGTGTATGTGAGTGTTCTTAAAAATTTTGAGAATCAACATCCGCTTAAAAAATGAATGCGGTGAGTACAACGGTCTACGTCTATTTTCAAGGAAACGGAGGTGAGGTGAAAAGTGAGTTTTTTTTTTTTTTTTTTTCAAAAGAAAAGGCCACTTTCTACATTTGTGTCTGTTTTTTCAGAGGTGGAAATGGATTTTTTAAAGAAAAAATATGGCCTTTTTTTGTATTAGAATAGCCTAAATCCAAAAAAAAATCCTCTATAAATTTATTCCAAGCAAATAAACCCCCGGAAAAAAAAAATCTAAGGAGACGGGAAAAAAGAAACAATCCAAATAGTGACTCCTATAAACAAAAGAATTAGATTATCAATAATTTTACAACTCTAAACTAAGAAAAATGCTTTAAACAGTAAGATTTTAGAAGTCAAAATAGCATGTCATATTACCATGGATACCTTGAATTAAAGCGCCCTCTTTAGCCTGCTCATGCGCTTCTTCATTCACCGACACATAATATATCATATGAGGTGAGATTTACAAGAAAAAACCCATCAATGTTCACAATTCAAGTAACAGGCAAAACTTATGATGCAGTATTCACAATCCTTTTCCTAGCCTACCATACTTCAACGAAACAGTTCAAACTACAAAAACAATGGAGAGATGGTATTGCAGATATGAATTTCAAATGAAGTATGGCTCACTTTGGTGGTCTGTTGGGGCAAAACTTGGATATGCACAGGCTGTACCTGACAAACGAGTGATTGCTTGCATTGGTGATGGGAGTTTTCAGGTCAGTATTCTCATTTGTAAGACTAAAAATTAGAGATTAGAAACAACTCTACGATATTGATTTTCTTCTCATTTAAGTTACAGAACATATAAATGTAAGCAGTAGTATGAATTTCCAGCCTCCTATATTCTTCGGGCAATAAACATATTCTCGATCACTGCAGAAAAAGGGGAACTACAGATTGGTTGAACAAATGGAGCATGAGAACCTTAGTTCTTTGGCCCAGGTACCTTTTTTTATCCATTGAACAATCAGCGTCCCTGTTCGAGGGCATTCCTCCAAAACCTTGCAGTATGCCAACATAGGAACCCTTTTAGAACCAAAGTCACCATCACAGAAGAAATCCCTGACCAACTCTGGCGTCCCATCTTCAAAGACGATTCTGCTGCGCTAAACTGTTGGATCAGTCTGATAACAAATTCAACATTAGCAGCTAACATCATTTTAGATTAAAACTGCACAAAAGTAAATTAAAAACAGCCAACGGGCTTAAAATGCAAACTCGTGAATGCTGATCAATCCCTTTTCAACAAGGGGGAAAATGTGTAGCATAAAAAGCACATAAATTTTTCCTCCATTAATACAGGAGATGTATGTTTGCATACGATCAAGTGAAGCAAATAAATTCAACAAATATCAAAACTCAGAACCAACCTCACGCTCATGACGCCAAGCTTGATAAGCCATGTTCGGAGTTGACCTCTCCATCAAGCTTTGCCAGTCCATCAGTCCATCCTTCCCTTCAAGAAGGTGAAGGAGATGTTTCAAATCATCCTCAGTAACATCCGGTTCTTTCTCTCCAGCTTTAACATTGGACCTAATGCAATTTCAACAGGAATAAAACACTCCATTCCTCCTTACGTAATAATTAATCAAAATATATAATCAACAGCAAGTATACAAGAATTAAACACACTCTTCTTCCACAAGTAATACAATTTCATTACTAGAATTAGTAATTAGTAATATTTCATTAGCTTTTGAGCAATTAACTTCTAAAGTTAATTTAAAAAAAATATAGAAAACAAACAATCAAAAGGTGAATCGTGAACAGAATGACTGGGACACGAGAAAAACAGTGCTGCATGCGCGGTTTCCAGCCTTTGCCAAGCTTTACTACTCGAGTTTGAAGGTAGGAATTGTCAAAGTTACTGATCCAATTATTCATTGTCAAGATGGTCTCGGGCATGAAAAAAGTACGGGAATCTGGTCTGGTAGAAGTAAAGAATAAAGACTGCCGGTGATTTGGAGAGATGACTATGGAAGAGAACAACAAAATCATTTAATAACACGTTTATATGTTCTGTCAACTTAAATGAGAATACTGACAGGCGAAGGTGATTCCAGCGAAAGCGAAGAAGGAAGAAGTCGGTGGTGAACTGACTGGAAAACAGAGGAAATGGCCAGCGTGGAGTGGTGCTCGACGGTGAAGGCTCTATCTCTCTTCTCCGACGAGGTGTTGTTGTAAAAATGAAGGAGAAGACGGCCAAATGGCGATGACAGTGAAGAATGGAGGAGCGACGATGGTGGCTCGGCGGAGGAAGGAAGGTGAAGGTCGGAGCTTCTCCATTTTGCTTAGCGCCGCCTCTGTTCTCTCTTGTTCCTCATCTCCTCGCCGGTGCCATGTAACTCTGTTTTGGAAGCTCGCCGGCGAACATGATGGTGGGGTTGATGCCGCCGGCGATAAAGAAGAAGGGAGAAGGTGGAAGCAACAGGGTGGAAGCAACAAGATCTGGTGAGCTCTTCGATTTCAAAAACTGGATCTACAAATCTGCAGAGGGAGAAGGAGAAGATAGAAGGTTCGCTTGTTCTCCAGTCTGGACATAGATGCACTTTTTGTTTTTTTCCTCAAAAGACAGAGGCTCTTCCTAGGCCACTAAAGAATTTTGGGTTAAGTAGTAATTTTATCTCGTAAGTACACACTTAGGATTAATGTTATTCTAGAAGTTTTTATCTCAATGCCGCCCCGGAAGTTCTTAAATGTAGTAATGTTGCCTTCAACTAACAACGAGACTAACATATGTTTGTCATACAGGATAAGTCGATACGTCAAATGCCATATAGAAAAGCCACATTAGAGTGCAGATGTGAACCTCGCACCATCATGTCATCATCACACCTCATGATCTTCTTCCTTCCCCGTCGTTGGACCTTGCACAACCTTGCACCACCATCACCGGCGCCCCTTTGCAAGGATTGAGAACTACGTCAACAAGTTGAAAGCGCTTATGCAAAAGGCTAACTTGAAGGTGGAGGCGTCCATCTTTGATCCCGAGATGACAGTTTTGTAAAGGCAATCTGTGTGATTGATTGCAATTGACAACCACAGACAGACAAACATAATATCTCATGTATGTAACTACCTAAAGTAGATAAAGTTTATCGTTTTAGTTTACAAAATGTTGAACTACATATTTTTCTCATCCTCCACAATCCCCTGTTCATGTCACCTCAAACAGAGTTAACTCTTTATATGTGTGACACTCAAGTGAAAGCATGCATACTCGAGTGAATCAGTCACAAAAGAAAAGTGTGTAAAATGGTGGTCAAGCATACACTCGAGTGTGGTATTTTTACACTTGAATGCTCTATTTTGTTGATGACAACTTGGGGTGGGCACATGTGAGAACAACAACAGACTCGTGTGCAAATGCCACACTTGAGTATGCTACTGCTGTTGAACAAAAATTGAGGTTGGGACATGTGAGAACAATAACACACTTAAGTATAAAAATGATATACTCGAGTGCCTACTCAAGTGTGAAATTGTCACACTTGAATATGATGTGTTATTAAACAAAACTTAAGGCTAGATATATGAGAAAGACAAGTAAACTTGAATGTACCTAGGCACACTCAAAAGGGCACTCGAGTGTGTGACATGTACAATTAAGTGTACTCGATTTTCAAAGCTTATTACCCACCACGAATCATTTTTCGTCTTCGGTCCTAAATATGTAATCCAAAGCTTACTGTTCCTTTTTCCGGCTTCGAAACATCATAAATCTAGAAGCAACATTTTTTCATTTTCCTGGATTAAGAAGGAAAAAAGCTTTCTCTTTTAATTTTCTATCAAGAGTTCTTTATTCAGAAGCAACATCAGCTTTCTATTTGCCCCATGAGGGAGGGGAGAAATTTGTCAATAGAAAGGCGACTTTCATGGATTCCGCACGAGGAGGAATCATAATATGAAATCTTGAAGGAGACGAAATGATTCCTTGATTTACTTCCCTATAAAGTACATCTTAATTTTGAAGGCCTTAGGGAAAGGAAGTGATCGAACTTAGAAGAAGGGGTTTTCCCCATGAATAAGTGATGCAACTATCCCCAAAGTCAATCTGACCCGTTTAATGATTGGGGCTCACATATTAGTTCTCACAATACTATATATATAGAGAATTAGGGCGATTCGACTGATTTGTTCTAATTGCGAGGATGAAATTTATTATACTTAGGGAGAATTATAATATCCCAAAATGAATATGAGGGCTAAATGTTTTGAATAGGTAGTAGAAATTTTGTGATGAGCTTAGTCCAAATTAGTTTGAGATAACTTCTTCATTAGACGAACTGTCTCCCCAAATGGCAGAGACATATGCTTTCTTTCTGAACGAGCTGAATCTATTCTTTTCCTTTTCCTTGTTTTTCAGCTGAGGGCATTTTGACTTAATGTGACCAGGTTTATCACATTCATAGCATACGATGGGTTTCTTCGATTCTGAGCTTGATCCACCTTTATGAGACTTTCTGAATCCCTGATTCTTTTTGTAGAATTTTTTGAACTTTCTGATTATCATGCCAAGCTCTTCTTCTTCGTCCTCATTATCCGATTCTTTAGACTCATTGATGGTCTTGAGTGCAATTCATTTTTTTTTTACCATCAATTCCATCAAGCTCTTTTCTGAACTTGATTTTTCCCTCATATTCGGATAGGCTTCCGAAGAGAGCAGCTACAAATTGCATGGATTCTCCTCGGGCTTCTTCAGTAGCTGTCACTTTAGCTTCCCAATCCTTGGTTAGTATATTTAAAATTTTTCTTACCTGAGTCTTTTGTTCATATACCTTCCCTAAGGCTGACAATTGATTGATGAGGTGAGTGAAACGGAGCTGGAACTTTGCAATTGATTCTCCAAATTTCTTGCGCAGAAGATCATACTCGGTTGTGAGTGTATTGATCCTATTCTCCTTGATTCCTGAGGTTCCTTCATAGGCCACCTCCAATGCATCCTACATTTCTTTGGCATTGGGCAGATTGCAAATGTGAAAGTATTCCTTTTGGCTCAATGAACTCTGTAACATCAAAATAGCTTTGTTGTTAAGTACAACTTTCTTTTGATCATATTCATCAAATTCTGCCTTTGGTTTTGGCACAATATTCTCTCCTACTTTCTTAGTAGGGACATAGTTGCCTTCCTCAATTATTTCCCACATACCATACTCACTGGCCATCACAAATACTTTGAATTTGGATTTCTAGAATGAGTAATGTTCACCATTAAAACCCAGTGGTCTGTTTATTGAGGCACCATCTGGTAGAATTCCTTCCATTGGATCTTTTTATCTAGGATGTTAATCCTTTGAGCAGACAACTTGCCTCTGATACTAAATGAAAGTGGAAGAAATCACCAAGAGAGGGGTGAATTGGGGATTTTAAAAATTATTTTCAACTCTTAAAAATAAAGCTTAAGAAATGAATAATGAAAGAGTAGAGAAAGAAAAGCTTAGACACATAGGATTTATACTGGTTCGGTCTTAACCTTGACCTACGTCCAGTTCCCAGATACCTTCTGGGTGTTTCCACTAGTTCAACAGGTTTTTAACTACAACAATGAAAACAAGACACAATCCTAATCACCTAGGACTTTCTCCCCCTTACACCTTGTAATTTAAACAACCCAACTCACAAGTTCCACAACCTTGAGTTTACACAACCAAATACTTTAAAAGAATTTCAATCTCTCAAAAGAATGAATATTGATAATCACTGAAGAACAGATAAAAGAATCACAATACAGACTCAAAAATGCAAATGTGTTCAAGTGTAGCTTCGTTGTCTCTTGCTCTGTGTCTTCATAGCCTTTTATAGCCTAGCTAGATAAGCTAGCCATTGCAATATCCTCTCCAACGTTCAGCTGCAAATCTGGGAAATGACAGTTGCATATTTTGCTCTGTTCTTTTAATTCTTTGCTGAAATCCTAGAATGTGTTGTTGCAAAACGTCTTCCAGATTTTTAGTCATTCCATGATCTTAATTCGACCGTTTGAGATGATCTTAATGTGTTACAACGGTATGAACTGAACATTTGGGATAAGGGAGAAGAATCAGCCTTGTTCTTGGTTCTTCATTAAATGCACTTATGCTGGATCTTGATTTCACCTTGATCTTGTGAAGAACCTGTCTGAAACTTATCAAAAACTTGATCAATAATGTTAGGAATAATAATACAACAAGATATGATAATTTCATATTAACTCATAATGATTTTCTAGATTGATTCAATCTGGTTTTTCAAAATCTCTGATGCAAACTCGAGTTTATAATCCTAGACTCGAGTTTGAGGTTCATCCAGAAGACATGACTATTGAGCATTGGTCTAAACTGACAGTTTGCAAAAGCTAACTCGAGTTTGGTTCTTACAGAGAAGAAAGTCGCGATTTGATCTTGAATGAGATTTTTAACACATGGCTAAACTCGAGTCATTTAGTGACTGACTCGAGTTTGAAGCTTTTATGAAAATCTTAACTTTAAGTTCACAGCTTCAAAACTGGAGTTTAGAACTGCAGACTGGAGTTTACAAGACCTGAAATATTGTATAGCTCTCTGTATGATCCAGACTCGAGTTTTGATATCCAAAACTCGAGTTTCAGTGAAAACTGAAACTTTTGAAATGTCTCCATAAGTTTAAACTGGAGTTTTCATTTTCCAAACTGGAGTTTTCAAATCAGTCATTTACTCGAGTGTTTTCTGTTTGAGCTAAACTCGAGTCACCAAAATCTTGACTCGAGTTTCAGTGTGAACTGAAACATTTGAAACATCTTTGAGGGCTCAAACTGGAGTTTTCGTTTTCAAAACTGGAGTTTAGAAATCATGTAATAAGTAATAACTCGAGTATTTTTAGTTTGTCCTAAACTCGAGTCTCCAGAAACTAGACTCGAGTTTCAGTGGTAGCTGAAGCTTTGAAAACTTCCTGTTAAGCTTAAACTGGAGTCTCTGAAATCAAAACTGGAGTTTACAAAATAAACAAGAGCTCGAGTGTCTCTGTTATAACCCAGACTCGAGTCTTCTACGTCCAGACTCAACTTTCAGTTGAAAACTTTAAACTTGAAGACTTTTGTATTTGGTAAACTGGAGTTTGTGGATATGAAACTGGAGTTTTGAAATCTTGATAAAGCATTGAAGCTTCTGTTTGATCCTAAACTCGAGTTTCCAAAACATAGACTCGAGTTTACAGTTCTTAAGAATTTTGATTGCTCTCTGTGTAATGCAAACTCGAGTTTGTCTTACACAAACTGGAGTTTGGCCAGCTTTGTAAAAACTGAGTTTCTGTCGTCAAGTCCAAACTCGAGTTTTGTTACCTAGACTCAAGTTTGCCTTGAACAGTAAGTTTTACAACTTACTAAAGACAAACTTCAAATTTAGTTTACAATTGTCAGTTATCATTAAAACACATAGAGAACTAACAAAAGGAAGATTTTAAAAAATGAGAGAAGATAGTTTTAGTGAAGATTAGTTGTTTGGTAGGAAGAAAATGAAGGGGTAGTGGTTGATAAAGGATTAGGAAATGTCTATTTTACCCTCAAGAGTAATTAATTCAAAATAAAAAAAGAAAAATAGTTTTTTTGAAAAATATATTTTTTTAAAATATGCTTTTATCAGGTTTGAACCTATGAAAAAAAAATTTCCCTCCAAGTTTGAACTTTCCCACCAAGTTCAAACTTTCCCGCCAAGTTTGAACGTAAATTCGAACGTTCCTGCCAAGTTCGAACGTCCTGCCAAATTTAAATTTGAGGGGTAAATTTGTCCAGACACGTAAACAGTGATATGGGAAGTTGAAATCCCACCAATTTTGGTGGGATTTGGTTTTCCCACATGTGAGGGAAGATTGGTGGGCCCGGGAAGATGAAATTCCAGGAAGATTTGCCTAAAATGCGTACCAAACGAGGGAATTCTCCAATCTTCCTTTCCCTTCCCACTGATTCCATGTAACAAACAGGCCCTAATAAGATAAAGAAAAGGGAAAGAAGACGCTTTAAGGACACTTGCTATCATAAGATTTAATCACTTGGCCACATGTGAACAAAAGAGCTAATTACATGAGACAAAAGCTCATTTAATCCTTCAAATACCCCTAATTCGGCCAACACCCACAAAATAGATAAAAGAAGTGGAAAAAAGAAAAGGAAAGAGAAAGGAACAAGAAAGAAGAACAAGAAGCAATTGCTCTTGCTCAATTTTCACTTCTAAATCACCTTTCTACCATTTGAGGACTTCATAAAAGTTGTTACCCTCACTAAGAGCTTCATTTCTATGGTGCTAGTTTCTTGAGAAGAGGTGTTTTGTGTGGTCTACAAAGTTCAAAATTTGGAGAAATCAATAACAAGCCCTTGAAAGTGAAAGATGTGAGCTTAGGCTTCATTTTGATTTATATATTATGTTGATTGGTGGACCTTTGTGGAATCCTCTTGTTGCTCTATTTTTGGTTAAAAAGTTTTTTTTTTTTTTATAATTTCATGATGTTTTTCTCATATGCATGTATTTTTGCCTCTTTAAGACACGTCATCATTTAATTAGCAACAAAAGTAAATTTAACAATCAAATAATACTTTTATACCACCTCTCATATATAAGGTGGCGCATCTAAGAATTTTCTGTAACATATGATAATGTTTCATTTGACTCGTGTGAAGCATTGTTATAGTTTTGTGCGTGGATGTGTCAAGAAAAGTATCACATTGCTTAAAATTGAGGAAGCATTAGTATATACACATTAGTACATACTAAAATGGGTTTGGGACAATAAAAGGGTCAAGAGGAGAGGTGACCTCATGTGGTTGAAATTTCCTTCTCACGAGTTTAAGGGGATACTAAGTTACTAACGACACGTAGATGATTTCCTTCTCACCCAAATTTGATAAATTTTATTGAGACATAGTTAGTGTTTTTAGAAAAAGTTAAGCAAGTTAAATAAATTATTTAGTTATATCATATGTTGTGTATCCTTATATTATATATCAATTTTAAAGAATAAAAATAAAAACACTACATAAAATAATTTAATTAATTTCCTTAATTTTTTTAAGAAATATTAATTTTATCTTATATTTAAAATCAGAAAATATTTTCTAAAAACAGGTTAAAAGAGGCTTAATGGGTGGCACGACTGCGTTTTCCTGACCGTAGATCCAGTGGGCCTTGACTTGTCTTGAGCCAGCTCCTTCCTCTCTCCTTCTTTCCCCTCTTTTTCCCAATATAAATCCTTTCACCTTCAACCATTTCTCACCTCATTGCTTCAATCCTCCATCTCTCCCCCTCTGATATCTCTCTCTAAATCAGCCGTATTTTCATCAGCTCAACATCATGAAGGCGAGAATTTCTCCCCAAGTTCTCTTAATTACTTATCTCCTTCATATATGCACAGATTTTTCTGATTCAATTTCGTCTCTTTCTCTCTGTTTCCACAGAAAGTTATTCTCAAGATAGAACTACACGAGGACTCAATCAAGAAGAAAGCCATGAAAGCTGTATCTGGGCTTCCAGGTAATTAACCAAATGTCATCTATTTCACCATAATCTTCTTCCTCGTTTGAAATCAAACCCAGATCAGAAAATCCCAGAAAGATTAATGTGTCTTTTTATTTTATGCAGGGGTTGAGTCTGTGTCTGTGGATATGAAAGACAAGAAATTAACCCTAACGGGCGACATCGACCCAGTGAGCATAGTGGCGAAGCTGAGGAAATTGTGTCACACGGAGATAGTTTCTGTGGGACCAGCCAAAGAAGAGAAGAAAGAAGAAAAGAAAGAAGAGAAGAAAGAAGAAAAGAAGAAAGACGAAAAGGAACAAGTCGCTGATCTTCTTAAAGCCTATCAGAACTATTATCAGAATCAGATGAAAACACAATACTACTATCCTCAACATCCTACTTATTATGCCAGAAGTATGGAAGAAGATCCTAATGCTTGTGTTATCTGCTAAATATATATGCATATTTGAACCAGTTTGATGCAGAATAAATCCTTGTTTAGTGAGTAATTTTCTTCTTTCTTGAGATTGAGAGGCTAAGCTGGATTTAGAAACACAGGAATCTGCTCTAGATGTACAGTATTTACGCTTTTGAAGCCTAGTGAGTGATTTTTGTTTAAATTAAATTATTTAATGCAGTACTTGTCCATTAGTTGTTATAGGGTATTAATTAATATTTGAGCAAAAAGAAAGAATATTAATTAATTATTATATTGGCGGGCGGTTTCAATTTTTGCAAGGTGCGTGAACACACTTGGTATTGTAAATTTTTTAAGTTTGATTTGTGTGACTGTATGGTGAGGTTGGTTAATAGCATTGGAAAAGAAATGTTATTTTTAGAATTACACGTCAGGTGCATTGTTTTTTTTATTTAATTTATAACAATTCTTGCCCACATATTTTTAATTTATAACTAGTCTGATAAAATATGTCAGAGGGACAGGACCCCACAGGATTTTTCTTTCTAAAAAATAAAAAACTTGAGGGAGGTTTATAGATGATAGAACCAAAATTATTATCAAAGAGCCGTAACGAATTAAACTATCTACATATGTGACTTTTAATGATTTTAATACTGATTTAATGTTGCATCATGTTGTGACGGGGAACGATGATGTTGATACCAAATACATTATTTTGATGAATACTTTTTTTTTTTGAAATTGATAAATAGAATATTAATTGTAAACAACGATATTGATAACATCCTATTCTTAGATGGTCCAAAAAAAAAATAGAAATTGAAAAGCAATAATCATTTTTGTCATGACTAAAAACTTCAAATTGTTTGGGAAAAAATTGTGACTGCCTAAGCCAGTGGAACATTTTATATATATATATATATATTAGTAAAATGATCTAAACCACACTCTTCTTATTTTCTTTGATAACATAGAGGTTCCTTCTATTTTTTAAAATATACACTTTAGTTTTAGTGCAAATCATTAACATTGTTAAAGACTATTTTAAAAATATTTTTGAAACATGTTTTTTTTACTAAATTTCCCTATACCAAATCCCTAATTAATATTTTAATATTAATATTTATTAATAATCCATTTCATATTTTTTTCAATATTGAAATTAATTAATAATTAATTTATAAGTAAAAAATATTAAAAATCTGATTGAATTGAGTATTTGTTTTTTAATAAACATATGTTTAATGACATATATTTAAAAATTTGATTTATAATACATGAATATAAGAATATCAAGCTTAGATCATTTTTTAACATTTTACAATTTAAATGAACACACACATATAGGATAAATATGTGTGTTTAAATAATTATTAAGTAATTTAATGTTAAGGAGGGGTATTTTGGTCAAAATGATGGGTCAATGCTTTGATTTAACAGTCGACTAATGGTTGGATAGATGAAAATTGGATATTAAAACAAGAAAGAAAGTTTATGCAACATATATTTTGATTTTAAGAAAGTTCACATAAATTTTTAAAATAGAAGAGGGTCTATATAATTTAGAGTAAATAAAGGGGAGGTTGATGCATTTTACTCTATATTTTTTATATAAGGTTAAGGTACAACTATACCTATAAGTTTTTACCCAAAACTTATCCAACATAATATATTTTTAGGAAGTGTAAAATTACCAATGAACTTTGAAAAAAAGAGGGGAAAAAAAATACAATCACCATTAACTTTTCTGTTATGTTGATCATTAGCTTAACTAGAAATACTCACCTTAATTATGACTCATCTAATTTTGATCCTAGTTAGTGGGGGAGGAAAACAATCCATTATCACCCGCCAGAAAAATCCCACCCCACATAAACATTCTTGAATTTTACAATATTAGAGAAATCAAAACCTATGACATTTAAAGAACACATCATCAATAAGATCAACAAACATACAAGTCAAAATAAAACATGACATGACAAATCAAACCTAGATCCATTAATCTTATAAGACAAAAATCAAGCTAAAATTACAGAAACTTATGTAATCAAAGCCGAGATAACATTAGATCTACACAAATCGCTTAAAGTAATAAGTGTGGATTTTATAATCAAATAGAAATAGATTTTGGAATATATTATATCAAATATATAAATATTTTATATCTATTTAATTTATTTTACACGTATTTTTCCCTATCTCATCTTGAGCATAAAAAATAATATTTCTACAAAATCTATGATCATAATATCTTGAATGCCTATGGGTCGTTACCTTGATATGCTCCAAAAGATTAAAGAGAAGAAGGCACATGATGGAGGGCACTTGTAGAGATGGGGTTCTTGATTGTAATTTCTACGATAGATTGAGAACCGATTAAATGGGAACCTAAACTGTAATTTTTGTCAAAATTCAAAAGCACGAAAAGATAGGACGTATATGATTGATCAAATTAGATATCATATACTATTATATTAGATAGATAACCAAATACTCTCACATCATCAAAAGAAGTAGCTGTTATCAATAGAGCTGTTATGAGCCACTAGGGGTGGAAAAAAGTCAGGGGGTTGTAAGGGGCCTGTGGCATGACTTGCTAAAAGCCTAATCAGACTTGGCCTATCAGGCTAATAGGTCAGGCCAAGGCCTAATTTGAGGCCTGATTACCTTAACAGGCTAGCTCAGGCCTGTGAGTAGGCCTGAAAAGCTTGTCAGGTCAGCCTGTTAAAGAGAGTAAAAGTGTAATTACATTTTTTTAGGCCTATCAATTAGGCCTGTTTTCGGCTTGTAAACGCAGTCGACCTGTTTGAGGCCTATTTTCGGCCTGTAAACGTAGGAGGCCTGTTTTCGGCCTGTAAATATAGTCGGTCTGTTTTCAGTCTGTTTTCCTTGGGGCCTGTGGCCTATTAGCTTAGGTATAAGATTTTTGAAAATACAGGCTTCTTAACAGGTCACAGGCTAGGTTCAGGCCTAAAAATAAGCCTGTTACAGGCCACAGGTCAGACTCAGGCCGCTTCCCTACATAACAGGCTTGGCCTAACCTAGCTTGTTTCTACCCCTATGAGCCACTCTTGACACACAATCACTATTAGGGGTGGAAAAAGGCCATGGGTTTGTAGCATGGCCTGTTAAAAGCCTAATCAGGCCTGACCTGTCAAGCAAAAAGGCCAGACCAATGCCTCTTATGAGGCTTGTTCTCACTTAACAGGCCAAGCTCAGGCTGGATAAGAGGTCTTTTAGGCCTATCAGACTAGCCTATTTATATTATTAGTATTAATTTATGTAATTTTAACCATTTTTTAGCCTGTTTAAAGTAGACATGTTTTCAGCCTGTAGCCTGTTAGCTTAATTAGATAAAAAAATTATTTTTTTTAAAAAAACAGGCCTTAATAGGCCACAGGCCAGACTCAAGCAAAAAAATAAGCCTATTATAGGTCACAGGCCAGTATATTACAGAATAGGCTTGGCTTATTAAGGGTGAAGTCTGGCCTGTTTCCACCCTTAATCACTATTATGAGAGTTAAGGGTAATATTATTTCTATCAGTTCTTAAGTTGGGGAAGAGATGTAACATAACAGAAAGCTAGATTCTATTTATTTTTGTTTGACTCTATAAATTTTCATTTATAGATATTCTTTATAAATTTCTATTTGTGAATACATTTTTATTTTTTCTTTTAATTATATGTTACACCTCTACCGGTCTCACCCTCTCGGGTGATAGGTTAGAGAGATTCCTTTTATTAGTTATATTTCCTTCATTATTAGGTCCATTTAACATATTTCAGGGCAAGCACAACAGAGCATTTTATCTGGTTTAGAAGATCTACTGTACTGGTAAAAGTAAAACAAACAAAAAGTAAAAGTCCCTAGAGGGTTGAGGGTAAGTCATCCAAAAATAAATACAAAAAATATATATAGTTATCCCCAAGTTCAATTATTTTCATCTCCATCTCGTAAAATCCTAACCTCCAGCTTTTGCTCATCTAGCGAAAGACTAGTAACTGATGTTTTGAAAATCAAACAAGTCATTGAACCGGTTGGGCTATTGGGATAAAGGTTTGTGGGTCAGATCAGAGTTAAATTGATATTGATTAAAAATATAATTTAATTGACTTAGGTAAGAATATTTATATTTTAATAATAAAATATTTTATGTAAATATGTGAGATGTCTAAATATAGAAGGATGTTTAATATTATATTATTTTTTATATATAAAAGAAAAAGAAAACACAATTTTGGGCTTGTAAATTGTCAGAGATTTTTCTCATTACAATTCCCAGGTTTACAATGTAGGACTGATGTAGAGCTACTCATCAAATAATGTGTAGTACCCCCTCACAGTTCAAATTTTGTATTTCAAATCAACCACTTGAAGAACAAGTGAAATAAGTACTACACTACTTTATCAGTAAATACATGGCAACATGTAGAGATGGGAAATTAAGCCGAGTCCATTGGGATGGCTCGTTTAAGCCCTGACCCTTAAAGGTTAGACTTCTAAATTGAAGTTTCTAAATGAAGTTGGCCCTATAAGACCGAGGGCTTAAAAGGGCCAGCTCATTAAGCTTTTTAAATTATTATTATTATTATTATTATTTGTTTCGTTAATTGACTTGACTAGGTGATCAAAGACCGATAGTGTTTGGTTTGAGTAATTAGACCCTTTAATTTATATGTATTTTGTATTTGTTATAGAGTTATTTATCCATTTAATTACAAATACATAATAATTATACTTTGATAGTGTTTGGTTTGAGTTACTAGACCCTTTAATTTATATGTATTTTGTATTTGTTATAGAGTTATTTATATATTTAATTACAAATACATAATAATTATACTTTGATTTTATGATTTAATTTATTATTTGTTGCAGATAAAGATTATGGATGTATTCATGATGTAGGAGAAAATATCTTGATATTTTTACCCATTAAGTAGAGCCTTGTTCTCAAAGTGAAGCACAATCAAATGTCTTTAAAACTAATAATAGTAGTGAAGAAGATGAAAATGATAGTCATCGTAGTCATATTACTTAGTCATAAACTTGTTACACTTTGAGTGAGTTACTTGTGGACAATAGTTTACTCTTGAATATGAATCAGTGATTGTGTTTGTGTATTGCATTAAGTGTGTTGTGTAAACATTAATGTTAACCTATTTATTTGATAAATTAGAACTTTTATGTTTTATTTTACAAATTATATTTATTTGGTCTATATGCTCTCAGGCAAGGCCTTGAAAAACAAACGTTTTTCTTATCTGGGGTCTAAAAAGGCCGGCATTTTTAAGCCCTGGCCCTTTAAAGGCCAACCCTGATTCCCAGCTCTAGCAACATGTGAATATTATGTTGATTTTCTTTTTCAAAAACATAAAAGAGATCACACCACAAGATATCGAAAAATAAGATCTCTTTCTCACCTTCAATCTCTCCCTCTCTCTCTCATGGGCATTTCACAAACTCTCTCTCTCTCTCCTTTGTCTTGTCTCCTCGCTCAAACCGTCAACAATGGCCTCCTTCTCTGTTAATCCAACCTCTGCGTCCTTCTTACTCTGTCTCATAGTTGCTTCTCTTTTGATTCCTTCTTCCAAAGGTTGTGATTACTTGGTTGGAGGTTCTCAGGGTTCTTGGACCCACCACATCGTAGCAAAAGGGAGAATCTATAGTGGTCGTTGAGGCTGTTCGTGATGCTTTTGATCTTTTTGGATTTTAGTGACTCTTCATCTCTCTCTCTCTTTCTCCCTTCCTCCTTCTCATCATTGAGACTTTCTCACCATCAATCCAACAGAGTTTGAGGCGACCTTTTCAATTATGTTTATGCCCAATTTACCCCTTGACTGTGTTTAACACAGTCAAAGATGCATGTTGAACTGTTGACCACATTTGACATATGTGTCGATGCATGTTGTATCGTGTCCTTGTCTGACACACATATTCTGTGCTTCATAGAGTATGATTAGAGACATGACTTCTATTTCTCTTGATCTTTTAGAGCAAATCATAGTTAATGACCCTATACCTTGAAGACATTATGTTATCTACAAAAAAAAAAAGATATATGAACAGGTTATGGAGAAATATTACCTTTTATCTATGTTTGAATAACTGGATTGGATGATTCAGCCAGATAAACTGTCAGCTGGAAGGCATGCCGAGTCATTCTAATAAGTTTAGACATTCTAAGTATTCAACCATTTTGGGCCGCCTCAAGCTAGCTTATGAGATAGGAATCACTACAAATTTGTGAAACAAAGTGGATTTTTAGTAACCACACGGTTCAAAGTTCAATGGAAAATAAAGGAAGTAGAATGAAACAACCAAGGACAAAAATAAAAAAAGAAGGAAGAAGAAGTATGTAGATTTAAAGTCCTTATATGAATTAATAGATTTGCCGCAATAGTCACTTCAAACACTAGTTGGACTAGAAGAATAATATAGAAAAAAGAAGAAGAAATTGTGGACGCTAGAGACGAGGAAGAAGAAAGAGGAAAAATATTTGAGTTACATAAGATGAAGCTCTGTACCATTGCATTCTATGCTAACTAAAATCAAGTCTTGGAAATCGTAGAACTCGTGAAGGCTATAGGCTAGACATTTTAGGTGCTATCAATTGTTTTTATAATTTTTCATAAGAGCTTTAGGGCCTGTTTGAAAACTTACAAAAATCTAGGTTTTGAGATTTACTAGGCAAGTTGTGAGATGAGTTTTGTCGTGACTTGTTCAAAATCTAGATTTTAGAAGGTTTCCAAATAGACACTTAAATTGTTTTTACTTTTTACTCATTTTATTTTGTTATATAGGTTATTCGTAAATATATAATATATACACACCAATATTAACTGACTAGTTAACTTTTATTGATATTATCTCATTTTTATATTACATATGGTACAACATAATTGTAGTTTTTATTTTTATTTAATTTAATTCATGTGAATAAATATAATTCAAAATATGCTCTTGTTATTTTATTTTATCTATGATAATTGACATATAATTAGAACATTTTTTTTACCACAACTCATGAATTTAGATATGTTGTTAAGGTATTCTTGTGTTACCTTTAGTTATTTCATTTTATTGGGCATATATTGTAGCCTTCTTAACCATTTATTATATTATATTGTACATAATATTATTTTTCATTTAATTATCACATCACCAGTCCAACTAGATGATTTAACTGCTTAAACTATAACCCGCCACTCTTTTCAACTTGTCATCCGAACAAACTTTTAAAACATTGCTTTTATGCTCAAGATTATATTCAAATGAAAATATATAAAACAAATTATAGATATTATATATTTATATAATTGAATAATATATTCCAAAATCTATATCTATTTGATTATAAAATATACTCTTATCACTGAGTTATTCTTTGAAAACTTGAAAAAGAAAACTAGAAACTTCAAATACAAGGACCGTAGCTCCACCAAATATGTGGTGGTGCTCCCTTGCATCATCATTATGACTAGCACAATATTGAGGCTCTCCATCATTTTACTTTAGCCAGTGATTTTAAAGACACTTCTTGTAGGTCATTAAGCAAAGTTGCTAACTAGACTTCCATAAGAGAGAAGGTCTGGTAGTATTAATAAATTTGAGGCGAGGGAAGCCAAGAACAACTCAAGAGCTTTGACTTTGAGGTTGAGGAGAAGTAGAAGTCAGGAGAGGGGTAGAGAAGGAGAAGAAATTTTAAGGGAGCAAATTGTTAGTTTTCTATGGGTTTTGATGATAACAATCAATTGAGAAATCAAGAATGAAGAGTTGTCTCAAAAAGAGCAAAACTTGCTAAAAGAGGCAATACTCGAGTTTCATTGACAAAACTCGAGTATTGGGATTTCAAAGAAAAACTTAATGCACTTAACTAAGAGCAATACCGCAGTATTCAAATGAATACTCGAGTATTGGGAGTTACAGAGAGCATCACAAGTTTTACCATTAAGGAAACTCGAGTATTGACATAAAAACTTGAGTTTGATCCTATGTGACTCTTCAAACAATTTTAACTGAAAATAGAAAACCTCGGTTTGGAAAACCACAGTTTCAAGAACTACGGTTTGGAATTTGAAAAGACAATTTTCCCACTTGGCTCCAAAATTCAAATATTTTGCTTTTCAAATGAAAACTTGAGTATTGTTAGAATACTCAAGTTTTGAGCCAAGCAAAGGTGTTCTTAAATTAAATCATTTATAAACTTCAGTTTTGAAAACCTCAGTTTTGGAAACCATAGTTTAGCTGTTGCATAACTATTTTCAAAGTTTCAAAACTAAGGAGAAAACTCGAGTATGGAAACTGAAACTCGAGTATTGAGCCATACAAAGAGCTATCGAGATTTCTAAGCTTCAATACTCCGATATAGAAAGAAAACTCTGGTTTTGGTGCTTTGGACAATTATTTGCCAAGAGTCCAAAACTCGAGAATTGATAGAATACTCGAGTATTGACTTAAGTTCATTAGGAACACCAAAGCTCAAATCGCGAGTCTCGTCTCTGGAAGGAGAAGACTCGAGTATAGACTCAGAAACTGGAGTTTAGGCATAAGTGCATAGTGTCAAACTCGAGTATTAGTGCATAAACTCGAGTATTGGTCGCGTCTTCTGATAATTCAAATTTGTGAAATCTGTGTAATGTTTATGGGATGATTCAAATGATTTATATTCTTAATTATCATCATTGCCAGATATGTTTAATGTGTTTGCTAGTGTATTCCAGCCTAATAACAGATGATACAAGCAGATTAAAAGAGCTGTTGACAAAAAAGGCAAAGTCTTGTCAGAAGCAATAAATGCACACCACCAAACTTGCCGTAATCTCAACTACCAAGCATTACACGGTGGAAAAAGGATAAAGAAACTTTCATTTAATTGAAGACTGACAATCCTAATGGATATAAACGATTAGAAGCCACTCTCTATCCTACAAGTCAAGGAACAAGCATAAATGTAGAGAGAGAAAGGACCAAACTGCTTCCAACTGAAAGGAAACTTCTCCAACGGATATAAACGATTAGAAGCCACTCTCTATCCTACAAGTCAAGGAACAAGCACAAATGTAGAGAGAGAAAGGACCAAACTGCTTCCAACTGAAAGGAAACTTCTCCAACGATCAATTGAATGCTAGCAACGGTTATTAGTGTCTCTCTAAGTATAAATAGAGTTGCATTCAAGTCTCTACTAGGAACACAGAGCTGAAAAATGAAAGAGCATTATATTTGTTCATTTATTGTTATGCTTCTTGTACAGAGTGTCGATTGACACTATAGAGCTTCAGTGATCATCTATCTGCTCTGTAAGAGAGTTTTTATCAATTGTATTTGATTGATTGTGAGTTATCTCAAGTCGGGGGACTTAGAGATTTGGGAAGTCATTGATTAAAACTTGTAAGGGGGAGCAAGTTGTAGTGAGAGAATTGCTTCAGAGTTACAGAGTGTGTAATCAAGTGATTTAAAGAAAAGCTCAGGGTGCCTGAGGACTGGACGTAGACCAAGGAGTTGGGCCGAACCAGTATAAACTGTTGTGCATTGCTATTTTTGCCAGCTCATTGATTTTTATTCAACTAATCACCATAAGAGCCGAATTTGTGAAAAATTTTCAGAATCCCCAATTCACCTCCCTCTTGGTGATTCAGCTCCTCTTACACAAATATGAGAGGAAACAGGTGAGACAAAAAGAAAAAGGAAGGGAGAAGCATCAAGAAAGATGAAAGGGGTTATTACCATCGAAACTTTAGAGGGGGGAAGAGGAGGTAAGTGTAAGACCTGGTTGTCACCCAAGAGGGGGGTTAATTGGGTGTTTGATAAAACTTTGGATAACTTTGAAAATCTTTTCACAACTTACTAAAAGCAGTTCGTATGACAACAATGATATTTATAAAGAGATAGTCATTCAAACATATATGCTGGGAATATAAGAGTTTAGGAAAGAGAATATGCAAACTATGATTTATACTGGTTCGACCCAATCCTTGACGTATGTCCAGTCCCCAAGCTTCACTTGAGATTTTCAATCCATTATCCTCTTGTTTAATCCAAGCACAAGAGAAGCCTTTACAATACCACAAGTTTACCCAGACACTTGTGAAGCCAAATCTCTTACTGAGATACTCCACCTTGCACACTGTAAGGATACAATTGGTTTCCTACTCAAGATCACCCAATCTTGAGTGACTCTTAGATAAAATGATTTAACAATCAATCTTCTATTTCAGAAGTGAATAAGATAAACATTGAAGTATATTACAAATAATCTCACTCTGTAAGGTAAATTATATGATCATTGAGATAATCGAAGAGTAAGTGATATAGACATCAGAGTTTTGACATTTTGACAATGAAGTTGTAATCTTGTGTCTCTCTGTCTACTTGAATGCTTCTCCCTTTTATAGTTGATGAAGAGCATTTGACCATTTAAACACCTCTTCTAGGATATGACTGTTGGATGTCCACTGAGAAATAGCCGTTAGAATATAATCGTTACACTCATAAACATGTTTTGACACAATCTGACATTATGAGGATTTGCAAGTAATCCTTCTTTTAATCATCTGAAACTCATTAACAAACTAATTAAATATAGTTAGAAACGATAATGAGTGATGATAATAAGTAATGAAATCATAATCAATGATTTTCACTTTACGAGCACGGTGATTTACTGATTTTTTTCAAAGCTTCCTTGCTCTCTATCTTCGCATGACTCTAGTAGCTTATGTATGACTCGATCCATTTAAGTGTCAATTGCTCTCTGTGTGCACCTGACTCGAGTTAGTCCAAACATGACTTGAGTTGCATAGATCTCCAATTGTTCTCCATCTTCTGCTGACTCTAGTAGATCCCAGATGACTTGAGTTGATATAAATTGATTTGCTCTCTGTGTCCATTTGATTGCAGTATTACTGGTATGATTGGAGTTATCACAATTCTTCATAGAAACACATTCGTCATGAAATAATCAACTGACTTGAGTTATTCATTAAATGACTCGAGTTAAGTAAATAAAATCTGAATCAAGATATCCCGATATGACTAAAGTTGGTTAATGTTAGCTCGAGTTAAGCTTCCATTCAAAATTTAGATTTGCTCTCTGTCTAATCTTCACTTGAGTTACCCATTTAATTAACTCGAGTTATAAACTTCCAGAATCTAGACTTCAAAACACAAGAACATTGGTATTATGAAGTTGAAGTTCCAGTAACTATAACAACTTCGTTATGCTCCAAATTTTGGTAGACCACATATCCCCAGAAGACTCTTTAAGTCTTCTTTCCAATGAAAGAAGAATCAGCCCCAAACTCATTGTATTTTGACGGTTGTGATCCGATGAGTAAAGGTTGTTCTTTGACTAGTGTCTTTGTAACATTCTGAACTGACCGTCAACTTCAAAGATTCATTTCTCTCCCATTTGATCTTTGTTTTCCATAATCTTGATATTTTTGGAAAGGTATGTGAGTCTAGTTTCATAGGCCACTGATTTTAGCTCTATTGAATGTGTAGTTTGTGAGATACACCCAAACATTTGAAGTTGGGTCTGCTGTATGACGTTGATTGAGGTTCCAACTTCTAAAATTCATATCTCTTTAATATGAACTTCTTTGGGCATGAAAATTTGAAAAATTGATGCATTAGGAGTCTAGTTTCATACAAAATTGGTTTCACCTCAATCTGATCTCTGGTTTGGAAAATATCATTAAATTACTAGACCTCGCCCAAGTTGAACGTGAAATAGAGGTTAACAGAGTGCTGAAAACTCAATCTAACTTGAGTCATTAAGTATTGACTCGAGTCATGCACATATCCAACTTGGGTTATGAAGTAGTAACTTGAGTCAACTCATACCAGAAGGCCAAATTACCACGAAAAAGAAGTAAACTCAAGTTAAGAGTCCTGTGACTCGAGTTAGCTCATCCTGAAGCTTATTTTAACTCCAAATTGAGTCATTCCAACTTCCATTTGATTGTGGAGACTTCTAGAATCAATCTAAGAACTTATATAATGATTTTTTCATTCCATTCAACAAGTTCTTCTTTTTCTTTCTTCTATTCTCTTGATTATTCTCCACAATTCAACTCTTTCTTTATTCTCTTATCTTGATTATTCTCCACAAGTATATTTGAATTGATCTACATTAAATATAGCAGTTAGTCAATGTATAAAAATTTTTTGCTTTTGATATTGATATGTATATTTGTCATCATAAAAACTAAGCATATCTAACAGTAAGGAGATGAGGTATGACAAGGGAGTGTGTAATGGTGGATGATGCCTAGGACCTTGTTCGTTGGGAAGATTTTGTGGAGTAATTAAAGGTAAATTTAGAAGGGTTTTGATTAGATAGATATTAGAAATGATTTTTGAAAGGATTGTAATAGAGCAATGGGTGTAGAACTTAGAGTGATTATGTTGAAAAAGACACTGCTTGTAATATATCCCAAAGTTTGGGTCTAAAAACTTAAGGATAAGCCTATATTAGACAAACTACTAAGCCTAATTAAGGGAGAGTTCCAAGAATGATGAAAGATATAAATACTCTCGGGGACTTTGATTTAGATTTCGAGGAGAAAATGGTTCTCAATGATGTGAGGATTTAAAGGTTGTAGTTAGTTGGAGAAATAGACTGACACACGTATTTAAGTACATGTGGCACCCTTAAGGGGTAGAAGGCTACTTGGCGCCATTTACAATGGCAAACACAAGTGTTTGTGGGGCCTTAGTGTTTGTTAGATTCCCCTCATGTCAAGTGAACTAGTCGAATAAGTAATAAAGTAATAAATAGAGTATTGTCCCACAGAGATTATAATACTAACTTATGCAACAAGAAAGTGATCAAACATTGTGTGATTTCGGTGAAAAGATTATAAATGTGAGTATTTATGTGAAATACTAATTCTATAAAACTAATGAAACAAATTGAGATTGAATATGATTTTGAGATATCAGGATTTAAATAGGAAAAACTCTTATTTCCCCTTAATTTGCAACTCCTACCCATATTGCTACTGAAATGTTATAGCAAAGCTTGAACTACTTCCTTAATACTTCATCAATGCTATAACAAAGTTTTTCAATTAACCCATCTCTATGTATACAAAAGTTTTCCAACAATCTTGTACTTTTATTCCTTACTCTAATTCTCTCATACTCCTATGTAGATTTTTAAGCTTCGAATAACATGCTAAATTAGGTGTATGGTTGTATGTGATAAACCCATTCTTGTAGCTTGTGCTTTAGATAGAATTATTCACTAACTCTATTAACACATACTGTTTAATGGAGGTATAACCTTAACTCCTTTCCAATAAGTTAAGGCCACAATTCATGCTTATTAGTGGCCACCTAACGTACAAAATTGATATTAACATATGCACATTAAAGAAAATGAATTATATTAATTAAAATGTAGCAATCTAGTTCAAAGATACAAATTAAGGATCCATCGTCGCTTAGCCAAAAACAAGTTAGTTCATGGTGGTGTTTGTCAAGTAACATTGTTGCGTCTTCTTTGTATCAGCAACAATCTGTCTTAGATATTCTGTCGTGCTCTCCATGTTCAGCATGTCTTGATCTTCTGTTGAAGCATCCATGTGTGTCTATTAATGAATTTTCAGACTCTTCTAAGGGTTAACTGTCTTTCCTTTTTATTGTTTGGATTATTTCACCGCACATCCAATCTGTCCATTAATAAGTTAGTCTTTCCTCTTCTATCAGGTCCTAGAAGAAGATTATGTTTGCTTGATTCTATTTTAATCAGTGGGATTATGTTCAAATATCTTCCTAAATTCCTGCAATCTTTCATTTCCTTCCTCTTCAAGCTAACGACCTTCTTTATCTATCTTTAGCTTCTAAGCCCACTTAGTATGTAGCCTAAGATCTTGCAATCATCTTCTTATTTTTTTTTCAAGAAAAGATTAGTGCATAACAAAAACGTGATACTTTAGATATTATTCTGTACGAAATTGCAACATTGTGCTAGCATTGATCTAACAATTTAGAAATACATCAACTTCAAACCCTTTTTCTACCTTTATTCATGATAACTTTTAGAATGCATCAATTCAGCTCCTTTAATCCTTATTTTCATTAATGCGTGAAATCTATCACAATTGAACATATCAAACACGTTTTAAGCACAAAAATTTAGTTCAAATCAGTCACAACACAGTGGAAATATATAATAGAATTAAGACTTATCAAACTCCCCCACACTTAGCATTTTGCACTTGCAGGAAAAATCAAGTGAAAAATATTTAGCAAAACCAATCGTACAACATTGCTCTTGGGTATTGTGTTTCCTATCATCTTCTCAATTTCAGCTTGCTATGTAAACAATCCTACTACCTAGCACATATTAACTCTATATATGCCCTAGCTTTTACAAAGAGACCCTTGGACCAAGTGTTTGTTGCTCTCTCACACATTGGGGGATCTTATTTCACTCTCCTCTTATAGTCTATATTCTACTATAGGCTTGTCAAAGCTCTAAAATCTCTACCTTGCAAAATCGGTTCAATGCATTAAGAGGACTTTAAGGGATGTAATGTTGGGGTGGCTAAGATGGAATATGTGAATTGAAAGCAAATGTACTGCCATGGAAGTCAAACAAGTTTGCATAAGAGCTTCAAATCATTACTAAACTCATTTACTTATGGTGCTCTTCCCGCTCTCTTCACCCTTTTTCAAATAAACTGACCGGATTGTTATTCCTCAATATTTCACTCGAGAGTATCATTTATGACAACAATTGCATTTGCTATTCATTATGCGCTATTGTACAACATTTTTCAAGTTAACTATCCTATATGTCCTTTTCAAACTTATGACAACAATGGTGAAAAATTATAAAGCTCAAAGTGGTATGCAATGGTTACATTGTGAAGATAGCTTGTGTATGGGTTCAAGGGTGACAAATGAATGCCTCAATCATATGCATATACAATTAAATGCAGAATGGCTTCAAATTAAGAACTGAGACAAATGAAAGAGAGTAATGGAGCTAGAGAGTTTGAACACTAAATTTTAGGAAATAAAGCTAAAAAATCCTTTTATGTGGCTAATTCTCTTGATTTCTCCAAACAATAACTATGCCATATATATTATCAAGTCTAATAATGTTAGTTTTTTAAGCTCACACAATTTGTATTCCTTGAGACAACTCTATTATACACATTCCCTTAAACAATCACTTTGCCATATGACCAATTCTACTTGACAGTTAAACAAGTTTATGTCTCGAAATTGCCTATTATTGCAAACTGCCTATTATAGGTATTTGATTAAGCATACATTTGGCATATATTTATATCAGAACACATACGCTTATTATAGCCTCAACCTCGCCCATACTTGAAATTTGCAGTGTCCTCAGTGCAAATAGAAAAGAGAACGGGAAAACCTGAGAGGAAACCAAGGCAAAGGGTGGAGTGTAAATAGAGGGAAACAAGGAATGTACAACCACATGTGTGCAATATGGCCAGTAAGAAAACAATAGATGGATGAGATCAAGAAAAATCTAGTTAGTATATTCAAGCAATGCTATTATAGTAGCCTAAGAACAAAGAAAGATTTGGCGGTTGTTTTTTCTTTTGTTTTGTTTTGGTGGTTGTTGTTGAGATTGTTATAAAGCAGCAACAACAAACAATAAGAAAAATGAAGACGAGAAAAAGATTAAAAAAAAATGAAAAGCAAAACTATCAAGTAAACCTAAAAAGAATAAAGGTATCATAGATGTAACATGGACACATGACTGGTTTAACTCAATTCATTCCCGACACTATGTAATATCCTAAACTCTGGGCCTAGAGATTGAGGTTAAGCTATATTAGGCAAACAACTAAACCCAATTGAAGAAGTGTAACAAATATTATGAAGGGAATTTCCCTTAAAGCTAGTAGATTAGGGTTTTTGGGAGGCAATCAGATTGTGATGTGCCTTTGACTAAGCAAATGATATCCAATGACTTTGAAAATTTTTAGAGTCCAAGTAGACATTATAAGGTTTAATTTTATAGGTCATATGGATAATTTTTATTTGTACAAATTAAGTTATGGATTTCTGAAGTTAGCCCTTAAATCTAGAATGTTTTCTGGATCGGTATGCATCGATTGATGAATCTGGGATAGATCATGTGTGTTTGACCGTGGAGGTATTTTTTTTCTAAAAATAGATGTAATAATGGTCACATAGCCTTTGTAATAATTGCAATTGGACATTTTACAATGATATATGAATTTTCAAATTTAGTTGAAAATTCTACTAACTTTGGGTTATTGCGCGAAAATGAGTTTTATTAAGGGGTAAAATGGTCAAATGAGATTAGTAAGTTGTGGACCCTGCATAGGGATCCTCCAAAATGCCACCTCATCTCTTTGATTGGCTTGTATGGCAAGCTCCTTTGACTTGGTGGCCAATCTACTCTTAGCTTATTCAAGAAGCCACTCTTTGACTTGTATAATAAACCTTTGACTTTCTTCATTTTCTCTCTCCTATCCATTTATTTCAGCTAGCACCTTCAAAAAGTCAGAAAATAGAGGTTGAAACCAAAATAGAGAGAGGGAGTTTGGTTGGAGAGAGACGGAGGAGAGAGAAACACTCCAAAGCCGATTTCGCCTTCGATTTGGCATTTCTAGCTCCCAAGGCCTTCTCTAATGTTGTTCCTCTTGGTGAAAGCAACATTTCTACAGTTTTAGATTCTCAATTAGAGTTGTTTGGTGTTGTCTTAACCATGGAGGTGCCCCTAGAATTGAGAACCAGCTACAAAATCAAATAGAGGTACATATAAGCTTCAATTTGAGCCATATATCTTGAGGTTTCCCCAAGTCTTTATATTGCCCTATTTTTGGTTAGTATTGTTTGTGCATGAAGGGATGTGATTTTGATAGTTTTGATTCTTTTAATGAGCTTAGAATGAAAAATTATGTGGGATAATGGTGCAAAACTAATCCTAAAAGCATTAATAGAGAAAACTGAATTTTGGCCTTAAAACCCTAATTTCTGTCCAGACCAATTCTTGTGAGACGGGATTGGATTTTTTTTTTTAATTTTAATGTCTCTAATGGATTCTTTGGAAAAATTTGTGTAGCAATTTGTTGTTGGCATAATTTTAGAAGGGTTAGATTGGAAACCCAAATATTGAATTTAATCTTGTAGTGTGGCTAAATTCATTTTTTGGACGTGTGTATTGTGTTTTTGACCAACCAAGTGTTGTCTAATGGCCTTGAAACCTTTTAGGATTGTTGTATATATCATAAGCTTTAATTTTATGTAGAATATGTGCTATATGAGTAAGTATATTGTAAGATATGTATTGCTAAAGTTTGGGCATTAAAACTAGAATGAATCTTGAACAATTTGGCTTTTTGAGGATTTCTAGGTTATTATGTGTCCAATTGGCTAGGTATATTATTTTTTCTTGAGTCTAGACTCAATAAAGGTTGTTTAGCCCTTGGAACCACCTTAATTTGGTCTGTGTAGATTCACTTATGATATTTCAAAGATAGGCGACGAAACTGTGAAATTCTGTTCTCCAGAATTTGGAATTCTATTTTGAGAACAGTTTAGACCAAGCCAATGTCCTTGTCTTTGTGAAACTTGGTTAAAAAATAGTATACCTCATGATTGTTAAGACAAGCTTTAGAATGTGGTAATTAGAGATCTAGAACCCAAGTTATGAATTTTCTAAGTTTGATCATAAAAACTAGAAAATTCCATATTAACTCACCATCCATGAATGTGTACTTTTAGGACCCTGCATTCGCAATCAACAACGCATGTAACTTTGTGGTTGCATTATATTGGTGCATGTGATTTATGTGAATTGATTCCTGAATGCTAAATGGTTTACTTTCAGTGGTTGGCTATCATGTACTATCTATACAATTGTTCATCATTTATGTAAACTCTTTATATTTCTAAGTTATTAGGATTAGTTATCATATTATGCCCAACCCAAAACTAAAGGTCCTATACTAATTGCAATAACTCATACTAATTGGCATTGGCTTTCATTTCTTCAATTTTCTGATCTTTGACCTAAAACTATTAGAATTTTCAATAAGCTTTGAAAATTCATAACTCATTATACAAGTGTCTAAATAGACTGATTGCAAAGGCTATATACCCTTTTTTATACTTTTTCCAAGGAAAAAAAATCCCATTTATAGTCATGCATAGGCGTACCATTCTAGTATTAATTAAACAGTACTACTATCTAGAATAACATTCCATATTCAAGGCTTAATTTCAAAAAATTCATATGTCCATGTGTGCATATATAATCTAAGCATGTGATGTATCAAATTAAAGCTTGATATTTATATTTTAAATGTGGAAAGTTTCATAGCCATTGAACTTCCTTGTAGGATTTACCATTGGTAGTTTTAGGGTTTTGCACAATTCAATCCCAATGATTCCAAAATCACAACCCTACCTTTATATTATAAATATTTTTATTTTAAACACATTGGAAGCATCAAAATAACAAAATCCCATTAATTCATCATGTCCTATTCTGGCAAAAAATGAGACATGAAGAAAACAAAAAGGATTTCCTAAGTTTCACTTCATAAGCATCTTGAAATAGCCCTATATTACCTTCTAACTTGTTATTTAGGCCTTAGAGACACGTTTAACCATTTTTAACCACTTGGAGAGCCTCTCACTTTAGGCATTCATACTTCCATAGTTTCAAGAAATCAAGAAGAAATGGTTACCTTCACCAACAATAGCTATAACAAGCACTAGGAAGCTAGATTCTTTACTTGGCTTACTTCTTGTGTTTCTTGCTCTACCTTCTTTCTTGAACCACCTAGGGTTTTAGGCTCCTTAATAAAACCACCATGCAAGAGAGCTTTTAAGCTATAATTTGGCATAAAAAGAGATATAGAAGGGATAGAAGCTAAGGCATGCACACTCACCTTGCCTTTTTCCTTCCCTTCCTCCTCCAAGTTTCGGCTAGCTCTTCCTTCTTGTGCCTTAGGTGTGCTTAGCCCATTTTGTGCATGCAAGAGGAGGATTGAGTGTCTTATAATTGGTTGGGAACTAACCTCATGGTCCAACCTTATGTCTTGGCCGACTTAAGCTCCCTTTCTCTTTTGTATTATTTTATTTCACTTGTGCTAAATATATTTGATCATATGTTCCTCCCCTTGTGTCTCCTCTTGGCCAACTTGCAAGTGTGTGTGTTGGCTTCTTGAATGCTCTTTACAAGAGTCAAAGGCTTTGAATTCATTCTATCTCCTTACATGGCCTTGTTGGCCAAAAATTGGTATACAATTAGGAGGCTTGTTCAATACTTCTCTTCTTCATTTTGCTTAGCTAAATTTTGGGACCCTTAGAAGAGCCTTATTAATTTCCCTTCTTGACTTGAAGACACATGTGCATGTTATTAGTTCTCTTTGTGTTTTGATGATAACTGACAATTGTTAACTTAAGATGAAATTTGTCTTTGGTAAGTTGAAAAATTTATTGTCAAAGAGAGACTCGAGTTTTGGATGTAAAACTCGAGTTTGAACTTGACAGAGATTTGTTCAATTTTAATCAACTAAGACAAACTCCAGTTTGTGTAGACAACTCGAGTTTGTAAGATACAGAGAGCACTCAAAGCTTTTCACATTAAGACAAACTCAAGTTTAGTTGTATTAGCATAAGTGTGCACCAAGTAGAAAACCTTCAATATTTTATGACGTATGACAAACTCTAGTTTGCTTCTGCAAACTCAAGTTTATGTCTCTGAGAGAGTTTTTCAAGAATTTGAGAACTTGACAAAACTCAAGTTGAGTTTTCATAAACTCAGGTTTGTGTTTGGCCGAGAGTCTTAATGTTTTTCATCCTAAGCAAACCCTAGTTTGCTATGACAAACTCTAGTTTTCACTTGGCCAAAAAATTTCTCTAAGTTGTTTGAATTTTTAGAAAATAGAGTTTATCTTTTATGAACTCGAGTTTGGGATTGATAGAGAGCTTTCAAGTTTTACTTACTTTAAGGAAACTCCAGTTTTCTTTTAGCAGAGAGTTTTCAAAGATTTTTAGTTTTAAAGGAAACTCGAATTAGATTTTCTAAACTCGAGTTTCAGCCAAATAGAGAGCTATGCTCTATTTCTGTGATTTAAAAACTCCAGCTAAGTTTTGAAAACTCTAGTTTTGAGCTTTGTGGACTTAAACTTATTTTCTCATCATAAGTCCAAAAATTGAGTTAGTCACTAATCGACTCGAGTTTGCTCATACATTCATATTGTGCTTTAATGCTCGAATCACGACGTTATTCTCTGGAAGAACTAAACTCGAGTCAAGGTTTGGAAACTTGAGTTTAGTCTTTTAAAACAAAGTTACAAACTCCAGTTTGGATAAATCAACTCAAGTTTGTATCGCTTAGTTTAAAAATCAAATTGCTCAAATTTGTGAAATCTTCATGTTTGATCTTAACATCACTCATTACTATTCCTAACTATATTTAATCATTTTGTTAGTGAGTTTCAGATGATTTAAAGAATATTAAATGAAGATCTGGTTAAAAAGCAAAAAGTAATGTCAAAACATTTATTGCAAGTCCAGAAAAGTGCATTCTTTTAGACAATCATTCTACACACATTGCAAATAGAATAATGTTTTATTTCCCTATCAAGAAGATGCTCTTCCAACGGATTTATTTCAAGAGAAGTCAACCATAAACTTATGTGCAGTTGATCCAACTGAAGGTTAGAAAGAGAAGAAAACCAAAGTGTTTCCAATAGCTACTCCAATGTCTCCAATGGTTACATTAAAGAGTCAAATAGTCATTAAATGCTCTCTTCATTTATAAGAGGTTGCATTCGAGTCTTCTTAACAACACACAACAACAAAGATATAGAAAATGAAAATCATTCAAGTTTCTAACTACTATTTCAGTTTTCTACTATAAAGTTTCTTTTAATACATTTGTACTTCAATAATTATCTTTATCAACTCTGAGAGAGAGTTTCATTTATTGAAATAATTTATTATAAGAATCTCAAGTAGTGGGACTTGGAGATTGAGAATATCAGTGTAGAACTTATAAGGGGGAGTGTATCCTAGCGAGAGGATAACTTCGAGTACAGAGTATGTAACTGATTCTAAGTGTTACTAAAAATCCCGGAGAGTATGGGGACTGGACGTAGGTCAAAGAGTTAGATCGAACCACTATAAATCTTGTTGTGTCTTGCTTCTTTTTCTCTACTCTGTTCTGCTTTATTTTTGTGTTCAAATTTCAGAGCACTTTGAAAAGAATTTTTAAATTCCCAATTCACTCCCCTCTTGGTGATTTGCTGCTCTTTCACATGTGATTTATTACAAAGTCAACTTATTACCCTAACATCACATGTGGCAAAATCTAATGCAAGGAGGAGTAATTTTTTTGACTTTGACCTTGACATGTGACATGTTTATAAATGAGAATTCATTGAACCTCCTTCTTTCCCTAGTTGGCCGAAAGTTCAAACATATATATGGCTTATTGAATTCACTTCATCGTGATTCAACATCATTTAATTCCATGACTTTCCCTTTGTGTACACATTAGCCAAAATCTAAGGCTTATGTAAGAAGGCTTCTTGCTCACATATTTGACTTATGCCACTTACTCTTATGACATTAAATATTCCCTTCTCCCTTCTTGCCATTTGGCCAAAAATGGCCTTATTTAGATGGCTTTCATGTTGTCTTTTATTTACCAATGGTACATGTCTAATTGATAATTTAATGTTACCACTTTTGACCAAGTTCAATGTGAAAAAATATCCTTCTCTTCCTTCCCCTCTTCTTGGCCAAAATGGCATGGATAGAAAGGTTATTAATTGCACCTTATTGACCATTTAGATATAATCACATGGTCAATAAAAATTTCTACTTGTGGGTCAAATATAACAAGTGGCACCAACTTAAGCAAGAAGAAGTCATTGTTGGCATTTGACCCTTAAGTATACTTATTAAGGAAAAATTCATATGACCTTCTCTTATTTCCTTTTAGCCAAAATTATGATCCATAATAGTTAATTGAATATTAATTCCATGTCAATTATTCTTATATTAACATATGTCCCAAAATTTAAGGTTTTGGGAGAAATCCAACGCTTGGCTAAAATTCACTATTTAATATATATATTGTACAAGGAATTTTGGCAAAGCAGAATTAGGATATTACATTCCTCCCCTAGTACAGTAAATTTTGTCCACAAAATTTGTTAGATATTTTACACACTGAGACATAATCTCTGGATAACATGTCTTAATATCCTCTTATGCTTCTTAGATCTTCTCCCTAGGATATAATCCTTTCCAAACTACTTTCACAAATAGAATTCTTCTGTGTCTAAGTCGTTTCTTTGGATGATCAATGATTCGCTCCGGATCAACTTGTAATATCTTTAAAAAAAATAATAAATAACAATAATAAAATACAAATACAAATTTTAAAAGTGGCAGTCATGCTGTCATGTTTTGGGAAAGGTGGTAGCCTTGCTGCCACTTTACTTGGAGGAGGGGAATAATAATTCCCATTGCCTCTCCTTTCCTCTCCTTTATGTGTGTGTGTGTGTGTCTATTCAGGCGATGTGTATGTGTGTATTGTGAGAGTGAGAGTGAGACAAGAGAAGGAGAGGAAGAGAAGAAGAAGAGGTTATATGAGTTTTTAAGATAAGCTATTTATTAGTTGGTTGGTGTAGAAATTTGAATTAAAGTTTCTATTTAAAATAATTTAGGATTGATGTCCTATAGGATATTTCTATTGATTAAATGAGGTTTAAGACATTTATTCGGATTATTAAAGGTATTATTGTAGGTTTAATCAGTTTGTTTTTGCTAAATCTTGAACTATATGAAATTATGAGTTGGTATTTGGAATATAAATTAGAGTTTGATATGATTTTGATTATGTGTAGGTTTAAAGATTTGTTTAATAAATTGGGTATTTTGATTAAATCAAGGATATGATGATATTTTGATGATCTAAATGAGAAATAATTTTTGAAAGAAGGACATGAGATTGTAATGATGATTTGAGGAATAGATAAGTTGTCATTTTTTTCTAACCAAACTAACATGAGCCAATCATAATTTAATTAACTATTTGTTATTATATTAGTTGGTATTTTTGTTAATTCTATTAATGTCTAATTAAATATTTATTTTTAGAGTGGACTTGATTTCTTACAAGCTTAGTTCTTGTGTCAAGAACGGTAACCACTTTCTACTTGTTATGTGGGGAAGTTATTAATGAGTATTTTGCGAAATGATCATGAGAATGTAAATATATGTGGATATTAACTTAATATACCAATGAGTACTTTGAAATAATATTATTATCTTAATGATTATTGAGTTGATGTATAGTTTTATAAATCTCGTTTGGAACTATACTCAGGATTTGAAACTTGCATATACATGCCCATATTATGATTATATGTCATTGATGCATATAGATGTATGTGGAGTAGTGATGAGAGTTATTGTGTATAAATACCACGTGGTATGCCCCCACTTGGTACACAGTGGATGGCTCTGACATTCTTAAGGCCCTTCATGTAACCCTTATCATTTAGTTGGGTTAAGGGTCAGCTTAAGGGGTAGTGACACCTTCTTGTTTTCATCAAAAGAAGGGAAGCCATAGTTCAATCATGATAAGTTAGGAACCCTAACTAGGAGATGCCTCATGATTTGGAATCATGTGTAATCCAATTAAATGGATGAACCATTTGTTAGTTATGGCTCCAATCAGTGGTTATAAGGGTGGTTTGAGGGTAATAATGATGTTTAGTATATCAATATTTTTCTTATCATGTGACTTATGATATGAAATTTTATATATAAATTGTAATGCAGAGTTTGAGAAATTATACTTCTAATCCTTTGTCACATAAATTTTTCCACTTAGCACCATACGAGCACATATTAGCATTCGTAATAAGTTGGATTGATGGTTGCCAACATTTTTCAAGTGCTAGTTCTCGTGTGAGTCTATAGGGAAGACTCCAGAAGCTAAAGCTACTTCTGCTAACAGTAGTGCTTCCATCTTTTTGGTATATGTTGGATTATTTAATATTGTCACATTAGGGCTCATTCATATTTTAGTATATTTTGGATATTTTGATAAAAGAAACTTTACTAAAGTACCTTCAATAAAGTAGATAATGATGAGTAATGATGATATTTACTTTTGTGTTGGACAAATAAGTTATTACCTAGCCTTTAATTTTTGGTTGGCTTTACAAGAAGATGACATGTGTCCCTCATCATTACAATCCCTTTTTGACTTTTGTGTTGGCTCTCTCTAAGGACGCCACTTAGCACAACAATCAGAGAAATCCACCAGTTTCCAGTTTTGGACTTTCCCCTGACTCTTTTTTTCGGTGTTTGGGAAAGTCAAGTACATAATCTCCATATAATTCATCCCATGCAACCCAAAATAAGGGAAATTAGAGAAATTCAAAGGAAAAGGAAAGAGGGAGAAAATAACATTTCTAGCTCTTGAGGTCTTCTCTAATGTTGTTCCTCTTAGTAAGAGCAACATTTCTACAATTTTAGATTCTTGACCAGAGGTGTTTTGTTACATCTACAAGGTAGAGGTACTACTAAAATCTAGAACCATATGTGGAATCTTGAAGAGGTATGTATAAGCTTCGATTTGAACCGAATATATTGTTCTTTTCATAAGTTGTTGAGATACCTTGATTTTGGGTCTGACCTAAATCTTAAACAAGGAGTGTCATTTTTCTTATTTTGATGCTTCCAATGAGTTTAGAATGAAAAGTTGTGTGGGATAAGGGTGAGAAACCAATCCCGGAAGCATCGATAGATTAAACAAAATTTTTGACCAAAGAACCCTTAAGTTTGGCCATATCAGTTCCAAAGGAAGGAATTAGATTTTGTTAAATTTAAGAATAGAAATGGATTATACACACAAAGTTGTGTGGAAATAGCCTATGGAAAGGATTTTGGTTGAATTGGATAGAAAATCCTAAGGTGGGAATTTAAGTAGGCAAATTACGTTTTCTAAGAGACAATCTGGTGTGACAAAATTTTGAATAGAAAATCAAGATCAACAACTGTGATATTTTCCAAATTGCTTGGTTTCATTCATTGGTTTGAAGTCTATAGTAGCCTCCACTACTAATCATAGTAGTTGGCACCTTTTTGTGCTTTTCCAAGTCTTGGCCTAGTTGTGGCTAACAAAGAGAGGGGATGACGCCTTCTTGGTTGTAGGTGGCAAGGGAAGGGTCTCATAGACCTAATGAGTGTAGTATGACTTTTGGCCAAGCCTCCCATCTCAAAAATGTAATATCCCACTTTTTCTTTTCTAAAATTTCATGTACAGTATAAATATTGTTGGAAATATAATTTTGAGATACAATGTGATAAATTGAATATTTATCATGGGATTGATAATCCATTGATTATTTGTAATATAATCTTGGGAAAATTTGTATAGGGGCCTAAGTAACAGAACAAATTTCAAAAAAGGCCCCAAGATTCTGAAAATAACAGAAAAGGCCCCAGGGATTTTCTGGTATAAATTCATTAAAACCTTTAGTTGTTAACGGGGCTGATATAGTTGTTAATAAGGCTGATACAATTGTTGACGTTTTAGTGAATTTATACCAGAAAAGGCCCCAGGGCCTTTTCTGGTATTTTCAAAATCTTAGGGCCTTTTTTGAAATTTTTTCTGTTACTTGGGCTCCTATACTGATTTTCCCTATAATCTTTGCCCAAAAGCTAACTCGAAATATGTTAAACATGAAACTTTACATAATTGGCAAAAAAGTGTAGCATGAAGACCCTTTTGGACAAGGCCATTTTCGGCCTAAATAGAAAGAAGGAAAAAAAAAGGAATTTTGTCTTTTTGCAAATCTTGTACATAATGGCAACATGTCCTTATCACATGGATTTGCACCAATAGATAATAAAATTTAACACATATGATTCCTAAAAGGGGACAAGAATACAAATATAGAAGTTACATGTGTAAATTCATGGTTGGTGCCCAGTGTCAAAAGGGGAAAACCAAGGAAATGAGATATTTGGACACATAGTAAAAACACATTGAAGAGCCCCAAGAACGCTCTAATTTCGACCAAGGAAGGAAGAAGAGGAAAAGGAAAGTGACTTGGTGATTAAGGCAAGGTCAATATGAAGTCAAAGCAAGTACAACTCTTTAAACATGATTTTGCCACATGTCATGATTGGATGGTGAGATGATCTTATAATGGGCTAAGAGGACATGTGTCATCACAATAAGAAGAGGATTGAATGTCTCTTGGAGGAGAGCCATTTTGGCTTAAGAGAGGAGGAGAAAAAGATAAGATTGAGCTTGGGATATTTGGGCATATGTTTGAACAAAAAGTGAACAAATTAATCCTAAGGTGTCACTTGTCATGATAGGAAGCAAGGGAGACACCTAAGCTTAGATACTTATATCATCTTGATGATATAAACTCTTGGCAAACAAGCCAAGAATTTTGGCCTTTGTGAAGGGAAAAAGCAAAGAAGTATGAGTCAAAATAAGTGATAAGGAAGAAGAGTCAAATTGAGTCAAGTACAATAATTCATAAATATCTTGTGATTTTGGCCAAAAGGAAAAGGCAAGAGAAGAGAATGAATTACCACAAATTGAAACTTGTCCAAAACAATTTTTTATGGTCAAACAAGAGTGAATTTTCGGCCAAGCCAAGACAAGGGGTGAAGAGTTAAGAAAGCATAAAGAAACAAGTCACATGTGGAATAAAATGTAAGGGCAATTTGGTCAAAGCATTAAAGGGGACCCTTAGGTAACTTTTGCACCAATTATGGAAAAAAAAACTTCAAGATCTCCTTATGCATGCTTAAAGTCAACCAAAACTTATCCTAAACAAAAGAGAGAGTGCTAGTCTAAAAATTGAAGAGAGAAGAGAGAAGAAAGATTAAAGGAACAAAGAGAAGAAAGATTAAAGGAACAAAGTTAAGGTTGCATGAGAAATCTTGTAGATCTTCTTCCCATATTCTTGTATGAGTCTTTAGTCGTAATAAGTAACTTTTGTATGATGTTTTCTTGTAGAAGTCCGAAAGTTTGAGAGGTTAGAAGGAAGCAGAAGTTTCTCAAAGTCCAAGATCAAGATAAGTAAGTAGAATTTCTAACTTCTCTTACACTTGATCTTTGATATTATTGGTTTGGAAAATAACTTCTTCATGATTGCTTTGGAATTTTGTAGCATGAAACCTTAAGGGGATGTGCTGCCTGAATTTCTAAAAGATAAGGGCAAAACACTAAGTTAAAAGGGAACTTAGAGCTAAAATCATAGTGTTTGTGAAGTTAGTTTGGAGAGTTGCTTATGTTCATTTTCATGGTTATGTTTCGGCCTAAACCAAGCCTAGGGAAAACAAAATTATTTTGCTATTTTTTGGTGTTTCCAAAGTGTTCAAAATGAAAAATGGATTGAGATGAAAAGATTGGAAATGATTTTTGGAAGTAAAGGAGTCAAATAGTACAAGTAGTAAAAACTGGCACTTTTTAGCTTTTTTGAGGCAGTCGACTCTTGACAAGTTTTTGAATAAGTTAATGGTGTCCAAAGGCTATTACACATTTCATATTTAAAGTAGATAGAAAGATATTTAATTTGATAAGTCATTTGTAATTTTTGGAGTTTTGTACATGGAGTTATAGATTTTTGAAGTTGACCCATGTTTCTAGAAATACAATTTGGGTAGTGGTGTAATTTAAATTATTCTGAAATTGTATGCATGATTTTGACTATTGGTGATATTTATCCATAAAAATAGACATGTCAGGGGACCCATACCCTTTGGAATCACTTTATTTGAAGTTTTTTGCAATTAATTATGGATTTTCAAAGTTCAGTGAAAATTCAAGCAAAATTTGACTTAAGTCCAAAAATAAGGACAATTAAAGTCAATGATGTATGATTGATTATTGTTGGGTTGTAAGGGTCTTACTTTATTATGGGAAACCTTTTAGTGTTTTTGGTGAAATAAAATGGTAATTAATTTTAGTACATTATAAATGGGGAAATTAATATTATTTACAATGGTACTATTTTAGGAGTTGATAATTACTTTCAAGCTATGCAAGCGCTCAGTGAACTACTCTTATCTGTTGGGAGTCCAGGTAGTTACATCAATCTTCTATATTATATGTGCCTGTATATGCTTGATGTTACCATGATTGTGAATTCGTGCATGAGACACGTGTTTATTTGCATTCAACTATTGTAGATTGTTCTTATAATTTGCTTGTTTTTCCTAGAGTTGTAGATTCGGGACTTGTAGGGTCTTATGTGTTGTAGTCAAATATACTTGTATTATTATGCTCTTTATGTTGCTTCTTTCAATGTTGTGTTATTTTTCCTAATTATGGTTAACTATCATATATTGATTACACAATACAAAGGATATTAACTGTTACTTTGAGGTTCAATTCTTAATCTCATATTTAACTAAAGATTCAAGTAGTGGATCTAGATCAAAGGGCAAGGCGGTGTAGTAAAGGCTGCTGGAGGGAAGGATGGACTCAAGGAGTTTTATAATATTTCCCTTTTATTTATTTTTGGAGGTTATAAAAGGGTTGTATAATGTTGGTATTTTTGCTAACTTATTTGGGATAGTTGTATCTTAACATCCCAGTGGGTATTAGTATTTACATTTAACCAGTATATGCATGTGCATATGTTATCGGTACTCATTCGTCCAAACCATTATGCATGCTCTATTGCACCATTTACTCTAATGTATGATGTAGAAATAAGGGGTGTAACAAAAAAAGGCTTAAATCTATGTGAAGAAGTCATAAGGAGAAGTAAGGTTGGTGAGATTCATTCTATTATTTTGTGTAACTCTTGACTGGTTTATGTAAATTTTTTTATCATTGTCTCTACTTGACTAGCTTATGAACATTTCTTACATATTTCTTAAATTGATTGTTGGAAACTGAGACTTTATGTCACTATGTGGTTCATTAATATTTTTTAAGAGCAGAACCCTAGTAGCTTAAGGCTTGAAGGAAAAGACACTAGGGTATAGTGGTTGTCTACTTTGTAAGTGTAATATCTTGAATTTTGGGCCTAAAGATTTGAGGATCATCTTATATTAGGCAGACGACTAAGCTTAGTTCAAGAAGTATGACAAATATTTTGAAGGGAATTGCCCTTATTGCGGGCAGATTAGGATTCTTAAGAGGTAGTTATATCGTGACATGCCTTTGACTGAGGAAATGGCATCCGATGGCTATAAAACTTTCCAGAATCAAAGTAGACAATGATAAGCTTAAAAATAATGTTATATAGGCCAATTGGATAAGTACATACGAAGTTATGATTTTTTGAAGTTATGTCTTGAATCTTTAATGTTTTTTGGACTATTGAGTATTGAATGTTTATTCTAGAATTTTTCGTGCTTGATTGATGATGGGAGTATTTTTCCCTCAAAATGGACTTCTTAAGCCTTTGAAATCCTTGCAATTGGAGATGTGTACATAAAGTTATGAATTTTCAAAGTTGGTTAAAAATGTTGCCAATTTTTGTTGATGTGAGGAAATGAGAAAAATATCATTGGTGGATATAAATGTAATTAAGTAAAGTCAAATTGTCAATTAATACCCTCAATCGTCTCATTGTCGCCACATGCTTCTTGGATAGCAATTTGGAGTTGCAAAATAGTCATATGGTAAACAAAGTAAAATCCAAAGCTTCGCACTCACACAACTCATTTTGGTCAATAAGAAAGAGAAGGTGTGGAATTATTTTCAACACATTTTTAAAAAAGAAAAAATAGGAAGAGGAAGTCAGTGGACTTGGCTTGAATTATAAGCCAACAAAAGTCATTCTTGACTCCTCATTTCCTTGCAATTTTCTGCTAAAGCAAGAAGGGGCAGCTAAGAGGAGACCAGCCAAAAAGAAGGGGAAGGAAAATTAAGAAGAAGAGGTGAGTTTGAGTCCCAAGCTCTTCATCTCTTCAAATCCTCTTCTTATGACAACTCTTAGCCTTAATTAGCTCTCTTGGTGCGGTGTTTAGAGAAGAGCAAACTGAAACCCAAGTGTCTTAGAAGAAGAAATTGCAAGGAACTCAAGCCAAGGCAAAGGTAAAAGGTGATTTTAACCTTGTTGATGACGTTGATTGTGCTGTTGGTGGTTGAATTGGTGTATCTTGAGTTTTGTAATTTTGGGAAACAGGAAGACTAAGGGAGGTTCTGCCCAAATTTATAAAAAAATATGAAAAACATGATTTGGGGTGAAAATATGTTTAAGTATGTCATTAGAGGCTAAATCATGGTGGTTATGGATTGAAGGATTAGAAAACCAACTTTGTCTTCCCTAGCCCTAATTTTGGTCTAAAATAGGAATAAGGGAGGGTTGTTATTTTCCTATTTTTGAGCACTTCAATGGATTCCCTGGGCAAAATTGTGTTGGAATAGGTTGTTCGTATGATTTTGAGAAGATTAGAATTGAAAATGGAAATTTGTTATTCCGTTGCCAAATTGGTTCCTACATAGCAGTCTGTTTGTATCATATTTTTTACTGCGTAAATGTTGTCTTATGGTCTTGAATATTTGTAACATTATAATTGACACTCTAACCTTTAATTTGATATATAATATGGGCTGAATGGGTTTGTATATTAGTAGTTACGAATTTTTAAAGTTAGTCATGTGAAACTGGAACCAAGTCTGAGCAGTCTGGATTTATTGAGGTTGAGTTGTTGTGCGTTTCATTAGCTAGGGATAGTATTTTCCATGAATTTAGACTGAGTAAGGATTGTTTACCCTTAAGAAACACCTCAATTGGATCTTTTTGGATTTAATTATGATTTTCCAAAATTAGATAAGGAAACTGTAAACTATGTTTTCACGAATTTGGGTTCCTATTTTGGGCATGGTTTTGATCAAGCAAATGACCTTGCCTCCCTATGAAATTTAGTCAAAAAGGTTAGTTCTTTGTGTTTTGATGATATCTGACAATTATAAACTCAAGATGAAGTTTGTCTTTGGTAAGTTCAAAAACTTACTGTCAAAGACAAACTCAAGTTTGGACTTGACAGAAAGTAGCTCAATCTTTTATGAACTATGACAAACTCCAGTTTGCATAGGTAAACTCAAGTTTGTGAAATGCAGAGAGCACTTCAAGTTTTTCTCATTAAGGCAAACTCGAGTTTAGTTTTCTTAACTCTAGTTTGCACCAAACACAGAACCTTCAATATTTTCTAAAGTATGACAAACTCCAGTTTGCTTCTGCAAATTCCAATTTTGATAATTGAATATTTTATAAACTTATTTGTATCTCTTGGGTAATAAATTTAGGATTTTTGGTTAATAAATAATGGGCTTTAATGCTTATTTGGGCTTTGGGCTTTTAATTGGATTTAATTCATTTCAATGATAAAATTCTAGATTTACAATGCGAATTTAACCATAACTTTTGAACCAAACATTGGATTAGCCTCATTCTTGTCTCATATTTCAGATGATTCAAAGAGCTACAAATGTTATGAAAACTTAGAAGGCAAATTCAGACAAGAGGATGGTCAATCTTTCAGCCAAAGTCAAAGACTTTTTTCTGGATTTTTATTTGGGCCCGAATTTTGTAAAGACCTATTTGTTATTTTAGTTCATTTCTTTTGGGTCAGATATTTTATTACTTGGAGCTCCATTTCGTTTTGCCATTTTAGGTTAGGTCAAATGGTGGCTATAAACAGATTGTTGATTACGTTTTTTTTAGTTTTAGAAATGAAACATAGACTTTTAAATTTCTCTAGAATGTTCTTTATCTGTTCTTCGCGTTCTTCGTGTTCTTTGCTGTTTTACCCAGCCATGTTTGGCTAAACCTCTCTAATTAACCCATGGGTTAGGGATTCCATATTCTAGAGAACTCACGGTTAATCAAAAACATCTAAAGTCGTTTCTGCATTCTTTTATCGAATTCGATTTCTAGATTCGGATTTGGTTTTTGATTAAAAACCCATATTGATTCATCCCAAGGACACAATTCGAACTAGGTTTAAGTGATCATTGTACAATCACTTAGTGACACACCACTATTTCGAATATATTATGGACGATTGTTCAATTGAGGGAATTTCTGGACAAACGCAAAAATTTCGGTTTGTCTAAAATCAATCATGAGTTTGATGTATTATTCCCGTCTGATGAAGATTCTGGAATTCCTAGTTCTGAGTTAGTCATTTTAGTCTATTTAATTTCATTTTCCTTCTCTGTTTTTGTTTTAGTTTGTTTTATTGCATATTGAAAAACTCCCCCCAATCATTTACTGTTTCGTTGTTTAATTGTTACAAATTAAACCTACTGTGAGTTCTATGGGAAACAATCTTTGTTACACAATACTGCAAATCTTTTGTTAACTTCATTATTTTGCGAGAGGTCGGCAATCTCTTCTCAAGTTTATGTCTCTAAGAAAGTTTTTCAAGAATTTGAGAACTTGATAAAACTCGAGTTGAGTTTTAATAAACTTGAATTTGAGTTTGGCCTAGAGTCTTAATATTTTATCATCTTGAACAAACTCCAATTTGTTATGACAAACTCTGGTTTGCACCTAGCCAAGAAGTTTTTCCAACTTTTGAGAAAACTCGAGTTTAACTCTGTGAACTCGAGTTCTAGATTGACAAAAAGTTTTCACATTGTTCACTTTGAGAAAACTCCAGTTTTGATTTGACAAACTCTAGTTTCTCCTAGCAGAGAGTTTTCTAAGATTTACAATTTCAAAGAAAACTTGAGTTAAGTTTTGTAAATTTGAGTTTATGCTATACAGAGAGCTATGCTCTGTTTCCATGATTTGAAAACTCTGGTTAAGTTTTGAAAACTCAAGTTTTGTGCTTTGTGGACTTTAACCTATTCTCTAATAATAAATCCAAAACTCGAATTAGTCACTAATTGACTTAGGTTCACTCATGTGTTCAAAATGTACTTCATTGTTCAAAGTTTAGAAACTCTAGTTTAGTCTTCTGAAGCAAAGTTACAAACTTCAGTTAGGATAAATCAACTCAAGTTTGTGTCGCTCATTTTTGAAAATCAAATTGCTTGAATTCATGAAATATTTATATTTGATCTTAATACTTTTCAACATCACTCATTACTACTCATAACTATGTTTAATCAGTTTATTAATGAGTTTCAAATGTTTTAAATAATATTAAATGAAGATTTAGTTAAAAAGCAAAAGGTAACGTCAGAACATTTCTTGCAAAGTCCAGAAAGCTTACACTCTTTTGGATAATCATTCTACACACATTGCAAAGGGATTAATGTTTTGTTTCCCTATCAAGAAACTATTCTTCCAACAGATTTATTTCAAGAGAAGTCAACCATAAACTTCCATGCAATTGATCCTACTAAAGGATAGAAAGAGAAGAAGACCTAAATGTTTCCAACAACTACTCTAATGTCTCCAATGGTTACATTGAAGAATTAAACAGTCATTAAATGCTCTCTTCATATATCAGAGGTTGCATTCAAGTCTTCTAGGAATAACACACAACGAACAATCTACAAAAAACGAAAATCATTCAATTTTCAACTACTATTTCAGTTTTCTATTGTAAAGTATCTTTTGATACATTTGTACTTCAGTGATTATCTTTATCAACTCTTAGGGAGAGTTTCATTTGTTTTCAACAAATTTTCTTCATAAAAGTTGTTGCCCATATTTTTGTCTTTCTAATGATGGTAGTATTTAGTTGGTTAGTAAAAATTTTGGATTTGAATTTTTGCGAAGTTATGATTTTTGACCATAGAAGACTGTATTTATGTATGCAATGAGTAATAGTAAATTTTAAGCAGTTTAGATTTATTATTTGTTTGGTGGAGAAATTTAAAATTAATTTTTCTATTTAGGAAGTTTAAGATTTTTGTATTATAGGATATTTTTACTGATTAAATGTTGTGTAAATAGTTTATTTGGGTTAATAGAGATATTATGGAAATTTTAATCGGTTAAATTTTCAAATTTGAGGACTAAGTTGTCATTTTTGAAATGTGAGGACTGATTTGTCATTTTTAAATTTGAGGACTGATTTGCTATTTTTTAAAATTTAATGATTGATTTGTCATTTCCAAAATTCAAGAACGATGTATCATTTTTTGATATTTGAGGACTGATTTGTATTTTCCAAATTTTGAGGACTAAAATGTCATTATGAAATTTAACGGACAAAATTATTATTTTTTAGTTTTTAGATTTTGAATTTTATTTATTGTATATATATTATGAATTTATATTTTTTTTTTATTATATAATATTGAATTTTATTTATTTTTTCTAGAGAATAAATAATTAGTTAAGTGTATCATCATGGTGGTCGCGAAATTCAACCTGGCCCCAAAGAGTGGGGAGTTCTTAATGAGGAGTTGCAATGGTCACACCGATCACAAATTTTGTGGAACACAGGAGATTATAAAGCCTTGAGGGTGAGGCGAGCTTCACAGGGGTCGGGAGATGTCCATGACTCAGATGATATCTTACTAGAGTTGCAGGAGTGCCTTATCCGGGCAGGTTTTTGGCACGTGTCTTGCATGAAGAGACTCCTGGTATATTTTATTCTTTATGTAATTAATTAAATGCATTTAGTTGTTTGTACATGATAGGGATAATATAGACCATTACATATTTGTTATCTACTTTTATGTTGGTACAGATTGACAAATACCTTATTTCTACTTTGGTTGAGAGGTGGAGGCCGGAGACTCACACCTTCCATATGCCGGTTGGTGAGATGACCATTACTCTACAAGATGTAGAGGGCATTTTAGGTTTGTTCACTGAGGGTCAAGTAGTTTCTGATAAGACGAATGGCAACTAGGCATCAATCATACAAGACTACATGGGTTGGACTCCACTCCTATCTCATTTGATTGGTGGAAACATCCAGATGAGCTAGTTCAACACTCATTGGGGCCATTAGGAGGAGCACTCAGCTACTGTTCAAGGTCAGCTTTTATACACATATGCCCACCTCATGCGCCTATTCGGTGGATTTTTGTTGTGTGACAAGTTTAGCTCAGAGGTACCTTGTCGATATATACAATTACTGGGTGGTGACCTTACGAAGACTGCTACATACAGCTGGGGGTCTACCATACTCGTTATACTATTTTGTGAGCTATGTCAGGCACGTCAGCTTCAGCCAAAGACATTGGGGATTATTTGTTATTGTTGTTGTAGATATGGGCATGGTCCAGATTTCCTGCCATATCATTTCCCATTCCACCGCCTAGTGACAAAGGCAACCATTATGAACACAGGTATGGAAGCAGTATATATATAATGAATATTTTGATTGATTGTAGTAGTTGAGCAATTACATTCTTATTTGCAGGTCATTTCACTAATGTTATTGAGTTACATATTGCAGGTCCAATAGTGTAAACATGCGGTTATTGCACTGTGATCTAAAGACATGTCGAGTAGAGCTTGACCAGATAGGTCGCAACGACGTATGTATAATAAATTAAAGATTACGAAAAAACAGAAAGAGTAATTTAATTCATGTTATATGTGTGACCATTTGTTTACATGTACAGGTGAATTGGGAGACATATAAGGATGCCGGGTATGAGTTTATGGGTGTAGATGTTTATATGCAGGACATGTGAAGGGCGGTGACACCCGTACTTGCTTTCCACATTGTTGAGATGCACCAGCCAGATCAGTGCATGCAGCAACACATCCCTAACACTGTTGCACAACTTGAAGGTACACATGATCTTACATTACGTGGTAAGATGACTGAAGATTGGGAGGTGAAGCTGGATGAATTTATCCAGTATTGGGACATGCAACATACACACATCCTAACTATAGATCTATCAGAGGGGCCGATTTCCCCGAACTTGGAGTACATGACTTGGTTCTTCACCCATACTCGACGATTTATGACAAGGCAAGTGGCAAAGATCGAACATATGGTACCTATTAATATTGCTTCCATTTTTTATGCTATATATTTCATTTTATTATCCATAACTTATTTCAGTAATGTTATTTATTTTATTGGATAATTGCATATAGATGGTGTAAAGTGGATTTGGTCGATGAGTTCTCCACAATTTGATGCCGACTTCAGTAAGAGGCAGGTTCAAGCAGTTTGTAACTAGTTACTTGGAGCACTGAGAGAGTTTGGATGAGTTTTCGAGCCTGGTCCCAGTGCACCAATGAGAGTCTTAGCTGGTGTACTCGATGCCGCTTTAAAGGTCCCGCCTCATGCGAGAAAGGGACAGGGACTGGGAAAAAGATGAGCGCGTAATACGATGCAGGCATATGAGACACTCCAGCTTGGTCCACGTGGTAGAGGTGTATATAGACCACCCATAGGGTTCAATATGACCTATACAGAGGTGTTGTGGTACCTAGAGAAGTTATCAGGGGAGATGCCAGAACAAGGGCCTTAAGAGATGCTAGAACAGGTGCCTCCAGAGATGCATGCATCGATGCCTTCTTACCCACTGTCGGAGACAATGTTTGCTCCACAAACCGAGGTTCCTTACACATATCAGTGGCCATCCCAAAGTTCCCAAACTGGTTTTCCATCATTCAGTGCCTATCAGCCTCCATATGGACAAGGTTTTACTGGTTCAGTGCTTATTAGGCTCCATATGGATAGGGTTTTACTAGCTTCAGTGCATTCCATCCTTATGACCAAGGATAGGGTTGTAGTGTTGTAGGTTGCACAAGCACGAGTAATATAGGTTATCGATATGAGCTACGAGGGTACATGCCAGGTGATATGTCAGGATCTAGTCGAAGTCCATGTCAATCAGGTCACCACACGGGTGATGACGGAGGTCACCATACCAATGATTTCATACGATCAGCTGCCGAGGATTTCGATGTTAGCCACAATCCTGATGGTTTGCGTAGGAACCTTGAGCATGATGTGCCTTCAAGACCGTGGCCTACATATACTCCACCCTAAATGTATTACGCGTCAGAGACGTACATTATTTTATATTATGTTATATTTGCTACTTAATTTGAGAATATATTGAAAAATGTTATTCCTGGAATTCATAATATTTTTCATATTTCCTACTTAATTTGAGCATGAATGAAAAAGATTATAAGAAGAATAAATTTATTTGTTTATTTTATCAAAAATGATTTTTTTTTCAATTAAAATAAATAATGAATGTCGATTAAATATATGGTCCAACCAAGGCTCATGTATAACTACATTAAGCTAAATTAAAATAATGAATGCCAAAATAAGCTGAATTTTTATTGAATATTATTGTATTTAATTAGCTACGTGTCTCGTAGGACATGAACGCTTATTATGTCTAGCCTATTTACATATAGCACATCTAATTCGACTGGAGCTAAGTTGCACCTCCACCTCATCCATTTCATTGCGAATGTTGGTAGATTTAGGACACCCCATACCACGTAATTTTAATTCATCGGGGATGATCTTCGGTCCAGGAACGGGCGGTATTCCTTGTTCACTACCGATCGGCTGAAATAATGGAGAGTAAACATGCATAATATAGTAGACTAAGAATATTGGATCCACGAATGTTGAGCATCATGGGATACAGCCGAACATACAGCAATTACATGACTACATGGGAATTTAATTGCCTAAAATTTCCCACACTAGCATTTCCCCTCAGTTAAGTTCACTGAGTATGTATCACCCTAATCATCAACTTCAAACGTGGTATGCGCCACATTGAACTCCTGAACACACATTGATGTTGCTCGCTCTTCATTCTTTGTCATGGCTTCTCTAATAGCACTCAAAAAATGATTTTCGTTCACTGCATCTTGTTGTGCTTTGGTCCCTATCCGAACCCAGTAACGAACATGTTGATTATAGGTGCATTTCACCAACAATATTATTAGCATGTTCCTAGCTCCCCAGAAAACCTTATTGATTGATTTAGATAGATTGGCTGTCATATGACCGCATCTCCGTTTGTCCTCATCATAACTTCGACACCATTTCTCTTTTGGAATTCTCTCAATCCATGCAGCCACTTTCACTATTGTGACTGCAGAACTGGTCATACAAAGCATAGAAGTGTATTTTGTTTGGCATATATGCTGTAAAAAAGACATAAAGACACACCGTTATTGGGGTCTAGTAAAGGAGAATATGAAAGTCATTGCACATCACTAAGAGTATATTACCTAGCCTCGTTAAGTTTAATTCAACTTCAAGTCCTTGAAGTGGGTAGGAAAATTGCTAGCAACATGACGAATGCAAAACACAAGGTATGCATGAGGAGGTTGCCAACCAATTGCTGCATTCATGACTGTTGATATTATGCTTTTGTGACGATCACAAATGAGACATAAAGCAACATTATTTGTAACATACAATCGTATGTTAGACAAAAAATACTCTCATGCTTCGTTTGTTTCACCTTCCACAATTGTAAAAGCAATCGGCAAGATTTCATTATTTCCATCTTGGGCAGTGGCTATCAATAATATCGCTTTATACTTACCGTATTAGTGTGTACCGTCTACCTGTATGACTGGTTTGCACCAGTTGAACACCTCATGACATTGATCAAAGGTCCAAAAGGTGCGTTGAAAAACTTGAACCCCATTAACAACCTACCGGTCAACAATATATGGTCCATGTGAATATGATAAAAGGATCCCAGGGAAAATAAACACATGTACTCGAACCACCTTGGTAGGAATGCATATGACTCGTCCCAATCACCTTAAATCTTTGCTATTGCTTTTTGTTTTGCCTTTCATGCCTTGTTGTAAGAAATATGATAACCAAACATTCCGGTCACCCTTTCTTATATCATGGCCACAACTACTGAAGGTGTTTCCTTGACCATGTCTACAAAACCAATCACAAAAATTGAAAAGTAGGAATGTTATTTATGTTCACTGACAAACACGAATAAATTACTTTAGGACAAATGGTATTGTGCATCATACCTTTTATGGCCTCTACAATAATTTCATAATTAAGTTGTTTATGATCTTGGGAGAGAAGTGTACTCACACAACTATGATTTCCAACCCATTTAGTCACCACCTAAGTGTTGCTATTCTTCGGTTTAATTGCCCTTACTCTCCAAGCGTAACCTTGTTCATGATTCTGACATTTCATTGAGAACTTGATTGTAGTACACTCAACCACTACACTTCATGATGTTCTTTCATGCAATAATGTTTTATTGTGGCCTGCACATCATTCTTGGACCTGAACTCTTATTCCACATATAATATGTCTCCTTTTGCCTAGGGACCCTGGCGCAAGCCTTCAACATCCAATATATCCTCATGCGAGTAATCTTCATGAACAGCCTCATAATGCGGAATCTCATTCCAAAACAGTATAATATCTGCATATTCACAAATAATACAGTTAATGCGAAAAAATGGAAACTCATAACAAAATAAAATATATAATAATACAGCTCTGTAACTAACCTGATCATTGTAACATACCAGCCTATTGTGGCATGACATTACCATGGTATTCATCATCTGTATCACTATCATTCTGATCATCGTCATTTGCCAATAAAATGTCTTCATCTTCTTCCTCTTGCTCCTCCACATTGTTAGGTTCATCTACAATATAGTCGCTTTCTTCTCTATGCGTAACGGTTGATTGTGTTGGATAAGGTGTACCGAAATAAGCCATATAATATGACTGATTACTAAGGTTGAGTCCATCAATCGGTATTGGTACACCCTCCTCTAACATTTTAATATCCACATATAACTCAGCATATTGGGACGTACGGTTTTCCTCGAATGTTTGAAAAAAAATTTCCAAATCCTCATCATCAGATATCTCAAAACCTTCATATTTGCGGTTTCCACAAGGAACTCTAACAGTCACTAAAGATATTACTTGATCTTGATGCAGCTTTAGCTTCTAACAGATCTTTTCATTTAAATCTATAACGAACATGCCTCGAACAATATACATTGCTCGTTTTTCACCGTCAAAGCTCAATCTGTTAGCACCTATATTTTTAGAACCATTATAATATACAAATGAACAAATTTGATTCATTTTTTTGCTTAAATTATTTTATGAAAAAGAAGAACAAGTTACAGATAAAACAAATAACAACAACACAAATTGCAACTAAGTAGAAGAAGAAACAAAATGTATATAAGGAATTAAAAGAGAAATGAAAAAATAGGATGTGATCAAAATAACAAATGAAATTGCAAGAAATGAGTGAGGAGGAAGATTAAAGAGGACTAATTTTCTCTCGTCTCTCCCTCTGCTTCTGTCGATATCTATGTGTGAGTGAATGTGTGTATGTGTCTGTGTTTTATAAGTGAAGTGAGGTAGCAGAAATTATTTATTTTTTTAAAGTAAAAACAGGGGCGTGCTAGACATCCTTGCCTTGCTGCAATTGTAGCAGACTGTAGCATTTATTGCAATTGCAGCTTACATTAATTTTTATTTCTTTTTTTTAAAAAAGGAGCAAGGATGTGTCTCATGCCCCTGCTTTCAATTTTTTTTGTTTTTTTTAAAAGGGCATGCTCTCATTATTTTTTTTTTATATTTTAAACTCAAAGCAGGGCCGTCCACCCCTTACTCTGACGCTGCAGGCAACTTTAATAAAGATGCCTGCAGCTTTAATTAAAGCTGCCTACAGCTTTATTTAAAGCTGCCGCAGCTTGGTAGCTTTAATATAAAACGCCCTACATTTAAAATTTTATATTTTATTATTATTTGAAGCAGGGCGTCTGACGCCTTGCATTTAATTTTTTTAAATTATTTTTTAAATAATAAAAGCAAGGCATCAGATCTAACGCCCATCTTTTTTGATTGACCCACTAAGTGGCGTCAGTGTTCTTGACGCCATGACGCCCTTTGTAGCGTTAGGACTTCCAACACCACTTACATAGTGGCGTCAGATGACATGATGCCACTAGTAGCATCGTGTCAGGTGATGCCACTTACTGCATTAGTTCAGTATTTACTTTACACGGTGCCTCATTTTGGTAATTTTTTTTAAATTCTTCTTATATAGGTAAATTTCCCCATTTTTTCCCTTAAAGTTTAAAAATGTAGCAATCTTGCCTATTCATTGATATTGATCGTTGAATTTTTGCTCTTTTTTGTAAACTTCCAAAGACAAAATTTGTCCTTAAAAAAATTTAGAGGCAAATTTGCTAACTAAAAAAAAACTTCCAGGGCATATTTGCTTCTTTTTAAAATTTCTAGGGCAAAAAAGAAACTAAAAAAACTTCCAGGTGACCAGTACTTCTTAGAGTAAACTTCCATAAAAAACTTCTTTTGAAATAATTATATCCATACATGTAACTTAGGACAAATTCTTAGGTGCACCACCTCATTTATTCTCTCTCTCCATTTAAATGGCACCAACTCATTCACACATGGCATAATTGTCCATCTAACATGGCAAACCATAGATCCCATAAATTCTTTCCTTTTGCAATTTTCTCTCCCTCAATTATACTTTCTCTCTCTTCCTCCCATCTTCACTTTTAAGTTCTAATCCATTTTCTTTTCCATTGAAACAATGCACCCTTTGAACAAGCTTGAAAGATCTACCCAAAAAAAGCACCAATCCACCATTCCATCATCTTGTGAAACTACCTCTCTCCTTCTCTCTTTTGATTCTATGTCGATGATTCCTTGATACCACAATCCCTCCTATCAACAGCTATAGTGCCACTGGCAATCCGGTAACCACTAACATGTGCCATAAGTGCTTCAACACCACCACCTTTGATACTATGTCCTCCTCCTCATTGTTTGCCTCGTCCTCTACCACCGGAGTTTCAATGCCATTTAGATTTGCTGACTAAAAGTTCTCTAGCTCTACTAGGTCTCATTCTCCTAAGAGGTTTCATCCCTATGATGACTCCACAAAAACACCATATTGGGAAAAGATAGAAGAGTTGGTGCTATCGGAAATGATGGAAGTGATGAATCGATGCTCTAGTTGCTAGAGGAAGGTCAACTTGATAGGGTTCTGGTGCAGGGAGTTGTTCTATGGTGAGTATAGCCACTCCAATCAGCACGATTGCAGCTTTGATACAAAGTTTTTGGGGCATTTTACGATGGTGCCACTACTACAAAAAGGTGTTACGGCGTCCTATTATTTGACCTTTTAACGTCTTATTTCGGCAACATGCCTTTAAGGGGGCATTGTAGGGTAACACTTACGATGTCTAATAAAAAGTAGGACACTGTAAGTTTACCTTAGAGCGTCTATTAAATCTAGGACGCCATAAGACAACTCAGAGGAGCGTAGGTTGATTTTTTGATCACTTAAGGCATCTAATTCCAGAGTTAGACGCCTTAAGTAATTCAATCATTAATGGGATCAATCCGCCAAAAGTCAAATGCATTAATGCCTAATTAAAGGATTACATCTCAAGTGAAAGGAAGACATGCATGTACAACAATAGTAATGGGAAGCATCCAAGTATTGACAAGTGTCTCCAAATGTCGGGGAAAATATACAGAGGCAGAGGAGTAGTACAAGAAACGGATTGCTGCTGCCTGCTGAGAGCACCTGGAATTAAAAGCGGAAAACAACATCAAAAAAGCAAATATTATAAATTTATAATCCTTCATAACGCCTAAGAGTCAAGACTCATGACAGAACTTGCAACAAGAAAATTTTCCATAAAGAAATTAAGAGAAGCCATTAACGTAGAAGAAAAAACATCCCATGAATAATTCCTTACGCTTTTCTATAATATGAACTTGTAAGAGTTCTGAACTTTTCCTGCCTAGCTGTAACAAATGAAATGTTATTTCGAGTCAAGACAACATACCACTAATGTAGTCATGTACGCTAATGAGAAAGTGATTTATCAGAAGATACAGGCTATGTCATGAACTGGAGAAAGGGACACAAGCCAGTCTATCTATTTGCATTCGTTCTCTTTTAGCCACAAATTCAAATGTAGAGCGAAAATAAGATAAAAATTTGTGAATCTAATGCAGATGAATTGACTATACTTTACCAGTGTCCCAAATTGTTAGTTTCAATCTCTTTCCACCTACTGTGAACACCTAGATCTTGAAATCAACACGTACAGATGATGTTAGTAGTTAGATGGCCCGGATATTAGAGCAAATTCAATATTAAGAGCCATTTTTAATATTATTTTCTGACAGTTTCCCAACATCTTATTAGATGTACAACCAAAAGAAGTGACTAGAAATTTATTACAATACAAGAAAAAAGAACCTTGAATGCAGGTGCTTGAAGCTACACAAGAGATCCTCACTAGATGTTCTTATCATCCTACTCACACTATTAAGAATTAAATACTATCGGGGAGTTTGTTCTACAATCATCTTGTCATAATGGGAAATTTTCCCTGTGGCTCCCCTTCAAATTTAAAGCTGCCTTTTGTGCATTATACATATAATCTATGGTGTTAGGATGACCAAAGGGAGATCTTTTCTTCTCAAGGGCCCTCATGATACCTCCCTATATCCTTTTCAAATGTAGAGACCACTTGGAGGAAGAAAACATACTCTAAACAATAAATTAACATTTCTAATGAAAGGAAAGGACACAGTTTAAACTTGTTTATTTCCCTATAAAATAGTACACATCCAATAATTACATAAAGATATTGATAACCTATAGATACTATTTTAGTATCATAAATCAAGATTTAAACTTACTTTAACTGGACGAGTAAGAGGCTTTGCAGCTTGATCCACCATGCTCAAGACAACTACGAATATAGAGCAGTCAAGTAAAATAACTCATAAGGATAGCTATTGAAAATAACATAGATGTTCTAAATGGAAGTAGAAAAAACCTTTTCCTCTAAAACTATGACCAACCAACACACGGGGTGTTATTCTCAGCTCTTGAACCAAGAGAAAAGAACAAGAAGGATGTTAAAACATGAAGTGAAAATAAATTTTATCCCCAAAACTTGCATCTACTCAGCTATCCTAAAACAAAATCTATTAAGTTCAAGAAAATTTTTATGCATTGTAGGAAAGTTTGTGTTCTTATAAATATTACTATTGAAGTCAGACAGAATATTTTGATCAAAATTCTCTTAAACAATTAAAGTTCCTGCTACTGAAATTGCTAACCAATTCATTGTCAACTAACCGGTGAAAAATACAAGTAACTAATTGATCTGTTAATCAGAAAAACAATTCGAGCTATTTGAAGTTGACAAACAAAATCAAATTTCAAGGATGGGGCTAATAAAAAGAATGTTTGAGCTCAGCTTTCAGAAAAATCTACATATTTTTCCATCAACCAAAGTTTTCATGATATCAAAGTATGCAATTTTATGCATGAGCATTGTAAATTGTGTACAGTTTTACTAATACACTTGCTATGGCATCTCTAGATCTTCCATAAAAACTGAGCATGTCAATTTCAAAATGATAAAGAAATTAATACCCATATACATGCCTATACACTTACACGCACATCCAAAAAGAACTCATTAATTCATTAGTATGCCTAACTTGTGCTTCCCTCCCTCTCAAATTGATTCTGTTAATTTCATTAAAAAGATGCAGAATTCACAAGGGCCAGGAGGCATCATCATATTTAGTAATAGCAATACAGAGATTTCTTTACCTGGGATTATAAACCCAGATCATCTGCATTTAGATCATTATGATAGTGGACAGAAAAGTGGCACACCCAAAAGGCACCAATCGAGAATGAAAAGGTAAAGAGAAGAAGAAATAAAGTTATGATCCATAGTTAGAATCTTGAAATAGCAATTCTTCCTCACTTGAGAGAAAAGATGGCAGTGAGACAAAAATAATCGGTCTAATGTTCAAAAAAAATATTACATTCGGTAATAATATGATTCATACCTCCACAAAATCTGGGTTATGATCTTACTGTCAAAATGAGCACCTTGTTAGTGGATAACTTGTAAGTAACTCTATTTTATTTGAGTTGTTGGACTTGTCTTAGCCGCCCTTGTACTTAACTCACCTAAATTTTTCTAATAAAAAGAAAGTTTGGATCGTGTGCATTAAGCCATTGCCACCAATGAGAAAACATGCAAAAGATAAGAAAAAAATGGAGGTAATTTGAAATAAGTAAGCCTAAAGATTTTTATGAATAAATCTTGCTATCTGCACGAACAACCTTCACCATACTTGTTTGGCACAACAAGCATTGAAAATGCAATTCTTTGTCAAAAAAAAAAAAAAACATTTGGAGGTTATCAACATACTACTCTGATTTCACCAACTTTTGTCAGTCAATATAAAACTTCTCGTGGAAAGAGTTGTGACTTTGGAGAGGGGATGAAAATTTGGCGGGATGCAGTTCCAAAAATAAGGGGGGAAAACACACTTTATGTTGAAGAAATTTCCTTTGATCACGAAGACAATACATAAACATGAAAACCAAAATAGTTTAGAGGTGCGTTAACAACCTTCACAAACATTTCATCAAGCACCTGGTACAAAGCTCTAAAAACCAGTGTTGTAACTAAGCATTTGGAGCAATAACATACGAAGACCAATTTCACTTATCTTTTATCTAGCACCAATGATACTCTAAACATTTCAGGATACATTTCTAACCCAGGATAAAGAACAAAATTAGGCTGGTACAAACTTCATTCAACATCCTATTATGTGCTAGACAATTACAATCAACAAAAAAATTCACAAAACAACTGACATTCTACTTGTGTAAAATGGAAAGAGCTACTTAAACCCCTTACTAAAGAAGTTCAAAAGCGTCATGATTCAAAATATTGCATATTGAACAAGCTCAAGTAAATGTAAGCCATACATATCCATCAAGGACACATCATGAGAACTCTAAATCCAAAGCGATTTCAATGAAAGTAAAGCACAATTAAAAAAGTAAACAAAAAATTGACATCACCTGACTCTGTGCTATTAAATGGTACCCAAGTCATCAACTCAATCTTAATGGGCATCGAAGAAGAAAAAAATGAAAAATGAAAATTTTACTGACCTAAAATTCCGAGTCAATGATTGCACAGGACAACAATCCCGCTTTATCAGCAATCAGATCGTGAAGGCCAGACGGAGTTAGGGCGGAGGTGAGGGAAAGAAGAATCAACACTGACGGTGGGAGAAGGGAGGTCCGACGGGGGGAAGACGGAGGTTAGGGAAGAAAGAACAAGAATCGACGGTGGGCGACGGGAGGTGCGACAGAGTGGCTGCTACAGGCGAAAGGAGGAGGGCACGCGATTTGGCGGAACACGATGGAAATTTGGAGGAATTCTTCCCCTTGCCAAATGAATGCCCCTATCTGTGAAATGAATTTGAAATGCCCGATGGAAATGATTATTGGTCCCAAAAATCTGAAATTTGGCGTCTACGACCATTCTTCGACGCTAAAAATCGCACATTTAACTTCTACGATAAATATTAGACGCTAAAAATTCACCCAAAACTCACTTTTGGAGTCTTAGTTTAAAATTTAGGCACCAAAAGTCTAGCGTTTGGCGCCAAGCCAATTTTTAGGGCGCTAATTTTTCACACTAGGGTCTAATTTTGGCATCTAATAAACTAACTTAGACGCTAAAAACATAATTTTTGGTGTCTAAGTTAAATTATTAGACAACAAAAGTCAACTTTTGTCACATATAATTACAAAAATGCCACCATCTTTATTTTTTACTTCCTTTTTTTAGAATAGGACGCCAATTAGGAAAGTAAAAACTATATTTTGTAGTAGCGTGCTTTCAAGATTGTTTAAAGGGTGTTGTGTTTCAATGAAAGATAAAAGGGATTGGAACTTGGAAGTGAAGATGAGAGGAAAGAGAGAAAATATAATTGAGGGAGTGAAAAATTGTAAACTTATACAAATTTGTGGGACCCATATTTGCCATGTTAGATTGACAATGGTGCCATGTGTAACTGAGCTGGTGCCACTTAATTGGGGAGATCATATATCAGGTGGTGCATCTAAGAGTTCCCTGTAATACATTATATGTTTTATTTGACTCGTGGGGGATAGTTATAGTTTTGTTGTGGATGTTTCAAAAGAAAATTATCACATCGTTCAAAATTGAGGAAGCGTTAGTATATACATAATAAAATGAGTTTGGGATAGTAAAATTTCATGAGCAAGGGTGACCTCATGTAATTGAAAAATGGTACTAAGAATACAACACTAAGTTACTCACAGCACCTTTTTTTTTTGCTCGGAAAGGTATGGATATATTACTTCAAATACGAACGTTTAAACAGAAAACATACACAGCAGATGAAAGACATAATGTAAAAACACACAGAGCCATCATAGGGCGAAATAACATCCAAAATAAAGAAGAGAAATTATCCTAAGTAACCCCCGTCTCAAAAGAATTCGCACCAGGGGCAACGTCCGACGATGAATAAGTCTGCCGAGCATCCAGAGCTAGAAGAGACATCAAAGGAGGTGATGGTTGTGAGACCCACCCAATTGGGCTCACCCCCTTACAAGCAGATGTTGCTAGGTAATTAGCAACTTGGTTACCCCTACGAGGAGTGAAGGTGATCGAGAACCCATCCCTAGAAGCAAGCAAACTAATAATGTCATGAACAATACCCCTGCAGCGCCAATCATGTGACGAAGGAGAATTCCCAGTAATACAATTAATAACAGACATGCAATCTGATTCAAAAGTGGCATTATCAATTCCAATGTCAATGGCAATCAGCAGGGCTCTCCTTAAGGCCAGGGCTTCGGTCATAAATGCTGAAATTGATTTCAGTTTATCAACAAATCCCCACATGAACTGACCCAAGCTATTCCGACATACAACTCATATTGCTGCCATTTCAACTCCTAGCTTAAAGGCACCATCACAGTTAATCTTTACATGATTAACTGAAGGTGGAGTCCACTCACAAAAGCCATTGGGATTCAAGTTAGGAAAATCCATATCAATAGTCCTCACATTTACAACATTCAGAAATTCAGTCATACTATTTTTTGCCATATGTAGCACCATAAAAGGGTTTGGTTTAGATGAGGCAAAAACCTTCTCATTCCTTTGTTTCCAGATAAACCACATCAACCAACAAATAAGAGCTAAATCAGATTTGGACAGAGAGGACATACCAAAAATATGCATCCACCATATGTTGAAACTCGTCACCATAGCAGGATCCAAGCGGAAACCCAATTGACACCCAAACCAAATACAACGCGTCCAAGGACACAGGAAAAATAAGTGTTCAATGGTTTCCTCTGCCTCCTAACAAATTGGACATATGTTAGATTGTGATCTATGTCTTTTAAAAAGGTTTTCATTTGTAGCTATAGCATTATTGAGGAGTCTCCATATAAAGTTTTGGACACGAGGGATTACCTTAATTTTCCAGACCCCTTTCCAGCACGATACCGGCACAATCAAGGAAGATCCAGCCTTCTCTATCCCATACAACATCTTGACTTTTTCAATTTTATACCCCTGTTTTACTGCATACACCCCATCCCTAGCTTTCTCCCAAATCAGCTTATCCTCCAAACCATTAATTGGGATTGGGACTTTCAGGATTTTGTCCTTGATCTCTTCTGTTACCAGATGAGAGATTGATTCCAGATTCTAGGCGCCATCCAATATCAGATTACAGACTTTTGCCTGCTGAAGTAAGTCATCATCGCTATTGTCTGCTGGGACTTGTAAAACAGTACCCGTGATCCATGGATCACCCCAAATCCGAATGTCACGACCATTTCCAACATCCCATCTGAGGTTCTGCTTAAGATGGTCTCTCCCCACAAGTATACTACTCCAACACCAAGAAGCCTTGTATCCTTTTGAGGCATCCAGGAATTCCTTTTTGGGAAAATAAATACTTTTCAGCACTTTAACCCAAAGGTCGTTTGGTCTCATTAGAATCCTCCACGAAGTCTTTGCTAATAATGAATCGTTCACAGTTACAAGGTCCTTGAATCCCATCCCACCTTGTTCCTTATTTGTTGTCAAGAAATCCCAATTCTTCCAATAAGTGCTCCCACTAAAAGCATTCCCACTCCACCAGAAATTAGCGATTAAACTGTGGATTTCCTTGCATGACTTGACTGGAAATTTGAAGCAGTTCATAGGATATATCGGTATAGCTTAGACAACTGCCTTGATCAGCACCTCTCGTCCAGCAAAGGAGAGATGGGATGTCCCCCACCCTTGTAGTTTCCTTGAGATCCTTTCCCTAACATATGCAAGAGCTTGGCATTTTGATTTCCCCCATAAGCTTGGAATACCCAAATACCAACCCGGTTCCTCTGTCTCCGAAATTCCCAAAGCGTGGCCCACCATCGTCCTTACTTCTGCAAGAGTATTAGCTGAAAAGAAAATACTGGATTTGTCGAGATTTACTACCTGACCAGACGCAACACAATATTGAGATAATAAGTGTGCCAGAAATCTACATTCCCGTTCCTCTGTGTTCATATACAACAATGAATCGTCCGCAAAAAAGCTATGAGTTAAAATTGGGCAGCCATGGCTAAGTTTAATTCCTTTCAGGTGGCCTTGTTGTTGGCTTTTATAGATCATTAGCGAGAGCACCTCCGTGACCATGATAAATAAGTAGGGAGAAAAAGGATCCCCTTGTCGCAGTCCCTGACTCGGGGAGATGGAGCTGATCCTCTCTCCTGACACACACATATTCAAGCTTACAGAGCTTACGCACTTCATGACTAAAGCCACCCAATTGGTGCAGAATTCAAGACGCAACAAAACCTTTTCCAAGAAAACCCACTCAACTCTGTCATATGCCTTATTCATGTCAATCTTGAGGGCAAATTCGAACTTTCCTCCTACTTTTTTCCTCCGGAGGTAGTGGTAGACTTTATGAGCTATGATTATATTATCTTGGATACATCTATTTGGCACAAAGGCTCCTTGAGTTTGAGAGATACAAACATTTAGCAAAGGCTTCATTCTGTTGGCCAGAATTTTTGATATGATCTTGTAGGAAAAGTTGCATAGCCCTATAGGTCTGAACTGAGAAATATGATCTGGTTTTTCTGTTTTGGGGATTAGGGTAATGTTGGTCCCATTAATTCCATCAAGCTCAAATCGGCCTTCAAAAAATTCCTTAACCATCTTAAAGATGGAGTCCCCTATCTCCTCCCAAGTACTGTGATAGAAAACTCTAGAAAAACCATCAGGCCCTAGCGCTTTTGAAGATCTAAGGCTAAAGGCAGCAGATTTGACCTCCTCTTTCGATATTGGAAGGAGTAGCTTCCCATTCATATCATCAGTAATTTTGGTATCGATGTAATCCAGGACTGAGTCTATATCCATCGGCTCCATTGAAGTAAAGAGTACTTGAAAAAAGGAGGAAATATTCTGAGAAATGTCAAATTTATCCTGTAACCATTTTCCCTCATCATCTCTAATGCACACAATGTTGTTTTGCTGTCTATGCTTAAGAGTTGATAAATGGAAAAAACGGGAATTCCTATCCCCTGATTAAAGCCAGCTAACTCTAGAGCGTTGCCACCAAAATTGTTCTTCTAGACCCATAGCACGACTTATCTCCATTAATAAATTAGAAATCATCCCTATCGAATTAGAGTCAAGATTTCCTTGGCTCAAGGTAGCAATTTGCTCATGTAACTTCTCAATTTTCTTCCTATTATTCAGGAATTCCTTGTGGCTCCAGGTAACCAGACTAGATCGGCAGCTCATTAGATTCCTTAGAAATTCATCCAACGCAAAAACAGAACTATCCCAATCTGCTTTCCAGATTTCTCTGATTAGGCTTAAGAACTGAGGATGAACAGCCCAGTTGGTCTCAAAACGAAAGTCAGCCTTACGACGAATTCCAACGGGATTGCATTGCACCCAAAGCAGGTGATGATCTAAGCCTACGGGGTCCACATGTATGACACAAAGATTCGGAAAAAATTCCCTCAGCAAGGTGTTGCCCACTGCTCTATCAATTCTCTCCCTAATAGTTTCTGGAGAAAGTCTGTTATTACACCATGTAAACTTGTAGCCATTGAAACCCAAATCATTCAGCCCACAGTCAGCTAATAGCAATTTAAAGTTTACAATTTTTCTCCAGGCTCTCGGATTCCCCCCACATTTTTCTGATTGGGATAAAATGTCATTGAAATCCCCAATGCACATCCAAGACCCCTCTATCCTACTACTGATCCTCTAGATCTCCTGCCAACATTCCAGTCTATCTTCCTCTATCGGTGGCCCATATGTAACACCCCAAATTTTAGGCTTTGGGAATCAAGAATTAAATATGGGAAATGTGGCCTTAAAGAATTTTAAAGATTGAGAATTTGAGATTTAAGCCATATTTTCCATAAATTAAGGAATATTATTGAAGGATAAATTAGACCAAAGAATTGTAGAATTTATAAATTGGCCTTAATTATTTCTAGAAGTAATTTTGGGAATTAAGGCCTATATTTTCCTTGATTTATTTCAGGAAAAGAACAAATTTAAGGAATAATTGTAGGTGATAATTTTAGGCCTAAATATTATAAGATTAATATTTTAAGGCCTAGGGAATTCAGAATTGAATTTGTTTGAAAATTATTCAATAATAGCAATTGAGTCAAATTGCAATTGGAAATGAAGGATTGTTAAAAAAAATGAAATGAATGGAAATATGGAAGCCCAACACGTAAGGCCCATATAGCCCAAGTATCATTTGATTGTCTTATGCCATTATGAAGCACACCCAAAACGCATAGCAGCAGTGAAGAATCAATGAACCATAATTTCTTTCTTTCCTTCCCAACTCAACGAGAAGGATATACAAGAGGAAAGTCTAATTATTCTTGGATCCAAACCAAGCTTGATCGGTGCCTTCTCTAGTTAAAGCCGAAGGAGAAAAACCAAAACCATATCAGCCCAATGATCTCAGCCCATACCCAAACCGATCCAGTGTTTAACAAGTAAGAGTTTTGCATTAGCTACAGTAACCACCATCAGCAAATAATCAACACCTAATGGTTCCAGCTGTCCGCCCCTCAACATGCATGTAATATCCAGTGAGACATATATAAACCATCTCAGCTTTTTCGGGTTGTTTTCTTTATGTTTCATCCCATTAATACCGAGAGAGAGTTGGGGGGGAGAGACAAGTGTTAATACTCTATTCCGGACCATCAGAAGCAGAGGAGGAAAATCAACGATCTACTTCAACGTTGGTTCAAGCTTTGAAGGTAATTTATCATCCTCTCTTTTTCTTTGTTTTCCATCATACTCTAGCGTGGGTTAGAGCTAATGGAATCCAAAACAAAGCCATCTTAAACAAAATAAAAGTTGAACCAACAAACAGGGATCTTTTAACGTGGCTTATATAGACATGCCGCGAGTATTTGGATCATAAGACACTGAAAACGTGTGTTTGCTGTGGTGTACACATGATTATATATGTATAGGAAGCATGCATGATTTCGGTATGTGTGTTCGGTTAGCTTGGTTGTGGGGGGTGCTCATATGATTAGTACATCAGTTTGGGTAGTCTCTGAGTCCAGTCGCGTTTTGCATCGATTATTCTTTTTTTTTTTCTTGCTGTCCTAAGCATACACGAGTAGCTTTTGGGTTTTGAATGAAATGAAATGTTAAACTGAATGGTGCGAGCATGGAAAGAGATCAATCCGAAATAGTTAATTGTCATTGTGTTGCTAAAGTTTTGCTGATATGAGTATCATTCTCTTGCTGATCGTATATACATATATATATAAGAGTGTGTTATAATAAACTAAGACCCTTCCTTGCTGCATGTATTGGAAATTTACTGTAGAACCATTTTGCTGCATTATTACTTTTGGATGCACTACAAAATGTTGAGGTCTTGCTAAACTTGGTGCTGGAACAGTGATTTTCAAGTGAATCAAAACTAGGGTAAATGTTTGTATTTTCCCATGAAATTTTTACAGGAGATAGTACTCTCCTTAAGCTTTAAAACGAGCTTTGGTTCACCTCAAATTGAGGTCTATAGCTCGAGATATGAGTTTCCAAAGTTTGGTAAAAATCTGACAACGTTTTTTGTGTCAGTCTGAATTCACAAAATGACGTGGCATTTCGTGTGGGGTAAATAGATTTCAAAAATTATGAAATTTTACAGATGTGTAGTAGACACATAGAGCTTTAATTTGATAGGTAATTTGTCATATTCCGATAAGTATAGAAATAGTTATGAATTTTGGAAAAATGGGTTACAAATCTGAAACTTTTTCTGAACAGTGTCAACATTTTTGAAATCTGGGAATTTTCTAGCATGTATTGGCTATTGCTATTATTTTTGTATAAAAATAGACATGCTAAGGGACATATGAGCTTTGGAATAACACCTTTTCGATTTTTATACAATTTATTATGAGTTTTTTAAGTTAGGTAAAAGAACAGACTATTGTCTGGAGAAAATCCTGGACAGTGTTTATGTTTTGAATTTTTGGAAATTTTTGACACGTGACATAATGTTGGAATAAATTTTCCTAGAAACTATACTTAGCAAGGGGTTGAAAGAATTTTGAACCACCTCATTGGGATGTCTAGAACTCCAGATGTGGATTTTTAAAATAAACACTGAATCTGGACTTTTCAAATTGAAAGGTAAAGGAAAACAATTACTTAGAGAATAATATAAATTGTGTTGGCTAATATTGAGATAGCCCATGGAGTTTAAATGATAATGATAATAATGAATGAGAAATTATTATTATTATTGGAATAATAATAATAACAACAACGACGACGACGATAATAATAATGAAAATAACAATAATAATTAAATTATTATCATTAGGGCATTTGTAAGGGATTAATAATTATTAATCCTTTAAACTAATTTACATAATTAGTTTATCCGCGATTCAAATAAGAGACTGATGGCGATGATAAACATTACTTTTAGGCAGACCTGGATATTGTTCTGATCCCAACAACTTCAGCACAAAAGAAGAAGAATACACGGTCGAGGTGGGTAACTCTAAACTTATAATCATGTATGTTAATGTTATGCATTTATTAGCTGATCATGTATGCTGGTTGAATTACTTGTTTATATTTTCCTGATTGGCCATGGAAATTGAGGCTGAGGTCTCATGGGGCTGCGGTCTTAGACAAGAGCTGCGGTTCTTGGCCGTTAACTGCGGTTACGGTTATGTGTAATTTCTTCCATGCTTTAAACACATGTGCTATTATGTCATATTTATTTTCATACATGTGTATGAGATTAACTGTTACCCTGGGGTCCATTCACTTGGACTCCAGACCATGTGAAAGAATACAGGAACTAGTTCGGGATCAGAAGGCAAGGAGAGCTGTAAGGGTTACAGCAGTTGAAGCTCTATGGAAAATTAGGATTAATTAGTCTGTAAATAGTGTTTATCATTCGACTATGTTGGAATTATGTAATAACATCCCTTTATGAGATAGATAACGAATCGTGAAAAACTAGTCCGTATTTTCATATTATTGTAATTTCAAAAACTTCGATTTACAAAATCAAGTCGTCCAAATCACCTCGATTCTTGTATTCTGCACTAACTCTGATTAAACAAAGGCCTCGAAAGGACGGGCGTGACACCATATACAAAGGTAATAAAATCAGGGGTACTCAAAGCAGGGGAACTTATTCGAGTGTGAATAATATTTGATGAAGATGAAAGAATGTCCACCATAATTTGATTGTTCCACCAAATCCCAAGACCTCCACTAAGCACCACTAGATCAACCATCCATCCCTCAGCAAAGCCACACCTTCTCCTCATCTTCCTCATATATTTCTCTTTTTGCTTGGTTTCCATTAGGAACACCAAGTGGGACTTCCTCCTCAGGCATTCCATCCTCAAGGTTTTTGTTGTCAGGGCCACCCCCAAACCCTGACAGTTCCAGCTCAGAAGATTCATGGCTCACTGGTGGCTGGTCCCATCCAGCCACCGGCTTGCTTAGAAGAACCAGAATCTCCCACCTCATCTACAGCTTCTCTGTTTGTGATGCTATCAAGAAATTCTATTTCCCCATAGATGGAAAATCAGTATAAGTTCCAGAGGTCTTACCCAGAGATGGAAAATCAGTATAAGTTACTCACAGCACCTAGTTGATGCGTGATTTGAGAATTTGGAATTCACCAATTGGGATTTGGAATGGGCAGGAGTGAGGGGGAGGACAACATTAATCACTGTGAATTACAGATAACAGATGTGACCAGGCCAACTCATTACCTACGTCAGCCTCTTATGGCCTCATCCTACATCCCAAATTTGTTAAATTTTATTTACCATTTTACAAAAAAGATGTTCGAAGAGGCTTAAAGGGTTGTACGACAGCGTTTTGCAGACCGTAGACCGCAAAAATGGACTTGACTTGTCTCTTGACCCAGCTCCTTCCTCTCTCCTTCTTTCCCCTCTTTTTTCCACTATAAATGTCTTCACCTTCAACCGGATGCTCACCTCATCGCTTCAATCCTCCATCTCTCTCCTTCTGCTCTCTCTCTCTCTCTCTCTCTCTCTAAATCCGCCATTAATATTTTCATCAGCTCAACATCATGAAGGTGAGAATTTCTCCCCAAGTTCTCTTAATTACTTATCTCCTTCATATTTGCAGATTTTTCTGATTCAATTTGGTCTCTTTCTCTGTTTCCACAGAAAGTTATTCTCAAGATAGAACTACACGACGACTCAATCAAGAAGAAAGCCATGAAAACTGTATCTGGGCTTCCAGGTAATTAACCAAATCTCATCTATTTCACCATAATCTTCTTCCTCGTTTGAAATCAAACCCAGATCTGAAAATCCCAGAAAGATTAATGGTTCTTTTTTATTTTATGCAGGGGTTGAGTCTGTTTCTGTGGATATGAAAGACAAGAAATTAACCCTAACAGGCGACATCGACGCAGTGAGCATAGTGGGGAAGCTGAGGAAATTGTGTCACACGGAGATAGTTTCTGTGGGACCAGCCAAAGAAGAGAAGAAAGAAGAAAAGAAGGAAGAAAAGAAAGAAGAAAAGAAGAAAGACGAAAAGGAACAAATGGCTGATCTTCTTAAAGCCTATCAGAACTATTATCAGAATCAGATGAAAACACAATACTACTATCCTCAACATCCTACTTATTATGCCAGAAGTATGGAAGAAGATCCTAATGCTTGTGTTATCTGCTAAATTTATATGCATATTTGAAATAGTTTGATGGAGAATAAGATCCTGGTTCAGTGAGTAATTTTCTTCTTTCATGATATTGAGAGGCTAAGCTAGATTTAGAAACAGAGGAATCTGCTGTAGATGTATCGTATTCACTCTTTCGAAGCCTGGTGAGGGATTGATTTTTGTTTAAATTAAATTATTTAATGCAGTAATTGTCCATAAGTTGTTACGGAGTATTAATTAATATTTGAGCTAAGAAAAAGAGTATTAATTAATTATTATATTGGCGGACGGTTTCAATTTTTGCGAGGCGCGTGAACACACGCGGTATTGTGAATTTTTCAAGTTTCGTTTGTGTGAATGTTGGTAAGGTTGTTTAGTAGCAATGGAAATGAAATGTTATTCTTAACAGAATTAGTGGTGAGTTGGTAGCCAACACTATAGAATATGACAGAATTTTGCCCACTTTTTTTAAAAAATTTATAACTGGTCTAATAAAATATGACAGAAGGACACCACAGGATTTTTTTTTTTTAAAAAAAAAAAAACACGTGAGGGAGGTTTATAGAAACAAAATTATTATCAAAGAGCCGTGACGAATTAAACTAGCTACATATGTGACTTTTAATTATTTTAATATTGATTTAATGTTTCGTCATGTTGTGATGGGGACGATGATGTTGATACCATAATACTTTATTTTGATGATTTTTTTTTTTTCATTTTCTGAAATTGATAAATAGAATATTGATTGTAAACAAAGATATTGATAACATCTCATTCTTAGATGGTCCAAAAAACAGAAATTGTGAAAGCTGCAGTGGAACCTTTTTTTATGTTCATTTATATATATATATATATATATATATATATATATATATATATATATATATATATTTTAGTAAAATGATCTAAATATAAACCACACTACTTATTTCCTTTGATTACACAAAGGTCCCTTCTATTTTTTAAAATATAAACTTTTGTGTAAATCATTAATCCTGTTAAAGGATATTTTAAAAACATTTTTCAAACATATTTTTAATTAAAAATCATTGTAATAAATATTTTTTTTTCTAATTTACACCATTGTACTAAATCCCTTATTTATATTTTAATATTAATATTTATTAATGATCTATTTCATGTTACTACAATATTTAGAAATTAATTAATTAATTCTTATAAGAAAAATATTAAAATTCTTATTGAACTGAGTAATTTTTTTTAACAAACATATGTTTAATGGAATATATTTAAAAATTTTGAATTATAATACATGAATATAAGAATATCAAATTTATATCATTTTTTTTAAAAAAAAATTACAATTTGATTGAACATACATATATATGTATGTGTGTACATAATATACATATTACACACACACTTTGTGCAATTTCGCTGCAACTCAAAAACCAACAAAAGCAATTTTAGGAATTTTGACCATTTTAATTTCAAAGCTTCCAAAATTACTATCAAACTTTTATCCTACATAATTTTTCATTTTAAACATATTGGAAGCATCCAAAATGGAAAAAAAATCACTCTGCCTCCCTATATCCTATTCAGGCTGAAAATGAGACATGAAGAAAACAAAAAGGATTTTCCAAGTTTCACTTCACAAACACAAGGTTTGGTGCCTATTTGGATTTAACTTTTGAAAAATAGCTTTTGAAATTTACAAAATAGGTTGTGAAAAGAGTTTTGTCTCGACTTATAGAAAATAACTTTTAAAACTTAGGTTTGGGGGTTTCCCAAACAGACTCTCTAATCACCCTCTAGTTCATAGTTTATGCTTTAAACATATTTTTAAACAAATGGACAGCACCCCCTTTTAGGTATTCATGCTTCCAAAATCACAAGAAAGCAAATAGAAATTGATTCATGACCATCAACAACATGAACAAGTTCAAGAAAGCTAGAAACACTATTCACTTGACTTGTTTCTTGTGTTTCTTGCTTTTCCTTTTTCCTTGATCACCTAGGGTCTTCAACCACCCTCAGTAAACCACCATACAAGAGAGTTTTTAGGCCAGGGTTTGTTGTAAGAATACGGGAAGAGAAGATAAAGATTAGGGCTTGCCAGCTTACCTTGGATCCTTAGCTCTTTCCTCCCCTTTTCTCTTCCTTCTATGTCAGTTAGCTCTTGCATGTTATCTTAGGTTCTTGTTTGTCTGCAATTCACACATTCTTGGGGCTTCTTATATGATCTTGAACATGTGTCAAAATATAAGGATTAATTCTCTCTCCTTGCCTCTCCTTATTAACCGAAAATCACAAGATATTTGGGAGGCTTGTACTTGACTCATTTTGGCCAATATGCTCATCCATTAATTGCGTTGACTTTTCACTTGTAATATGTGATAAATATCAAGACTTTATTTAATTCTCTTCTTTCCCTCTCATGGCTGAAACATAGCATGTATATAGGACTTAATAATTCCTTTCTTCCCTTCTTGCCATTTGGCTGAAAATTAGGGCACTTTGGAGAGGCTTATTGATCACACATCTCTTGACTTATTTTTTCACAAAAGGCAAAGCTGTCAAAATTTGTTAATCCTTTGAAAATTCATATCTTTATGTATACATGTTCAATTGCAATAATTCCAAAAGCTATGTGATCATTATTAAGTCTAATTTTAAAGAAAAATACCTCTCAAAGTTAGTCAACACCAACTATACCAGAATCAATATCTAATACACATAGGTCTAGAAAACATTACAGATTCAATACCTAACTTTAAAAATCCATAAATCAATGTGTATAGGTCCAATTGACCTACACTACAAAAAAATTGGTTTTTGGTTTTTTGCAACGGAAAAATTCCGACACAAATTCCAATTTTCCATCACAAAATAGGATTGTGATGGAATTCGTTCGTCGCAAAAAAGGCTTTGCAATTGCGATGGAAAATTGAATTTCCGTCGTAATTTGTGACGGAATTTTGTTTCCGTCGCAATTGTGACGGAAAAATTTTTGTCGCAATTGCAACGAAAATTAATTCCGTCGCAAATAATAAAAAATTTTAAAAAATAATTTTAATTAAAAAAATAAATTTAAATTTAAATTTAAAAAAAATGGAATATATATATAATAAAATTATTAAATAGAATAAATCTCAACTATTAAAATTTGATATGACTTGTAAACTAAAGAGAAGGGAAATTGAGAGAAAAATCAAGACAACCCAATAGGTTGATATGCAGAATATTTCAATGAACATGAAACCAAGGAGACAAAATGCAGATAAAATAAGGCAAAAGGGGTGGAAATAAAAAACAGACAAAGCCACTAACCAGGCAAGGAAATCGAAAAAATAGAGTGAGCAAGAAGAAAAGGGAACTAGAAAATCAAAAAAAGAAAAATTATGGCAGAAAACTCACCAGCTGGTAAGGGAAACACAAAAGGGATAATCAAATATTCATATTGAGAAAAGACGAAACACATTCAAAAGAAAGGAAAGAAGAATGTATGAAGGTAAAAATAATAGAAGGCACAAACCTGAGGAGGAGGAAGAAGAAACTAATCGGAGCAAAACTCCGGCAGTGACCACAAAGAGGAGGAGAAAGAATGAGAGAATGAGAGAAAGGAATGAAAAACGAAAGGAAGGAATGAAGAATGAGAGAAAGAATTGGGGGGAGGGTGAAGTTGAAGAAAGAAAATGAAAAAGGGGAGGGGAAGGGCGAAGTTGGTGGCCAAAAAAACGAAATTTTGCGATAGAAATTTTTTTTTTCTATCACAAAATTTTGTGATGGAAAAAAATTCCGTCGCAAAACCCTTGAGGGTTTGCGATGGAAAATGTTTCCGTCGCAAGTCCTCGAGGGTTTTGCAACGGAATTTCGAAATTTTTTTTCCATCACAATTTTTTTTAAATTTTTTTGTTGCCACGGAATTTTTTTCCTGTTGCAAAATTTTGCGACGGAATTTATTTTCCATCAGAAAATTCTTTCTTTATTATTTTTCTGTCACAATTTTGTGACAGAATTTTTTTCTATCGCAAAATTTCTCCTGTTTGCGACAAAATGTGAATTCCATCACAAAAATCCCACTTTTTGCAACGGAATTCAAATTCCGTCTCAAAAAGGAGAAATTTTGCGACGGAATATTTTCCGTCACAAATTCCGTCGCCAATTCACTATTTTCTAGTAGTGCTATATGAACAATAAAATTAAAGTTGAACATATCTACTTTAAATCTAGAAAGTTTCATAGTCATTGGATATCATTTACTTAGTAAAAAACATTTCACAAGATAACTGTCTCTCCAGAAGCCTTAATCTACCAGCATCAAGGGAAAATTCCCTTCATGATATTGGTCACACTTCCTGAACTGGGTTTAATTGTCTTCCTAATATAAGTTAATCAAATTCCTAAGCCTAAAATTCATGATATAACATAAGAGGCCCCATTCCTATAATGAGTCAACGCAAGCACCATCACTACAAAAAAACTTAAAATTACTCATGGAATTTCTGACTGAAAAAATTCCGTCGAAAATTACCCACAGAATTCCGTGTAATTCCATCGGTAAATTCAGTTACCGACGTAATTCCGTGGGTAATTCCGTCGGTAATTTTTACCCACAGAATTCCGTAGATAATTTCCGACGGAATTTCTTCCGTCATAAATTTCATAAGTAATTTCAAGTTTTTTTTTTTTTTTGTAGTGCAGACATAAATAGTAAGTTGGTGCTATTAGAAACGATGCAAGTAATGAATGGATGGTCTAGATGCTATAGCAAGGTCAACTTGACAGGCGTCTAGTACCGGTGTGGGAAGTTATTCTACGCTGAGCATACTCCAATAATCGTGATTGCATCTATGACTACAATGTTGCCGGGGCATTTTACAATGGTGCTTTCAAGTTTGTTTAAAGGGTGTTGAGGTTTTTTTTTTTTTTTTTTTTTTTTGTTGAGAAGGGTGTGTTGTGTTTTGATGAAAGATAAAAGGGATTGGAACCAGGAAGTGAATATTGGAGGAAGAGAGAAAAATTATAATTGAGGGAGTGAAAAATTGCAAAAAGATAAAACTTTGTGGGGCCGATGATTTGCCATGTTAGATTGACAATGATGCCATATGTGTGATTGAGCTGGTGACACTTAGAGAGATCATATATCACGTGGTGCAGCTAAGAATTTCCTCTAACATATGATAATGTTTCATTTGATACATGTGAGAGATTGTTATAATTTTGTGTATGAATGTGTCAAAAGAAAAGTATCACATTGCTCAAAATTGAAAGCATTAGTATATACATACTAAAATGGGTTTGGAATGGTAAAAAGGTCAAGAGGAGGAGTGACCTCATATAGTTGAAATATGGTGATTTCCTTCTCATGAGTTAAATGAGATATTAGGGCCTATTTGGTTTGAGGGGAGGAAATGAGAGGGGAAGAGACCCTAAAGAGGTAATTAAATTGTCATTAATGAGAAAAATATTTTTTTATTAAAAGTGTATTTTTGAAATATTAAAAATTTGTTATAAGTTATTTAGTAAAGATAAGAAAAAAAATTTCTCTCTCCTCCTTCCCCTCCCTCTCCTCAATCCAAACAAGCTCTAACTTACTAACACCAAAGAATGATTCAAGAATTTGGAATTCACTAATTGGAATTTGGAATTGGCAGTAGGGAGGGTGAGGAAAACATTAGTCACCGTGAATTGCAAATAACAGATGTGACCAGGCCAACTCATTACCTACGGCAGTCTCTTAGACCGACATCCCAAAATTGTTAAATTTTAGGGTTAAGGTGTAAAAATACACCTATGTTTTTCCTCCAGGAGCGCTCAACACCATATGTTTTTTTTGTGTGCAAAAATACACACGTCGTTAGGTTTTATGAGCAAAAATGTCACTTCCGTTAGTTGACCGTTAACTGACCATTAGTTGACCATTAACCATGATGAAATTACCTTTTTGCCCTTAGTTTAAATAATTAAAAAAGAAAAGGGTTAAGGGCAAAAGAGTAATTTCACTATGGTTAACGGTTAACTAACGTCAGTTAACAGTCAACTAACGGAAGTGACATTTTTGCTCATAAAACCTAACGACGTGTGTATTTTTACACAAAAAAAAAACATATAGTGCTGAGCGCCCCTAAAAAAAAAACATATGTGTATTTTTGCACCTTAACCCTAAATTTTACTTACCATTTTACAAAAAGATGTTCAAAGAGGTACGATTGCGTTTTGCTGACCGTTGACCACAAAAATGGACCTTGACTTGTCTTGACCCAGCTCCTTCCTCTCTCCTTCTTTCCCCTCTTCTTTTCCCTATAATCGCCTTCGCCTTCAACCATATGCTCACCTCATCGCTTTAATCCTCCATCTCTCCCCCTCTTATCTCTCTCTCTCTCTCTCTAAATCCGCCATTAACGATCTTCATCAGCTCAACATCATGAAGGTGAGAATTTCGCCCCAAGTTCTCTTAATTACTTATCTCCTTCATATATGCACAGAGTTTTCTGATTCAATTTCCTCTCTCTCTCTCTCTCTGTTTCCACAGAAAGTTATTCTCAAGGTAGAACTACACGACGACTCAATCAAGAAGAAAGCCATGAAAGCTGTCTCTGGGCTTCAAGGTAATTAGCCAAATCTCATCTATTTCACCATAATCTTCTTCCTCGTTTGAAATCATACCCTGATCAGAAAATCCCAGAAAGATTAATGGGTCTTTTTATTTCATGCAGGGGTTGAGTCTGTGTCTGTGGATATGAAAGACAAAAAATTAACCCTAACAGGCAACATCGACCCAGTGAGCGTAGTGGGGAAGCTGAGGAAATTGTGCCACACGGATATAGTTTCTGTGGGACCAGCCAAAGAAGAGAAGAAAGAAGAAAAGAAGGAAGAAAAGAAAGAAGAAAAGAAGAAGGACGAAAAGGAACAAGTGGCTGATCTTCTTAAAGCCTATCAGAACTATTATCAGAATCAGATGAAAACACAATACTACTATCCTCAACATCCTACTTATTATGCCAGAAGTATGGAAGAAGATCCTAATGCTTGTGTTATCTGCTAAATCTATATGCATATCTGAAATAGTTTGATGGAGAATAAGATCCTGGTTCAGTGAGTAATTTTCTTCTTTCTTGAGATTGAGAAGCTAAGCTAGATTTAGAAACAGAGGAATCTGCTGTAGATGTATAGTATCCACTCTTTCGAAGCCTGGTGAGGGATTGATTTTTGTTTAAATTAAATTATTCAATGCAATAATTGTCCATAAGTTGTTACGGAGTATTAATTATTATATTGGAGGGCGGTTTCAATTTTTGCGTGGGGCGTAAACACGCTTGGTATTGTAAATTTTTTAAGTTTGATTTGTGAGACTGTTTGGTGAGGTTGGTTGATAGCATTGGAAAAGAAATGTTACACTAAAAAGAATTAGTGGTAACCAACACTATTGTTACAACAGTTTTTTAGAATTACACGCGTTCTTTTTCTTTTTCTATAAATTTTTTTTAATCTATAACTTTTTTGTCCACATTTTTTAAATTTATAACTAGTCAAATAAAATATGACAGAAGGACACCACAGGATTTTTTCCCCCCCAGAAAAATCGAGGGAGGTTTATAGATAGGAACAGAATTGTTATCAAAGAGCCGTGACGAATTAAACTAGCTACATGACTTTTAATGATTTTAATAATGATTTAATGTTGCGTCATGTTGTGATGGGGACGATGATGTTGATAACATAACAAATTATTCTGATGAATAATTTTTTTTGTGAAATTGATAAATAGAATATTACTTGTAAACAACGATATTGACAACATCGTATTCTTAGATGGTCCAAAAAATAGAAATTGAAAAGGAATCATGATTTTTGTCGTTACTATAAACCTTGAAATTCATGAACAAAAAAATATCTTGCAAATGGAAAAAATGGTGACTGCCTAATCTGCAGTGGTACATCTTTTTATTTTCATTTGTAAAAGAAATTTTTTAGTAAAATGGTGTAACTACAATCCTTTGATTTCCTTTAATTACATAGATCGTCCTTCTATTTTTGTAAATATACACTTTAGTGCAATCATTAATCGCATTAAAGAATATTTTAAAAATATTTTTGAAGCATATTTTTTAATTAAAAATCATATAATAAATACTTTTTTTTTTTTACTAATTTACCCCATTGTACCAAATCCATTAAAAATCATATTAATTATTTGTTTCATATTCTTATAACATTTAGAAATTAATTAATTAATTTTTATGTGAAAAATATTAAAAATCTGATTGAATTGAGTATTTTTTTTACCAAACATATCTTTAATGAAATATATTTAAAAATTTTGAATTATAATACATGAATATAATAATATCAAATTTATCATTTTTTTTAATTTTATAATTTAATTGAACATACATATGTGTGTAGGTTAGGAATAGTTCTAGAAGTAGAGAAATAAACACAAATTATTCAGGTTTGGAATAGTTCTAGATATCTGTGATGATAAAAGCTATAACTCAAGGGTTTAATTAGTTGTGTGCATGTCGTGGGAAAGAACTCAACATTAATTAAAAAGAGAGTAATGATTCAAGACAATATTTGGACACTTTAGGGATAGTTTGTCACTATAATAAATTAAAGAGTAAACTCAAATAATAGAAATTAGCAACTTCCACTAGTGTAAAAAAGTGTTTTAAGACCGCCTTATTTACAACGGAGTATCAACGCCCCGGTCTTAAAGATATGATCGGAGACAATTTTGTAAATATAAAGAACTTTTTGGACTATATCAATTTTTCAATAGGTCTTAAATATATTATTCAGACCGCTTAAAAAAACAACCGCTCTTAAAACTGTTATGAAAAAAATTGAAATATGAATTACATTATAGAGAAATCTCATACAACCTGACTTATATTTTCTACGGTCCAAAATAATAAGGAAATATATAAATATAATGGTATAAAACTTTTAAGACCAGACATATATAAATGACAGTCTTAAAGTTAATATTTTTTAGACCAGATGTAACTTTTGCCTGGTACTAAATAATGAAAAAAATTTAAACTAATAGTTTATTACTTTTAAGAATAAACATAAATAATAGACGGTCTTAAATGTTAACCTTTAAGACTGTCGTTTAAGTTACTCTGGTCTTAAAACTGGAAACATATACTTCTTCACGTAAAACCTTACTTACGACTAACGTTTTTCTGTCTGAACTCTAAAACCCCTGTTCTTGTTGCATTACGTCTCTTCCTCACCAACTACCACCATCCTCTGTTACTCTCTCACTTTCTTTGGCGTTCCTCTTTCGCACCACCACTCTCAACCTCTCTTCCTTTTATAACACCTCCATCGGCCTCGCCCTTTTGGGTGGCGGGTTAGAGGGATTCCTTTTATAGTTTACCTTTCCTTTGTTGTTAAGTGCATTTAATAATTAGTCAGAGCACGCGCAACAGAGCATTGGATCGGTTTGGACAACTACTGTACTGGTAAAAAGTAAATAAATAGTAAGTAAAAGTCCCCGAAGGGTTAAGGGTACAGTCATCCAAAATAAAATACCAAAATGATATACAATCATTCCCAAAAATATAAAACATAATAGGGCATTCCCTAGTCTTCATCTGCATCGCAATGCCCTACCTTTCTAAAAAGGTACTTTGCCTTAGACACATCCCTCTATATCTACAGATCTATCTTGAGTTCAAAAAAAATGAACCCCAGAGTAACTGTTAAACTCATGTACTATATGTGTATAGTGTATGTATGCAACCATGACATATATCAAAACACATATGATATGCCAAATATACCATATATGCAAACAGAAAACATATACAACATACACATCTTCGCACCGTTGAGCCGCCTTACCAAGGTAGGCCTCGGATTGAGGAATCACACGCCTGTTTCCGTTGAGTCACCACACTCACATGGCCGATCTCGGCAGGCACCGCCTGTTCTTGTTGAGTTGACATATAAGCAAACCTTGATAAGCACCCTCAAGCCAGTCTGTTAAGCCTCCACACTCACATGTGCGACCCTGGCAAGCATTCTCAGCGCTAGGAACACAATCACAAATATGTTCTGTATGCATATTTGGCCAACACAAACAAAAACACATATGGCAAGTAAAACATACATCAAACACATAAAAGTACTTGAGTAAACAGTTACTACTTGGTGGAGTATGCATTGCCTTAACATTTTAATGTGCCTGATAGGTTCCCCCAGTATGTCTTAGCTAGTGGCAGAGCCAGGATTTTAAGTTTGTATCCACATAATTAGTAGGGGGATTTCGGGGCAGCGTCCCAGAAATTTTTTTTTAAAGAAAATTTTAAATGCATTAAAAAACAAAAGAATATAGACAAGGAAAAAAAACTTCATGTTGTTTGATATAATGATATGCCTTCATTTTGTAGTTGCACAGTACAATAATCTGTAACCACATGTTGTTTGATCTTATAATCAATATATGTTGTCTTTATATGTACTATGATCTATAAGAAACCACACTATTCATAAACCATGTACAATATTGAAGTTCTTAATGAGGATTTTCTTAACATAAATCCCAAGGCTCCTTCATATTCCAAGGTAAGATTTACTTCCATATTCCTAGTGTTGATTCCATGGGACTTCAACTCAAGGGGGCCTATCACATTCAGAATTTAATATTTCAAATTGTCCCCAAACAGTTATTATTACTCTTTTAAGTTATGTCCCTAAAGGACGGAAAATTATTATTTTTTTGGGTCATTTATATAATGAAGTTTACAATCCCTTGAACCTCTTTGGTGATTTGGTTACTGTCAATTCTAGTTCTTTTAGGAAGGAAAGTATGATCTATGTAGTCACTGTTATTGTCTCCCTTCATGACTACAATGTTTCTTTGTTCATTTATTTCCTTTCTGTGTGTATATGTCAAATGGATATTAAATATGCAATTTATCATTTGAGAATTCCGTCACGAGGTTAATCAGAAATCACGGACATTGGAGAGCCATGCATGACAATGGTTTTTCAATAAATGCATTGGTAAAAAAAAAAGGAGACAATTTGAGCAACAAATGAAAAAGATCGCTAGTAAACAATCTTTACCTTAATGCGTTTCTTAGTTGGAGCTGACTAATTGATTCCTTCTGCCAGGAATATACGGGATGCAGAGCCAGACGAAATGGAAAGTGGCCTTTGGACAAATAGATGGTTCAACAGCTTAGTAGCAGTGGGACGCTCGTCTGGATTGACTTGAAGACACTGCAGTATAAAAGCCCTTGCATCCTTTGAAAGAGATTTAGGAACAGGTGGGCATTCACATAATCCATTCTATGAGAATACCCACACACAAACTCATTCGAATAGCTATTCCCAAGACGCACAGATTCATATGAAAAGAAAAGGGCTAAAAGGCTACTACTCACCAGAGGCAAACTCGCTCAAAGCCTTAGCACTTTCACTTGTGGAGTTGCGGGATTTTAAAAAAAGGAATGAAGGAGCAGGAGTATAGGGCGAAGTCACGAAAGGAAGGAAGGAAGGAGCAAGCTAAATCAATTAGGTCATAGTCTCTGTTGTTTTTTCCTTCAAGGCCCAAAATTCATGTCCGTACTTGCGGGCCCGTGACCCATAGTGGCTCCGCCACTGGTCTTAGCCCTAGGTGACATCAAAACATCATATTTCAGTATTTACAGAAATGTCACTACATTCTTTTCTTAAAACCGAGCCCTTTCCAGATTTTTCAGAAATTCAGTGAAACTGGCCCAACTTCTAACATTTTTAATAAATTCCAAAAAATTTCATTTTGCACAAAATCAGTGCCATCTGAACCGTTAAGATGTCTAGTTTACAGTAAAAATATTCTCAGATTCTAAAAGTGTTCGCACCCTAATGTGAAACCAAATCTTTGTCCTCTGGTCGAATTTGTCTTGTTGCGTCCAGACCAGTTTTCAAAAATTAATTTCTCCTAGATGGAAACTCATAAAGGTATCGAATTATATATAAAAATGAAGCCCTGGAAGTCTAATTTATTCCTGTAAAATTTCAGCTCAATCCAAGTTCGTTTACTATTTCTAAAACCGAGTTGAAGACTCGCTGTCCAGAATTCCAGATTTGGCAGCAAGTTTATTCTTAAGGTTTTTCGATGATTTGGGGTTCGGAAACTTAAACCATAGCTTATCCCGTACAAAATAACGTTTTGGACACTTTGAGACCATAAAAAACACCAAAATCAGATCATAACACCATGACCTAACCACTTGAACGAAAAACCTTGAGTTTAAGCTTCAAAGGTTCAAGTTTTCGGTGTTTACCTAAGATCGGAGTTCGGTTGATGATCCTTATAGCTTGGAGTTGATTTGGCCATGGAAACTTGCTGATATTTTCCCTCTTTATTTTGAAAAATTTCGTACTCCCTTGGTCTAGGAGAGAATGAGCATATGAATTTAATAATATTAAAAGTATCCGATCAGTTTGGAATAACTGGAGTAAAACTTTGTTAAGTAATTAATAGAATTCAATTGACTCTTTGACTTCTCCTCCAAGAAATTCAAGAGAATTCTAGGCCTCTAGGGAGCTGACATGTGGAGCCTCCCTATCCAAAGAGAGCAGATTTTTATTTGCTTTTGGGGCAAATTACCTGTTTTGGCCCGAAACTTCCGAAAATTATAATTTTAGCCTGAACTTTTGTATAATTAGCAACTTTGGCCTAGAACTTTTCACCTGCCCAAAAGCACATATGTGACGCCATGTAAGTCCTTCCAAACCTGCTCCAATTGACTTTTACCAATTTATTCCCATTTTACCCTTTTTTCTCTGATCATGGGACTCGCTTTTTCATTGACTTCTCTTTTCTTGCACTCCAAGTAATGTTTTTAATAATTAGAAACGGTTATGTGGTGCCTAATGGGGCCCACACATTTGACCCCCTTTAATTACTTCATTTCCTCCACTTTATCAATCCAGTTCTCAACCAACCGATTCCCGCCGGGCCCCACCGGGTACAAAGTGCTTTTGTTTTGTACTTTTCTTCAACTTTTCAGATATTTTTCCCTGAATGGACATACATATGTGGCACCTCCTTGACTACCCATATGGCCCCACATTTGTCTCATTCAGTCTAGAAGAAACCCTAATTGGTCCTTATCGGTCCCCTTTTTACCAGTTAACATACTGTGGGACCCGTACTTTGTGTTTGAGTCTGTGTATAGATAAAATCATCTACTTTTCCTTCTCTCTCTTGGTTGGACGAAATTAATGACTTAAGGGGTAAGGATTTGACTTTCTTGCCCTTACTTTTCTTCTTTTACCCCTGAAGTGACATGTGTCCCATTGCAATCATTACTCTGACTCTTGCTTTTTTACATATGACTTTTTAGTGTCTCTTTCTCTTCCTATTTCCTCAAGAACGCAGAGGATCTTTATTTGTCCAGGAAATGTCACACTCCTTGAACCGGGTTTAGTAGTCTACCTAATTTAGGCTTATTCTCAAGTCTTTATGCTCGAAATTCAGGATAATATACCTTCTCGAAAATGAATAGAGAAAACCATTCTCTTCCTGTTCAGTCAACGCCAGTTACTGATGTTATTGGTATAAGCCAGAACGAACTCTCTTCATCTCAAAATGAGCCTCGTAACCACCTTGCATGCCGTGGTAGAAGTGGCACACGAATGCAGGATGTATTCGTAAGTTGGAACACTGGGTTAAAGCTCGAGATTCAGTTTAATGAAAGGTTGGAACCTTTCGATCCTAATAAAAACAAATATAATAGTTTTGTTGGCTATATGGCACGCAGCAAGGTCAACATCTTGATAGATGAGTGGAAAAATGTGGACCTTTGCATAGTGAAGAATCCTATTTGGGACACTATCTGACTTACACACACTGTCCCTGACTCTGAGAAGTTGAAAGACAAGACATTGTCTTATTGTGCTAATTGGTGGAGGAAGTTTCAGACCTTTCTAGCCAACAACTATATTTTTGCCCAAGATCAGCCTCCTCACGATCCTTGGGACAAGTACACATTTATTGATGAACAAACTTGGCAACAATTTGTTCAACTGCGGACCACTCTTGATGCTTTAGTGAGTTCACATTTAGTTTTGTTTGCCCTTTTTTATTTGCTTATTAACCTGTGCAGATATGTGAATGTTATTGTGTTCGTCTAATCCTGTTAGTTAGATGGTTTAATGTGTGAATAGAAGTATATATTTACATCATTTGTCGTGCATGAGAGGAGCATGTCTTAGTTCTATACATGTCTGATATGTTAATCGTTATTATATTCTTAGTTAGTTCTATTATAGTAGGTAGTGGTTAGACATTGCTATTAGTAAGTTAGTATGTTAGTTCTATACAATTCTACATCTTCCTTAAATAAAATGTTGAAACTTGATGAAGTGAATTTGACTAGTGTTTGGGGTTCATATCAAGCAGAAGTTCTCTAAATTTTGTTAGTGAGATGGCTGCAATTCATAATTAATAGTTATTTTCAATTCTAATTCACAAAGAAGGGAACAAGCACAGGAGATAGGGAGAAAGAATGATTGCCCACATAGGGCTTCTCGCGGAGGATATGAAAAGGCTGAAAAAGAAATGATCGCGGCCAAGTGGAAGAGATTGGAAGAAGAAGCTGAATCCAATCCTTCTGCGATAGTTGATCATTTGCCATCCCTGATACATCACGAGGATTTGTAGTTGTATATTCAGCAACAACCAAACGACGCCTACATGAGTGAACAAACTCGTCTAGTTGCTGAAAGAATTGTAAGTATTGTTATTGTGTTTTTTTAGTTACTAAACATGTTTCATTACTAAGCTTCTCATTATCTGTATCTTATAGGAAGATCTTAAAAATAAAGAAGCAAAGGGATCTTTTGTGTCGGGGCGGGAGGAATGATTTTTAATCGTTGCGACCGGGAAATTGGATCACTCGGGGCATGTAAGGGGGATCAAAGGATGGGTAGGCCTAAAGGAATACTTTGATAAATCCAAACGCCATAAACAAAGGATGGTTACCTAAAAGGAGATGGAACAAACGGTTGCTAAATTAAATGAGGAGGCAGCGACCAAAGAAGCTTCATTGAAAGCAATGTTTGATGCCCAGATGAGGGAGATGAAGGAGTAAATGAATCAAATGAAGATGCTTTTTAGCTCTTGTCGAGAGACTAGTGTTCCCTTGACACATACACTTGTACCTGTGCAGTAGAGCACTAGAGGGAGCTGCATTGTTGGATAGTCAAAGCAACCTTGTGATTTGTACATGGCAGAACCTCATAGACAATTAGTTGCTAAAGGGACTATCCACAACTTGAGATCAATTGTACACCACAAATAAATGGCTGATGATGAAGTCAGAGTGTCAGTTGAAAATGTTATCATTGATGCACCTCTTCCTCTCCTAACTGATCAGTTGAAGCGTGTGAGTGATGTCAAGGGAACCTTCATCTCTTTGCCAGTGAAGCTTGTACATGTCTCTACTCCTCTTGATGCTTGATCCTCTCCTCTAATTCCATCCCCTCGTCACGCTCTATCCCCTCCTAAAGCTATATCCCCTACTGCTAAGTTGAGTGTCAAGGAAAAAATATCCTATATGGTATCCAAAGGAGATTTTAAAGAAAAATCGTGGCCTATCAATGAAGTAGTAGGGGTCTCTCATCCTCAACCGATTTTCGTTGACGTTAATGATATAAAGTCCCTACTGCTTCCTAGACAAGAGCTTACATCAGCAAATTGTTCAAATGTTTTTGAAGTGAGTATCTTCTTCTATGAGTACATAATTTAAATGCATCGTCTAGACACACATACATATATACTAATTTCTTGATCGATGTCATTATTGTAGGTTGATGCATCAAGAATTGGATCAATAAGACAGAATCAATGATTTTGGATTCTTATGGCCAGTACATGGAAGTACAACCTCCAAGGACGAAAGACAGCAGTACATATCAACAAGGTTGTGTGGAATGAGAGGGAACGTGTACTTGTTTCCATATTACCATAGGTACATATCACGATCGATCTCTTGTTGCAATTCACTTAATTCTGCATAATATATCACGACTACTTTACTGTTGTGAATTTTCAGCCACCATTGGCAGTTGTTGTCATGTGCATGGAGGTGCATACGGTGATTTTCTTATGCTCCACTCACAGTGAACCAGGGGCTACGTTGTTGCAGACCATCAACGAGTAAGCATGTCATTTTGATTCTCTTGTTTGAAATCTCTGATGTAAATTTTCAGCGAACATTATTGATAAATTTGTGATTTTGATGATAGTGCCATGAGGACCTTTCAAATCCAGGTCATCAAAAAGCATACATATGATATCAAAGATCCTAAATGGCTCACATAAAAGGTTAGTACATATTTGGACACTGGCACACTGCCTTGTGAAGTTGGTTAGTAAGCTATATATGCTCAATCTTATATATGTTTCTTGTTCTTTTTAGACCCGTCGGCAACCAATAGGGTCCAACTTATGTGGCCTGTACATCATGAAATACATATATGATATTATCACGCGACAAAGGACTAAACTCACTGCAAAGGTAAATGTATTTTATGTTACATATTATAGTTGAATTCAGTTTTTGGCTTAATTTACATATAAAATATGTATGCAAATTAATTCAGTTTCTGTCTTTGATGTTACAAAGGTTTGCTTGTGCTAATCCCTTTTCTGATGATGAAGTGGAGCACATATGCAGTATATTTTGTCATCATCTTACCGGCCTCTTAAAGTAAATACAACAATTACAGTATTAAATTCATTTGTAAATATATGTTTGTAAAGCAACAATTGTAATTGCATTACTAAATTTGTTCTGTAAATGAAAAATTGTACAATTTTTATAATTCAATATATAATAAATTTGTTTATTTTTTTGAACATTTTTCTTAGCTTGTGTCAATTTTGGGTTTTTGAATGTATTGGTTGGTGGATATTGCTTGAAATTTGAGGTTTGGGATGTTGTAAATGAACAGTAAGAGATTCTAAAAAGTATTCGCGACTTTTAGGATCGCATATTTATTAAAGATACAGTCCTAAAGGTCTTTGTATTTTTTTTTAAAAAAATAAGCCTAGATTGTAGGACCGTATGTTTGTTATTTCTCCAATCTTAAAAGTTTTATAAAATATGGCGACACTTTTAGGACCACATATTTATTAAAGATATGGTCATAAAGGTCTTTGTTTTTATAAAAAAAATAAGCCTAGATTTTAGGACCGTATGTTTGTTATATCTCCGGTCTTAAAAGTCTTATTAAATATGGCGACAGTTTTAGGACCGCATATTTATTAAAGATACGATCCTAAATATATTACGCTATACTTTTAGGATTGCTTATTTATATAACGTCTGGTCCTAAAAGTCTTTGTTAATTATGGCTAGATATTTTTTGGACTGTTTGTTTGTTAAATGTCCAGTCTTAATAGTCTTCCTTTAAATATAAATGACAACTCGCTTTTAAGATATTAGGGTTCAAGACACTTGAGTTTCTGGCATTCTGCTCAAGCTATGAGCCTCGTTGTCATCGTTTTTACCTCTCCTGAAGTTGAAAAGCATTATCGGTTTCCTTGTTCTTTTTCTCTTGTCTTTTTATCGTAAAAGAAGTAAGATAATGAAAAGGGCACTAAAATATTCAACTCAGAGCGTGGTAAAACCGACGACAACGATGGTCCAACCTTAAGAAGAGTTGTCACTGTGTTTAATTTTTTTTCGTAAAAGATAAACGATGTTTTGTTTTGTTCTAAACTATATTCTGTGAATGTTTATCATTAATCACATGAGGACATTGTTCTATTTGTTTCCTTTTTGTCGGAAACAAAATTGAGATGACGAAAAGGTGATCAAAGATGGAAACAAAAAAAATTATTTATCATTTTTTTCTACTGCCCTTTGTAGGGCTGCAGCAGTAGTACAAAAAAACATAAAAAAGAAAAAACAACATAAAAAAATTTAATCCCCCATCGTTGTCGGAGGGGAGGGAGGGTTCAAAGAGGTCGGAGACGTTGTCATAAAAAAGATGGTACTCAACGCATTGGCGTCGAGTACCAAGTTTAGCTTGTTGTTGATTGCATAATAGACCTGAAACAGTTGTCCCAAGCGTCGGTCTATATGAATGACATGGGCCAGAAGGTGCTGCATCATCTGGTAGAATGAGGGGTTAGGAGGCAACAAAGGAGGGTACGGAGGTGGAGGTAGAGGTGGAGGAAGACGATGATGATTAGGAAGACTTGGTGGTGTGGAACAACCATCACGGTGGAGGTTGTAGAAGTGGTTGAGAAGAATGTGAAGAAAGTAAAGTAACAACGAGTTTAAATAGAGAACCCATCCTGAACAATGTGAAACGTGGAAATCGTGTATGAGGAGACACACATAGCTCATCAGAATACGAGGAGACGCCTAGTTGGGAAGTTTATCTGCAAGTCAAAGAGGCTCTGAATCATTCATTTGAACAGAGTGTAAGGATATGACTCTGCTATCTCTCATTTGAAAATAATGAACTTTTAATACCAGATATTGTAAGAGATCCGTTCTTAAAAGTATTATTTTTAAGAAAAAGTTCTTACTTTCAAAAATTTGAATTGAAAAAAATAAATGAATTTTAGGACCAGATATAAGATAAAAGATTGGTCTTAAAGGAAATTAAATAATATAAATAATACACTTTTAGGACCGAGGATATGTTATATAACGGTACTAAAAGTAATTAAATGGAAAAATAAATAATAGACTTTTAGGATCGGGGATATGTTATAGGACGGTCTTAATACACTTTTACGTATTAACTCCTGCTTTTATCAACTCCTCACACTTCCTCTTTGTCCTTATTAACTCCTTATTACCTTGTAACTCTACACTAAGTAGCTCTTTGCCCTTCCTGCCACAACTGCTCAAACAATGGTTAGATAAAAGGTAACCCCTCGCAAGGGTACTCCTCATGCTTGTGCCTACCTTAGATCTCTCGTGGGTTCTTCTTAAGTGCGTTCTATTCTAATGGAGGAGTCTCGTGTCGTTAGACCTATTGTTATTTCGAATGATAAAGAGGTTGACGGCCCCCTCCAGCCTTCAGACCATGAAGAGGTTCTTCTCCCACTCTCCAACCTTGTGAGAATATTTGCCAACCTCCTGGTCCCAGTGCTCTTACTGCTGACACCTCCCCTCTTTCCTCTGATGATGAAGAGACGCTGATACGCGTAAGACAGGAAATTGCTAATCTCTGGAGCGAAACTTTTGCTGTTGAAGCCGATATCTCCAAGACATTAGCTGATAATAAGTATTAGGATTTTTAGTAACTTATATATTGTTTTTGTTAATTTTCAGTTTGTTCTTCTTATTTTCCTTTTGTACTTACATATTGTCCTAGTAATGTACTTAAAGAGAACTAAGCTTATATTTTATTTTTCCATATTATCCATAAATGGAAAAAGCTTATTCTCTAGTATTACTTTATTTTCAGTTAGTTGCTACTGCAATCTTCCGTTTTAATTTTAAAAAGTATTTGACTTTTAGGACTGGAGTTTTATAAAACATGCCGTCCAAAATTAAATGAATGTTAGGACCGCAGTCTTCTAAACCTTTGGTCTTAATAATTAAAATATATCTAAATTTAAATATATATTTAGGACCGGATTCCTTATAATTGATCAGTTTTAATAATATCTAAAATAATAAATGTCTCTGTCGCGCGGAAAAATTAAATTTCCCTCTTTGAACTTCTCTCGTCGAGCTGAAAGTGATTACTCAAATTCTATCTCTAGTGTTTGTGTGTTGCTTTGCGTTGCTCTCTCGACAACCACTTTCTGGTTCTTTAGCTCAACGTCTACAGACCAAGTTGTAAGAGTTGTTTCAGCTATATAACTTTATGATTTTCCTACTTATCATTTTGGGTTTTTCATGGGTTGAATGAAATCGATGAAATGTTCTTGTGGGACCTACCCAACTGACCAACAAGTGTTTTTAGGTTACTCTTGTTGTCTGCAACATTAATGTTTGTGGCAGGAGAAGAAAGACTCAGCAAACACATTTAAATTTATATGTTACAGGTGAGTCCACAAGACCTACATGTGATGCATTTAATTTCCTCATCATGCATTTATTTTGCTTCTTAATTCACTGTGATACATTTGTGACCAAAAGTGATTCTTCGTTGTGCATTTAATGGGCAAGTTTAACTGAAAAAAATAAGACAAAACCGACATTTAGCTTATATATGCATTTGTAGTTGGCTTATTTTATATGCAAGTTTGAGTTTTTTTTTGGATTATGTATGTTAAATATTTCTGTTATAGGAATTCTACCATGGATCATAGTTGGATTAATGTTTTACGGACGACTGTTGAATATCAGAATGTGGTTAGGGAATTTATAGAATTTGCTAAACAAAATACCCATGATGATAGTGTGAAGTTTTATTTCCCTTGTGTACAATGTTTTAATGAGAGGCGACTAAGTCCTGAAGTTTTACACACATTTATTTTGTCAAAGATTTTGTAAGACTTATAGAGTATGGGTATGGCATGGTGAAAAAATGCCAAGTAGGTCTCAACATGGGGAAGTGGCTTCTGATGATAATAAAACGGATATGGATGATTGTATATAGGACATTATTTGTGATATGGGAGAAGTGGTTTTTCATCAATTACATGCATATGATAATATGTGCAGCGATGCAGAGACCCCACTATACCTTAGGTGTAAAAAATACCAACTGTTGAACGCTGTATTGAAATTGGTTAGCTTGAAGGCACGTCATGGGTGGAGTGATAAGAGTTTTTATAAAATGCTTGAGGCTTTTAAGGACATGCTTCCGGATGATAATGTGTTGCCTCACCGATACTATGATTCTAAGAAAATACTTTGTCCACTGGGGATGGAATACAAAAAGATCCATACATGCCCGAATGATTGTGTATTGTATAGAAACAAGTTAGAAGAGAAGTAGAATTATCCGATATATGAAACCCTAAGGTACAAGTCAAATAAGGGGCCTGCAAAATTGTTGTGGTATATTCCAATCATACCAAGGTTCCAGTGGTTATTTGCTAATGAAAATGATGCAAAAATTTTGCGGTGACATGCAGATGAGAGGATTTCTGATGGAAAGCTTTGACATCTGGCCCATTCTTCTTAATGGAAGAAAATCGATCAATTATTTTCGACCTTCGGCGAAGAACCTAGGAACCTAAGGCTTGCCTTTAGCACAGATGGCATGAATCCCTATGGAAGCCTTAGCAGCATACATAGTTCATGTCCTATACTCCTGCTTATTTACAACTCATCTCCTATGTTATGCATGAAACGAAAGTAAATCATGCTGTCTATGTTGATTTCGGGACCAAAACAACCCGGAAATGACATTAATGTTTACCTTCAGCCCTTGATCGAAGACTTGAAAGAGTTGTGAGAAGAAGGTATCGATGTTTTTGACTCTTTCAAGAATGAGGTCTTTAAAATGAGAGCCATGATATTTTGTACTATAAATGACTTCCCAGCATATGGGAATTTGTTAAGGCATAGTATAAAAGGCCATAAAGCATGTCTGATTTGTGAAGAAGGAACACACTACCATCAACTTCAACATGGAAGAAAGACGGTTTATCTTTGCAATAGAAGATTTCTTAGTCGGGGCCACCCATATTGTCAATTAAAGAAAACCTTTTGTGGTGGCCAATAGTATGAAGATGCTTCGGTGGCATTGATTGGGGAGCAAGTGTATGAAAAGGTGAAAAATATAAGTGTCATCTTCGGTAAGACTGCAAAGGGTAGAAAAGAAACAAATATATGCAAAAAAAGATCTGTATTCTTCGATCTTCCATATTGGCATAACCTTGATGTGAGACACTGTATTAATGTCATACATGTGGAGAAGAACATATGTAATAGTATTGTTGGCATGCTTCTCAACATACAAGGTAGTTCAAAGGATGGTGTGAAGGCAAGATTGAATTTGCAAGAAATGGGAATACGCGAAGACTTACATCCAAGGCCATATGGTAACAGAACTTATTGTCCCTTGGCTTCTCATACTTTGTCTAAGGATGAGAAACGAAGTTTTTGTGAGTGTTTACATGGCACAAAAGTTCCATCAGGGTATTTTTCAAATTTTAAGAGGATTGTATCGATGAAGGACTTGAAATTAGTAGGCCCAAAGTCTCATGATTGTCATGTCTTGATGCAATAGCCACTTCTAGTAACTATTTGAGGCATAGCCGAGTATGATCTTCGACACATTTTGACTAGGCTTTGTTTCTTCTTCAATGCTATTTGTAGTAAAGTTTTCGAGATCAAACAATTGGATGAATTAGAAAATGAAGGATATTTGATATTGTGTTAGCTTGAGAAACTTTTTGTTCCTACATTTTTTGACATCATGGTTCATCTAATTATTCATCTAGTGAGGGAGATAAAGTTGTGCAGCCCTGTCCATTTATGATGGATGTACCCAATTGAAAGATCTATGAAATTCCTAAAAAGGTACGTGAAGAACGCATACCGGCCAGAAACATCAATTGTTCAAAAGTATGTATCTGAAGAGGGCTATAGAATTTTGTCAAAATTATTTGGTCAAAGACATATTGGACTTCCAAAACGTCAGCATGCTCAAGGGGGTAGATGAGGGGCTTCAGTAAAGAGTGTGGATCCTGATTGAAATACACGGGTGAATTGAGTTAAGATAAAAACTTTGTATCTTTGAAAATCTTTTCGCAATTCAGTAAAATCAGTTTGAATGATAATAAAGAGTAATAAATCAATAAACAATCATTCAAACATGTATGCTGGAAGTAAAGAGTTAAGGGAAGAGAATTGCAAACTCAGATTTATACTGGTTTGGTCCAACCTTGACCTACGTTCAGTCCTCAAGCTCCACTTGAGATTTCCACTATTCTCCTTGTTTAACCAGGCACAAGAGACAAGCCTTTACACTCTCCTTGTTTACTTAGGCACAAGAGACAAGCCTTTACACTCCACAAGTTTCTCCAGGTACTTGTGCAACCTTCTCAATCTCTCACAGAGACTCCCCCTTACATCCCGTAAGGTTACAATCAATTTCCCAACTCAAGGTCACCTAACCTTCAGTACCTCTCATGGAAAATATGATTTACAATAATTCTTCTCTCATAGAAGTGATTATGATAAACACTTAAGCACATGGGAGATCATCTCACACTTTAAATGATAAACTAAGAAAGTATGAAAAACAGAGTGTGTGGGCAGATCAGTATTTCGGCATTATAACATTGTAATATCACTCCACCACCTTCTTGCGATTTGAATCTTGTTCTATTTATAGGTGAAGGTGTTCTGGCCGTTGGAGAATAGAGCCGTTGAGTTCAGAACTGTTTGAGGAAGTGACAGTTGAAAACTAGTCGTTGGAAGCTTTTGGCACTTGACAGGTCAGCATATTGATCTCCATGAAATTCTTCGTTTGATGATTTGAAACATGACCACAAATGACTTAAATGATGTTAAGAAGTGTTATAAATCATTTGGGTAAGGATCTGGATGATCTAGATCAGAATCAGAATTTTTGCAATGGTGATTTTTCTGATTTGTGGAAGAATACTGCAATATTGCTTTGCATACTCGAGTATTGAGCTTATGTCAAAACCTCAGATTCGTTTCTGTATGTCCTATACTCGAGCTTTGCTTCTCATACTCGAGTATTGAGGATCCTCAAACGTTCATTGCTCTCTGTCTGAGTTATACTCGAGTTTTCATTCGTATACTCGAGTTTTCAACTTGTTCAACACTTTAGTTGCTTTTTGACTTGATAAAGCTTTAATTTAGCAAACCAATAATCCTCATACAACTCCTTGGTTCTTCTTTCCAATGCAACAAGAATCAGATCTTAACTTGTTGAGATTCGCCCGTTATGATCCGTTGAAAGAAGATTGCTTTTTAACTATCGTTTTTGCACGCTTTGGAATATCAGTCAACTTTTGAAGACCATATCTCTCTGGTCTGATCTTCATTTTAGTTGAATCAAGTATTGATGGAAAGCCCTATGAGTCTTCTTTCAAACGCCACTGATCTCAACTCATTTCGATTTTTAGATTGTGAGATATACTCAAAACACTGAAGCTCGCTCTGAAGTGTGGCGTGAATATTTGATCAAACTTTAAAAATTTATAGCTCTTTTATCTGATCTTCATTGGGAATGAAACTTTGTCCAGATGACGCATTGGATTGAAAGTGGAAGAAATCACCAAGAGAGGGGGTGAATTGGGGATTTTAAAAAAAAATTCTTTTCAACTCTTAAAAATGAAGCTTAAGAAATGGATAATAAAAGAGTAGAAAAAGAAAAGCTTAGACACACAGAATTTATACTGGTTCGGTCTCAACCTTGACCTACGTCCAGTCCCCAGATACCTTCTGGGTGTTTCCACTAATTCAACAGTTTGTCAATTACAACAATGAAGACCAGACACAATCCTAATCACATAGGACTTGTTCCCCCTTACACTTTGTGATTGAACAAACCAACTCACAGGTTCCCCAACCTTGAGTTCTCACAAACAAATGCTTTCAAAAATTTACAAACTCTCAAAAGAGTAGATAAGGATAAACACTGAAGAACAGGTTGAAAATAACAATACAGACTCAAATTTCAAAGTATAATCAAGATAGCTTCGTTGTGTCTCAATTGCTTTGAGTTTTCACAGCCTCTTATAGACTGAATGGATAAGCTAGCCGTTGCAATTCTTTCTCTAATGTTCAGCTGCAATTCTGGAGAAATGGCAGTAGCATATTTTGCTCTGTTCTTTGAATTCTTAGCTGGAATCTTAGAATTTAGTTGTTGCAGAACGTCTTCCAGATTTTTAGCCATTCCATGATCTTAATTCGACCATTTGAAGTGATCTTAATGTGTTTCAACGGTCTGAACTGAACATCTGGGATAAGGGAGAAGAATCAGCCCTGTTCTTGGTTCTTCATTTAATACACTTATTCTAGATCTTGATCTCACCTTGATCTTGGCTAAACCTTATCTGAAAAACACTCAAAACTTCATCAAGGACATTAGAAACAATAATATCATATCATGAAATAATTTCAGGAAGACCCATTAAGATTTTGCAGATCAACATCATTTGATTTTTCAAAATCCCCGATGCAAACTCGAGTTTGTTCTTCCAGACTCGAGTTTGGGGTTCATCCAGAAAGCATGTCTGTTGATTAGAGGTCTAAACTTGCAGTCTGTAAAAGCTAACTCGAGTTTGGCTTTTACAGAGAGAACTATCGGGCTTTGGACTTGGCATGGAATTTTGGTCCTGCTCTTAGACTCGAGTCAATTAGTGACTGACTCGAGTTTGGGTCTATGTTTGAAGAACAAACCCAAGTTCGTGATTTTCCAGACTGGAGTTTAGGAGACAAACTGGAGTTTTGGAAAGATGGTAGTTTCTCTATTTGTCCTAAACTCGAGTTTACAATGACAGACTCGAGTTTATGTTTGAGCTGAAGCTATTCAAATCTTTCTGTTTGGTCTAGACTGGAGTTTGTAACTCTAGACTGGAGTTTATAACTTGGCCTGGAACTCGAGTGTCTTTTTGTTTGGTCTAGACTGGAGTTTAGGAATCCAGACTCGAGTTTGGCTTGTTTGGAATTCTGAGTGCTCTCTGTATCTTCCAGACTTCAGGTTTGGTTTTGCAAACTGGAGTTTGGCTTGTTGTGAAAATTTCTGATTGCTTTCTGTAACTCCTCAGACTCGAGTTAGTCCAAGCAGACTCAAGTTTGGCTTGTTTGGAATTCTGAGTGCTCTCTGTATCTTCCAGACTTCAGGTTTGGTTTTGCAAACTGGAGTTTGGCTTCTTGTGAAAATTTCTGATTGCTTTCTGTAACTCCTCAGACTCGAGTTAGTCCAAGCAGACTCGAGTTTGGCTTTCTTCGCAAAAGTAAACAGCTTTCTGTCAACCCTCAAACTCGAGTTTACATACCTAAACTCGAGTTTGCCTTTGACAGTGAGATTTTCATATTGCCAAAAACAAACTTCATATCAAGTTTACAATTGCTAGTTATCATCAAAACACATTGAGAACTAACATGGATGTCTAATTTCAGCCAAATTTGATTTCACCTCAATCCGATGTCTGGTTTAGGAAATATCATCGATTTACCAGACCTCGCCCATTCTGATCGTGGAACAGAGGTGAGTAGAGTTGTTGTAAATTTCTGATACTCGAGTTTTCATTCACATACTCGAGTTTTGTCGAGTCCAGATGCATGAGAGAAGCTGAGAACATCCTAATACTGCAGTATTCTTTCCATACTCGAGTATTGACTCCTATAGTCAAGTTTTGACTCTGACGCCTAAACCATGGTTTTCCAAACCACAATTTCCAATACCACAGTTTCCTCATCCAGAAGCCAATTTTTCCAGTAAGCTTCTATACTCGAGTTTTGACCTGGAAACTCGAGTATTCACTTCCAGAACCTGTTTTTCACTATTTTTAGCTATGAATTGAACCTCTCCAACTTCCATATGATTGGGGACACTTCTATAATCAATCTAAGACCTTTAATATGGATTCTTCTCATTCATTTTGACAAGATTTTCTCTTTACTTGATCATTTTCCACAATTTCTATTCTTTCTTTCCTCTCCTGCTCTTGAGCATTCTCCTCATCTATATTTGAGCTGATATTGATATTCTCATTCAATTATTCAGCATCCTCCATCTTCCATCATCTCCCATCTTGATCATTCTTCATCATCGACTCATTATTCTTCGCAAGTTCTTCAACATTTCCTCTTCTTATCATTCATAAAAGAACTTGAGTTGATCTTGAATATTAATATTCCATACAATGAGCTCTTTCTTCTTGAATCTCTCCTTTTCTTTTTCTTCTCTTCTTTTCCTTATTCTCATCTACATTAAATTCAAGAATTAATCAATGGAAAAGATAAGCATAGTATGCAAACTTTTTGCTTATACAAATGGCATCAATATAAGACATCATCAAAACTAATTATATCCAACACTGATGAATTGTCACAAGTCTACTTATACATCTTGAATAATGTTGATGAATTCAAGCCAACATAGTTGCACATAAAGAAGCTGTAAGGAAAGAAAATCCCTGAATGACTGAACAAATGTTGATTATGGAGCATAACAGAATTTTTGCAAACTAGTTCAAACAAAAGGTCGAGGGAGAGGAATCTGTTTATGAGACAATGAAATGGTTAGCACGTGGTCCTGAGGTTGATGTCATAAGTTGCAATTCGTATATGATAAATGGTTATACATTTTACTTGAAGTCCCTAGATGATGGGAGCATAATCCAGAACAGTGGTGTTATGTTAGAGGTTGATGTCATAAGTTGGAATTTGTATGTGATAAATGGTTATACATTTTACACAAAGTCCCTAGATGATGGGAGCATAATCCAGAACAGTGGTGTTATGTTAGAGGCTGAATCTATGCACTTCTCCAATACGAAAGACAAGAGGCCTAAATTGGTAATCATGCCATATTATGGGGTTATTGATGAGATTTGGGAGGTGAACTATGTCGTGATTAGATTTCTCATTTTCAAATGCAAGTGGGTTAATGTCAATAATGGTGTTCAGATCGATCAGTTAGGATTTACATTAGTCGATGTCAATAGTAGAAGTTTTGGAAATGAACCTTTTATTATGGCAGACCAGGCGAAACAATTTTTTTATATCATCGATCAAGAAAATAAAATGTGGTCTGTAGCTCTCCAAGGAAAAAGGGTCATCGATATTGATAAGGAAAGTCATGCAAATTATGGTCTTCTTGAGAGTACTCCTTTTTCAAGGGGTCTACCGGACATGATCGAAGAAGATGAAGTGGATAATAAACCCGAAATAAGAAATGATCATCAAGAAGGGATATGGGAGGATATCCCTTTATAAAAGAGTCAATTCATAAGGTAATATTCATCTGCACAAATCTTTAAAAACTTTAAGGTTTTAGCACTATTATATTCCTTCCATGTTTTTAAACAATGTCATTGACTCTATGAAGTTTGTTCTTGTTTTATTTTTGTGGCAGGATCCGATCCAAATGGGCATGTTATAAAAGAGGATGTTACGTTGTTGGATGGGAATCAGATGAAGGCATGGTGAATATTGGGCATGTATGTTGATTTAAGTGTTGTATTTGTAACTTATTGTATTTGTAATTAAGAGGCCCTATAACTCATGGTCAATAATATTTGTATTCTGCTTTTTCCCAATTCAATTTATTCATAATTGTTCATAGCTTGTAGCTTAAAGTATAAACTTGTATGTGCTGGATTGGGTGGTGGATTTGTGTATATATGATCAGGAAGAACATAATAGGGAAAAAATTCAAGAAAATTTAGACCGCAAATGAAAACGTTGGTCTTAAAAGTTCAACTTTTAAGACCGGATGTATTCGGATGTACTTATATGCGCGGTCTTAAAGGTCAGGTAAGCATATTTGATATTAGTGTGGTATTAAAAGTTGGTCTTTCAAGACCGATGGTTTAATATTTCCGGTCCGAAAAGTTAATTTTTAAGACCGGATGTATTTATCATCCAGTTTTGAAAGTAAGTCTTTGAAGACCGCGTATAATTGATCATCTAGTCTAACAAGCCGCTATTTTTAGAGCGTGTTTATTTTTGTCTGGTTTTAAAATTTTGACCTTTTAAGAGCGGCCTATTTTTTGTTCGGTCTTAAAAATTGAGTTTTATGACCAAACAAAAAATATTTCAGTTTTAAGACCTAATGTTTTAAATGTCCGATCTTAAAAAATATATATTTAAGACCGGTTCAAGCCCGGTTTTAAAAGTATACTTTTAATACCACCTGAAACAAGACGGTTGTGAGTCCGGTCTTACAATGTCTCTTTTATCCGACCTTAAAAGCATTTTTTGTACCCATGCTCTATTTGAAATCCTCAACCTGGACACTTTAGCTAATTGCTAGATTATGAGAATTGCTCTTCTTTTTATTCAAATTTCATTTTCTTAATAATTTAAATTAATAAACTATGACCTCCCCTAGGATACGACCCAAAATACCCTGGGATTATTAGTACATTGATCCGTACACTTGCAAGAAACCACGGGAAGGTTATGATTTACTAATTCAAATTTTTAATAGAATGAGATTTGAGTAAAAAGAAGAGCCATTTTAATAATCTAACAATTAGCTAAAAGTGTTGGGGTTGTGGATTTTACCTAGGGGTGGGAATAGGTTAGACCCCTATCAGACGGCCTACAGCCTGACCTATTTAGGGCCTGGATAGGCCTGGCCTGTTTGTCAAAAAGGCCAGGCCAAGGCTTATTTAAAAGCCTAAATATGTAAATAGGCCGGCCTGCTTTGTTAAGGCCTGGCCTATTTACATATTAAATAAATATAATTAAATTTATATGATATAAATAATATAATATTTATTATTTTTCATTCTTATATTTTAATTTTAAATTATATTTATATAGATTTTAATAGATTCAAAGTATATAAAGTCTATTTATGACCTCTAAGGCCTACAATATGAAGCCTTTTTAAAGGCCTACATTGTAAGTAGGCCTTTAAAAAGGCTTCAGGCCCAACTAGACCATATGAAGGCTCAGGCCTAAGCAAAAAAAAAAGCCTGAATTCAGGCTTAGGCCCAGACTTAGGCCTTCTGCCCCTATTACAGACTCATGCCTATTTAGCCAAAGCCTGGTTTGACCTGACCTATTTCCATGCCTAATTTTACCTAAAGGTCCTTCTATTATTTGAGTTCACTCTTTAATTTATTATAGCAAAAACTATTCATAAAGTATCATAATATTCTCCCGAATCATCAAATCCCTTTTTAATTAATGGTGATGAGTTCTATCCCACGACACCCACACATCTGATTAAATCCTTAAGCTATAGTTTTTTTTATCACCTCACATATTTAGAATTATCCCTAGCCTAAATAATTTGTCTATTTCTCTAGATCTAGATTCTCCCTTTGCCTCCCAGTCTATTGAGATAACCCCTATGTGGCAATCCAAAACAATCCACATGAAGAATAAAAGGAAGAGATATAATTAAAAGAAAAATTAAAATGTATCCATAAATAGAAATATATACAGAATATTCATAGATGGATAGAAAAAAAAAAGAGTCAAACAAGGATAAATAGAAAACTTGCTTCCTATTAGGCTACATCCCTCCCAAACTTAGGATTTTATAAACTCATAGAAATAATATTACTCATAATTTTTAAAGTAGTGATTGTGGGTCAAGAGTGACCCATGGAGTCTTTATCGATATATGAAGTGACATCTTGTCATGAAAATATATCTATATATTAATATATGATATCTGATTTGATACTTTTAAATTTGGATGAAAATTACAATTTAGAACCCCATTCAATCATTTCTCAACATTTTATGAAAATTACGATCAAGAACTTATCTCTACAAGTATCTTCAGACACATGAATTCGTTTTGTCTTGATATTTTGGAGCAAATCACAGCTAATAACCCTGTGCCTTCAAGAAATTATATTATCTACAAAATAAATGATATGTGAATAGTGAATCCAAAAAAAAAAAAAGATATGTGAATAGGTTTTGTAGAAATATTACCTTTTATCAATGTTTGAAGAACTGGACAGAACTAGATGGTTCGGTTGGCTAGGTCGGCAGCTGGAGGGCATGCCAGGTCATTCTAATAGATTTAGATTTTTTCTAAGAATTCAACCATTTTGGGCTGCCTCAAGCTAGCTTTTGAGTTAGGAACCGCTACAAATCTGCGAGCTAGAGTGGATTTTTAATCACCGTGTGGCTCAAACTTTATTGCAAAAAAATGAAGTAGGATGAAGACAACCAAGGCAATAAAAAAAAGGAAGAGGAAGTATGTAGATTTAAAGTCCTTATCTGAATTAATAGATTTGTCGCAATAGTCACTTTGAATACTGGCTGACCTATAAGAAGAATATAGAAAAAAAGAAGAAATTGTGGATGCCAGAGACAGGGAAGAACAAAGAAAGAGGAAGATGGAAATAAGAAGAAGAAAGAGTTGCATGAAATGAAGCTTTGCATTACTCCGTCCTATGCGAACTCAACTCCAATCTTGGAAATCACATAACCTGTGAAGGCTATAGACTAGATATTTTAGGTGCTATTAATTGTCCTCAGGGAGAATGACATATAACTACCAAATGAAATACCAAAATTCATAAATATCTACTAAAAAGGGAAAATGACAGAGAGGTAAGTTGGTAGGAATCTAAGTTTTGAATATTTGGATAAAGAAGAAATTACCATTCTTTTCACTCTTCTCTCTCCACTGTGTGAGCTACAACAAGTGAAGAACATTACCATAATCAAATCTCTCCCCATCGTCCACTCTTCTCTCTCCACCGTTGTCATACCCCATTGATATATCCCAATTATCAGAGTATTTAAACACATCTCAGTGGGCAAAACAGAAATAGCATAATGTATTGATATTTAGTACTTTATAACATAACAAGAATTCCTATGAGGTACGTACATAATAATATTTACAAATTTTAAATTTACAGAATTCAACTACAGATAACCAACATAAAAAATGGACTAGTCCAAAATATTCATTTGTCGATATTTTCTGCGTTGCCCTAGGAGCCACGTCCATTACACTGTTCATTTCACAAATTATGACAAGGGATGGGATTCAAACGAATCCTAAAGTATCGCACATAAAATGTATACACAATATACGATAATCAACCAATAAACAACACATTTAACATTTAGATATGACACATCACATGTAGCTCCAAATGCCAACAAAGGACCCAACCAGTCAGTTACCATAGCACTCGGTATCAACCCATATCATTTGAATGCAAATTAGGTTTTGCAACCTAAGGACCATTGGTCCACTAAGCCCTATTGCCTATCATGTGATCATAGCACATATCACATATAGGTTCACACGTACATACAAAGTCATACATAGTATATGAGAGAAGAGTTACTACTTGAACACTTTAACAATTCTCGAATTGGCTTCCAATTCTTTGGTCGTCTTGGGCAGATATAAAATCCTACAAGTACACATTCACGAATGGCGAGTTAATTCTTGTCCGAATTCTACATAATCTCAAAATATTAGGATTAGTTGTCTTTAATGTTATTGCACTATTTCAACATAAAGCAAAAAAGCCTACATTGGCTTCAAGAGCTTATTTTAACTCTTGCAAGTTAACTTCACTACTACTAACTTCTACTTTCACATTTTCGCATAATAATTTGATTGGCAGAATTTTTAACCAACTTTAAAAATTCATATATTTATGTACAAATGTCCAATTATGATGATTAAGTAATTTATTTAACTTCCTTAATCTCTAAAAAAAAATAAATTTTGTTTTATATTTAGGATCAGAAGTATAAGAATGATATTTTCTTGCTTCTAAATCCTCCACGGTAACAAAACAACCCAAAGAAGTCTCTAGATGTATTGGATTGAACAATCCAAAGAACGATGATCTTCCACTTCCACAAGAGGTGTAACAACTATATATATATATATATATATATATATATATATATATATATATATATATATAGTCCTTTCAACATCTTCAATGGCTGCTTCGAGAGTAAGAGGAGTGGATTTGTTGACGAGCACTCAGCCTTCAAGATACTGATCAAATCACATATTGCACACATAAGTAGGACCAGGGGACTGCCAAAGCAAATTGTACTCAAAACTTTTTGTTTATATACACTAAAAGAATCCGAAGGCAAAATTTCCGAAGAAAATTGTTTGTGGTTAATTCTAACGGGAATTTTTAGTCACAAAAATTTTCCATGGAAAATTCTGCAGTGATTATGCCTCAAAAATAAATAAAAAAATTAGTTGATAAATATTTTATTACAAATAATATCTTTATAAAAATTAAAATATTATGATATTAATAGTCATATAACTATATAGAAATTATTGCTCCATAATTATTGTCAAAATTATGATATATTATATGTAATTTTTAATAATTTCCTATATAAAATAAAAAGCAAATATATATAATATAATACACGCATATATCCATATATGTTGGAAATATATATGTGTGTGTACTTATATATATATACTCAAAATATATGTTGATAATAGAAAAAAGACCAAGATAATTTCAAGATTGGTGAAAGACAAATAAGTATGTTAAATTTTAATAATTAAAAAAGTACTGATTTGAAATTTTGAAAAGTAACAAATTTTGAGAAATTACCTAACTATTCTTATTTTTTCTTCAATAAAAAATCCTCAATCCCTTGCCGGAGCTCTGGTGATTTCATATATGTTTTTGAATTTATCAAGTAAAAGTCATCAATATAGATATTTGAATTGCTAATATGGATAGGGTAAAGGTGCAATTTTACACAAAACCTTTGCCCCAGGGAGCGCCCAGCACCACGACCTTTTTTCTGGACCAACAATACACACGACGTTACATTTTGGGACCAAAAATACCATAGGTCGTTAGTTGACCAACGTTGACCGTTAACTTGGACGTAAATGAACAGTAATGCGGGTAAAATTACCATTTTACCCTTAGTTTTAAGCTGAAATTACCATTTTGCTCCTAGTTTTAAAATTTTCTGTTTTTTTTTAAAAAACACTAAACTAAACCCACCTCTGGCGACTTTGTCCGGCGGCTTTTTTTTTAAAAATAATTTTTTTAAAAAACAAAAAACTAAAATACACTGCCGCTGTCGGCCGCTGTTGGCTAGCGATCGCGATCACCTCTGGCAGTGGTGTAGTTGGTGATGGGGCCCACTGGTGGGAGAGGGATTATTTTAGTTTTTTGTTTTTTTAAAAAATTATTTTTAAAAAAAGCCGCTAGAGGAGGTCACTGGAGGTGGCCGCCGGTAGTGGGACCCACCGGCTGAGAGGTTTTATTTTAGTGTTTTCTTTTTTAAAATGAAAAATTATTTTAAGAAAAAGACTGCCGAAGGAGGTCACCAGAGGTGGCGGCCAATCGCCGGAGGTGGCAGCCGGCGGTGGGGAGGGCGGGCACTGGTGGTGGTGTAGTCGGTGGTGAGGCCCACCGACGGGGAGGGCTTATTTTAGTGTTTTGTTTTTTGAAAAAAATTATTAAAAAAAACCGCCAGAGGAGGTCCCGGTCACCGGCGGGGGCCGCCAGTGGCGTGGGCAGCAACTGGCGATGGTGTAGCCGGTTGTAGGGCCCACCGGCAGGGGAGGGTTTATTTTAGTGTTTTTTTTAAAAAAAATTTAAAACTAGGGGCAAAATGGTAATTCCAACTGAAAACTAAGGGCAAAATGGTAATTTAACCTGCGTTACTGTTCATTTCCGTCCGAGTTAATGGTCAACATTATGGCCCGTGGTATTTTTGCTCCCAAAACGTAATGTCGTGTATATGTTTGGTCCAGAAAAAAGGTCGTGGTGTTGGGTGCTCCCTAGGGCAAAGATTATGTGTAAAATTGCACCTTTACCCATATGGATATTTAAGTTGTAAATATTGTTGACTGGAGCTCTAGCGGTCTCATTTTTTCTTTTAAATTTCTCAAGCAAAAGTTGTGAATATGAGACTGACAGAGCTCTAGTTGACTTTTGCTTGAGAAATTCAAGAAAATATGAGACTACTGGAGATCCGGTTGATCCTTTTTATGACTTTAGTATTCGCATTAATAACTTAAGTATTCATATTGATGAATTTTGTTCGAGAAATTTAAAAAAAAATCCATATATGAAACCATTGGAGCTTCGGTAGGACTGGTTGCTTGCAAGGTCATCATAGCTCTTGTGATAGCTACCAGTCACTAACGTTGGTGCTCTGACGTCTGGCAAGAGGATTGAGGATTTTTTAAAAAGAATTAAAAAAACTAAGGGTGTTAGGTAATATCTCAAATTTCGCATCATTTCAAAATTCAGAATCAATCTTTTTTCAAATTATTGAAATTCAACGTACTTTGATTTACTAATTTTATCAATATTTTTTTGTCTTTTTCTCTTAATATTATTACCTCCAGTCATAAATATAAAACCTAATTTATAGTGTAAAATTAAACTATATATATAAAAAAGTAGACATATATTTAAGACAGAAAGCACACCATTTTAATTATACCCTCTGTATTTGTAGATTGAGAGGAAAGTGCTATCATAAGATCAACCACAACAGAGAAAAAGAAAAGGAAACAAAAAACTTTTCGGGTTGCGCGTTGTGATTGGTCAAATTAACAATTTTTCCTACGTAATTGTAACTTAAAATGGACAACTATAGATTATATAAAAAGGTTAGACATTACATCAAGAAAACCACAACCACATACGGACAGTTAAATATGGTACCATATAACATGATGAATACACCATGATCACCAATCTCCCCAACCGGCATGAGGTTGGAGACAAACACTAATTTTATTTCATTTTTAAAAAACTAATTTTCTCAAGAGTATTAAGAGAATAATTGGTTGAAATGTATTTTTGTTTTTAAACAATTCTCCTGTGAGCTCGAAGTATTCTAACCTATCAAGTGGTGCAATGCTTTCCTTAAAGTCTATAAAAGAAACGTTGTAACGTTCTAAACACAATGCTTTCATTATGTCATAGTCCTCACTTAGTTTACAGAGTGATGTGAGGAATATACTTTATAGGGTTTATATATAATATTTGGTCTCTCGAGTTTACTCTTATTTTAGTTTTGGTCCAATTACACTTCTACTGGTTTTGCCCTTTCGGGTGACAAATAGTATGATTCCCTTATATTATTACTTTATTTTACTTTATTACCATTCAACGACATGCATAAAAGTATTACGTAGCAGAACATTCAATGGATTGGACAACAATAAAATACTGGTAAATATAAACATAGTAACCAAAATATAGTTCTCGTAGGGTTATAGTATAGCCATCCCAAATAAAAATATTAAGTTATAAACAAATAATATACCATCCTCCAAAAACATTAAACAAATCTCCACAAAACATCTCCTTTTTCTTTACAATACAGCTTAACTTTTTATTCTTGATTAGCTCAAGTAGATTTACCTGAACCTTTAGAATAATCTGGGACCCAAAATTAAATCCTAGAGTAACTGTTAAACTCATATATAACGTTATGCAGTACATGCAGGCAACCATAATTAGGAAAATAACAATGGTAATACATATGACATGCATTTAGTACAATCATTATGCGCAGTAATATAAACAACATACCACATATACAAATGTTAATTGTGGAATGACCAAGTCCTAATAAACACATGATCTCTCATAGAGAAAATCCTGGATCCACAGCGCTAGGAAAATCAACAGTGCCAGGCCTTAAACCTAGCATCACTGAATGCATCACAAGCTTAGTAGTGACTTAAGGACCTCCAGTCCATTAGGCCCTACAACCCTAAATGTATGTCCCCCTCACGAGACATGGGTCCACAATCATGGTACAACAAACATACAAAGCAAACACAAAGTATATAAGTAAACAGTTACTACCTCACAGCTGATCAATATGTGAAATATTTTTTAGATGCCCGAATAGTATCCCAGGTACTTAACAACCCTACAAACAATACAATACAACCAATCTTATCTCTTATGCAAACACTCCTCTTATTTTCAATATTTTCAGCTAAATACCAAAAAATTCCAGAATTTGTTATCCAATTTCAAAAAATTCATAACTAATTCTAGACAAATTCAATTGAGGTGATTCCAAAGGCTATGCAGCAATTGATATGTCTATTCATGACTATAAATATTTTCTAGGACCATAGAAATCCGTACCAATTTTCTTTAATAAAAATATCCCCTTTGGTCAGAGACAAAGTTTAGATTCCAGGGTTATTTTAAAAATTCATATATTGTAGTAGACATCTCCAAAAATTACAAATTACCTATTAAATTAAAGCTTGGGATGTCTTATTTAATCTTGTAAAATATCATATCCATTGGACATCATTTATATATTTAAAATTAGACCATAAGCTTGACTACCACTTGAAATTCCAAAGTTGGCAGATTTACAACTTCTTGTAACTTAGTCTTGTGGTTCCCAAAATTATATTCCATACTCATTCCTATACAATTTTCCATTTCAAACACTTTGGAAAACATCAAAAGCACCAAAATCACATCGTATCACCATGTTTGTTCAGCTAACTGAAAATTAACCCTAAGACTAAGAAATCACAAATTCCATTTTAACTTCATACTTCTCTAAGTTGTTGCTTAATCTTCTTTTCTAAGTCATAATCTTGGTCTACAATCATGGGTAGACCACTTTTATCAACTTGGGGCAAAACCTCCCCTCAGGAAAATTGATTTCCACAATCACCCATTATCATAATAAATAACCAAAATCCAAGTCACAAGATCTCAAGAATGCGAGAGAATACTTACTTGGCTCGATCTTTGTTTTTCCTTCAAATTCATTCTCCTTACTCACTTTGTTGATTTCAGCCTAAGCTCCAAAAATACCATACAAAAGTTGTTCTAAGAACCCTAGATATACTCATGGAGATAGTAGGCAATTTTGCAAAATCTTAAGTCTACTTACCTTAAATCTTAATTTGCTTGCCTTCTTCTTTCTTTGTTGCAAGGTTTCTTCCTCTCTTCCTTCTCTTTTGAGGCATGCCGACTTGGGGCAGCAAAATGAAGGTAAGAGGTCCTTAAATAATGGATGGGAGACATGCAAAATATCTCCTTTAGTCTATATCAATTTATACTTGCATTTACACCTTATTGACATGTGTTTTTCTTCAAAATTCTAGATTTTTGTTGGCTTTTCTTATTTTGGATGACATTGAAGTTTAAGAGAGAAGGATTTTGTGCTTTAATTATCATTGGTTAAGCATGCCAAGGTGTCCTTCTTAAAGGCAAATTTGATTCCTATGAAGACACTTGTTAAATTAAGGAATTATATCCTTGACTTTTGTAGCCTCCTTTCTTTCTCTTTGGCCAAATATATGGCTTGTAGGGGAAGGAATTTAGTCTTCAAAATGCCTTAATTAGGAGTGTCCAAGTGTCTTTTGCAAAAGTCAATTTAAGACCTTTTTATTACATTTGTCATCCTAGGATTATTTTGGTTGACTTTTGTATAAACAATTGCAAAAATGTGTTTGTCTCCTTTCTCTTATGAGTTGACCGAAATCTAGGCTTCTCCAAGAAGCTTTTTGTGCCCTTTTAATATCTTTGGACTTTTATACATTAAGTTAATCTTATGTCATCTTGATGATATAAGCATACCTTGCTTGAATTCCGAAGTCAAGAGATATTTCTTGTACAGAATTCTTGTCTTGCCATGTGTCCTTGATTATGAAAATTCTTCTTCTCTCTCTCTCTCTTCTCTACTTGGCAGAAATTCTTGGTTTGTTGGCCAAGAATTTGAGTCATCAAATGTCAACATAATTTAGAAGATTGTTGACTTATCTCTTACTTAAACATGTGGCTAAATATTGGTACATAGTTGGAAAGCTTATTTAATATTCATCTTTGACTTTGACATGTAATCACCTCTTTTCTTTTTAACCTTGTATTTTGGACATTTTGTAGAAGCTTATGAAACACTCCTTTCATAAGTCAAACTTATTAAATTGGCCTTAGATAAGTAGTTTCTCAATTAGACTTCTTTAACCCCCATTTAACCATTTGAGTTGTAAATATTTTATGTGACATCATGCCTTCTCTCTTACTTCTTCCTTAGCACGAAATTGAGGCTTATTAAAGAAGCCTTTGAGTTATCCTTTCCATATTAATTACATGCACAAATGTCCCTTGACTTCAAGTCACCTTAATTTCCTAGCATGACACATGACAATTCATAATGCAAGAAGGAATTATATTTTGTTGTTTTAGCATTTTAGCATGTTATGAATATTTAATTCATATGGACTCCATATAATAATTTCCAAAATTTAATATCATATTTCCTGAACCGGGCTTAGTCATTTGCTTGATATAGACTTATTTTCAAATTTCTAGGCCCAAAATTCAGAATATTACAGGTCTCAAGTTTCAAATCATATATTTTGGTACCTTAAATTTTATTTTACCCTTTGAGAGACCAAAACCCAATATTTAAACTTAAAGGACCAAAATCAAAATGAGAGCAAATTTGAAGACAAAGATTGCCAATATCCACATTTTTTTTGTTAGCAAGGTTAAAGCACAAAAAAAAAAAAACACTACATAACATTAAATTACCAAAATGAATCCTTTTGTAAAATTAAAAGATTAAAGGTAAAATTTTACCTTGGAAAAAATTTAACTTCATAAAAATACGAATTGAAAAAGACAAATTTCAGCTAAACGATATGCTTTTAAACTTTAAAATCGTCCATGTCAAAAATTTCAATTGATAAATATTTCCCATAGTAAGTATTTTGATAAAATTTTTACCCTGTACACTATGCTACTCAAAAGTATTATTGTCAAATTCGTAAGTTGACTTTCTAAGTTTACTGTTTTTATGTTTCTACCTTACAAAATTGAGTCGAGTCATAGATAATCCCATACTAGTTGTAAACTTGATTAAACTTGTGAGTTTATACACCAATTTTATCATTTCTACACTTCTAACTTACAAAAACATATTAATTTTCTCCTAAATTCATGTTAAATTTTTCAATTTGATAATACTTAATAAATTTTTATATGAATTTTATAGAAACTTCTTTATTAAGTATATTATACTATGAATGTTGATGGATTGAATTTCAATTATTTAGATTTAGAATATATTTAAATCAAGTTATTTGCATTTTTTATATTTCAATTATTTAATTATATACTATTAATACCTATTTAATGATAAAAGTAAAACTCTTACTAGTTCACAATTCAAGTTTACATCACAATCATGAGTTTGATTAAACTTGTGATTTTGACAATCTTAGTCAAAAGGCCAAAGAATCCACATAAAGGGTTTCTATGTGGGCAATATTAATGGTTAATAGTTAATAATCTTTTGATCTAAAGTTAATGGTTAATAATAGAAATAAATAATAAATAGATAATTCGTGAGGGCTCTACTAGTAATAGGGCTCTGCTAGGGCTCGAGAGGGAAAATTCGCGATCAGCTGAGGGATCCATCACCCACTGTGGTGTAGGAAATGAGTAGATCTTTTGACCATGCTATGCGGGGAGGGGTAAGGGAGGAAACACTGAGGGAGGAGAGTGAGAAGATGAATCATAGAAAAAGGAAAGTACGATTTGCGAATGAGGGATTCATGGGAGAGGAATCAGTTAAAGTTCGGGATGAATGACGCATGAAACCAGATGGATATGAACAAGTGCCTAAGTCTTATCGGGAATCGCTGCTCCAAAATGTGAATCCAAGAGAAGGCTGGTGGGAGTGGGCAAAAAACGAAGATGAGGTAGAAGTAGATGATTATGGAGACGATACCAACTTTGCTAAAGTATTGAATCTAAGCGACGTCATTTGTGTGGATTTCACCAATCCATTATGTCCAAAGTTTATGTTCGAAGAAAAGGAGAGGGAGAGACTCATGAAGCCCTTTTGTCGAACGTTTGTGGTGAAGCTCTTGGGACAACAACCTTCGTATAGATTTATAGTGAAAAAATTGAGACAAATCTGGGATAGAAAAGGTAAGGTAGATGTGTTTGATCTGGAAAATGACTTATATATTGTCAATTTCCAACACATAAAGGATTATATGGAAGCTCTAATTGGAGGACCTCTGGTGATTTCTGATGCTTATCTAAGTGTAGCACAGTGGAGACCTGAATTTAGGCCCAAGAATGAGAAAATAGACTTAGTTGTAGCTTGGGTTCGGTTCCCTGATTTGCCTACACCCTTATTTGATAAAAAATTCCTATTTAATTTGGGAAATTCCATAGGCAAAGCAATCAAATTGGATGTGCATACAACATAGAGGACTAAGGGGAGATCTGCAAGAATGTGTGTTGAATTAGACTTGAACGAGCCACTGGTACCTGAATTTAATGTAGAAGGGCAGATTTTAAGTGTTGTCTACAAGAGTTTGGGATAGCTTTGTAACAAGTGTGGACGGGTTGGGCACCTAAAGGAGGGCTGTGATGCTTTCCATAGGAAAATGCAGGAAGGAAGTATGAATGGCGAGAAAGTAGGGAAAGTAAAGAAAAAAGAAAGTGAAAAGGAGGCTAAGACGGGATTATGGAAGACAATACAATGATATAGAAGGCCAAGAAGTCAGGGCATGGAAAATCAAAATCAACAGGGAGGGTCGAGGTTTACAATACTACACAAGGAGATGGGGGAAGAGTTACCATAACGTATTGAAGTCACTAGACAAGGAAGGGGAGTGGTCAATGAAGGAGAAAAAAAGGAGCTAGGAAAGGGGGTACAACACAAGCAACATAAACAGGGGGTAAATGAAGGAGCAAGGGGGCCTTTAACAGAGAACGAACTAAGTAAAGGCAGAAGTATGGATCGGGTGACATAAGATAACACCAAGGAGAAGGAGAAGGAGGAAAGAAGGGGTATAGCAAGAAGTTTGCAAGAGAGGACAGGGAAGAATTTGATTGAGAACAAACATGACCATGACTTTAACATGGTTGTGCTTGAGAGCAACTTAGAACTAATGAGTGGCAAGGGTTTCTCATGGAAGACAAGGAGAATCTTAACCCTGAGGGAGGTTTGATACCATCACACAGACCAGAGAAGGAAGATATGAGGGCTCTACAACCTAAGGGAGGTACTGTGGAACCTATTGATGACAGTAGTATTAGCATGGAGGAGGCATACCCTATGGTTGGGTTGGCTACATAAGGGAATTGTTGCTAGCTTAGTTCTGGTGGTACGTATTTTTTTAAAACTACCATGATTAAGTTTTTAGTATGGAATTGTCGGGGTGAAACAAGTAAAGGGGTTGCATATGTAATTAGGGACACTAAGCATTGGTACAAACTAGATATGGTTATTATCTTAGAACCTAGGATAAGTGGTAACCAAGCAGCTAAGGTTATCAAAAATTGGGGATTCCATGAATTAATAAGGCGAAGAAGAAACAAGATTCCCATGCTTAAAAATAATGTGGGGGAATGGGTGGAGGAAGAAGAAGAGATTGTAGATACTTTCCACAATCTCTACAGCAACCTATTTTGGGAGAATAGCCAGAATAGGGATTGAACAGAGACAATTCAGTCTTAGGGAAAGGTGGATGAAGAGAAGTGGAAGAAACTTGGCAGAGAAGTAAGCGGGGAGGAAATTAGACGAGCCTTTTTTCACATGGGAGGATTCAAAGAACCTGGAAAAGATGGGTACCCAGCTGTTTTCTATTAGCAAAACTAGGAGTTTGTGGGCCAATCTGTAACAAACTTTATCAAAGAAATATGGAGACAACCTGAAAGAATTGGAGAAATCAATGACACATTGGTGGTGCTGATCCCTAAGGTGGACAAGCCATAAGAGGTAAGTCAATTTAGACCTATTGCTCTATGTAATGTGATTTACAAAGAGCTAGCTAAAGTAATGGTGAATAGACTTAAGCCATTTTTGGATAAATTGATATCTCCATTCCCAACAAGCTTTATTCCTAGGAGAAGTATACATGATAATATTATTATAGCAAAGGAGATCATGCACTCCATGAACAAAATGCAAGGTAAGAAGGGCTACATGATAGTCAAAATTGACTTGGAAAAAGCCTATGATCGGATGAATTGGGATTTCATAAGGAAAGTGTTGGAGGAAATTGAGATAGACGAGAAGCTAGGAAAAGTAATTCAGTACTATATAAAGCTCAATCAATATGTCTCTCATGTGGAATGGAAGTAGGAGGAAAGGCTTAAAGCCAACCAAAGGATTGAGACAAGGAGATTCTTTGTCTCCTTACTTGTTTGTATTAGGAATGGAGAAATTATCCCATTTGATAGCTGATTATGTGAGTAAAAATCAATGGAAACCAATAAAAATGGGACGTGGAGGAACGAAGATATCCCATCTACTTTTCACAAATGATTTGCTCCTTATATGCAATGCTGATATAAATCAGATGAGTTTGGTAATGGAAGTGCTAGAGAACTTTGGAAGTATGTCTAGACAGAAGGTAAACACACAAAAAACTAGTGTTTACTTATCACGAAATGTAGAGAGGAAAAAGTAGAAGGAGATTTGTGATTTTTCAGGCTTTAAGAGGGGAGAGGATCTAGGAAGATACTTGGGGGCCTGTCTGTTAAAAGGAAGAGCCAAGAGTAATAGGTTCCAACACATTATTGATAAAATGCAAAGTAAGCTTAGTAGCTAGAAAAAGCAAACCCTTTCTCTAGCTGGAAGACTCACCCTAGTCTAGTCCGTCACTAATCAAATGATGGTATATGTTATGCAACACTCAGGTAATTCCAGTGGGAGTGAAAAAGAAGATGGAGAAAATCCAAAGAGACTTCATTTGGGGAAGAAAGGAGGGAAAAAGGAAAATGCATGCTTTGAGTTGGGAATTGGTGTGTAAGGAGAAGAAAAATGGGGGGTTAGGCATAAAAAATTTGGAGGTTATGAATGATGCCTTATTGGGAAGAGTGGCATGGAATGTCCTTTCAAAACCCACAAATCTGTGTTCCAAGGTGCTTAGGGGAAAATACAGTAGGAATAAGAACCTGATGAAAGAATGCAAAGGTTTGAAGACAGATTCTGAGTTGTGGAGGAAGTTGACCACAATATGGCCAACTATAGTTGAAAATACTTATTGGGAAATTGGAAATGGAGAAATGGCTGATTTTTGGAAACATAAATGGATAACAATTAGTGGTAGCCTTGCTGAAAGGAGTATAGGACAGTTGACAGAGAAGGGGAAAAACGAAAGTATATGAGATGACATATAGAAATGGTGAATGGGATATGGACAGAATTAGGACAAGGGTGAATGAAGATGATAAGAATTTAATCATGGCAATACCACTACCCAAGGCTAAAAATTGAGCTGATGTTGTTTGATGGGGTATGAAGCTAGATAGCAACTATGTAGTTGTTGAGATGTAGCAAGTGCTAAAAAAAGAGATAGACAGTAGAGAAAACGTATGGAGATCAATATGGGGTTGGAAGGGGCCAAGAAGAATTTAAGTGTTTCTCTAGATGGCCATGCATAATAGACTGTTGATAGGAGAAAGGAGAAGCAGGATCCTTGGAGGAAATGCTGGTTGCTACTGCTGTGGCAGCAATGAAAGCTTGATACATGTTTTATGAGACTGCAATGTAGCTTGGTCACTGTGGGAAGAGCTAAGGCTTAATTAGACTGATTCTATGTTTGTAAGGTTGCAAGGCAGTGATTGGATAAGTTGGAACTTGACACACAATAATGAAGACTGGAGACTAATCTTCAGAATTACTTGCTGGTTACTGTCGAAATGGTGAAATAAATGCTGCTTTTCAAAAGCCTAATAACAGATCACAAGTAGTTTTCTGGTATGCTAACGAGATAAAAGCACGGAGGGATTTTAGTAGTGTTTGTGTAAGCAAGAAGAAAATTGTTGTCAAATGGCAAGCCCCTCTAGATGGTTGGGTGAAACTTAATATAGATGGAGCATCAAAGGGTTGTAGGATGAATGCTGGGTGTAGAGGAGTCTTTGGGGACTCAAGTGGCCAGTGGCTAGGTGGATTTGCAAGGAAACTGGGCTCATGCAATGCAGAAAGGGCAGAACTGTGGGCAGTGTTAATAGGTCTAGAGTTAGCTGTACAATATGGATTTGCTAGATTAATTGTAGAATCTGATTCAACTACTGCAATTAAACTGCTGAATAACCTACAAGTAGAAGACGAGCCAGAAACGAGTCTTTTAAGGAATATTAGCAGGTCTATTAAGGATTTGTCTGAAATTGTAATTTTGCATATTTTTAGAGAAGGCAACAGATGTGCCGATACACTGGCACAACATAGTTTGGTGCAAGAGGTGTACAAAGCTGTCTTTGATAGGCCACCTGTGTGTGTAGAGCAATTCTTACTCAAGGATTGTGTGGGTAAGTCCTACCCAAGAATTGTATTTGATACAGGAATAAGATTAGGCTAATCGCCCCGATTTCTATCAAAATAATAATAATAAATAAATAAATAGTAGTTAACAATTTTTTGACTTGAGGTTAATGGTTAATAATATAAATAAATAATGAATAGTTAATAAAATAGTTGAAATGAAAGCGATAGATATATTTAGAAAGAAGTTCCGTCTGGTTATGGAATACCTTATGTATAAATGACTTTTAAAATAATTATAAGAAAAAAAATTAAAATCAAAATTACCAAAAATATGAAAAATGTTAAATTACAAAATTTGACAACACTAAAATACATAATTTAATCAAATAAAAATGTTATATAAGTAACTAGGAAATTATTATAAGAGGTTATTATAAGTTCTTATCCATAAGCTACCATGAGCTAGGAATTGGAGCTTTTGAAATAAACACTTATTTAGCCATAAGCTCTTTTGCCAACTTTTTTCATCCAAATAAAAATTTTGACAAAAAACTCATAAGCACTTATGATAAGCTCTAAAACCTCCATAAGCTCCTCATATAAGCTCTCCCAAACGTGTTTCCTTGCTCTCTCAATTTTGATTTTGATCTTGTAATAGAAAATGTGAATGTTTGATTATTAGGTATGGATTCTGCCCCCATATCTGTAAGTTCTCTGTATATTCTCTACTTAAATGGTCAGTTCTTAACCCCATCATTCCCCTCACCAATTATTCAGTACATGACCGTTTCTACGCAATTCTATCGATAATATTATTGTTTTCTAAGAAATAATTAGTTTTGACCATAGAACTCGGTCGGTCAACCAAAGACGTTTATTTCCTTTTTCTTTTTTATGTTTTATAACTTTCTCCAAAAACTCTGGCTTTATAATATTTCCTGTAGCCCTTTAATGTATGATGTAATTGAGTTTACATTGATCTTGAATGTAAAACATATTTTATATTTTTTTCCAATTTTTTTAAATAAAACCTATTGATATTCTTTCAACAATAATCTAATAGGTAAGGGAGGAAAGAAATTAAAAAAGATGATGATTTGAGTGTTTAAAAAAAAACATATTAAACTTAACCAGTATAATTAATCCTCTCAAAATTAATTAGTTAGACCTTTCATTTAGAAAATATAAAAATTACTTGGAGTGCTTATAGGGGGAGTACTGTTAACCCCCCCCCCCCCCAAAAAAAAAAAATCATTGTTTCTACCTGTTAATGTACTTAAATTTGATTGGATTATGATTAATTTGTGATTCTTTATCTATGTTTGTTCCTATTTTGTTTATGTTGACCACTATATTCATTGTGATTATCTTCATTTATAATATATTAGTTTTGTATTTATTAGTTGGGAATTTAATTAGTTCGTGGTTTAAAACTAATTCGTGGGTCATTTTAGGGAAAAAGATCTTCCTTCTCACACATAAAGTCTAGTCTATTGACCAAAAAATTAAAAATTTTGTACGGTCTAATCTTAACTATATAAAAGTAGAGCAGTAAGCATCCATCTGACTGACACATCAGCAAAATAACAGTCTTAAATTATTAAGATAAAAATAAAATAAAAAACAAAGCGGTTATGAAATATAGATAATGGATAAGGTAGTCACACAATATTTTGTTAATTAATAATAGAAAGCAATGTGGTTATGAAATACAGAAAATGAGGAAGATGGATAATGAGAAAGATAGTTATATGATATTTTAAAATTGTTCTATAAAAGTAGTTCTATTATTTTATCAATTAATAATGGAGATTAATAAAATAAAAAACAAGGAAGATGAGAAAGATGGATAATGAGAAAGGTAGTTATATAATATTTTAAAATTGTTCTATAAAAGTAGTTTTATTATTTTATCAATTAATAATGGAGATTAAGAAAATAAAAAAACAAAGCGGTTATGAAAGATGAATAATAGAGAAGGTATTTACATAATATTTTATAAATTAATAATAAAAAACAAGGCGGTTATGAAAGACAGAAGATGAGGAAGATGGATAATGAAGAAAATAATTATATAATATTTGAAGATTACGTTACGAAAGTATTTCTATTATTTTATCAATTAATAATGGTGCTTATAAGTACAAAATATTTAATAAATATTTAATTTAATATTTTGATTATTCCTTTAGAAATCTAAATAAAAAATAAAAAGCAAAGTGGTCATTGAAGAGGGATAATAAGGAAAATATTTATATAGTATTTTGTATACTAATAACAAGAATGGTAGATGAAAAATATTTAGTAAATATTTATTTTATTTTTTTATTATTCCCTTAAAAATCTAAATGACTTTTTATATAACAACATATTAATAAATATCTACCCGCGCATAGCGCAGACCTTGACTAGTTTAATAAAAAAGAAAAAAAAGGTGAGGTACCATTGAATTTTTTTTGATAAGGTACCAATGAATTTAATTATTAAGAAATTTCAATAATAAATGAAGTGTCAACATTTTTTATTAGGTTAAGGTGAATCAGTATTCTAAAAAAATATTTTGATGTGCACACTTTAAATATTTTAGGGTGCAATTTTATGAGATTTCGCTTTAGTCATTTTCCCCTTACTTCTTTGACCAAAAAAAAATTTCCCCTTACTCTGTTTTTTTTTTCCTTTTTTCTTTTTTTACCATTAGATTTAGATATTAATGGTCCAAATTTAACATAGTATCCGAATTATTGATATCTAAATCTGATGGTGAAAAAGAAAAAAAAAGGAAAAGGAGAGTGAGGGGGAAAAAAACAACAAAGTCAAAACCAATTTTATCCCTACCTTATTCAAAATAGATCAATTTCACCATTGAGCTAACGCCAACTCAAACGTCAACTTCGCTTTTTTCAAAAAAAAAAAAAAAAAAAAAAAACTTCCACAGTATATGCATGTTCAGCACACTGAACAACTAACCAGAATAGCTGTTACTCTTTTTCTTTTTGGGCAGTAAGCTGTCACTCCTAATAATGTTAAAAACCTTCTAGTTCTCCTAATTATTCAGTACACGACCGTCCCTGCATAAGCTTGACAATATCAATATTAATTATATGTTGATAGGTTTTTGTTCAATTTTCTTTTTTCTTTTTTTTTTAAAAACAGTATGTATTTAGGGAAGGGATTAAAATCATGGAATACTACCTTTGGTATTAATATATAAAAAAGTTTATAGTATAATTTACATTATAAATTTTATCCTATATTTATGATCAAATATCTATTTACGAAAGCGATGAAAGTCATGGAGACTCCTCACTCCACGGAAATGACTCACTAATGTATATAGAGGGACATCCTTACTTTTCAGTTCTTTTTTAATCTTCCTTATTGACAGATTTTAACTATCAAGTTCATTGAAGTCATATATATAACGAGGCTCTATATATACCCTGTTAAATAAATAGTCATGTATTTGACCGTCTGTACTAAAGCTTGTTTGAATCATCTCTTTTTTAAACAAAAAATTACTTTTAAGCTAAAACTAAAAAAAAAAATTTCAAAAAAGCTAAAAGCTGTTTATGATTAAATTTTTTAGTTTAAAAGTTACTAAAAAAAACTTAAATTAAAATTAAGCTTTTTAGTAAAATTTTTGTCATAAACACTTTTCTTTGTCCCAAATTCAAACAGAGACTCTCGCGAAGCCTTTTCTAGCTATTCACTGATTGATTCATGGTTGCCAAATGCCTAAATTCATGGTTCAAAAGTTGGAAACATACTACCACTCTGGTCCTATTTACAAGTCCACTTTCATGTAATAAATGAGATTGTGAGAATTTTACCCATATTAATTATACCGATCATGATAGAGAGAGAAGAAAGAGTTGAAAATTAGTTAATCATAAATGAGGGTAAAGTTGAAAATTTACCTTCATAATCATTGAGTTAACCACCTCTCCTTGGTATGTGAGATTTAGCCAAAAGTAGACTTATAAATAGGGCCAGAGTGGTAGCAATTAGAGACTGAGGCAGTAAGTTTGAGATACCGGAGATGAGAGTGATAGAGATACAGCGTCAAGAGTGAGAGAGTTAGTCGTGACCTTGATAGGCGACTTCGGCAAGTGCACCGGTCGTTACAAGTAATAAAGTAGTGAGAAAAGATCGTCCCACAAGAAATAGTACTTCAATTACTAATTCGCTATTTTTACTTTAGTTGGAATAAATCGAGTAATAAAAGATGAGTTGTAACCAATCCAAAATTTAAAGATTTAAAGAAAGACAAGAACCCAAGATCAATAATCTCAAGAACACGTTTAGAGAAGATCAACAATCAAGAAAAGCGCAGCTAGGGTTTAGAATCCCCCTATGCACTTTCAAGTATTTGAATTGAAAACCTAATTGATTATGATTCCCCAAATTGACGATCGATTCTCTAAGGTTAGACTAAGTCCCAATGTCTTGATGCTACCTTAGTCTATTTATCTTTAAAAACAAACTAATGTCTTAGTATTGTCTAGAAAGATTAGATTTGGAACCAGAATCATATGATCGCATAAACTCGTAAGCCTATGTCTAGGTCATGAACTTTATGATGAACTAACAGGTTCTAGTTAGATGCACTAACATCTCTATTGTCATACATCAACTTATGGACAATCTAAAAGGTGATCAATCTTTCAAGAAAGCTTTAAGTGCAGGAAATTCATTCAATCAAAGAAATCAAGATTCGATCAAGAATTCAATCAAATACTCAAATTTGCATACGGTTTATCTTAGCCCTAACTACAAAAAGGAAATTAGCCAAGTATGGCTAGATTAACAAAATAAAGAAGAAAAGATGAAGATAGATGAATGGTTCTTCAGAGATTTTGGGGAAGGTTGATATCCACAGTTGCTTTGATCTTCTTTCTCTAATGCCATCGAGTTCTTTCTTGTGCCAGAAGTCAAGAAGGTCCTCTCTTTGCTAGGGTTTCCTCTTTCTATCCTCCAGGACCCATTGGACTTCAAAACCATTAAAGAATATAAATTTTCTTTCCTTTTCTGGGCCCTAAAATTTAAAAATTCGGATTTTCGCAATTCTGATGCCCTGGGCGCCAACCCTTAATAAGATACAGAGAGTGAGCGCCAACTTTACACTAGGGCGCCAACTTTAAAAAATGCAGGTAGAGATTTGGCGCCCTGAGCGCCAACTCCAAAATGGTCCAGATAGTTGGCACCTTGGGCGCCAACTTTGCTTCATTCGTGGCTTCTCTTTTCGTCTTTTTTTGGCTCTTCAATTTGGCTTCTCTTGTGAATAAAAACCTGCAAAACACACGAGAATACTTGTGAGGGTATGTCTAACATCAAATCTATGTTTTTTACTTATTATTCTTAAGCTTTTTAATTATATTAGATCAAGTTTACGCTCAATTTGTGCCTTAAAAACATGGTAAATTTACCGTTTATCAAACATTCCCAGATTTAAATATTGATGTCCTTAGCAATAAACAAGAATAACCAGTATGATGCAAGGAAGTGATCTTGAGAGAAAACACGTTAGATGCAAGCATGACATTGCATTGATAGAGTGATTAGAGTGGCTGGTCAGAAGAACAATTTACTAAGCATGAATGAATTGTTGTCTTGAAACACATGAATAGCATTCTTCAATTTATAGAGGGACATAGCATCCAGCTTGAGTACTCCTTCCTGGAATAAATGTTTCACTCGTCACTCAAGTGTTTAGGAAGGTATTCACTCAATCCATCAGTGTAGCAGTACTACTATAAGCTTGATCCTATTCTCAAGTTCCTAAAGATGAGGAACACAGACAACATGCAAGATTGATCAAAAGGTCTTTTCAAGGTTGTAATGTGGCCTAGTTTAAGGGTAGGAATATTTAGGAAGTAGCTAAAATCCATGTATGAGATTAGAAGACATAAGTTCAATTTAAATTCAGCTACTCAATGCACAAATTAAGCTCAGGTTCTCTCAGAATTAGTTACATAATAATCATGCAAGTCTCATACTAGAGTAGAACAAAATAAGAGGACATAGATAAAATTAAGACTTCTTCCCTGGCATTTGCAAGTTTGGGCCACCATTCCTAGATTTAGATTGTTGCGGTCCTTAGCAACACACTCAAAGATGGAAGAAGTCCTAGTCAAGAGTCATCAGAGTAGTCATTAACATCCTCACATGCAACCTCATCTCCGAACTCGATGTCTCCCTCAGGGGGCTGGTAACTAGCCGGGTCAATGTCCTGCTTGAGGCATAGGGCCTCCACCATCCGGGTCAGATAATGCACCTAGCGCTGTAGTCACCGAAGTGTCGGGGGCTCAGCTGATGGCTGCTCGATGGCAACAGAAGGGGCCTCAGTAGTGGAAGGGCCAGGGGTGGGTGTGGGCCGTGCCTGGAGGGGGTCTTCATCAAGGCATGCCGCTGGGCTTCCCTGGTCCAACCGATGATGGTGGACCACTCAATCTTGGGAGCCAATGGAACATCCAATACCTCATCAACGGGAATGGTGACACCAGCTCTAAGACACAATTGCATATCAATGAACAATGTCCCAATTTGCTCTCTTTTCTGCCTGAAGTAATGTGCTGGGTAATCTGATTTGAGAGGATGGAAGCAATATTAATGTTGCGATCACCCATAATTTCACAAATGAGTACGGCTCGTTCTAGGTTCACGTCACTATGGTTAGTTGATGGGAAGATGTTGCTATTGATGAAGTGGAACCAGGGACGGGCAGCATCGTAAATCTGTCCTGGTCAATTTTTCCATAATCCTAGGTAATTTGTGTCGCTCAACCCAACCCAAAGATGGATGGGCAATTTGCCGTCGCATATTTTCAGCAGAAGCAGTAATATCATATCGAAATATGCGGGGGCATAAAGCGGTAAATAACTCCATATGAGCTTGAAAAGCACAGGGGCTGGCCGGATCATAACTAGTTTCCAGGAAACTCTCTATAGTAGTAGCATCAAACGGGATAGATATACCCCTAACCCAGGAAACCCTAGTGGCCTCTATCGTAGCTCTATCAGCATTTGCATAAAATTCACGATAGAGTTTACTAGAGCTGTCGGCAGGAAAAGTTACCAATTTCTTCCATTTTCTGCACTGGATGATTGCTGGCACGGGTGGGTTATCAAGCAGGAATGAATCGATGACTTGCTCTGGAACAAAACTCTTGGGAAGGAACCAGGTCCGGTACCGTTCCCTGCTCTTCAGTGAATTGAACTTGTTGGCGTCGGTGGTGTGAGGGGAAGAGGAAGCGCGAGCCCGCTTCAACCAGCAACTGGGGGGACATATGGTTGAATTGCTTTATCTTTGCCTCTATCCTTGCCCATTGTGTCCGTACCTGAAATTTTCCCCTTTCTTTGGGAACACAACAGAAAAAAAAAAAAGAAAAGAAAAAGAAAGAAAGAAAGGGACGGTTGGGGAGGGAAGGGGAAAAGGGAAAAAGGAAAAAGAAAGAAATAAAAGAAAAGATGTAAAAAAAATTTTAAAAATGGAAAGGGGAAAGGGGGTCGAGATCTTGTGGGGTTGGGGTTGTGAGTTGGTGGGTGAGGCTGTCGGTGGTTGGGGAAGAGGGTAAAGAGAAAGAGAAAGAGGAGGAAGGAGGGAGATGAGTGGGGACGATGGGGGGGTTTGTAAGTGGTGGTGGTTGGAGGTGTGGTGGGGTAAGGGAAATGTGGGGCTAGGAAGAAGAGGGGAACGGTGAAGGTATGGTGAGGGGGGAGGGGGTGGTAGGTGGCAGTTGTGGGTGGAGGGAGGAAGAAAAAGGTCGGTGGTGGTGAAGAGGGGGGGTGGGGGCGGCGAGTGTTTGGAGGGAGGAGGGAGATGGGGTTGGGGTGGAGAGAGAGTAAGAGAGAAGGAGAAGGGTGGGGACGAAGGAGCGGGGCGGTGGGGCAAAGGTGGGGTGAAACCCTAAAAAAATGTTTTTGAATTTTTTTTTGTAAAAAAGAAAAAATAGGGAGGGGGCAGAGAGTTGGCGCCCCCGGCGCCAGTTTTGGTGCCCTGGGCGGCAACTTTCGGTCTTCATTTTTTTTTCTTTTTCTTTCAAGAGAGGGAGGAGGCAGAGAGTGGCACCCCCGGCGCCAGGGCGCCAACTTTCTGTGTGTTTTTATTTTTGAACCTTATAACTTGATCCATACTTTATACATCCTCCCTATCCTACTAATAATACTAAACTAAATAACAATAAGAATAAAAAAAACTAATGGGTTGCCTCCAAATCAGCGCTTGTTTAACGTCTCGAGCCTGACAGATGTCACCTTAATTTTCCACTTCCAAGGCCACAGAGGTCCTGCCTCTGTCAATGTCTCCACCATGGTAAGGCTTCAGTCGCTACCCATTCACCTTAAAAGCTTCATCCGAACTAATTGGTGCAATGGCAATTGCACCAAAAGATGTGACTTCTTTGACTACAAAGGGTCCGGACCATCTAGACTTCAATTTCCCTGGAAAAAGTTTCAACCGTGAATTATAAAGTAATACCTGTTGTCCCGGATGGAACTCTTTAGGGAGAATTTTCTTGTCATGTCATCTCTTGGTTCTTTCCTTGTAAAGGCTAGCACTCTCATATGCAAAAAATCTGAATTCATCAAGTTCATTCAGTTGAAGTAGCCTCTTCTCATCAACAGATTTAGCATCAAAATTCAGCAACTTAGTTGCCCAAAGCGCCTTATGCTCAAGCTCCACTGGAAGGTGACAAGACTTACCATAAAGCAACTGAAACGGTGACATGCCAATAGGAGTCTTGAATGCCGTTCGATATGCCTATAGAGCATCATCAAGCTCTTTAGACCAATCTTTCCTTGACTTCCCAACAGTTTTCTCTAGAATTTGCTTCAATTCTCTATTAGAAATCTCCACCTGCTCGCTAGTTTGTGGGTGATATGGAGTAGTGACACGATGAGTGACACCATACTTGCTGAGCAAAGATTAAAGCTGTCGGTTACAAAAATGAGTGCCTCCGTCGCTGATAATGGCCCTAGGTACCCTGAACCTGCTGAAGATATTCCTTTTTAGAAAGGATATTACCACCTTGGCTTCATTAGTGGGAAGAGCAATGGCTTCTACCTATTTTGAGACATAGTCCACAACTACAAGGATGTATTTGTTGTTCAAAGAAATTGGGAAAGACCCCATAAAATCTATCCCCCACACATCAAATATCTCAATAACAAGAATATTGTTGAGTAGCATCTCATGTCGTCTAGAGATATTCCCAGTTCTTTGACAACAATCACAAACGTTCTACAAATTTTCGAGCATCCTTGTATAGTGTAGGCCAATAGAAACCACTTTGTAGTACCTTAGCAGTAGTGCGTTCGCCAACAAAATGTCCACCATAGTCTGAACCGTGACAATGCCAGAGAACTCTATGAGTTTCCTCCTCTGGGATATAGCGTCGTAGCACTCCATCTGCACACCTGAAAAACAAAAAGGGCTCATCCCAAACATACCTCCGAACATCATGTATAAATTTCTTCCTTTGTTGCCATGATAACCCTTCTGGAATCATCCCAATTGCCATATAGTTAGCAATATCAGCAAACCAAGGTACACTACTGATTGCTAAGACATACTCATCTGGGAACTCATCATGAATCTTCATCTCTGAATCATCCTGCAACTCCTTAAATTGTATTCTAGAAAAGTGATCAGCTACTACGTTCTCCACGCCTTTCTTGTCTCTGATTTCAATGTCAAACTCTTGAAGTAGCAACATCCACTGGAGAAGCCTTAGCTTAGCATCTTGCTTAGTCAAGAGATATTTTAGAGCAGCATGATCAGTAAAAATAATAAATTTGTAACCAATCAAATACTGTCTAAACTTGTCTAGTGCATAAATGATTGCGAGCATCTCCTTCTCAGTTATCGCATAGTTCAACTGCGCCTCATTCAGAACTTTACTCGCATAATAGATAACATGCAGAAACTTATTCTTCCTTTGCGCCAAAACAGCTCCTATAGCATAGTCACTGGCAGCACACATCAGCTCAAATGGTAACTCCCAATCAGGCGCTGTCAGAATAGGTGCAGTTGTTAACCTCTCTTTCAACAAGTTAAATGCCTCAAGACAATCGTTGTTGAAGTTGAAATCTTCATCTTTAACCAATAACTGACTAAGTGGTTTGGTTATCTTGGAAGAATCCTTAATAAACCTTCGGTAAAAACCTGCATGACCAAGAAAGTTGCGAACACTACGCACATTAATGGGAGGAGGCAAGTCTTTGATGATAACAATCTTGGCTCTATCCACTTCTATCCCTTTTTCAGATATTCTGTGACCCAATACTATCCCCTCTTTTACCATAAAATGACATTTTTCCCAATTAAGCACCAAGTTACTTTCTTGACATCTTTAGAGCACACAAGATAAATTAGCCAAGTAAGTATCATAAGAAGTGCCAAAAATAGATAAGTCATCCATGAATACCTCAATAAACCTCTTAGTCATATCGGAGAAGATAGAGAGCATGCACCTCTGAAAAGTAGCTGGGGCATTGGAAAGACCGAAGGGCATCCGTCTATAGGCAAAAATGTCGAAGGGACAAGTGAAAGTTGTCTTCTCTTGATCTTCTAGAGCCACTGCTATTTGATTGTAACCAAAATAGCCATCTAGGAAGCAATAATAAGAATGGCCAGCAAGCCTCTCAAGCATTTGGTCCATGAATGGTAAAGGAAAGTAGTCCTTGCAAGTAGCATCATTCAACCTTCTATAATCCACACACATCCTCCAGCCCGTGATAGTCCTAGTGGGTATTAATTCATTATTCTCATTCTGCACTATAGTAATTTCACCCTTCTTTAGTACTACCTGCACCAAACTAACCCATTTTGAATTAGAGATAGGATAAAGCATACCTACATCTAACAGTTTCACCACCTCCTTTCTTACTACTTCCATCATAGTCGGTTTAAGTCTCCTTTGGGGCTGCCTTACCGATTTCACATTGTCCTCCATAAGAATCTTATGAGTGCAAAATGAAGGACTAATCCCCTTTAAGTTAGATATAGACCACCTAATTGCAGTTTTGTGGGTAGTCAAAACTTTAAGCAGCTTCTCTTCATCAGCAGGTGACAAATCAGCATTAATGATAATGGGGTACGTGTCATCCTTCCCTAGAAAAGCATACTTCAGATTAGAAGGAAGCTCCTTCAGTTCCACCTTCGGAATAGCAGGTGGTGTATCGTTATCCTTCCTCTTCAGCTCCTCAACATGTGAATTAGAATTTTCAAATGTAGAAACCTCTTTGTCCACTTGCAACAACTGGGCAATACCATCCTCAAGGACTCATCAGAACCGTGTTGAAATAGATCCTCACGAACAGCTGCGTCGACTACATCAATTCTGAAACAGTCACTATTGTCAACTAAGTATTTTATGGATTGAAACACATTATAAGTGACTTTTTCATCATTCATTTGGAACTCCATCTTTCCTGCAGCAACATCAATTATTGCTCTAGCTGTAGCCAAGAAGGGTCTTCCCAAAAGCAAGGGAAGTTCTGCATCTTCCTCCATGTTAAGAATCACGAAATCCACTAGGAAGATGAATTTGTCCACTTTAACAAGCACATCTTCAATGACACCTTCTGGCTTCTTAATGGACCTATCCGCCAATTGTAATGACATCATTGTAGGCTTCATCTCTTTAATACCAAGAGCTTTAAAAACAGATAAGGGCATCAAGTTGATACTAGCTCCTAGATCACAAAGCGCTCTGCCCACATTGACGTTTCCTATTGTGCAAAGAATGCTAAAACTGCCCGAATCTTTAAGCTTTGGTGGCAACTTTGTTTGAATAATGGCACTACACTGCTCAGTCAATGCTATTGTTTCGGCCTCTTGCAACCTATGCTTCTTAGACAGCAAATCTTTCATGAATTTTGCATAATTGGGCATGTTTTCAAGAGCTTCTGCAAAAGGGATGTTAATTTCCAGTTTCTTGAAGATGTCCAAGAATCTGGCATACTGTTGCTTTTGAATCTGCTGCTTCAACCTTTGGGGATAAGGAGGTCTTGCATAAGGAGGGATGGGAGGCTTCTTTGTAGTGGGCTCTTTCGGAATTTCCCGAACATCATCATTCTCAGCTTTTTCCTCCTCTTCTTTAGTCTTTTTCTTCACCAGAACAGATTTCTCAACTGGTTGATCACTATACCACTCCTATTAGTTATTGCCTTACAATGCTCCTTTGGATTAACCACAGTATCACTAAGGAAAGAGCCTTGACTCCTCTCTCTGCCATTTGCTTCGATAACGGGCCAATCTGATTCTCCAAGTTCTGGATTGAAGCCTCTTGATTTTTAAGAGAAGGTTTTGTTTCATTCCGGAAAGCTTCAGAACCCTGTATATATTCAGTGGTGGTACGGGTCAACTGTGTTAAGGCCTTTTCCAGATCAGTAGTGGTGGTTTGATGGAACGATTGAGGTGCTGCTTGAGGTTTATAGGAGAAGTTTGGGTGAGATTTCCAACTAGGATTGTACGTGTTGCTATATGGATTAAATTGATTCTTAGGAGGATTACCCATGTAGTTAACCTCAACTGTTTCTCCAGTTGTGACAACTGCACAATCTCCATTAGCATGGCCTCCTTGGCAAAAATCACAAGGCAAGAGAGGTTGAGACGTGATAGATGAGACCTGAGAGGAGGCAAGCTGTTTAGTAAGTGCAGCTAATTGTTATTGGATCAATCTGTTTTGTTGAGCAAGGTTCTCATTGTGGGCCAAGAGTGTATTGTAAGTATCTAACTGAAGAACTCCTCTCTTTGGTTGTGGAGTAGAAGTTTCATTCTTAAGGGATCTCAAATCCTCAAACAACTCTAATGCTTTTTCTAGAGTTTTATTTTTCAACGAACCACCGCTACAGCATTAATCATCATCCTAGAAGATGGAAGCATCCCATTGAAGAATATTCTCACTTGATCATAGTCTTCCAGATCATGTTGTGGGCACTTTCTAAGCAACTCCTTGAATCTTTCCCAAGCTTCACAATATGACTCCCTATGGCCTTGATTAAAGCAACGGATGTCTGATAGCAGCTTCGTGTACTTAAAAGAAGGAAAGAATTTCTCAAGAAACTTTATGGTGATAATTTCCCAAGTGGAGAGACTTCTAATAGGACAAGAGCGAAGCCAAGCGCTTGCTTTTCCCGTCAAAGAAAGAGCCTCATACGGATAGCATCTGCAGAAACTCCATTCATCCTGATTGTATCATAAATCTGTAGAAACCTCTCGATGTGTTGATTAGGATCCTCCAAATCGCTTCCACTAAAAGAACTCTACTGAACCAAGCTTATAAGGAATGGCTTTATTTCAAAGTTGTTCATGTTGACAGTAGGATTGACTACGCTAGTTGCAGCTCTGGTGGGATTAAGTGTCATGTAGTCACCCATAGTCTTTCTTGGAGGAGGAAGGCGAAGATGATCTTCACCATTTTCTGCCATTATAATCAGTTTAGTCTCAGTACCAGAACTAGCAGCTTTTTCTTTTCTCTGTTTAGTAAGCTTCCAGTTTCTCCTTGCTGTCTTTTTGATTTCAGGATCAAATTACAGCGAATCTCTGTCTGTGGTACCTCGCATAAACAGAGTAAAGAGAGTAAAATATCAAAAGAGAAAGAAAAATCCAATCTAGAGTTAAAATAACTACTCTTAGTGTTGAAATAAAACTAATCCCCGGCAACAACGCCAAAAACTTGATAGGCGACTTCAACAAGTGCACTGGTCGCTACAAGTAATAAAGTAGTAAGAAAAGATCGTCCTATGAGAAATAGTACTTCAATCACTAATTCGCTATTTTTACTTTAGTTGGAATAAATCGAGTAATAAAAGATGAGTTGTAACCAATCAAGAATTTAAAGATTTAAAGAAAGACAAGAACCCAAGATCAAGAATCTCAAGAACACGTTTAGAAGATTTAAAGAAAGATAAGAACCCAAGATCAAGAATCTCAAGAACACGTTTAGAGAAGATCAACAATCAAAAAAAGCGCAGCTAGGGTTTAGAATCCCCCTATGCTCTTTCAAATATTTGAATTGAAAACCTAATTGATTATGATTCCCCAAATTGACGATAGATTCTCTAAGGTTAGATTAAGTTCCAATGTCTTGATGCTACCTTAGTCTATTTATCTTTAAAAACAAACTAATGTATTAGTATTGTCTAGAAAGATCAGATTTGGAACCAGAATCATATGATCGCATAAACTCGTAAGCCTATGTCTAGGTCATGAACTTTATGATGAATTAACAGGTTCTAGTTAGATGCACTAACATCTCTATTGTCATACATCAACCTATGGACAATCTAAAAGGTGATCAATCTTTCAAGAAAGCTTTAAGTGCAGGAAATTCATTCAATCAAAGAAATCAAGATTCGATCAAGAATTCAATCAAATACTCAAATTTGCATACGGTTTATCTTAGCCCTAACTACAAAAAGGAAATTAGCCAAGCATGGCTAGATTAACAAAATAAAGAAGAAAAGATGAAGATAAATGAATGGTTCTTCAGAGATTTTGGGGAAGGTTAATCTCCACAGTTGCTTTGATCTTCTTTCTCCAATGCCGTCGAGTTCTTTCTTGTGCCAGAAGTCAAGAAGGTCCTCTCTTTGCTAGGGTTTCCTCTTTCTATCCTCCAGGACCCATTGGACTTCAAAACCATTAAAGAATATAAATTTTCTTTCCTTTTTTGGGCCCTAAAATTTAAAAATTCAGACTTTCGCAATTCTGGCGTCCTAGGCGCCAAACCCTTAATAAGATACAGAGAGTTGGCGCCCTGGGCGCCAACTTTACACTAGTTGGCACCCTGGGCGCCAACTTTAAAAAATGTAGACAGAGATTTGGCGCCCTAGGCGCCAACTCCAAAATGGTCCAGATAGTTGGCGCCTTGGGCGCCAACTTTGCTTCCTTCGTGGCTTCTCTTTTCGTCTTTCTTTGGCTCTTCAATTTGGCTTCTCTTGTGAATAAAAACTTGCAAAATACACGAGAATACTTGTGAGGGTATGTCTAACATCAAATCTATGTTTTTTACTTATTATTCTTAAGCTTTTTAATTATATTAGATCAAGTTTACGCTCAATTTGTGCCTTAAAAGCATGGTAAATTTATCGTTTATCAGACCTCCAAGACAGCGATAGCAAGATGAAAGGGTGAGAGTCACGATAAGAACCAAGAGTGAGATGGTGAGTGATGGAGTCTGGGGATGACAGGAGATGAGGGCATTTTTCTTCATTATATATATATATATATATATATATATATATATATATATATATCACTCTTTTTATTATAAGAGCTTTTATAAATAACTTGTAAGTGATTGTTTAATATTTATCATTTTTATCAAATAAAATTAAAATTAAATATTAGTGAATATTAACATACCCCTGCATTAAAACTGTGTGTGTGTGTGTGTCAAAATTGATATAAAATGTTAAAGTGAAACAAGGGGTCTCAAACTCAAAATATCTATTAATATATGTTAAACTGATTTAAAATATCAAAATATCAATTACAATATACAAAAATAAAAGGAAACTGAAAGCTTTTTGGGTCACACGTTGTGGTTCATTAAATCAACATTTTATCTCAATTAAAGTATATATTTGATCATTTAAGTTGATATCAAATGTCGATTTATTCCTTAAGTTTAATTTAAAAAGTATAACCTTAATTAGTCTCTTAAATTTAATCCCGTTAACCTCACTAACCAAAAAAAAAATGTTGACTTGGTGGATTCAAAACGCTAACTAGGCAATCAAATGCTTACAAAGCTTGTCTGATTTTAATACCATTATTAAATTTATTTTTTGCCGCAATATAATTATTTAAATTTACAAGGATGAAAGAGACGAAGTTGAATTTTCCGAGATAATAACGTATTTGAAGCAGGAGATAATAGGGTTGCGGGTACAATAAATCAATAATATATATGTGTGGCACAATGGGGATGAGAGCGACTCCCATTATCGGAATTGGAGGCACATTGATTGTGAGAGTTGAGGTTGCAATGGCTCGAGAAAAAATAAATGGAAGAAAAGAAGGAAAGGGAGAGGCGGGGAGAGAGGACCAAGAAGTTTATATAATGCGACAATGTGTGTATATTTTGGAGAAAATATAAGTGAGATCTTAAAATAGAAAAAAATATCAAAAAAATCTCAACCTCAAATCCTTTATCAAAAAAGTTTCTATGGGTTTTTTTTAAAAAAAAAAAAAATAATTGTGAAAAGTTAAAGAATCCCTCTCATAAAAAAGTTTCATTATTAAAATGACTTTTTATATTGTCAAAATGATTTTATTAGTTGTTAAAACGTCTTTTTGAAAATTTCATTCTCAAAATAGTTTTATTATTGCAAATTTTTTTTCAAGTTTTTAAAATTTTACATATTGGAGGAAAAACCCATAGAATTTTTGATAACATGAAAATTTATTTTGATAATATTAGAAACCATTTTGACAACGATATTTTCATAAAAGATATTTTAATAACTAATAAAATCATTTTAATAACATGAAAACTATTTTAATAATAAGACTTTTTTATATTGGAATTTCGTAACTCTTCACAATTAATGTCAAAATGATTTTTTTATGAGGGATTTGGGGTTTGGACTTTTTTGATATTTTGATTTATCTTAGGACCTCATCAATATTTTCTTGATATTTTATGGATAGAACTCGACAAAATTGATGGAGGGATGAAAGTCCGAGACGGCGGCTGGGAAAAAGAAGCTAGTCAAGATACGTCTAGATATAATTATTAAAAAGCATATTAAAAAAATAAAAATTGACAAGATTTGTAAGTATTTAATTGCTAAGTCAACATTTTAAGTATGTTGAGTCAACATTTTTTTGTTCATGAATCAGAGAGATAAAGATATCTTATTGGTAGAATATTACTTTAACCTACTGTGACTGGATCAAATTTTGGCTTTGTTGTGATGGTGCTCATTTAATTTAAGCAGCAGCCACACAAGTGTCACATGGAGGCAACACTGAGAGTCGAGCGTTATTTGAAAGGAATTCTTGGACTGGGTATTCCACTATCTTCATCAAAGGAAGTGGGATTATAATGCTTTTGTGATTTTGATTAGGGAAAGTGTGGAGACTCTAGCAGATTAGTTACAGGGTATCAAAGAAGTCGAATGAGCACTCATCTCTTGGAAATCAAAGAAAGCACAAGACAAGCTTTAGCACAGAAGTTGATTAGTTTTCATCATGTAAGAACCAACAATCAACTTGCAGACTTAGTGTCTGTTTGTAAAACACCTAAAATCTAAATTTTACGTAAGTCGAGATAAAATTTTTCATACATACTTATCTCGTAAATCCCAAAATTTAAATTTTGAAAGGTTTCCATACAGGCATTAAAATAGTTGGAATTAGTGATTCATTTCAAAATTTATTGGATAAGTTGGGAGTCTACACTCTATTGCTTCCAACCTGGAGGGAATGCTATCGAAGAAGGATTGGTTCGGATTGGAGTTGGTTGATGCTGTCAGTTGCTAGACTTAGCTGTTATTAGTTATGATTTAGATTTATTTGTTTCTGGACTTGTAGGTTTGCTTTCATCATGTTTGTTTTGATTTGGAAAATATTTCATGGTAAGAAAAACCCAACTTGAGGGGGACCTGCTGAGTTTCCTTCTTGTTGTTGGTTATTGGGTCTGGTTGTTATTATCAAAGCCCAAAATAGTCTCAGCCTTAGTTGTATATAAATACTTAAATAGACCCCAAATATCATTTGTTCAATTTTCCCTGAGTGACTCCATGAATGAGTCTATGTTTAGCTGGGCCATTGCTTGCTGTTCAACTAATGCCCTATTTAACCCAGGACAAAATTGATATGAAGCTGAATCATTGAAATCGGTCAATGACTTTTGGGGGGGGGGGGGGGGGGGGGAATTCTTTCAATGACCGATTCCACTTTTTAATTTTAAAAAATTGTTAGAAGAGCTCATTTGTTTTTAATCTTTATAGGTTTTAATTCAGTCCCTTAATATTTTTAAGTATATTTTTAATTCATCTAATCCTAATGACATTAGTCTCAAATAATTTTTTTTTTAATAACAATCATAGTTATTTTAACAAGGAATGTTTTTATTTGAGAATATATTTTGTCAACATTTAAATTTAATGTCAGCCTTTTTTGTTAACAGTGTTAGGGTTAAAACACTAAAAAGACACTTTATAAAAAAAGATTAAAATACGCAAAAACTCCCATGAGCTTTGAATAAGTTGCACATAACATCCCTAACATCTAGTGGTTTAAATTAAGGACCCTAATTTTTTAAGTTTTTATTATCAACTCCTGCGTTAAAATTACTTTTTTTTTCCCCAGCAAAAAATACATATAATATTGAAACTAACGAAAAATCACTGTCAAAACTAACGATTTTTATCTTGTCATAATTTTATAGTTTTTATTATTTATCATATCATTTTACAAATACACTCGGCATTTTAAATCTTAAATTTAATCTTTAATAATTTTTTATTTAAAAAAGACATGATCAATAATTTGAATCTTTTTCAAGTTTTTTATATTTTTTTAAGTATTTATTTTAAGTATTTAAGAAATACTTAAAATTATGTGTCAAATCACAAGTGTCATGCTTGATGAAGATACATTATGGTTCCAATTTCCAAACCAAGGTTTATTATGAATCGATTATAACGGTTTAAGTATAACAATCGTTATGTATTGAATTGTGGTGAGGTCATGATATACATAATGATAAAATAAGTTCACATCAATGACAGTTATATATATCATAATGCTAGTACAATAAATAACAGTCTCAAGTAAACAATCGTTATAAATTCTGTAACATACATAACGATGCTTTCAAATAATAGTTATATAAAGTTTAGCATATGTAACAGTCGTTATATCGTAACCGTTATTTATTTGATATAAATGCTAACTGGTTTAATGAAACAACTGTCATATATAGTGTGTAAACATATAACGGTTTTTATGTAAGAACTATTAAGTTTTGAGGCAATTTTTTTTAAAAAAATAGGGATTCTCCATTTGATATCCCCTTGCTTGCATACATAACAAAAGTATATACAAATTTGTATATTACAGAAGCTCACACATTGAGTGCAATTTGGAAAGATCAAGACATTCCCGGCTTTACATTTAGGCTCAATTTAATTCCCTAATGTAAAGCTATGTAGGCTCGAGAAGAGTTGATAGAGAAGGAGGGGTTGGATTTATAATACGTCATCTATTCCTTCTTATCGGTTGCACATGGCATTCGATATCTTCTCTATCAAGAACATATACATAAATGGTATGACAATAAGGTGGTCAAGCCCAGCAACAATTTCAAGCACTCAGTACAAGCACATCTTCTCCTTCTCCTACTAGCGTTTGTGGTGGACATTGAAAGAGCTAACTTGGATTGATGGTGGCCTTTAGCTATCTAGGCTAACATGATTTTACAGGAGAGGTGAGGTTTGAATCATGTTCTCCCTCGGTAGGTTATACATGTGGCTTATAGAGACAATTGTGAATCGTGTTCTCCCCTTCTAAGTTATACATGTGGCCTGTAGCTACAAAACATGAGCATGACTTAGGTCAAAACCTAACTACAAAACACAAAGTGAATAATAATGGACAAGGGAAGTCATACATCCATATTATTAGAATCGACCACGCATAAAAATGCGATCTAGCTAGGGCTGAAGAATGAAAACATGAGTAAGGGAAATTGAAGCAACTCACGCAGCTGTTACTAACAAAAGTACAGAATATTACCTCAAGAGGGAGGTGAATTAGGTGATTTCAAAAACTTTCACGATTAAAACAGATCAAGAAGTGATAGAGCAAGGATAGAAGAATATTGGCACAGGAGGATTATCTTGGTTTGGTCCAAACTCTTAACCTACATCTAGTCCCCAAACTCTCTGGGTTTTTCACTATTACTTTCGATTACACACTCAATAACTCTCGAGTAACCCTTTCTCTAGGTTCACTTACCCTCACAAATTGTAATCAATACACCCACACTCAAGGTCTCTCGACCTTGAGATTTTACAGAAAGATTGATCAAATAGTAACTCTTTGATAGAGTGGATTAATAATCACTAAAGATTAAAATATACGAAAATATTATAGAGTATTGAATGAAACAATAATTGCAATAAATTCATCTTAGAGTAAATGTTTCAATTTTAGTAGGTGATTTGTATTGAATGTTTCTTCTTATATTTGGTTGCAGCAATTAATGACCATTGAGAAGTTTCAATGAATCTATTGTAAGTAACAGATATAGCGATTAGATGTTGAAACTTGTTCGTTACTCATAGGTCTGATTTTGCAGAATAATTATCGTCATTCTGCCATTGGACATTCTCTTTGCTCTATTGGTTGTGTTGCATCGATTAATATGGAAAGATATGAGGAATGCCTTTTGGGTTGCTCAGGGAATGGTTGTCGTTTTGATGTTTCATTTTTTGCAATTGCATTTTACACTTCTGACATAATCAATGCTTTTTGAGATTTTGAAGCTAATTACCCACATAATCATCTAAAATTCATTAATACACTAATTAAATATAGTTAGTAAAAATAATGAGTGATGATGAGAAATAATCAAATGATAATCAATGATTTTAACTTTTGCGAGCATGGTGATTTACAAAAGCAGAAAAGGCAACTTACGTTCTTTCAGCACTCAAGTGAAGATGATTTTCTTTTGAAAGAAAATATTGTTTGAAATAGGAGTTTTAGTGAGAGAATCATTCCACAAAGCATAACTTGAGTATATAAACATTGGCTTGAGTTAGTGACTCGAGTTCATTCTTTTTGTGCTTAAGTGAAATGTTTGGAACATGAGTTTTGCACTCAAAAAATCATTTCACAAATGATGACTCGAGGCTAACAAAAATTGACTTGAGTCATTCATTCGAGTCAGGCCTTGTACATTCGAGTCTTAAGATATGTTTCACAAATAGCGTCTTCAAAATGTATTTATAAAAATGAGTTCTAGCAAGGAACAATCTAGAGTCTTAAAAAGCTGTCTCTAATGAGTAACTCGAGTAAATCAAAATTAACTCGATGCTGAACTTTTGACAGTTGAAAAAGGCATTTGAGCTTGGGACTTAAAATTTGAAAAAGATAAGTTTAAGTCATCACAAAGGCAGCTTGAGTCATATTTGTTAGTTCTCTGTGTTTTTTTGGATGATAACAAAAAATTATAAACAAAAAGAAGTTAATGATTCAAGTAAAAAACTTTTATCTTAATCAAATCTTGAATTAGTAACTCATTAAAGTATTTGTCAAAATATGACTTGAGTTAAGGTTTCCAAATTCAAGTCGATTACTTTAAAACTTCAGTCAAAAATTGTTTTAACATTGACTAACTTGAGTTACATTTTGGTGACTCGAGTTAAAGCCTTTGTGAAAAGCATCAACTCGAGTTAGTTATGATAAACTTGAGTTAATCTTCGTGGACTTAATCTTAAACATGTCTTTTCAAATTCCTAATTCCTACGTTTGAATTTTTCTAATATTAAAAATGTTACCTTGAGTTAGGATTACATGACTCGGGTGTTTATGTGTGTAACATCCTAAATTTTGAGAATTTAAAATTGTAATATTTCATGGAAAATTAAATTAAGGATTTATTTATAACACTTATCTAATATTTGCAATTAAATGAATAAAAGGCATAATTGCAAATAAAGTGTTATAGATTATCAAATGGGTTCCCCAAATAAATACAATATTGCTTTCTAATTAAGCCCACAAGCTATTCTCTTAATTTCGTTAAGTCACATCTTGTTAAGTATAAAATCAATTCTTCATTTCCTCATCATATTCGGCCCGTCAGATGCCACAAAATAACCAACCCATTACCTATTATTTATCCAACCCAACCTCAACAAAACGAAACATAGCAAGGGAATATATATCAGCAAATATACTTACTTGATCCAAATCCATTATGTCGTAGCCCAAACCATATTGTTAACTAAACTCATCCAAATCCATTATGTCTGTTCAGCCCAACACATGAGAAACCCATATCAGCCAAATGATAACTCTCAATATTTTATATATTTAAAGTACATTTTGAAGATATTTGAGGAGTTATCTAAATAATTTTGGGAGATTTTCAATGAGATTATGCTATTATAAGATCACATCAAAGTGGTGCATTATTTGTGGGATTTCAATTTAAAATAAAAGTTTTTGAGTTTAGGAAATAAATAATAATAATTAAAAGTTTTTCTTTTTTAAAAAAATTAAAATTAAAATTATTATTATTATTACTACTACTTAATTTCTTTTGTTGATGCACCAGGGAGCACGTGGGTTGTCTCAAGTGAATAAAAGAGATCATATGGATTGAAGTGAATTAAAAATTGGACTTTTGTGATTGAATGGATTGGACAATGGCCCACGGATGGAATGGATAGAAGAAGAAAAAACGCTGGACCATTTTGGATAAAATGAACTGGGCTGTAGATTGGCGTGGGCCCACACGAATTGGAATGAAGGAATTAATTGATTAAAAACCTAAAGGAAAAAGAAAGGACCAGGGAGCTTCACGGGAATTAATTGGAAAGGAGGCGGCATTTGATTTTGGACCGAAGGAGAAAACGCGAAGAACCAGAGACACGAGACGGAGAGGACCAGAAGGGAGCTCGTCGTTTCTTGCATCGTTCCTTGGTCGCCGGCGATCTCCTCTCCCTTACCGTCGCCGGCGACCTCCCTCAACCACCAACTCTTCCCTCCTCCACCACCACAGACAGCGCAGGCAGAGACGCAGGGAAGGACCAGAAGGGAGCTCGTTTCTTAAATTCAATGCTCTATTTTTATTCCCATTTTCCTGTGATTTCCATTACTGTCTTGCTCTGAATTTTCTGTGCTCTGTTCTTTATTATAGTATGGCCCTAATTTGCTTTGCAACCTAAACTTAGAAGACCTATGAACTATTAATAGATTAACCTTTGCTTTCATTGTTTATTGTTTAGTTATAATTAATATTAATTTTGGTTGTTTAATCTTGTTTAGTTTTATCTATTTGGTGACTGAACATCATTAAATATGAATTTGAAAATTAAGATTTACCTTGACGAAGGGAATTTTAATTAAGCTCTTAGATTAAGCAATATGGGATTAAATTACGATTTAATTTGCAATTAGGATAGACATATACTTAATAGTCCCATATAATTGTTGAAGAGTGTGTCCGAATTAAATTGCCTCTTGAGTAATCATGTTAGACATAACATTTTATACTTAAGAGAGGGTTGTAAGTGAACCGACAGGAACTTATAGCTAATTATACTCGAGATTAACAAAATTGATATTAAGGCTAATTAAATTAATGAAATCAAGGTTTATGAAACTAATAAGGGATTAGTGACTTTGGGTTGCTCATTTTATTATTATGGTAGTTTGTTTGTTTTACGTTTAGTTTTGATTTCTTTTCTCGTAATTAAATTCAAGTTGTTTTGCTCAATTTAAACAAAAGTGTAAAATCAATGTTTAACCGAAGTTTTGGTATAAAGTCCTCGTGGGGACGATACTTTACTCACTCTTTATTACTTGACACGGTCCGTACACTTGCAGAATTTTAGACTATAAAGTTTTTGCCCTATCAGCCAACATTCATTCTTTTCAACCTCGCCGAAGACTATTGCAGGAAAAATATATATATACATAGCAACGTCATTTACATAAAAGCACATCTCACCATCATAATCTATCGACCAAACATGCTATCAGACAATAAGAGATCACAACGCCATACTCCTCTAGTGGGTCATACACTCACACATTGATTTCCCGTATCTATCTAGCCCAACATCCTCATACCCCTGAACTTAGCGCCATACACTTTCCCTTCATATAAGCGTCGGCCTCCTCAAAGAAACAAAGGAAGAGTTGAGAGCACATAGAAGCAAGAGTGAGAATAAGAACCTGAGAGCGAGAAAGAGAGAGAGTTTGAACATCCATCATTTTCCTCTGCTCCTTGCCGTTGAGACAAGGGAGAAAAACAATGATCTATTTCCATCGTTTCAGCTTCATCAATGAAGGTAAGTTACGAGCTTCTCTTCCTTTGATTTTCGTCACTTTCCTATAACAAGTTCGGAGTTGTAAGATAAGGAAAATGTAGCCATTAGTTTGCTGATGCTAAAATAAAAAACCAGGAAGTAAAACCGAAAGCTTGTTGTCATGCGAAGAAGGGGGAGTTTAAAATCAAACTGAAATATATAATGAAACCTATATATATGTATATATGCTTGCTCTGTGTGTGTGTGTGTGAGTATTAGTATTGTTGCTGTAAGGTATAGAAGGAGAATGTTGCCATGCGTGAATACACACACACGCGCACACATAGATATGTATTGTGTGTGTGCATATATATGTGTGTGTGTGTGTAGATCTTAACGCTATAGAGGAAAAACTACTACTGCATGCCTTGCATCAGGTTTTTACTATTCCTAGATATATCTTAATTGATGCATGTGTGTGTGTGTGTCTTGCATATGAATATATAAATGGTTTTGTGTGTGTGTGTGTGTGTGTTAAGTTGCTGCCAGGTGGATGCATATAGATATGTATATATTAACAAAGTGTACAAGTACAATGAAACATTAGGGATGTAAAAGGAAAGAAAAGGATAACGTTGTCACACACACACACACACACACAAATATTGTATATATGAAAAGAAGAGAAGAGAGTTTTACTCCGTATGTGTCACAATAAGATCATTACCACAACAAGATAGATAGGGATCACAATAAGGTGTGCGTGTGTGTCATAACAAAACAAATAGTTGAACCTAAACCTTTGCTATTGCGTGTGTGTGTAGATATATATGTAATCGTAAATGAGTTTTTATGATCTCCATTTTGATTTCGATGTACTGTTAATAATTTAAACCATACATATTCTTAATAAAACTGGTTTATTCATATGTGAGTACATGGAATATACTGAGATATTTTAAGCATATAATAAACATACATACATACATACATACATACATACATACATATATATATATATATATATATATAAAATCATCTTGAGATTTAGCCATATATAAATATATGTATTGCATTAAAATTTATTTTATATGGTGTTGGTATTTGTTAGATTCCTGATTTAAAATGTTGATATCATGTTTAATATTTAAATAGACTTAGAAAGTTTAAATTAATTGTAGAATAATAATAACAACAACAACATTATTATTCGAAAAAGGAATAATAACATTGGTATTAGAAAGGGGAATGCATAATCATTAGAAAGGGGTGTTATTGATAAATAGTAGAAGGAAAATTAATAGTTATAATGGTCTTACATTAAGGCATTGAAGAAGTTCGAGTTTTTAATACCGGGGATTGTATTTATTTGTGAAGTTGAGGTTGGCAATTTAATCTCCTATTCCTTGTGTTTTATATATGCTGGGTATGTTCATGTATCATGGATTCATGGCCGGGTTTGTGTGCCCGAATCTATGCGCTTTATTCAACTAAGCTGTGGATTATTGATTTATATAATAATACTGCATGTTTATTTTCCTAGCACTGAGGTTTGTGTCTAAGACACATAGCACTTGTGTGTGCTTTTATTGTTAATGATGCATGTGTTGTGTGCTATTGTATTCGAGTAATGACGTGTTTGCTAAATGCTTTATTTTATTATGCAATATATAAAATATTTGTCATGTATGATTTAAGCTTTGGATATGAGATTAAACATTACCCTATAATTCATTTAAACACTGAATCCTAGTTATGCCAAAAGATTCAGGAAGATGTTCTAGATCGGGAAGTAAGGCAATATAGCTAGAATAGATGAAGAAGACCCCAATAGAGGGAATTTAATTTAGTAAATTCTCATACTATGGTATTTTGGATTGTATTTACTATTTGATTGACATTAAATTTGAGATAATTGTATAACTATTAACCTCCAACGGGATTAACCCTGACTATTGACATTTTAAAATTGTATCATCAAATATTCCTTCGGGAATTAAAATTAACCATTATATGTCTAAGCATATGTTATCAGTAATTCATCGTCCAAATGTTAGGCACGCTCTGTTGTGACTCACTCTGATCTTTCAATGCCATTACTTAAATAAATACATGCAAAATAGTTTAATAAGAGACCTAGGGTCATAATTGGACAACATAAGTGACTTAGGAAATATAGGTATTACAATGTGAAAGTTATTTTCAAAACATTTTGAAAACTTGAGTTAAGGATTGAGTGACTCGAGTCATCTGTTAGAGTTATCACTTAATGACTCAAGCATACTCTACGTTTAAATCTTTTCCAAACTTAACTTGAAGACATTTGTGAAAATGGAACTATAACTCGAGTTTGGTTATACATAACTCGAGTTAGGATCATATAGAGACATCTTCTCTATTGCTTTTAAACATATTTTTAGAGAAGAAGAATCAATGACTCAAGTGAATTATGATCAACTCGAGTTAGTGACTTAAGTATGAAAAAGATCAACTCGAGTTAGCCTTTCTCTGTTTTGCAAATCACTGTGTCAGTAAATTTTGAATCTTTGCTTATGATCTCAATACTTTTTATCACACTCATTATTGTTTCTAACTATGTTTAGTCAGTTTATTAATGAGTTTTAAGATGATTAGATGAAGGATTAACTGCAGATTAACCAAAAAGCATTGATTACTTCAAAAGCATTTAATGCAATTGCAGATAACCAAGCACAAAATACGGCAATCATTCTTATGAGAAAACAAAAGACTTTATGGTTATTCTCATTCCTCTATAAATGCTATATCACAACAGGCAAAAGGAATGAAGAATATCAAGCGACAAAATGGCAACGAACATTTGTAGAATCGAAGCTTGTGAGTAATAGAAGAACTTCAAGTCTAATGGCTACAATTATTACTCACAATGGTTCATTGAAGCTTCTCAACAGTCATTAATTATCTTTACCAAATATAAGGAGAAGCATTCAATATGCTTGACTGACTGAAACAATTTACACACAAACGAATTTATTGCTAATATTGTTTCATCCTTTACTATACAATATTTATTGATATTTTGACCTTCAGTGTTTATCAATTTACTCTATAAGAGAGTCAAAATATATTCATCTTTTCTGTATAAAAACTCAAGGTAGTGGGACCTTGAGATTTGGTGTATTGATTACAACTTGTTAAGGGGGTGGATCATAGTGATAGGATTACTCAGAATTACAGAGTGTGTAATCATTTGATAGAGATAGTGAAATACCTAGAGAGTTTGGGGATTGGACGTAGGTCAAGAGTTTAGATTGACCCAATATAAATCTCTTATGCCTATCTTCTCTTTCATTATCCTGTTACAAAGGTATTTTTAAGAAAATGTTAAATCACCCAATTCACCCCCCTTTTAGGTGATATTTCATCTTTCAATACTTAGTTAATTCAAATCGATGTTTTTCATTCAAAACAATTTACAAGGCCTTAACTCGAGTCTGCTAAGGTTAGCCGAGTTAGTCAAAACTAAAAGTTGTTTTGAATAAGGTTTTAAAACACTTAAATCGAGTCCTTTAACCATGACTCAAATGTCTCTATGACAGACACATTAAAAACACCCAGTGATTTAAGATTTGATTGAAGCTAAACCTATTTACTTAAGTGTCATTCAATATACACTTAAGTAACTTGAATCATTAAGTCTATTTCCTTACAATTGTTTGTTATTATCAAAACATAGAGAGCTAATAGTTCCAAGGTTGGTTTGTTACAATAAACCCTAAGGTAAGTGTTGTAATGAACGAAAACACGAGTGTTAGGGCTTGTGCAACAACTCACACAACTATCGCAAAGAAGCATGAAGAAGGCTTTATGGATGGTGTCATTCAACTGAAAATGATGATCAACGATCGGAGTAGTGGGGTTCCAAGTTTGGTGGGTTTAGGGTTTACATTTGACCTAAGGCAAGTGTACTTATGAATGAAATGGAGAAGCAGAGAGATGTTTACATAGAGAGGAAATTTAACTTTATAACAGTTCAAATATAACACCTGTAATGTATTGCTCCATTATTATATATAGAATGGTTATTGCAATAAATTGTTGATTACTTTGGAAACATATATTTTGGTTTCTAACTAATAACAATAAAATATCTACAACATTTCTTTTTTAAGAAAATATAGCGTATTGCTATTGATTTCCATATGCTTTCATAAACAAGCAACGATATAATAGATCATCCATAAAACCACAGAAATTACTAACCCATTAGTAGGAAAACAACAATACATAGTCAAAACACAGAAATTAAATGACTCTTTTTCTTTTCCTAGTCTAAGCTTTTTGTACATTACATTTTTTAGCTTGAATCCTTCTCTTCTTGTGAAGTAATAATTTTCCCCTCTTCAAAACCTAAATGCCTTCATTATGATCATGCCTAATGTACAATGCATCTTATTCACTCAAATTTTATGGTTCAAGTGACCTCCCATTGAATGGACCATCCTCAACTCCATCACCCATCTCCTCATCAATCAATTTATTTGTTAACAAAACAAGAGACCATCCATGTTTAGGGACGTAAAACACTTATTTAGATTGAGAAGCCAAAATGAAAGGCTATTCTTTACACCCTTCCTTATTCGAATTCAATTGTATCAAGACTAAGTCATCAATTTTCAAGCTATGATTATTGTCAACCTTCTTGCAACTGAATGTGGGAACCTATAAGCCCATATAATCCAACTCACATATGTCTTCAATCACCCCAAAGTATGACATCTTCGCGTAAATAGGATTTCTATCTTTAGAACATGATGCATGCATGGTGTTAGCTACAAGAATCACACCACTATTTTGCATTTTTCTCCGATCATCTTGCTCTTTGGTGTAGAAGGTGAACCTATTGATGTGTATATTACATTACACATTGCTTGATTGCTTGGACTATATGCTAAGAACTTCAATTTGCTAGGAACTAATTTAGGATCAGTTTGTACTTGCAAAGGACTTGATCTTTAAATCATGTTATAGAATGTTTATTGTGTTGTTGAGCACACCATCTTTCTCCTTTGTAGGGATTTTCCCTATGAATTTGATATATATGGTTGTGCATGTATTCATCAACCTCCTCAGAGTTTGCAGTACATATATGTATGATTGCTCCAACTGTTGGTATGAGATGGTTACAACTTTCTTGCCCATGATCTCTTCCCATTAGTCCTTTTTCCCTCATGCTGAGACACGGGAAGCCCAATATTGCTTCCATGATTTAAGTATGTGGCAAAAAATTCAAGCGCCTATTCATAGATATATCATTCAACAGCACAATACTCTTGAGGACGATTCCGATTCTTAACAAACCCTTTAATGGAATGAAGTATAAGAATGTAATAAAAATAAATAAAACTAGAGGGACCTAATTCAAAATACGATGAAACTCTAAGGACTAACTAATTAATTTTCCGTAAAATGAATTTGTTATGTGTTGCATAACATAAAATTGAGATTAATTTTTTTGATAAATAATTATTAAAAAAAATATCTAGAAATAATCCAAATAAAAATACTAAGGTAAATAATTATTAATATTTTTGGTAAAAATAGTGTTGAAATATTTTAGTTGAATATTGAAAAATAAAGTTTGAATTATCAATATAATATAAAATACTTTTATAATATAATGGTAGAATATCATTAGTAAGAATTAATTAGAAAAATTGTCTTGGCATATTTGAATTAAAATGTTTAATTTAAAGATTTAGTAAATTTCTAGTTTGTTAAATTTTTGAAATTTCATTGCAACATCTCAAGTCAAAACGAAATTAAGTTTTAGAGGTGAAACGACAATGATTCCATTACTTTGTTTGTCTTATAAATTGTCTTATTTATCTTGTAGATGCCCATGTTTGTCTTGTAAATGGCTAGACTATTTTTAATTTAGACGATTCTTTTGAATTCCTTTATTTGTCTTGAAAAATGTTTTTATTTGCCTTGTCAATATTTTTATTTGTTTTGTAAATACCCTCTTGGGAAAAATAAAAGAAGGGCATTATTGTTTTTCTCCCACAAAACTTAATTTTATTCTAACCCTTGGGGTGCAGTGAAGTTTCATAAAGTTTTGGGGAATTGATTGACATTATGTCACATCCTTAGGCTCAATGAAAAGTTTCCTTTTTCTTTTTTGTTCCAACCTCTTTATCCTACGGAATATTTCCTATAGGCAGATAATATTGCTCCGCATCTTTCATGATACAAAAGAAGCTAATAGACACCTTCCTTCCCTCTAACATCATACTTTGTTTACAATACATCCAAGCTGGTGTTGAGCTCAACTTTTGTTTTTGAGTTGCTGGGTTGCTTCTTACTGTGTTATTCGTATCTTTTATCAATTCAGTTGGGTCTTATTTTTGGTACGTGTCTTTTTAGCTTGTTGTTTTTTAGTTAGACGTGGGTTGTGCTTCTAGTCCTTCTGTTGTAAAGATGCCCAACTTTGTGTTGTCCTCTCTTTTTAGTTATGTTGACTAAAATTTGATCTTTTTCAAGAAAAATATTATAAACATTTTCCTTTATTTGAAAAATACACATTTTAGTTCAACCTATTAATATGATTTGAAATATTTCTTTAAGATTCTAAATAAACATAATATTTATTGATTAAAAATTATATTAATATAATGTAATACCCTACTGATATTCTAATAATTATCAGAGCAATGTTGTAGAGCCTAGTGGGTAATAATTGGAGGCAACTAGAAATAGTATCTCATGCTGATAAAATGTACTTGATCATAACAGGAACTCTCATAAAGTTGTATAAATTCCTACTACTTCTAAAAATACTATTACAAAATTATTACAGACAACTAACAATTGCCCTTACCTTGATCTAAAATCTTCCATTGTTGGTATTTGCTCTCTTGTCTTAGGACCACATCCATTATACTATACAATTCACATGTAGTAACAGAAGTTGGAATCCCGAAGGCTCCAAGAGTAACAGATTAATTTTAAGCATAAAGCATAGACAACATATGACAGTTAACGTCAAACAGTAAACAATCCACAACAACATTTAGAACTCATACACAAATTACATGCAACAATATCGACATACATAAATCACATATCCATAGTACTGGGAAAATAAATCGACTGGGAAAGGTTCATCTCCTGTGGACTATCAGATCAATAGGCCCTACCACCGAGAAGCTGACCCCAGATGAGACAGGATGTTCATATACAAGGTTCAAACATACATATTAAGTCATACAAAGTGTGTGAGATTAGAGTTACTCCCATCAGTCTTTGTCCTCCTCTTTACCTTTCTTCCAATCTAGTAATGTTACTCGGGACTGTTCTCTTATTTGTCAACTCATGACCTTAAGCATATGATTACGGAATTAGAGTCATGATAAATGAAAATCCTCTTCAGCTACATTAGCCTTTAGGACATGTCTCATATCTTTGGATTCATATTTGTCCCAAATTACCTCAAATGCCATTATTTCCTTATTTTCAGATATGACTTATAAGTTGATAGAATTTTCAATAACTTGGAAAATTCATATCTTTTTCTAAAGATATCCAAATTAAGTTGTTCAAAATTCCATGTGTCACTCGTTAAGTTTATTTTTAGGGAAAAATAAGTTCCAGTGTCAAATAGGCACAAACTGTTCCTATAATTATCAATTATCCACACTGGTTTAGGAAACATTCTAGATTCAATACTTAAATTCAAAAATTCATAACGCATAGTATATAGATTCAATTAACCTATATGACCTATCAAATTAAAGCTTGACAAGTCTAGTTTTATTCTAGAATGTTTCATAGTCATTAGAAGTCATTTACTTAGTCAAAACCTCACATAAACATGATTGTCTCACAAGTTTTCCAAAAATGACAGTGCTTTGGTTACAAAAAATTCTCACCAATAATACTCAACTTCCAGCACTGACTAAACCTCAATTACATCATCCAAATGCTAAAATCAGGCTAGAAAAGAGACTATAAGACTCGCCTTAGTCCATAAAATCATATTGCAGGTAGGTTTCAGTCCTTCTTTAAGTTCTTATTTTCCTTCTATGTAAAGCTCTCTCTCTCTCTCACTTCTATTTCTAGTTTGGGCAATTTACAAAAGCTAACTTTTGGGGAGACTAGTTTTCTTCAACAATGATATATAAAGGAGGTAATGGCAGAAGAATTGAGAGAGGAGAATAGATGAGAGTATGTGTGTGGAAGAAGAGAAAAGATGAGGTATTTATAGAATTTCTAGGTCTCAACCACCTTTCAAGTACACATTTCCATCTATCATCCAACTACCATATACATGTCCATCTATCATCTAACTAGCAAACACATATATCTATCATCTAATAACTATATACTTATCTACTAATGAAATATCGCGTGCTTATTTATCACATAACCGTCTACCATCTAAGTTAATATTTCATAATTTCATTTTCCCCAAATTTTCAAGGCCCAAAATAATTTAATAATTATTTTAAGCTTTTTCTCATGATAAACTTAAGACTTTTGGCTTTTATTGGCTTAGCAACCATCTTTTCTTATTTTTATTTTTTTAAAAATCTTTTGGTCTCAAAATTGAGGATGTTATACCTAAATTGCATTTGAGCCATTCTTGGGAAAAAACCTACTTGGTTTTTGAAACTTAGGATATAGTTGCCCAATTAAATGAAGAAACAAGATAACAAATTTATAGGAATAACAAAAAAAAAGAAGAAGAAAATTAATTAATCGTAAAAAATGTGTGTTGATTTTATGAAAATACCATTTTTAATTATTTGGGTTGAAACTACCCACTAATAAAAAGAGTAGTCAATAGAGATGATTTAAAAAATATTATAAATTTAGAAAATAATATGAATTGATATTTTACATATTTGAAACTAAAATAAAACCTCTACTATCTTTTAGGAAAAATTCTTTTCAGGGCTCAAGGTAGGAAAATATTGTCAAAAAAAGCCCTAAGAAAAGTCAAATGTCAAAAAAGGCTTTAGGGCTTTTTCTGGTATTATTTTAGAAAAACGTAGTTGTTAACGTGTACTGATATAGTTGTTAATGGATACTGATTTTGTTGTTAACGGAATTGTTGTTAATGGATATTGATTTTGTTGTTAATGAGATGCTGATATTGTTGTTAACGCTTTATGAAATAATACCAGAAAAGGCCCTAGGGCTTTTTTTGACATTTGACTTTTTTTAAGGCCTTTTTTGACAATATTTTCCTACTTTAGGCCCCCTAAAGGAATTTTCCCTATCTTTTATATTTATAACACAAACAAACCTTCTAATCATTGGGGTAATTATTATTATTTACTAGCTTTATTTATCTCCAACGCAACCACCAAAGACAATGTTGGATTCAATCTTGGATGATGGCTGGAAACTAAGTTATGGCTTTCCAGATATGTGCTTGATGGAAAACATTAGATGTATAGTTTCCCAATTCCCAGTGAATACATCAACAGAAAATTCTTGACTATTGCTAGTTCCAGTTCTGCAAAAACTTTATTACAGAGTATAATTCAGTTCAAGGCCGTAAGAACACTAGCATTTCCGGTATGCAAAAAAGACTAAGTAGTTCTATTAATTTCGTTCCTAAAACCATGTACAACACAAATTAAAGCAATTGTAGAACATTATATTTATACCAGATTCATAATCAAATAAACCACATTGAGTATTTCCCAGAAAATTCCCAAAAGGCTGCGTGAAATCCGTATTACACACTACAGAGTAACTATAACACACTACAGAGCTTTCCGAAACCTACTCATCTTCTTCCTTCCACATCTCAACCCAGTTCCTCTGAACCTCTTCAAATCCAAGAAGAGATTCTTTTCTCTCTGCATCAAAACTAGTTGACAATGAACCATAAGCTATTCCTAGAGCTGAAGCTCCAAATGTGAACAGAGTTGTTGTGAATGGGAGCCATAGAGGCACATCCCAGATTTGCTTCTCCTTTAGCACACCAAATATTTGAAGAAATGCGAGACCCAACCCCATTGGAAGCCCGACCGAAACTAAGATCCTCACTATCATTCTGTTGTATACTTCTTGAGGTATTTCATCATCATCGTTCTTCTTGTTGTTGTTGTTGTCATTGTCGTTGTCGTTTGCCTTCTTGCTTGTTGTTTCGATTGATCCGTCTGAAGCTGAAAAGCCTCTTGAATTTGCGCATGGCTTGGATTTGTGCTTGACGAAGGTGTTGGTAGTGGTGGATTGAAAATATGGGATTTTGGGTTTTCTGGTGGGAGGTTCTGAGAGATTGAGAATTAGGTTTGAAGAGAACGTTAGGGTTTTCATAATTATTTTGAATTTGGGATTTCAGGTTTTGATTTGAGGTGGGAGATTCTTGTTGTTCTGAATCTTATCCGGAAAGTGCAGGGACGGTTCGTGGTTTGAATTTGACAACTTTATTGATATTTGATGGCATTCGATAAGCCGGTCTTGTTTGGGATTTGTTATGCAAAGATATTTTTTTATTTATTTTCCCCCTCGTCTATGGTAATTTTGTTTTCTTCTTTTGATGCTCACTTTTTGGAGTTCACTTGTATTTTCAACGCAAATGTAAAATGTGTGACAATTTGTATTATTTAAGGTGGTGTTTGGCACAAAGGATTGAGATTTGGAGTAGATGGTAGGAAGATTTGTATGAATTAGGTTTTAAGAATTTAGATGAGTGAAAGGGTGAATATAACTTTTAATCCTTGTAGTTTACCTGGCTTTCATTTTGTTTTTGGTTCCTAAAGTTTAAAATTTGTGGTTTTAGTCCCTAAATTTACTTGTTTAAAACCATTAGCTCTACAATTTGAAAAGGATTTGTAGTTGGGTTAATGGTGCTAAATCTGCTTACTTGTCACTAACCTCGTTGAATGTGTGCTGACTGGGTGAGTTGAGGTGGCAAAACAACTTTTTTGACCTTTGCTAACTTGACATGTGAAAAAGGAAAAGAGAGCTAAAATGAAACACATCAGGTTGAGTTTCTTTCATTATCCTTTTTTCATCATCTCTCATAATCTCTAAATCATATCTGTCCAATCAATATAAAAAGTTACAATATTACTTTAAATTTTTTCTCTTCTTCCCAATCAACGATCTAGATGGAGCTGATAAGGGATATGGAGAAAAAAAGAAGAAGAGATAATCCTCTTCCAAACACGTCAAGCAAAATTCAATTTTACACTCAACATTCAACCAAAGTCGACCATGGCTTTCAAGCTTATCGTCAGTGATGACCCATGTTCGGTACAACATCCTAAAGGTGAGGAGACCCCCTCAATGATCATCACCTCTATAGGACCACAACCAAGATGAACAAGTTGAGTACATCGCTATTTATGAGAAGAACAAGAATATTCTCCTTCTTCAAAGCTTCAACTTTGACTTCATCATCTTCTTCATTTGGCTTTAAGGCAACGAAGACGGAAAATTACATCTTGATTTCTTCGAAGGATGTGAAGTGTCCATATCTAAACTCCAGTGAGTATGTGGTTTTCGAAATGGAGCCATGCCTAGCTTGAATTTTGGGCTGGTGGATCTGAAGGTCAAAGCTCAAGATCATAACAGTTCCTGCGACCACCCATCTTCCTGAGTGATTGAGCCATCCTTCAAACTCCTTTTTTTTATGGCTTCACGTTTTTTGAATTTTGGATCGTGAAGAGTTTGTTTGTAGATGGAAATAGTTTTGTAATTATTTCTTCTTCTTTTTTTTTTTTGCTTTAGTTTATGCTTTCTCATTCTTCATGTTTGTTAGAAGCATGGTTATTTGCTAGTATGAGCTTGTAGCTCAATGAATGCTTTTATGATGGTAGCTTTTTGCCGTCACTTTTTGTTTTTTCTTTTAACTTTCTTCATTATACTGAACTTAGTTGACTTAGTTTCTTGTTAAATTACCAAGATTTTTTTGTATGAATTTTTAGATTGTTTATGGGAGACAAAGATGAATACACGCCAATGATTTTTGTCAATAGAAGATAATGGATCCATAGGAGGAAGGAAGAAGATTCTCTCATCATCTAACTTTCTCCTCATCTCTCATAAGCCAATCTACACCGTTGATTTCACTTTGTAAGGTCAAAATTTAAAGTTGATGAGAGCTCCTCATTTCTCACTTGCCAATCTACACCGTTGATTTCACTTTGTGTGCTCAAGATTTAAAGCTGATGAGAACAAAAGGCAATGAGAGAAACTAGATCCTAGGAGTAGTGTTTCTTTTTCTTTTTTTTTTTTTATTAAGGGGCATTATAGAATTTTTGTTGTTATTTTTATTTGATTTGTAGGCTGACATATTTATCTTCCCACCTCAACTTGCACAGTCAGCATAGCATTAGTGACATGTAAGCAAATTCAACACCATTAGCCTAACTCCAAGTCCTTTTCAAATTATAGTAGAGACAAGAATAAAGGCTTGTTAGTTCTCTATGTGTTTTGGTGATAACTATTGTAAACTAAAAAGGTTTTTATTGTTGCTAAAGTTCAAAAATGCTTAAAGATGGTTAAAACTGATTTAAATCTTATGATGTAAGTTAAATTCAAGTTTAGTTTTGATAAACTCAAGTTTACACTTAACAGAAAGCAAAACAAGCATTTTGAACTTAGGCAAACTTGAGCCTAACTTAATTGACTCGAGCTTGCTCGTGACAGAGAGCAAGTTTCATGTTTTATAACTAAGGCAGACTTGAGCCTGTTATGGTAAACTTGAGCCTACGTCTTACAGAGAGCAAATTAAGTTATTGGCTCTCAGTTAGACTCGAGCCTACCTAAATAAACTCGAACCTGTGCCTTACAGAGAGCATGTTGCATTTTTCATGATTTTAAACTTGAGCATGCATTTCTTAACTCAAGCCTAAGCCTTACAGAGAGCTCTTCAAACAAACTTTCATGTGAATAGACTCGAGCCTATGAAGTTAGACTCAAGCCTGTCTCTTCCAGAGAGCAAACAAAGATTTACTCAAAAAAATAGGCTCAAGCATAACTTTGTTAACTCAAGCCTATTTCAGATTAAAAGAAGTCTCAAAAGCGTTTGGCTGAAGCAAACTCGAGCCTAACACTTACAGACTCGAGTTTGTCTCAGACAGAGAGCTATCAAAATTTCATATCCCGATTAGACTCGAGCCTGTATAGCCAAACTCAAGCTTACGCCTTTGGACCAAAGCTTATTTTCATTCCAAACAATTCCAGACTCGAGCCTGTCACTAATAGACTCGAGTTTGTGCACTCTTTCAAAATGATTTCAAAAACTCATCATGATAAACTCTGATTTCTAAAGGATAAACTCAAGCTTACTTATTTTATGCTTGAGAGTTCATGAACAAACTGGAGCCTCCTAAACTTAAACTTGAGCCTAACAGATCTCTATTTTACTCTTCGCGTTTTTCATCTTTCTGATTCACTCTCATGATCTGTTTTGCACTTAAATGAAATTACGAATCATCATATATATGTTTGATAAGTTTGTTCATGAGTTACAGATTACATTAACACATTTCAAGCTTCAGATTACAAGCAAGCATGGATAATTACAACAAATCAGATCTGGGTTAAGAGCATTTAATGCAAAACCAAAAACCAGGCTGAAACTTTTCCTCTATCCCAATGGTTTAGCATAGACCGTTATGGATCAACTAAATCACTCTCTAATGGTCAAATAAAGGTCATGGAATGATAGAATATCTGGGAAGACCATCTGCATCAATGAATTCTAGGATTCCAGCTGAGAATTGAAAGAACAGAGGAAAATATGCAACATTCATTTTCCAATTTACAGCTGAATGTTAGAGAAAAAAATGCAACGGCTAGTTCCACTAGTTAGCCTATAAATACCCATGAAGACGCAGAGCAATACACACAGCTAAATCACAACTAATTGTATTTTTGATTACTTGCTCTGTTGTGCGAAAATATTTTCTGAACTTCAGTGTTTAAGCTTATTTACTTTTTAAGAGAGTGTGATTTTGAAAATCATTTCTGATTACTTATTTTGTGAGAACTCAAGGTTGTGGAACCTGTGAGTTGGGTTGTTTAATTACAAAGTGTAAGGGGAAGCAAGCCCTAGGTGATTAGGATTGCATGTGATTTACATTATTGTAATTAAAGCTTGTTGAGATACTGAAAATACCCAGAAGATATCTAGGGACTGGATGTAGGTCAAAGTTAAGACCGAACCAATATAAATTCTTTGTGTCTAGCTTTTCTTCTCTTACTCCTTCGTTCTCTGTTTTTCCAGTTTTTTGAAAAGATTCAGACATATTTGAAAAGAATTTTTGAAATCCCCAATTCACCCCCTTCTCTTGGTGATTTCTTCCATTTTCAGGGCTGGCCATTAAAGGGAAAGATTTGATTTTCTTCCCTAGTACAACTTATAGGGAGTCTTATCAAGCTTCTTTCTGATATAAACGCTATTTAAGATGTAGTGGGTTGTGCACATTGTGTTTGCCTAGAATACTTGTGAGGCATTCTTTTCATTTAGCATTGCTTTCGCCATCTCTATGAGAACTCTGTTATCTCTTTCTACAACTCCATTTTGTTGAGGAGTTCTCGAAGTTGAGAAGTTGTGGTTAATGCCATTTACATCGCAGTATTCTCCCAAAGCTAAATAAAAAGGATCTTTAGATAAACAAAGATAAACTGAAGGTTTTGGTTAGAGGTTCAAGAAAAGATAATTGATATACTATCAATATGCCTAGGAGTAATACTAATTCTCAAAATTATTTTTTTAGCAACGCTAATGAAAGTTGGTTATGGCATAAAAGATTGACACATGTCAATATACACCAATTAGGCAAGTTGCTCAAAAACAAATTAATTCTCGGTTTACCCAATCTTCAATTCAAAAAAGATTTGATTTGTGATGCTAGTCAAAATGGTAAACAAACTAAATCGTCTTCTAAATGAAAAAGTGAAGTCATGATGAAACAACCACTCCAGCTTCTCCATATGGATTTAGTTGAACTAGCAAGAGTTAAAAGTCTAGGTGGTAATCTTTGCACTTTGGTCAATGATTATCCAAGACAATCTAGAGAAATCATTGATAATGATATTCATTTGACTTGCTTTAAGATCACTCTCATCTTCACCACAATAGGTGCCTCAAACGATATTCATTTGACCTGCTTTGAGATTGTTTTCATGTTTTTGTCATCGCACTTAATGCTTTGACATAGAAAGCTTTTGTGTTTTTGGATGTAATCCATAATTCAAATAATCTAAAACGCATAACTAATTATGTTTAGTAGCATTAAGAAGTAGTATGAGTATCAATCAAATATAAATAAATGTTAATCAATAAATTTGAATTCTCGAAGATGATGATTCAGTGCAGCAAGAACATACACTTGAGTGTTGTTCCAGATACACTTAAGTACTACACTCGAGTGTGCTAGACCTGGTTGTCACCCAAGAGAGGGGTGAATTGGTTGTTTGATAAAAACTTATGAACTTTGAAAATCTTTTTGTAACTTACAGAAAGCAATTCATATGATAGTAACGAGTTGTAAACCAATAGTTATTCATTTAAACATATATGCTGGAAATATATGAGTTTAGGGAAGAGAATATGCAAACTGTGATTTATCCTGGTTCGACTCAATCCTTGACTTACGTCCAGTCCCCAAGCTCCACTTGAGATTTTCAACCCACTATTTTCTTGTTTACTTCGGGCACAAGAGAAAAGCCTCTACAATCCCACAAGTTCACCCAGGTACTTGTGAAATCGAATCTCTCACCGAGATACTCCCCTTTACACACCGTAAGGTTGCAATCTCTTTCCCACTCAAGATTACCCAATCTTGAGTAACTCTCAGATAAACAGATAAAGTGTTTACAATGAATCTTCTCTCTCTTAGAAGTGAATAAGATAAACACTGAAGTACATAATCGATCTTTTCACTCTCTACGGTAGACTATATGAACATTGAGAAACAGAAAGTGTATGAGTTAAGCATGTATTGACATATTAACGGTGAAGTAGTAAACTCATTTCATTTCATTCATCAATCGTCACTCGTTGTCCGTCGTCGTTACCTCTTCCGGTTTGAAGGCTTCGCTATTTATAGGTATTTGTTTTCTGACAGTAAGAGCATTCGACCATTAGAAATCCATTTGCGTCTATTAAAGCGTCTGTGCTTCACTGTATGTTGTTCGTCATTTTGCTTCATTAAATGTCTGTTGTGTCGTATAAAGAGAAATAGCCGTTGTGTCTCTTCGAGATTCGTAGTTGTAACTTTCCATCTCAGCAAACGAATCTTAATGCTTTTCAATTAATTTTCATTTTAATAATATAAAAATTACTTAGCAAACTGATTAGAAGCGTTTAAGAATAGTATTGAGTAATAATTAGAAGAAAAGGAATCATTATCAGTTGATTTAAATTTCTTGAGATAGTGATTTGAAAAACATAGATGATCATGCTCGGGCATGATTGTTTGTCTGCTTGAGCACTAGTTCAAATAAGCATTGAAAAAGCTAGAAGATATCTTCTACTCGAGCATTAATTTGAGCTTGCTCGAGCATGGTGCTCGGGCATGACGATTTCGTGCTTGGGCATAATGTTCAGGAAATTAACACCACTGCTTGTTTCCTTGATGCTTGAACATACTTAGCCACAAAGTAAAAGAACTTGGTCACTAAATAAAGGAAGAGGTGGCACCTTAGACGAGCCATATGAAGGAGATGATGCCTTAGATAACAATTCAAGAGGGGGTGAGGTGGCAAACTTTACTAACCTCATTTGACCATTTTACTCCTTTACAAAACTCATTTTCGCACAAGAGTCATTCTAGCAGAAATTTCAACCAACTTTGAAAATTTATATCTCTATGTATAAATATCCAATTGCCATGTGTTATAATAAATTTTTGGCAAGAGTTACTTAAAGTACTCAAGGTAGATCAAAAGTTATCTTCTTCACGTCATCCACAAATGGATGGACAAACAAAGGTATTAAATAGATTCCTAGAGACTTATCTACGTTATAAGAGTTGGGAGCTTCCCAAGGAATGGTCTAAGTGGTTACCTATGGTTGAATGGTGGTACAATACCATTTATCACTCTTCCACTAGAACTACTCCTCATGAGTTACTATATGGGCAGCAACCTCCACTATATGTACCCTATCCCTATATCAACAATAGTTGAAGTAGTAGATAGATCATTTATGGCACGAGAGGAAGCCTTGTTAGTGGCTAAACATAATCTCTTATGTACTATTAATTGTTGGTTATGATTAGTTTTGATGATGTCTTATGTAGATGCCATTAGCAAGAGCAAAAAGTTTATATCACAAAGTTTATATCATATACATTGACTAATTGCTACATTTAATGTAGATTTGTTCATATGGAGGAAGAACAAGAGAAGAGGAGAAAGAAAGAGTTTATTCATGGAGAATAATCAAAAAGAGAGAAGAAAGAAAGAAGAACTTGTTGAATAAACTGAGAAAATCATTATACAAGTTCTTAGTTTGATTCTTGAAGTCTCTAGGATCAAATGGAAGTTGGGATGTCTCAATTCAGAGTTAAAACAAGCATATATCAGGTTCTGGATGAGCAAAATTGAGCCAAACACTCAAAATTCAAGTTTACTGCATTACAGGAAGTGATCTGCCTCTGGATTACAAGAAAACTCGAGTTTAGAACATAAAACTCGAGTTGGAAACTCAAAATTCGAGTTGGTCACTTAATGACTCGAGTTTGTAGTGTCTTCAGCAACTCTGGCGTCTCTGGATCAGCAAAACTCGAGTTAGACAATGTAAACTCGAGTTTGGAACTCAAAACTCAAGTTAGTCACTTAATGACTCGAGTTTGGAACTCAAAACTCAAGTTAGTCACTTAATGACTCGAGTTTGTAGTGTGTTCAGCGACTCTGGCGTCTCTGGATCAGCAAAACTCGAGTTAGACAAAGTAAACTCGAGTTTGGAACTCAAAACTCGAGTTAGTCACTTAATGACTTGAGTTTAGCGAGCTTTCAGCAACTCTGTCCAACTCTGTTTCACGATCAGAACTGGCGACCTCTGGTAATTCGATGATATCTCCCAAACCAAAGATCGGTTTAAGGTGAAATCAATTTTGTATGAAACTAGACATCCAATGCGTCATCTTGACAAAGTTTCATGCTCAAAGAAGCTGAGATGAGAGAGCTATGAATTTCAGAAGTTAGAACAGGAATTCACGCCACCCAGTAAACCAAGCTTCAATGATTTGAGTGTATCTCACAAACTACACATCAGAATGAGCTGAAATCGGTGGCATATGAAAGTAAACTCACATACCTTTCCAGAAACATAAAGATCATGGAAAACAAAGATCAAATGAGTGAGGTATGAATCTTTGAAGTTGACAGTCAATTCAGGATGCTGAAAAAGAGCTAGCCAAAGAACAGCCTTCATACATCAGATCATAACTGTCAGATTATATTGAGTTTGGAGCTGATTCTTCTTGCATTGGAAAGAAGACTTAAAAGGTCTAATGGAGATAGACACTTGATCCTAGGGATTGATCTTTATCAAGTCAAAAAGCAAAGAACTTATGAGAAGGATATTTGACTAAGCCATGGAGAAGAAAACTCGAGTTTGTGTTAGCAAACTCCAGTTTTGGGCTTGACAGAGAGCAAGATGTTTTCATCTCTTAAGGAAACTTGAGTTTGAGTTAGTAAACTCCAGTTTGTGGCAGACAGAGAGCTCTTCAATATTTTGAACTTCGGAAACTCCAGTTTGTATTTGAAGACTCCAGTTTTGAGTTTTGTGAACTTAAGCTTCTTTTTACTTCAAAAGTTCAAAATCGCAACAGCAAACCTCTGGTAGACCTAAACTCGAGTTTGGATTTCTAAACTCTAATTTAGCCCGCTGCAAACTCCAGTTTCGTTTTGCAAACTCCAGTTTCAGTCGCTGAAGTTTTGAAAATCATATTGCGCCAACTTGTGAAAGCTTCATGGTTTATCTTAATACTTCATATAATCTATTGCTATTGTTTCTAATCATGATTAATCAGTTTTCTAGCAAGTTTCAGATGATTAAAAGTTTGAGATAACATCAAACTTGACAGAAATCAAAATATGTCATAAGCATGAAGATGAAGGTTGCTGCAGATTTTAAGAAATGTCAAGGAAGGCAGAATTGAATGAGAAATTTAGAGAAACGAAACTGAATGCTCAACTGTAATGAATTCAAACGTTCTACAATCTTGATATGCTTGAGTTTCAGATTTCAGAAGATATAGACTTGCTTTAAAATCAATAAAGCAACTCCATGAACCACTTGTATTATTTTAATATATCTTCTCAACCAAAGCAAATGGATGGCAGCCTGGAAAGAAGCCCAACCTTTCCTCAATGCAGACAATAATGCTACCACCAACAAAGGTTGCTGAACATCATGGGAGACATTCTTGAAGGGACAAAACACAAATATTCAAATCTGCAAATGTTCCCAACAGTCATATTCAAACAGAATTGGTCACAACAACTAGATCCATGAAGAAACACTCACAACAGCTATATTTTCGAATGGGTTCAAGTCTCAACGGATCTACAACGTTCATATACTTCAAATTAGTATAAATACCTGAAGATTTGAAGACTCAAGTGGGAAAGAAGAGTGGAAAAACATAGAGACATAAGCTTACACCTCCAACATGCTGATACTTTGATTTTCGCATCATTTACTCTCTGTTCTCAATGCCTACATAGTTTATCATTGAGAGTGAAATGATTTGTATTGTGCTTCAGTGTTCATCATATTCACTTATGAGAGAGAAGATTGATTGTTAATCATTTTATTTGAGAGATACTCAAGATTGAGTGATCTTGAGTGGGAAACACTATGTTGTGATTACAGCTTGTAAGGGAAGTGAATCCTAGTGAGAGGATTACTTTGAGTACAGAGTGTGTAATCACGCAAGTGTATTGATTACAGTTTGTAAGGGGGAGTGAATCCTAGGGAGAGGATTACTTCAAGTACAGAACGTGTAATCAAGCTCAATGCAAATAGTGGATTGAAAATCTCAAGTGAAGCTTGGGGGCTAGACGTAGGTCAAGGATTGGACCGAACCACGATAAATCTAGTTTGCATACTCTCTTCCCTTATCTTTTACATTTCCAGTACATGCTTATCTTTGAATATTTAACTGTCAAGTTATAAGTTGCGAAAAGATTTTTGAAGTTCCTAAAGTTTTATTAAACACCCAATTCACCCCCCTTTTGGGTGATAGCCAGATCCAACATTAATATGATGAAACATAGAGTTGATTCCCATAAAACATATCATGAGTTTTAAGAGGGCCAATGGGTGTTCCTAAAACTTCAACCCTATAGGGAAAATTTCAGTGGCATTTGGAGCAGTCAAAAATTAGCTCAAAGGTTTTTTAGGCCCTATCAAATTAAGAAACATATAAGGGCACTTGCTTATAAATTGGACTTGCCTGTGGAGACGTGTATTCATGATACATTCCACATTTTATTACTGAAATTATACCCTAATCCATCGATCAAGGTTCGTCATCCACCAGAAAATCGGCTAGAATTGCCAAATTGTAAGGAACCTAATCATATTTTGCAACAAAGAATGGGCAGGAAGAAAGGTAGGACTATCACTAAAATCTTAGTCAAATGGAAGCGTCTACCAAAAGAGGAAGCATCTTGGGTGCTGCTATATCAGTTTTAGTAGGAATTTTTAGGTTTTACATAGTTGACCCATGAGGACAAGGGACCCTAGGGGGTATTGTTATGTAAAGCATAAACAAGTAATTAGGGCATAAATAATTAGTTAGGACTAAATAAGTGGCGCAATATTAATCCTATAAGGCCATATGTCACTATATTAATCCTATGATGCCATTAGTTAGGAAAGAGTAGTTAGGATAGCTAGGATTTTGTTATTAAGGTTGCTAATATGATTTGTTGTGCTCTTTGTTTTTCACATTTTCCCTATTTGTGTTGTAGGCATTACAAATTTCAAGTATGGGGGAGGCTGTGTATGCATGTATGTGTTCTAGCTATGTTGTTGTGTGTTGATATGAATTGTGCTAGAAGTATACTTGATATGACACCCATACTAGTTAGCCTACAAATGTAGGCAAGTTCAAACATGAACTTTTAACAGTTAAGTAGAATTAGGCATATGGTAAGCTAATTAATCAAGGGAATGTGTAGAATAGAGTATTCATAAGGAATACAAACTCTATGAACCTAGGAAACTAACAATATTAGGCTTGATAATATATATGGCATGGTTATTGGAAGAGAAACCATGAGTGAAAATGGAAGAAATCACCAAAAGGGGGGTGAATTGGGGATTTCAAAAATTCTTTTGAACTCTTTTTCAAAACTTGAAAAGTAAATAATGAAAGAGTAAGGGAAGAAAACTAGACACACAAATTTATACTGGTTCAGTCTTAACCTTGACCTACGTCCAGTCCCCAGATATCTTCTGGGTATTTCCACTAGTTCAACAGGCTTTAACTACAACAATGTAAACCACACGCAATCTTATTGACCTAGGACTTGATCCCCCTTACACTTTGTAATTAAACAACCCAACTCACAGGTTCCGCAACCTTGAGTTCATACAAAAAAATGTTTGAAAAAATGCTTTCAAAGAATCAAGACTCTCAAAAGAGTAAATATTGATAAACATTGAAGAACAGATCAAAAACCACAATACAGACTCAAATTGCAAATGTAATCAAATGTAGCTTCGTTGTGTGTATCTTGCTTTGAGTCTTCATAGATTTTTATAGGCTAACTAAAGGAACTAGCCATCTCATTTTCTTCTCTAACGTTCAGCTGCAAATCTGGAAAATGACAATTGCATATTTTCCTCTGTTCTTTCAATTCTCAACTGGAATCTTGGAATATGTTGATGCAGATGGTCTTCCAGATATTCTGTCATTCCATAACCTTCATTTGACTGTTGGAGAGTGATTTAATTGATTCATAATGGTTTGTGCTGAACCATTGGGATAGAGGAGAAGGATCATCCTTGTTCTTGGTTCTTCATTTAATGCACTTATTCTAGATCTGATTTCATCTTGATCTTTGCTGGACTTATCTGAAATTCACTCAAAACTTCATCAAAGATGTTAGAAGTAATAGTATCATATGATAAAACATTTTTAGATTGACCCATAAAGATTTCACAGATTGACACAATCTAGTTTTTCAAAATCACCGATGCAAACTCGAGTTTGTAATCCTAGACTCGAGTTTTGGGTTCATCCAGAAATCATGAATGTTAAGCAAATGTCTAAACTGGAGTTTAGAAATGGCTGACTCGAGTTTGGTTCTTACAGAGAAGACTGTCGGGCTCTGGTCTTTGGATGAGATTTTGGACATGTGCCTAAATTTGAGTCAATTAATGACTAACTCGAGTTTGGGGCTTTGTTATGAGGATAAACCTAAGTTCAAGAACTTCTAAACTGGAGTTTAGAAGCATAAACTGGAGTTTGCAAATCAGACATATTGTTGAGCTCTCTGTGTAACTCAGACTCGAGTTTACATATTTAAACTCGAGTTTCAGCAAGAACTGAAACTTTGAAATCTCTTCTGTTTTGAGACAAACTAGAGTTTGTAGACAAAGACTGGAGTTTACAAAACTTGTGAAAATACTGAAGTTTCTGAATTCTTTCTGTTTAGTCTAAACTCGAGTTTTAGGGTCCAAACTCGAGTTTGTTTTGTTGTCAAAACTTTGAGTGCTCTTTGTATCTTCCAGACTTCAAGTTTGTCTGAGCAATTGGATTTTGGCTTGTTGTGAAAAACTTTGATTGCTCTCTGTGTCTCTGTAAACTCGAGTTTGCCTAAGCAAACTGGAGTTTGGCTTTCTTTGCAGAATTGAGCACCTCTCTGTCAAGTCTAAACTCGAGTTTTGCTAGCTAAACTCGAGTTTAACTTTGTCAGTAGGTTTTTCAATTTACCAAAAGCAAACTTCATTTTGAGTTTACAATTGTTAGTTATCATCAAAACACATAGGGAACTAACAATGAGAACTAGCTACATGGAAGGATTCTTAAGCTTTATTTGCTAAATTCGGTGTGTATACTCTCTAGCTCCAGTACTCTATGTGATTTGTCTCAATTCTTAAGTTAAAGCTATTATGCATTTGAGTATATATGCATATTATTGAGGCATTCATTTTTCACCCTTGAACTCATACACAAGGCATCTTCACAATGTAATCATTGTAAACCCCTTTAAGCCTCACAATTTTTAACCATTGCTATCATGAGTTGGAATAAGATATGTAGGAAAGTTGACTTGAAAATGTTGTATAGTAGCACATAATGAATAGAAAATGCAGTTGTTGTTATGAATGATGCTCTGAGTGAAATATTAGGTAGTAAAAAATGCAGCCAGTTTGCTTAAAAGAGAGGGAAGAAGAGGATGAAGATAGTAAAAAGAGCAACATATGTAAATGAGTTTAAAAATGCCTTAAAGCTTTTTTGCATACTTGTTTGAGCTCTATAGCAATCCATTTCCTTTCATTTCATATGTTTCATTTTATCCACCCCAACATTTCTTCCCTTGAAGTCCTATCGATGCATTGAACTCATGTGCATGGTAGAGATTGTAGAACTTTGACAAGCCTATAGTAGAGTATGGGCTATAAGAGAAGATTGAAATAAGATCCTCCAATGTGAGAGAAAACGACAAACACTTGACCCGAGTGTCCCTTGAAGTCTCCTTTTAAAAGTTAAGCCATATATAGAGTTGAGTTTTTGCTAGGTTGTGAGATTGTTTGAATGGTAAATTGAAATTGAGATAATGATAGGAAACACAGTACCTAAGAGCATAAGCAATGTTATATGATCAGTTATGATAGATTTCATGCATATGTGGAAATAAGGATTAGAAGAGCTGAATTGATGCATATTAGAAGTTATCATGCATATAAGAAGAAAAGGGGCTTAAAATTGGGGCATTTATGAGTTGATGGATTATTGCTAAATCAGCGTTGTCTTGATGCTACAACATCAACTTGTAATGATTTAATATATGAAGTATCGTGTTTTCATTATGTACTCATCTTTTCTTGAGAAAAATGTAAAAGATAATTATAGGGACTTGGGCCAGATGCTAAGTGGGATTTAGAGCTAAAGATAGATGAAGGAAGGTAGTTTGCTTGAGGAAGAAGGAAATCAAGGATAGCTAGGATTTATAAAGATATCAAACAACATCCCGTAGATTAAAACAAAATCAATCAACACAAAATCTTCTCATTAGGCTTGATAAAAGTGGAAAGCCCAACTCATTAATAGAAAGATTAACATTTCACCAAGGATCCAAGACCATTAAGGAAGGATGGTCAACCTTAAAGAGATGCGTTTGGGAGTACGAAATAGACAGATATACCTTGGACTGACATATGCTTGGCAGTAGAGAGCAGTGATGGATAGAACAACTGAGACAAAAGGTTGCTGAGATGGAAGAGGACGTCGCTGCTACGTTACGTGACAAACACTCTGCTGTGTTGATTGTAACACCTTGAATTCTAGACCTTAAGAATTGAGAATAAGCCTAAAGTAGGCGGACGACTAAGTCCAGTTGGGGAAGAGTCCCAAGAATGTCAAAGGTTAGGAAGCCTCTCTGGGATTAAGTAACTCGGCTATATGGGTCAGTTGATCTAGTATGTTCAAGCTGTGGAATTAAAGTGCTAATGGAAAGAGGCATCGAGGACCCATACGATGTAAATTAGGTTGGAAAAGATGCCACCTAACTATGTCCTAAGGTATAGGACAATTAGTTGGGCAAAAGTATGTAAGTATAAGTGAGTATACAGCATTTTCAGGGCAGTCAGGGATGCCTTGCGTTTTTAAGGAACCATCGGTATTTGTGAAGAAAACCCCAGTGAAACTCGGGCAGGATCTCGAGTCAGCACCAATAAAGTAACTTTAATAAAGTAAAGTCATAATGACTAATGATGACATACTTTTGTGTTGGCCAAATAGAATGGTAACAAATGTCCCTTCATGATTACAAAAGACAAAGGTAATGATCCTAGTGGGACATGTGACATTTTATGATTGGATATTTTACTTTTGGCACCATAAAGTACGAGTAATTATGAGATATTAAAATATGCATTTCTTGTTCCCCCAAGAGTAAAGAAAAACGTGCAACCACATCAAGGATAGGAAAAGCTTATTTAAACACATATAAGAGCCCAATTACAAGGTCAAAGACTTGGGGAAATGTTAACCAACAAAGGAGAACCAACCGGGATTCTAAAATAAGGAATTCTTTCTCCACAAGGAACTATATTTCAACCACTTGTGGTCAGAGAGAAGAGACTGATGATCCGACCCACACAAGTCCAATTGTGTGGCACGAATTATAAGGAAAGGTGTAACCGGAAAAAAGGAGCTAAGCGGACCGGTTAGGGTTATTGGAGTTGGGCCAACACCCCTAGACACTGATAGACCTGGTTGTCACCCAAGAGGGGGGTGAATTGGGTGTCGGATAAAACTTTTGGAAACTTAGAAAATCTTTTCGCAACTTATTATAGGAGGTTTGAATGACAATAATAATTTATAAACCAATAGACATTTATTCAAAACATATATGCTGAAATGTAAGAGTTTAGGTAAGAGAATATGCAAACAGAGATTTATACTGGTTCGGCCCAATCCTTGACCCACGTCCAGTCCCCAAGCTACACTTGAGATTTCCATTATCTTCTTGTTTAACTAGGCATAAGAGAAAAGCCTTTACAACCTCACAAGTTTATTTGGGCACTTATGCAGCCTTTACAATCTCCACGGATACAATTACACACTCTGGTACTCAGGATGATCCTTTCATACTCGGATTCACTCCCCTTTACAGGCTGTAATTGTGTAATTGTTTGTCCAACACTTGAGGTCCCAACCTCAAGATTTTACAGATAATCAAATAAGAATTCTAAACTCCTCACGAGTAGATAAAGTGTTAATCACTGAAGTGCACAGTCAATCATCGTAAAAACAGAGTATATGAGCTATCGACGATGAAGTGGTAAAATCATTTCGTTGGCTTTGCGATTCTTTCATCAATCGTCGTCCCTCCTTTCGGTTTGAAGACTTTTCTATTTATAGGCAATGAAGATTGATTCGTCTGTTAAGTAATTCTTCCCGTTGGAATATAACCGTTGTGACTTGTTCAAAGTTACTGTTGTGAGCTATGACGTAATCATTCACTTTTTGGTAATCTGATGTTAATCTAGGTTATGATCATCTGAAACTCATTAGGAAATTGATTAAAAACATGAGTATAGTAATGAGTAATGATCTAAAGAAAAGAAATCATAATAAGTTTATTCAAATTTTTCGAGACGGTGATTTGAAAAACAGAGATGATCATGCTCGGGCATGATTGTTTGTGTGCTCGGGCAACCAAGGAACTATGCTCGAGCACTACGGAGCTTGCTTGAGCAAGACTTGAATGAGGCTATTAAAACTTTGAATTATCGCTGATGCTCGAGCATGAAACTCTCTTTGCTTAGGCATGATATCGCCAGTGCTCGAGTAGCCTTTTTCTTGCTCGAGCATAACAATGTAAATGAAACTTTTGTTCTTTGCTCGAGCAGCCTTTTTCTTTGCTTGAGCATGTTATACGTTCTTGTTCGAGCACACTAATTATCTACTCGGGCATGATATACGTTCTTGCTCAGGCACGTTGATTATCTGCTCGAGCACGACTTCACACATACTCATTTCTAGCTCGACCTCGCTAATTCTCGAGCATGAAGATGACTTCTTCAGCTCTTTGATTCGCTGCTTCTCGTGTATATCAATGCTTTGCTCGGACATGTCTCTTTGAAATATTTAATCAATCTATTAGGATGAATACTTTCAGGTAGAGACGAAATCCTTTACTCCTCAATGTGATGAACAACACAACAGTCAATTTCTCGTGAGCTCCTCAATATCATGGCTTCAATATATAGCTTCAATTTTGGTAAACCATCCATGCTCATAAAGCTCTTCAAGTCCTCTTTCAAATGCAATAATAACCAGCTCCAAACTCATTGTATGTTGAGCATTATGATCAGATTAATAGAAGTTGTTCTTGAACCAAAGTTTTGCACACTTCTGAAACAGACTATGAACTTCCAAAAATCATATCTCTCTCATTTGATCTTTGTTTTCTGTGATCTTGATATTTTTGGAAAGGTATGTAAGTCTAGTTTCATATGCCATCTATTTCAGCTCATTCTGATGTGTATTTTGTGAGATATGCTCAAATTACCACACCTTGGTCTTCTGTATGACGGTGACAGATAGGGCAACTTCAAAAATTCATATATCTCTCATCTGATCTTATTTGGACTTGAATTTTTGGCAAGATGACACATTAGATGTCTAGTTTCATACAAAATTGGTTTCACGTTAATCCAATTTTTGGTTTGGGAGATATCATTGAATTTCCGAACATCGCTTGAAACAGAGTTGAACAGAGTGTCGCTGAAACAGCTAAAACATAGGCTTGCTCGAGCAGACCAGTTTTTCATGCTCGAGCAGACCCATTTTCATGCTCGAGCAAGGTCGAGGAATGGCTGGTACTGTAGCATTATCACTGTAGCAACTTAGTTACTATTCATCGTGAGGCTTCAACTTGCTTATTTTAAGTCTGAATTGCGTCGTTCCAACTTCTATTTGATTATAGAGCCTTGGATATTGATATTCTCATAATATTAATCAAGTTCTTCTTTCTTCAATCTCCTCTCTTAATCATTTTCTATAATTCAACGTTAGACTAACCTATATTAAACAAGGCAGTTAGTCAATGTAGGAGATGAATAGATTATATAAAACTTTTTGCTCTTAATAATACTATCTATATAAGACATCATCAAAACTAATCATATCTAACATTCTCCCCCTTTTTGATGATGGCAAATACTTTAAGAAAATATGTATGAATAAAAAAATATATAAGACCCAACATATTTTTCTTGATAATTCTCTTCCCCTTATTTGTCATTAGCAAAAAGTTGAAATGAGGAAGATAAACTTGTGAAGAGACACTTATGAAAATAATTTTCCTTGCCATTTCTCTCCCCCTTAATCATATGTCTGGAAAAGAAAAATTCTCTCCCTGTTTTAAAAAGTTCTTTCATTCTAAATATGAAGAAATTTGGAATATTTTTATGAAAGCAAATTTGAAAGAATTTGGAGAGCTTTTAAAAAAAAAAAATCTTTCACAATTAAAGCATAGAGATACCAAACATGTGCAAAATTTCTATTGAATATAAAAAGATGGGGATTAGAAATGCTCATGTAGCTTCAGCAAATTGTTGAATGATTGATGAAGTCCATTTGCTTGCTGTATGCAATTCAGTTGAATCCCTGTGGCCTGAGATGAAGTAGCGGTAGGCTCTCTTCCTTTATGGAGCATAGCTAAGTTTTAATGTGATTGAACATCAAAGTATCTTCCCTCAATGTAATAGTTTCGCATTATAGTATATTAACGAGGGTTTTTGCAAAACTTAATTTTCCTGTTACAAATTGAAAGCTTTCTTTGCAAAAAAAGATTTGTTAGTGCAATCAAATATCAAACTATCCCTTTCTATATGAGATTTTCAATTTAAGATAATGAAAGGAAAATATGATATAACATAGTAAATGCAGATGAGTTTTCTTAAAGGAGTTTTCTTCAAATAAAGGAGATGAGCTTTTAAGATATCAAACACCTGTAAATGTGAAGCTCCCCCTTAATGAATGCATGGCTAAAAATATGAAGCTCCATTTAAGGATACCGGATAATAATGTGATACCAAATGTTATGAGGTCTAGAATTTCTCCAACTCTAATGGACATAACATGGTATCTCATAATTAAAACTTTCAAGTTCATAGACATGCTATAAGAAATTTAAACCATTAAAACTAACTTCCCATCAAGTATGTTCTGTGAATACTTGACTTTAGTTGACATTCTAAGAGAAATGGAATGGAGTCTGGATTTCAAGATTTTATTCTCCCCTTAAACATGCTTATGCAGACAGATATAATTCAGGCGTGCTCGAGCAGATATCTGCCATGGTAATGGACACAACTGGTTCATGCTCGAGCAGAGTTTTTGACGTGCTCGAGCAAGGAATCAAACTTGCTGGTGCTCGAGCAGGAATGAAAGTATACTCGAGCAGGGTTCTCTCTGTTACCCTCTGTTTTATGACATCTGAACAGGACATCCTGCAAAACAAAAATATTTGTTCTTTGGTACCTAATGTTTCTTGGGTCCATACAGGATTAGGATTAGACAAGGCAACTCTTATACTCTTATTGAATTAAATCATATGATATTTGAGAAAAGTTTATAATAATCAAAGATCAAAACATAATTTTAGCCAATCAAATAAATTTAAGCCAATTAGTCATAAAGGGTAACAACTACAAGATACCAATAATATTATTTCTCAATGAAAAATTGTAAATACACTTTATGCAAAAAAATATGTCATTGATATGAATCTCATGTAATTTATATAGAGGAAGGAAATCACCAAGAGGGGGGTGAATTAGGGATTTCAAAAACTTTTTAGTTTACTTTTGAAAACTAGGCAGTAGCAGGTATAACTGAGAAGGGAAGAGGAAGCTTGACACATATGATTTATACTAGTTTTGTAACATCCCAAATTCTGGACTTTGTGGATTAAGAATTAATTATGGAAAATTTGGCCTTAAGGGATTTTAAAGATTAAGAATTTGGAAGTTAAGGCATATTTTCCATAAATTAAGGCAATTTAGTTCAGAATAATTATTGGCCAAGATATTTTGGAGATAATAATTTTATGGCCTAAGATAATTATTGGAAATTAGGAATTTATTTTCCTTGGGAATAAAATGTGGAATTAAATTGTATAAATTGGCCAAATGATTATTTGAAGAATTAGGAAATTATTCTTCTTGCAATATTTGGAAGATTTGGCCTTAATTACTTTGGAAATAATATTTGAAAAGAAGAAAGAAAACTTATGGTTATATATATATATATATTGAATAATGCGTGCCTTATGTCTTACGGGATGACTACGTACTGAACCTTATATATGTTATATATATAACATTGCATGTTATATATATATATTGGTACTACCACTCATTCAAATCAATTACCCACTATTTAATTTCCTTAAAGCATCACGTGAGCAGTGGAAAGAATATCAGCAAACACTTCCATCGGCCCATACAAATAAGACTGATTCAGCCCAAGCTCAACACATGAAGATGGAGGGAATTAGCAACTAAACTAATTTAAGCCTAAACAATTTCGACAGATCAGCAGGCCTAACTGGGCAATTGATTAACAAATTCCCACTACAAATGATCAAGTCCATTTCATCTTGCCATGCTTCTGCCCAAACCGAAAGTAGCTCAACATTTTTCACTTCTCTTAAGCCACCGAAAATACCATCTAATCATCATTAAAGAGCAAAGCAACACGTTGACACCCAGCTGTCAAATTTTTGTTCTGCATGCAAGATCATCAAGCCATATATACATGCATCTCATGCTCCATTTCCGAAAGTGAAAAACGTTGAGATCAGAGAAGGAAAGAGAGAATATACCAAAGCTTCTTATTTCCCCTGTTCTGGCCGACACAATCAGAGGAGTATACCAGCGGCTATTTATCATCCTTGGAGCTTGGAATATGTAGGTGCTTACCATCTTCCTTTCTCCTTCATTTTCTGTCATATCCTAGCGTTGATTAAAAGCAAAAAGAATCTGAAATAAAACCAACTGAAACCAAACCGAAATGAAATCATAAAACAGAGTCTTATATATATGCATGGTTACCATGCTATGCCGTGATCATGTGCTGTCAAAAAAATGTTCTTCTGCTGTTGGGTTCTGCCTTCGTTTTCTGTCATAGTCTAGCTTGGAATAAAGTCAGAATAATCCTAAACTAAGCTGGTCGAGAATGGGAATAAAAACAGGGGCTATTTAATGAAAGGTATATTATGAAGGTGAATGTTTGTACTGGCTCGGGTTCTTCCTGATGATATTTATGCGTTTATGTATATGAGTTGCATGATGTGAGTATCTTTCTCTGCAACTTGATAATTACGAAAAGAGGGCTGATATGTTTTCACCAAGATATATATTGCTGCATGTGTGAAAAGTATATATATATATATTTATGGGTTTGTGGCTGTCAAAAACAGAAGAGTAGAATATATAAATATATATGTGTGTGTCGCGTCTGAGCTGTTAAAGGGAAGGAAGGAATAGGTATTTAGGTATGGTTATTTATGTGTGTTCCCTGATTGTGGAAGAAAGACAAAATGAAGGATCAAGATAAGTGTATATGTTGCTAAGGAATAAATATATGTATGTCGGCCAGTAGAAGGGAAAAGAAAGGCTGCATGTGTGAGTTAAGTATTCATGTGTGTGTTTGAAATATGTTGCTGTGTAAGAGACGAAGCCGTGAGAAGGAAAGAGTAAATATGTATATGGGGCTGTCATCGAAATAATGTGGTTTTGCTGACAGAACCAAAACTGAAAGGGGAAAAGGAATGGAAAATTGAGAATATATGTATACTGAATGAAGGAAAAAGAATGTTATGGGTAGTGAGCATTATTATTTTCTGTATTTCCTTGTGTAAACCGTGACTAGTCTGTGAGGGAGAAGAAAAGAAAATAATAATAATAATAATAATAATAATATGAAACCAAACATATGAACTTGTTGTATGGTTTAAATATATAAGTAAGACACGAACAAAAGGAAAGGAGGGTGTAGTTAAAGTAATAAAGATATACTTACACATAAAATGATGATGTGCTGTGTAAGGAAAGAAGCAAGGGAAAGGAAATATTAAGACTTATTAGTTAATAATAATTGAGGATTTTTATTAATTAATAAAAAGTAAAGGAATTATTAGGCAATTAATAAGAGTCTCTATTGATTATAGAGAGTTGGTAATAATCGATAAAATAATAAGAACAAGTGTGTTATTATTATTAGGAAAGAGTAAGAAATGACCAATAATTTATGGAACTTATTATTATTATTAATTATTCGAAATAATAATAATAATAATAATGATACCAATAATAATAATTAAAATTATTATTATTATTGCTAGAGAAAAATCAAGGGATTAACTATTATTAATCCTTTAAACTAATTTACATAATTAGTTTATCCGCGATTCAAATAAGAGACTGATGGCGATGATAAACAATATTTTTAGGCAGACCTGAATATTGTTCTGATCCCAACAACTTCAGTACAAAGGAAAGATATACAAGGTTGAGGTAGGTAACTTTAATCTTATAATCATGTATATTAATGTTATGCATTTATTAGCTGATCATGTATGCTGGTTGAATTACTTGTTTATATTTTCCTAATTGGCCATGGAAATTGAGGCTGAGGTCTCATGGGGCTGCGGTCCTAGACAAGAGCTGCGGTTCTTGGCCGTTAACTGCGGTTACGGTTATGTGTAATTTCTTCCATGCTTTAAAACATGTGCTATTATGTCATTTCTATTTTCATACATGTGCATGAGATTAATTGTTACCCTGGGGTCCATTCACTTGGACTCCAGCTACTGTGAAAGATATAGGTACTGGTTTGGGATCAGAAGGCAAAGAGCAGCTGTAAGGGTTACAGCAAATGGAACACCTTCGACAAATAGGAATAATTAGTCTGTATATAGTGTTTATCATTCGTCAATGTTGGAATTATGTAATAACATCCCTCTATGGGATAGATATCGAATCACGAAAAACTAGTTCGTATTTTTATACTATTGTAATTTCAAAAACTTCGATTTACAAAATCAAGTTGTCCAAATCACCTCGATTCTTGTATTCCGCACTAACTCTGATTAAACAAAGGCCCCCAAAGGCAGGGCGCGACAGGTTTGCTCTCAACTCTTGACCTACGTCCAATCCCCAGACTCTCTGAGATTTCTCACTATCTCTTTGATCAATTACATACTCTGTAACTCAAGATGATCTTCTCACAATAGGAATCACTCCCCCTTACAAGTTGTAATCTGATCCTACACTTAAGGTCCCACTACCTTGAGTCTACACAGAAAGTTTAATTAGAATTTCACAAAGACTCTCTCTAAGAGTAGGATGAAATAATCACTGAAGCTCAATGTAAATGAATAAGACTAATATTAATCAAGTTAGTCAATGTAGGAGATGAATAGATTATATAAAACTTTTTGCTCTTAATAATACTATATATATAAGACATCATCAAAACTAATCATATCTAGTAGACACAGAGGAAGGATGAAATTGGTGGGCCCAGAGGAGAGAGAGAGTGACTCGGGGGAAAAGAGAAGGGTCATATCATGTAATTATGAAGAGAGAGAAAGATAAAATAATCCGGTTTAATCTGTTGAATATACTTTAGTTTTGATGATGTCTCATATTTATGCCATTAACAAGAGCAAAAAGATTGAGCAATATGTTTATCCTCTTCACTGATGAATTCTTGAATTTTAATGTAGAATCAATAATGAGAAGTTCATTCATGAAGATTGATCAAAAAGAAGAAGACTAAGGAGATCGAGGATGTAGATAAGGATAAGGAAAAGGAAGAAAAGAAAAAGAGGAGAGATTGAAGAAGAAAGAACTTTGAGTGGAATATCCTTATTCAAGATCAACTCAAGTTTATCTGTGAAGAATGATTGAAAGAACGAAAGAGCTAGAGTATAAGGAATGATCAAGAGATTTCATCAAGAAGAAGTTGAAGAAGAGGAAATATTAAAGAAGATGATAAGCCAAAGACAAATGATGAAGTTTGATTAAGTTGGAAGATGAAACATGGAAGAAATTGATGAAAATATCATTATACAAGTTCCAAGAGTTGTTATGGAAGTGACCGTGATCAAGTAGATGTTGAAGAGGGCCAATTCAGAGTTAAATACAGTGAAAATGGAGTTCTGGAAGTCAATACTCGAGTTTCCAGGTCAAAACTCGAGTATACAAGCTTACTGGAAAAATCTGCTTCTAGACAGAGAAAACTGTAGTATTGAAAACTATAGTTTTAGAAACCACAGTTTGGGCATCAAAGAGTCAAAACTTGACTATGGGGGTCAATACTCGAGTATTGAACTTATATACCGCAGTATTGGGAGTTTTCAGCTTCATTGGCTCGTCTGGTCCCGACAATACTCGAGTATCAGAGCTTAACAACAACTCTGTTCACCTCTGTTCCACGATCAGAATGGGAAAGGTCTAGTAATTCGATGATATCTCCTGAACCAAACATCGGATTAAGATGAAATAAAATTTGGCTGAAACTAGACATCCAATACGTCATCTTGACCAAGTTTCAAGTCCAAAGGAGATCAGATGAGAGAGCAATGAATTTCTAAAGTTGGATCAAATATTCACGCCACACATCAGACCAAGCTGCAGTGATTTGAGTGTAACTTAAAATCTACATATCGGAATGAGCTGAAATCGGTGGCATTGGAAAGAAGACACATAAGGCTTTCCATCAAGATTTGATTCAACAAAAATGAAGATCAGACCAGAGAGATATGTTCTTCGAAAGTTGACTGATAATTCAGAACGCTGCAAAAGTGATGGTTAAAGAACAACTCTCCTTCATCAGGTTATAATGGACATATTACAACGAGTTTGGATCTAAATCTTGTTGCATCTTGAAGAAGACACAAGGAGCTATATGAGTATAATTGGTTTGCTAAGATAGAAGCCATATCAAGCCAGAAAGCAACCAAAGTGTTGAACAAGTTGAAAACTCGAGTTTACAAATGAATACTCGAGTATAGCTCAGACAGAGAGCAATGAACATTAGTGGATCTTCAATACTCGAGTATGGGAAGCAAAACTCAAGTTTCGGGTAGACAGAAACAAATCTGAAGTATTAATACAAGCTCAAAACCGCAGTATTCAAGACAATACTCGAGTTTACAGCAAAGCATCAGAAAAATCAAAATGTTGAAAATCCTGAATCTGATCCAGATCAACTAGAAGTTTTCCCAAATGATTCATAACATTTATTATCATCATTTACATCATTTGTGGACACATTTCAGATTATCAAACGAGGGATTTCATGGAGATTAAGATGCTGACCTGTCAAGTCCCAAAAAGCAGAAAAATAACGGCTAGTTTTTCCACCTGCTGAACTCTCAACATCCATATTCTCAACAGCTCTATTCTCAACGGTTAGAAGACTTTCATCTATAAATAAAGCTGGATTCAAAACACAAGAAGGTGGTGGAGTGAGCTTACAATGTTATAATGCCGAAATTCTGAACTGCCCACACACTCTGTTCTTCATACTTTCTTAGTTTATCATTTAGAGTGTGAGATGATTTCTTATGCACTTCAGTGTTTATCATAATCACTTCTATGAGAGAAGAACTATTGTAAATCATATTTTCATGAGAGGTTCTCAAGGTTGGGTGACCTTGAGTTGGGAATTTGATTGTAACCTTATAGGAAGTAAGGGGAGTCTCCGAGGGAGATTGTGAAGGTTGCACAAGTACCTGGATAAACTTATAGGTGTAAAGGCTTGTCTCTTGTGCCTAATTAAACAAGGAAAATAGTGAAAAGCTCAGGGTGCCTGAGGACTGGATGTAGGTCAAGGTTGGACCGAACTAGTATAAATCTGAGTTTGCAATTCTCTTCCCTTAACTCTTTGATTTCCAGCATATATGTTTGAATGATTGTTTAAACCTTTATATTTCTTTATTATCATTCAAACTGTATTTAACCGAATTCAAAAAAATTTTAAGGGGAGCAAAGTTGCAAAAAGTTTTCAAAGGAATCAAATTTTTAATCTTCACCCAATTCACCCCCCTCTTGGGTTCAGCCGAATCCTAACATAATATTGACCACATCTTTTGAAATTGACATGACAATTGAATGACATGTAATTATGACTAATAAATGACATTTATGACACAAATCCAAGGGCAGATTTCGTGGGATCCAAGCCTAGGAAAGAGAGCGTGAAATGACCATTTTACCCATAGGCAAAAAAAACCTACAACTAGCAATTTTAGAGACCACAACTAGGGGCAATTTTGGAATCTCATTTTGGTCTAGGAATATGTTTCCCATCTTCCCAAAAGAGTTCTTAGAAGCTTTGATAGTTGTGCCAATAAGTAATATTTAAATTCGAGACATCCTTTCATCTAGCGGGTAAAAACCAAAGTTGGATAATAGCTTGTACCCTTGGAGCCTATATAAAGAGCACCTCTCCCTCCATTTTCCATCAGCCCAGCACAAAATAGAGGTGAAGAGGGCGAGTCTCCAGCTGAAGGTTTTGGTCCAAGGGAAGAGAAAGCCACCTGCAACCGATGATTCAAGGTAAGTTCCTAATCAACAACTTGGAAACTCTTATCTTTGCCCTATGGTGTTTTCATGGGAATACAGTGGAATTTCCATATTTTTGAGGTTCTAATTGAATCCATAACATGTTTTTGTCTAGGGACAAGTGAGATCATCATTTTCCAAACCCGAAAAGCTTAAATCTTCAGACTACGCAAATATGCCAATTCTGGTGATTTCTGGGCAGCGAGTAGTAATATGTGGTTTTAAAATATTAAATGAATTGGGTTTTCTCTGGAATTTCACATGGTGAAAGTAGAAATCCTAAGGATGATTTTTATATAATATTTTGTGTTATTCAGATTTCCCAACCAAGAGTTCTATCAAGTTAAAAATGACCTAAAAACATGGATTCTATCTTGGACCAGTGGCTACGTTTTGAGAATCAAAGAATGACTCGAACCCAGATGGCTTTGGTAACTATTTTTTATATAAAATAGACATCCTAAGGGTTCCATGGCCACTAATTTCATGTCAATATGATTTTTCTAGAATTTATTAAAAATTGGCAAAGTTGGGATAGTGATTCTGAAAAATCTTGTGTAAGCAAAAATAAAGTCAAGGGTGTATAAGTGATTGAAAGCTTAATGTTTTGTTGTGATTAGGGAGATAGCACATGTGGGACACATCTTTAATGTCAAGGGAAGAATCCTCTATATAGCAAGGTGTGCCAGGTAGTAACTGTAAACTTGCATACTCTATGTTACTTTCGCATATGTGTTTTTATCATGAGGTAAGGGATTGAACTGTGGTACCTATGTGACTACGTGTTCTTAGGTGACCATTGAAGTCCAGAGTATGTCGGGTGGTAAGGCCCTTGGCATGTAGGGTAGGTAGTACCTATTGGACTACGTGTCCTTAGGTAACTACTGTGACCTAGGTTATGTAGAGTAGGTGGAGCCTATGTGACTGTGTGTTTAGAGGTGTCCACTAAGGCCCTAGGGTAGATGGTTGGGGTTGGCCCCCTAACTACTGAGGCCCTTTGCGTGTTGGATCCGGGGGCTTGTCTTGACCAGGCGGTCCTGCGGAGGTAGTGCATGCCAATTATTGTGCCTGAGGCAGAATTATTTTTCCTGTTGTGATTTGCACTACATGCGTTGCATACATATTGTATATGAGTTTAATAGTTACTTGGGGTTCAACTTTGAACTCTAGGATGGTTTAAGGATACAGGCGTTTCAGATGGAGATGATCAGGAGTTTAAAAGTTAAAGGCCGGGAGTATTGACTCGAAGAGATGAAGACGTTCTAAGGAGGCTTAAAGTTGTATTCAATTTAGATGAGAGTGTTGTATTATTTATTGTTTAATATTTTATTTGAGATGACTGTACCCTTCACCCTATGGAGACTTGTTGACCTTTTGGTTTATTGTACTTTTACCCGTGCATTGTATTTGTCCAAATTGGTACATGCTCTGTTGCGTCTACTCTAATACATGATAAAAGGAACAAGTAGCAGTCAAAAGGTAATACAAAAAAAAAAAAAGAATCCCTCTAACCCACCACCCGAAAGGGCGAGGCCGGTAGGGGTGTAACATTGATGAATTCCTTCAATTTCTCTTGTTCTCTTTAGTTTACTTTCCTATACTTTCATGAATTATATTATGATAGTTTCAATTGTAGTTTGTTTGCAAGCCATGAACTATCTTCCTTTTAGCTAAGGGACAATGGACCCTTAGTTAGTATATTTGAACTAGATTGCTAGGTTTTAATTAAAATAATTTAGTTTTCTTAACGCGCGTATGTTGATGTCAGTTTTGTGCGTTAGTGGCCACTGATAAAGTAAGAGTTGTGGCCCTAACTTTCTAGAAAGGAGTTAAGCTTAGACATCCATTAAACAGTCTGTGTTAGTAGACTTAGTGCACAATTCTATGTAAAGTATAAGATGCAAGAATGAGTTTATTGCACACAACCATACACCTAATTTTGCATGTTTTTCCAAGCTTGAAAATCTATATAGCAATGAGTAAAGTAGAGTAAGGAGTATAATTATAGGATTGTTGGAAAACGTTTGTATACATAAGAGGTAGGTTAACTGAAGAAATTTGCTATAACGTTGTTGTAGCATTGTGTAAGCTACTATGGTTTTGCTTAGCATTATGATAGCAATATGGGTAAAAAGCTGCAAATTAAGGGGAATTTTAAGCTTAGCCTATTTTTATCCTAATATCTCTAAACCAATTACATTCTTGACATGTTTGTTCTCATATTAATTAGTAGTTCCCATCTCTTAGCTTAATCCATATATTTCTTAAATCATGCGACTCTCTTTTACTTTCTTGTTGCATAAGGAAGTATTATTAATCTCTATAGGATGATACTCTAGTTAGCACTTTATTACTTGTTTGACTAGTTTACTTGCCACAAGGAAACTTGACCAACATCACGCTAAAGAGTATTGTCTTAGATGGAGATCCTTGTTTTACATCTCGGTTTTAGAAAGCCCTACATGAAGCTTTGGCTACAAAGTTGAGATTTAGTACAACTATCATCCTTAAATGGATGGACAATAAAAAAAGAACCATTCAAACGATGTAAGATATCTTAAGGTTGTGCATATTGGATTTCAAGGGAAGTTGAAATTGTTATCTTCTACTTACTAAATTTGCATATAATAATAGCTTTCATATGATCATCCAGATGATGATTTTGTACGAGGCATTATATGGGAGGAAGTGTCAATCACCCTTTTGTTGGACAAAATTATTTGAGAGAAATTTGTTTGGGCTAGATCTAGTTGATCATACTTAAGAGCAGGTCAAGGATTAGTAGGAAGAGGCTCCTAGTAGCATAGAGTAGACAGAAAGCTATGCTGACCAAACAAGGGGACCTCTAGAATTTGATGGCGATGATCATGCATTTCTAAAAGTATCTCTAGTCACTAAAATTGGTAAAGTAATCAAGAGAAAGAAGCTTAGCTCTTGCTATAGTAGTCCTTTTGAAATATTATTAAGAATTGGATCATTAGCAAAGTTCAAGGATGAAATTTATTGAACGAGGGTAGAACTGTAATATCTTGAATGTTGATCCTAAAAACTTGAGGATAAGCATGTGTCAGGTAGATGACTAAGCTAGTTTGTGAAGAGTCCTAAGAATGACGAGAGATACAAACACTTTCAGGGACTATGTGATTCGGCCTTACTAGGTAGAGGAACTAGTGTGCGTAGGTAGTAGGAGTAAAGTGTCGATGCAGAAAGGCACATGACACATATACAATGCCATTAGGTTGATAGAAAGTTGCTACCCAGCTATGCCATTAGGTTGGTAGAAAGTTACATAACCGCTATACACTAATTTGAAATACTTGGCGCATTTTTTGAAATTTCATCCAAGTTTATGGGGGTCACAAAACCGCTACACAATTTTGCCGCCAATTTTAAAATTTTTCTTGACGTATTTTGTAGCGGATATATAACTGCTACAAATGGGAGTAATTTCATATTATAGTGGTTTTTGAACTGCTATAGAGTCTTCAAATACGACATCATCCCAGCCTCATCTGGTAGTAATAATGACAAACCACCATGATTACAGTAGTGGTTAAGTTATATATAGTAGTGGGGTTTAAGAGCCACTATAAAGTTGCTTGCAATGGTGTGTTTTGTAGTAGTTTGACTTACCGTTACTAATTTCTTTTATAGCAGTTATAACCACTAAAAAGGCACCATTTTAATTGATACAAAATGTCATGTTTTTTTGGTAGTGTAAGCCTTTTAGTTTTGAAGAAACAGTTTTTCCATTCCCCAAAATAAAAAATAAGAGATATAAAAATAAAAGCACGAAAACATCCAAAACTTGTTTGGAGTTTCTAGTTTTTAAAACAACTTACTGCTTTTTTTAAAAAAAAAAAATTGATGAAAAACAAATTTCTAAACAAGTTTTATGAATTTTTGTTATTAAAAAAACTATTTTTAAAACCAAAAATAACAAGCCTTACTATTTTTCAATATCACCCCTATTTAAAGTCATTAATTATGAGAGAGAAATGTAATGCAAATTTAAAATATTGTTATTTAAATAAGGGTGAAATCAAAATCTTATTTGTTATGAATATACTGATTATGTGGATGTCCATTAGCTTACGGTCTCCAAATATTATAAGATGACATGGAACCCACGCATAATAATTTACTATTTGCATAGTACCACGTGGGGCCCACATAATTGAAAGTCTTCACACGTCTCTCCCTGCAGCCCACGTTTCCATTTTATGAATTATATATATATATTTTAAAAGGTGGGAATTACAGTTAAAGACTCATTTTCCTTCTATAAATAAAAGACTTTTGTAACTATTCAAGATACAGTGAAATGAGAATTTCTCTCTCTACTTTCTCTCTCTATAATCTCTTCTCTTATTTCCATTAGTTTTATAACACGTTATCAGCACGATTGCTTCTCAATCGTATGCTTCTCTTTTCATCCAACTTTGGTCCAGAATACAGATGCTTCTATTATTACATCTACAGTGAACAACACCTCGTCTCCTTTTCCTTATCCATGCCTGCTGTACTACCACCATCAGAAGCATCCGGTGAATTATATTATCTCCAAAAATCCAATTCCCTGGACCATCCGCAAATAGCCGCTGCTCTTCTTTTAAATTTCCGTCCTCTGTTCTTTTTCTTCCGCCCTCATATTTGTTTAAATTCGTCCAGATTTCCGACCCTTCTCCGTCCGACTCCTCTCTTTCTTTTAAGTCATTGAATCATTTTGATTCAATTATATGTGGGCCCCATTTATAACATTATTCCACTTTTAGACAAACTTACGACTAAATTAACAACTTCTTTTTAGTTCATGTGGGTGCTTAGTTAAAGGTTCCTTATAAGAGAGTATTTGTGTTTATTGGACTAATTGAATTTAGTGTATGCTTCATGAATGATAATGGAAAGTTAAAACACTATAAACAATTAAATCAACATTTTCCAAAATACTCACTTTTAATTCCTAATAATAATATTTTCAAAGTAGTTGAAGTAGTCACAGAACCAATAACAATTTGAAATAATTAACACAAATATTTCAGATTCTTTTGACTTGCACATAATAAACAAACAGCATGCGCAAAATAAACTCCCCAAGGTATACCAGCAATACATATGCCACAATCATCCTTATGGCAGACAGAATCAAGGAATTTGATAGAAAATATGTTAACTGTACTACACACAATGTGATGCCCACATTCCAATGTCAACCAATAATATTATGAGGACTGCATCTATTTTTGTATTAATTAGTATTAAATATAATAATAACTCAAACGAATATTGTATATAATAATTAATATAATATTCAAACCTTTCTTGTTTTGTCTGTTAAACCGGCAATTAAACTGTCAAATTGAATTCCACAACAGCTTGCCTCTTAAAACTCCAACGAGTCATAAACTCTTTTTATATATTTAAGCTCTCATGATATATATAGTCTTTGATCTGCACGCTTAGTTCAAGTATGTCTTTCTTATTCAAAGTGGCAGTTTAGCAAATTAAAATGAGAAACTTTTTTGAAGAAGAGGAACCATGTTGTGAGATTTCTTTTTGGATCTCACTTTTGATGAGTCTTGTTTTAGTGCTGTTTGCTGCTACCACATCTGGACTCGCACTTGGGCTCTTGTCCTTCAGTCAAGTTGATCTTGAGCTCTTTGTTAAAGCTGGTCAACCTAAAGTCCAAAGACGTGCAGGTCTGTGTTATCTCGGTTAAAACCTTTTTTTCATGATAGAAAAACAAAAAACAAAAAAAGAAAGAAAAGAAACTATATTGTAAGCTTTTCTTCAAGAATTTTTATTTTTAACCGTTCGATAATTTCCTTTCTCTTTTCCCCTTATTTGGCATCTCAAATACCTTCGAGGATTAATGTTAAAAAAATTACATCCAAGTATATCTTTCTTTATTTATTTTTGTCTTTTTTTTTTTTGACATTTGCCTCCAGTCTTTAATATAAGATATATTTATTTAATTTGATTAAATTAAATAAGTTAGTTGAGTTGGTTAATATAACATATATTTATAAAACACCCCAACCATCTTCCTTAATTCTCTTATCCTTTCTCCTTTTTATAATTATTCAGAAAGCATTGGTAAATTAGGTAAAGATTAACAAATATAAAAACTATGACTTATATTTAAGATAAAGATCAACTTCTCAAAGTTGTCTTATATTAAAAACTAGAGGAGCACCATATAATATGAAATAAAATAGTACTATATCAGATTGGCAACCTTTTTTCCTTAAAAACATTTTCATATTAAAAATACAAGAAAAATTAACTGTTATTTATATATTTTAAATTATTTCAACGAAACAAACAAATAAACAACACTCTATTCCTTTTTATAAGTCAATTATACTCCATTCTTGTAAAACAAGAAAAACATTAAATAGATAAATTTTCTATATTGGCCTTTATTTATGAAGGTGCATATCTTCTCTTACTTCTTTTTATCTCTCTTCATTTACATCTTTCTCTCTCTCATTATAAATTAAGGGTGAAATTGTCAAAAGCTCATTTATTATCCTATAAATAATTTATATTTTGAAACAATTTTTTTTTAAAGTACAAATGACATAAAAAAGAACAGATTGATACGTGAAAAGATTTTCGCTAAATCAAGTTTCTTTTTTGTTGAGTAGTTGTTGCCCCTTGTAGGGAGGGGACAATAATGGAGGGAATTTGAATTAATTAATGACGAGGTTGTTATTATTATTATTATATTTTTTTTGCAGTGAAGATTATGGCCATTGTTAAGAATAATGGGCATTTAGTTCTATGCACTCTCCTCCTAGCTAAAACACTAGCCCTAGAGGTATGTCAAAATCTTCAATTCTTAGAATTCTTGACTCTTGTGAGTTGTGAGCTGTATTGAATAAATTCATTTGATATACATATCGACTAGATGAAAAATATAATTTATACAATGATTCATCAAGGGACAAAGTTTCACAAATTAATTATTAAAAAGGCCCTCAAATTTACTGCGCACATAACGCAAATTTACATTTACCGTTCACATAATGGAAATTTATGATTTAAAAAAAACCCCCTATTTAACACTATTTATATATCACCCAAACATCACAGATTTACAAGTACAATAATGAGTATTTATCATTAGTGATTTTTAATTTAAATTTGAAAGATTTGTGAAATTAGGGTTTACGCATAATTTTCTTATTCATAAAGTTGTAATATGAACATATAATTCACTGACAAATGTCCTTCACACACATACACAACATGAATCTGCTGTTGCATCAACATATGTACGCCGTTTTTTTTTCCTGTTTTTGGTAGGTTCCATCGTTATTGATGAATGACACTTGTGCCATTATTCTAATAAAAATATTACTTATATATATGGGTATTGATATATTGATGTATGACACTTTATTTTTTACTTGTGCCAAATGTTTCTATAAGCTAATTCATGGGTGGATTTTGATCAAAAGGTACGTCTATTAATAACTCAGAAGAGCTTACGACGTCGTCTAGAAATGAAGCAACATAACAACAAAAATACATAAACAGGAAACAAAACTCTCAACTAGTAATTAAGACTAATAGACAAGGAATTATCTGACACCCGTTCTTGTTCTTTGGGCAGAGATATTAGAAGTACTTCCATATAGGGGTGAGTAACAAACTCAGGTCTGGGGAGCCTGACCCGACATGGTCAGGGCAGCAAAAAAATTGCAGCATTGAGTAGAACAGACCATACTGGTGTGTTCGGTCCAAATCGAACATCCGGTATGGCCTGATAATGTTTTTTTCTTTGCCGCCGAGAGGGCCTTGACCCAGTCATAATGAATATGTCTTCTTCGATCTCGTCCTTAAACAAAGTGATATAGAATTTCCTCTTCTCCTTTCTTTCAGTGTTTTGCATTTCAGTCAAACCCCTCAGGCAAAGCGATTTTGACAAAAGCTCAGACTCACTCCTCAAGATCCTTAAGCTATGCCCTCACCCTCACTGATTTGCCTTGAAATGTTGGAGCTTTTGCTTCATTCTTCACTTCCAATTGCTTCGTCGCTAGCTTCCTCTTCAATGGATGATGATCTCTCAGTCTTCTCCCTCTTCACAAATTTTAGGTGCTTTGCTTGAGCCCTAATCTTATGGGTCTCCATTTTGTTCGTAAGGTTAAAGCTTTGGGGTCATTCTTTACTTCCAGTCGCTGTTCACCGCTAGTCATTGGTCAGGGGTGTTTTTGCCATTCATCATTAGAGAGACGAAGCTTTGGGTCATCGGATCTTTGGGTTTTCAAGCTTGGTCTTTAATTTCTAGTGTTTTCCTTCAATTTTTCAGTTTGCTTTCTAGCTTATTGAATTTTTCAGTTTCCTTCAGGCTTTGGGTCGCCATTTATCACAAAATTAGCAAGGTGGTTTTTGTGGAAACAATTTATGGGGAAAAAAATCAAATATGTCTTGAACTAGTTTAGACCGTCCAACTCGAATTCAAGCTAGTGTTAGAACAGATTGGGCCTCGAATTGTGTTGTCCAACCTAATGTCCTATCACCATAACTCGAGTTGAGGTCAAACTCAGTCCATTCCAATCTATGATCAACCCTACTTGCTTAAGCTTCCTACACATATAAAGTCAGAATAAGAGATAAAGGGAGTGATTAAAAATATAATTTCAATTATGTGTATAATGTTTCTCTAATTTGAAGTTGATTCATTATGTTATTTTTATTCATTTTCACTTTACTCCGTCATCCTCAATGAACTATTTTCCAACCTTGAACTATTATTAAATGACTAAAATCGATGGCAAAAATACAAAAAACAAAAAGATGACTAAAGTAAACATTAAATTAAATGCATTACTCAATTTTTCTGAAAAAATATAATGAGAAAAATACTTGTAAATCTCCGTTTCAAAAAAATAAATATGAATAAACCCTAAAATTTCATTTAGTACTTATAGAAACCAAGAATTTAATATTGAGAAGTTAAGTTTACAAATTAATATTTACAAAACAAACTTTCATATTTACAAGTTGAGTTGTGTCCCTTACAAGCCAAACTTATAAATATTAAATTGTTTGAAACATGTTGGTATTAAATAAAATGTGGAGGAGCTATATATATATATATATATATATATATATATATGGAGCTATATGTATTTAATTTTTTTACATCAAACTTATGAGTAACAATTTTTCAGAAAGCAAATTGCTCTCTTTCAATCGTTATCTATAGATTGTCCAGGCACATGCATATATGTTATTATCATATATTTTAGGATATCAAAGGAATTTTTATTTTAGCTTGTCTAGAAGGTACATAAATTTCTTATAAATCCTTCGATATATCCAAGATACTTAGTTATCTAATTTAAACCTTTTAAATACAATTTATTAAATGTTTTAGAAAAATGAGAAACATTTAGTATTTTATTAAGGGTTAAATACCATTTTTGTCATGAAAGTTTACCTTAAGGAACACTGGTCACTCAAAAGTTTTTTTGGTTTCATTTTGGCTCCGGAAGTTTAAAAACATAGCAAATATGCCTTGGAAATCCTTTTTAGGAGCAAATTTGCCCCGCAAGTTTTTTTTTTAGGAGCAATTTTGACACTGGTAGTTTATAAAAAAGAGCAACAATTCAACGGTCAAAATCAACAAATGGGCAAAAATGCTACATTTTTAAACATCTAGGGCAAAAATGAAACAAAAAAACTTCCGGGTGACCAGTACTCCTCAGGGTAAACTTATATAACAAAAATGATATATAACCCTTTTATTAATAAAATATATGTCTATCTATTGACTCAGAACTACTAAAAGAAAAGGGCTTTAATTACAGTTATTTTCAACCATACATTATGGTTTCAAACTGTTATGTATGGTGGCTTTATATATTCTCAGCGCATATACATAATGGTTCTAAACTGTGATGTAATCAATTATATATAACGGTGCTAATAGAAAACACGTTATGTATTGAGGCTTTTTGAAGCTATAATGTTGTAATGCTAGAATAATAAATGACAGAGACACATAAACAATCATTATATATTTAGTAGTGCTAGCATAATATATAATGTCCTCACTCAAACAATCATTATATACTAGGTATCATAAATAACGGTTCTTTCACAAAATCGGCTATGCATTATAGTAATGCTAATGGCTTTATTTAAATCATCATTATACATAGTTGACATACATGTTAAGGAATAGCCATGTAGTTTTTAAATACATTACAATTGTTATTGTAAAACCATTATGTATCTATTTACATACAAAACAGTTGTTAAGTTATAATCGTGATATATTAAAGTTAATTTTTTTTTCAAGAAATGCGGGTTTTTGTTGTCAATATCCCCTTTCTCATACATTTATACATAATGAAATAGTACACAAACTTATATTTATATTTATAGTCATTATTTATGTATACAATAAATCAGAACATATTTACATTCATTCATGTAAATATATACATTAAAACCAATAGTTTAAAACAAATTTTATGTGTGTGTGTGTGTGTTTTTTTTTTTTTTGGGGGGGGGGGGGGGTGCGTACTCAATTACACGCCCCCTACTAAAGTTGAATTTTTGTTTCCAACTCTTCAATTTCTTCTTCCATTTCTAACGGGCTATACATCTTGCGGTATATATCATCAAAATATTGTGCACATAAGGAAATAATAAATCAAGTTAGATATTGTAATATAGATCTAATCGAATATATATCTGAGTGAATGAGCATATATATACCTTTACCTGATCGATTCCACCAGATTGTGCATGATTATATCTTTCAAATACCGCATCACGTAGTACCCACAATTGTTTCTCCTTGATTGTTTCCATGGTATTGTAAAGAAATGAAAAGCATGGCTAACGAAATACGTAATAAAGAAGTTGACGGAGTTTGGGCTTGCCATCTCCTTATTCAGGACCTAACTAACAGTGGCAGGCTCACTCATTCCACTTGCCACGCTTAGTTGAAGACCTCTAGCTCAAAGATAATCATTGGATACTTTTAATTTATCCCAACATCGAAGAACATATCGGCAAATTCCCTGAGGCTCTTCCAACCATATTGATCAACAAGCTTTTGCTGCAAGTATGACTTATGCTCGGATTGATCATTGAGTGCAGAATGCTCGCTCTCCTTCAACTAATGGGGGACTTAGACTAAGGGGCAAGCTTCTTTTGCTTCTTGGATAGTTAAATTAGACAGCCAAGCCAAGCAACAAAGCTACACACAACCTCTCTCACTGTTTAACATCTTTAGAGGGAAAAATGAGTTAATAGTGGGGTCCATGTGGGTCTTGAATCTGTTATTCTTCAATCAGTTGTACATGCTACTCATTGCAACTATATGGCGTTTAGGGCTATCTAGCAAACATTTAGCGTCTGCCTCTCCTTGAAGTAGATCACGAGGTAGGAGTGAGAAATTGCCTTTAGTACTTGGGCTGCCATTTTCCCTTTCATCTATAGCCTCGTATTATGCTCCTTGACAAGCTCTTGTGTTAGAAACTCTATTTATTTTTTTTAATTTTGCATTTTAGAGGTCACTTTTTGGAGCTCTTCAATATTGTTGCTTTTTCTGTGAGGTTTCCAATGACCTTTATATGCTATCTTGGTCAATCCAAATCTAGTACCCCTAAGAAGTCCAAGATGGTTATTTTTCAATGCCTTGGGCAATACATCCTCATTTGCAAGAAGTTTTCCCTATGTATTAACTTCCTGGGACATGGTTTTCTCTACATTAACCAATAATGTTAATATTGATAGTTTCTTTAAGAAATTACTTTCATTAATCAAGGACTACTATGTATACTTACCATTCTATCGACAACCTCCTACACGTTAGAATTTTCAATAATGTCATTTTAATTTTACCTCACCACTTTCCAAAGTACATGACTGTAAGGTTTAATCTCTTTTACAACATCTTGAACAATCAACTCTTTAGCAATGCCCGAATACCCTTTTCAACCTCTCTAATAAGGATATTTATTGTTTTCACCTTTCCCCTATTCTCATAGCTTAATCTCTATGAAAAGACACAACACTCAATTAATACTAATTAGATACATGGAGGCTAATTTCCTTATGAATTGTAGCTAACAATTACCTTGAATGATGAATCTCGACATTGGAGGGAAAATTCTCTCCTATCAACTACTTCGATCATGTCCCACAATTCCACAACCAATTAGGACCTATCATCTTGTTGACCTTATCGAGAATTTGCAAGTATGCCTTAGTCAATACATGCCTGAATATGCATAATGCATACTTGGCCTTGTCAAGGACAAAGCCCCTCTGACTTTAGTCTAGATCATATGTCACTACAAAACATGCAATTCAAATAATCATTTTTAACAAGTTAATGACAAGTAATTACAGATACCTAAATAATATCTCGTTGGTATTTTGTAGCCCAACCCTAATGAGATAAAGACATAAAAAATATTGGTCTTTGCCACTAAGCCAATGTAGCTGATGAAGCGGGGGCTTTTAACAACTTGGCCATTAGGATTCCTTCTCACGTGTAGTATTCTCCTTTTAGCCTTTTATTTACTTATGAACTGTAAGGCACAAAGGCCCCTCTTTGCCATAGTTTAATTTTTTGATCTCCTCTTCTTGGAACATGCTTTTCTTGGTTTTCTTCGAGTGATTATTAATGCTGGAGCAACTACTACTGGCCATTTTATCTTAAATGAAACAAAAAAGATATAACTCTTAGAATCATCTAAAAGGAAACAAACTAATGAGTTTTCCAAAAGACATGAGAACAACTATAGCCAATAACTTGAAGAATGCGGAATGAAGATGCAAAATAGAAAAGGGAAATCATTCATACAAAGAAAGAGAATAGAGCATACGATGGAATGCGTCATAGTTAGTCAGCAATCCAGCGAAAGCTTTGGAAGTTACGGTTCGACTAAAAAATACTCTCGACAACTAGAATAGTATTTTTTAAGTTGAACATAAGCCCTTTGTGGCTTATGTTCAACTTAATACAAGTGTTAAGTGTAATAATTTCAGAATGTGTAAAGGCATGACGTGTTTTAAGAGTAGCAACTTGATGCAAATACCTCGTGGCTATTATAACTTTAGAACTTTAATAAAAGGTGACCATGTATAATGGTCATTACTTTACAATGCAAACATAATGTTTCTTTCCCATAAGTATTGAATGATAGTTACATGATAGTCATTAGGTTTTATAAACGGTGATAGTTTTTACTTATTAACTGTTAGGTATTAGATATGGTATTATAAAATATGACATTTTTACTTTATAATGGTTATGTTTTTGAGATACTTTTTTTAATGGTGGGAGTTGATTATGCATCCCCCATACAAATTTTTTTTTTAAAAAAATACAATGAAAATATATAAACAACAAATAAAAAGTTATGGAGAAAAAGGATCTTATGTATCATCATATTCTTCCTTTTCTAATAATTTTTCCACCTTCTTGTTCAAAAAGCGAGAGAGGTAAGTTCTTTCAAGCACTTGTCTATGTGTGTTGTCTCTCTTATGTAAACCTAGACTATATGACGGAGCTCATAGGTCACATGGACAAGACCTTCAATGCCTGTTAGTGGATGAAGTTCTTCCTTTCCAATTTCCCTAGAAGATGAACTAGGTAGCATAAGTTCTCTTGCATTTGTGCATAATATTGATATGACGAACAAAAGTCAAAAGTTTGCAAGAAGTTAAAATGGAAGTGGAGTTCAATTTTTGGATGTTTAAATAGAAAGGGCTTTGTGGATTATCATATCAATAATGTTTTTTAAGTATTAAAGATCTATAAATAAAAAAGGAAAGCAACAATAACAATTATTTACTAATAACATTGAATTATCAACAAAATTTTTCTTAATTTTTTGGTTAAAATTAAATAGAAGAGAAATGGAAAGGGTTTTGCAGGTTTTCATGCCAAATGTGTGCTAGTAAATTGCCACGATTATTAATTAATAACCATTAACTATTAAAGATCATTTTAATTCTTATAAATAAAAAATGGCAGGAATAGTAATGGATGTTCACTAATAACCATGAAGTATCAAGAGATTTTTTAAAATATTTTTGTTATACTTTTCCTTAATAATTAATTTTTAAATATTTAAAAACAAAAAAAAAATAGTCGTAGTTTTCAGTCACCACTTCTATTATTGTCCTCCTCTTCCTGCCCCTCTCCCTCACTTAGTTCATCATCGATGTCAGAGGAAGAAGATGAAGGGTTTGATTGGAAGTCTTATTCAACCTTATTGTGATGAAGGATAAAGTTTGATTTATCATTCAGACAGATGGTGTATATAGCAAGATGCCTTGTAGAGTGGTCAAGGCTAGCCAATATCTATAACAAAGCCTCCATTTAGGAAGGAGGAGGAAGAGGAAGTGGTGGAGGAGAAGGGGGGAAGAGCTTGTGGTGGATGATCTTATGGAGGAGTAGGGTGAGGAGGAAGAGGAGCTTGTGGAGAAGGAGGGAGAATGGAAAGAACTCTTTGACATATGAACATGATGAAGGAGAGATGGACAAGACCGATGATGAAAAGTAACAAGAAGCAAAAGGAATAGGTCAGTTTAAGTAGAGAGTTCAAGTGTTCTTCAAATGAAGTTATGAAGAGACCTGCTCATGAGATCTATGCCGGCCATTGAAATCAAATGGAAGGGGTCGAAGGACCATTTGATTCATTAAGGGGAATAGATATAGGCCTATTTGTTTGGTCAATCACCAAAGGCAGAGGGAACCATTATTAGAGTTGAAGTGTTCTTTGAATGAAGTTACGAAGGGTTATGACTTAGGAGAACTAGCACTTAGTGTTAGATTGAATACGAGGGTTATGAAAAGGTGCTTTAGAGTTTAAAGTTGGAGAGGACAAATTGTTTGAAAGTGTTGCATGATGATTGTTTCTTAAGAAACATAAGTCCTTTCATTTATACACCACGGTTAATTGTTATAACTATTATGTGTTTGTTTTCTCTAACATAAAGTAAGAATGCAAATGATTTGAAAGTGCTATATAATGCCTTTTTTCATAAGAACCATCACTTTTGTTAGTCACTACATTACGGTAAGTAATTACAACCATTATGTTCTTGTTTTCATAAATTCCGCCTTAGTACATAATGGTGTATATATTATTGAACCTATAATTATTAATGTTATATATTCTTGCGTGAACTCCACCTCAACATACATGACGCTTATTCATTGTAATTGTTATTTATTTAATGTTATATATGTATGATTTTGTAGTAGTGAAGTAAGGATGAAACCTTTGTTATTGTTTCTGATGAATTGAATATTGTGTTATTTATGAAGGGTGTGTCTATTTTGGTGGAGAAAATGTTTCCTAGGTGGCTTGCTACTATTTTCGTATGCACACTTGTAGGGCTGGTTACAGAGGTAAATTTTCATTTTGTAAACTAAACACATATTATTTGTTCATTGCATATAATTTTATGAGCTATGACCATGGCTCATGAATAATATGTATAGATTTTATCTATTATATTGATATTATTAATCATTGCTACCTAAATTTATTAATTATTTGTATTATACAATTTGATATCTTAGATTATCCCTCAAGCTTTGTGTTCTCAATATGGATTAAGTGTTGGCGCCACGCTGTCTCCTTTTGTGAGGGCACTTTTGCTGGTCTTCTTTCCCATTGCATATCCAATTAGTAAGGTAACCCATCTTTCTTAAAAACCAAAAAAACTAAAACTAAAACAAAGAAAGTAACTCATAAGTCAAAAGCTAATTTTTTAGGTAAAATTGTTTCTTGACATAATGAGAGTTTTACATATTATTTCAATTAAAGTAAAGTGAACATTATTATTGATTTGTATTTTCTTTTTCTGTCAAATGCAACAAACTAATAATCATAAGTCCTCTTGATTTATTAATTTATTTTTATTAGTCAAAATTATTATTTTTCATGTGATATTAGTTTTTCTCTAACTAAATAATAAGAAGATAACATTGATCTTCTAAAAAAAAAAAGTTTGGTCCAATTAGTAAGAAAGAGTTGTGGCTTATAACCCATAAGGCTATAAATAAAAATCTTATTGCCAATTTGAGGACTTAGTTGGTGGATTATCTGCAAATACCTCTTCAAGTATTCCTTGAACCTGGATGTATGCCCTAACCTAAGTGAACCACTAGAATCCAACTAACCTAAACTTTTTGCTGTATAAAAAAGTGGTAACGTTGATCTTGATTGTTTGTGGACATGTTCTTGTAGTTCTTCTCACTTTAAAATAAGTTAAGGTTTGAACACTGGATATTTGCTTACATTCCATATAATTCTCACCACCTGATCTAACTAGCTTTAGCTGACAACTTATGAATATTAGCATTCAGAATAATATTACTACAACATAATAAATAATGTGTGTTTACTACTTTCCATTAATATTTTATGATGGCAACAATAGGTGCTGGATAGGTTGCTTGGCAAAGGGCATACTGCACTTTTAGGACGGGTAGAACTGAAGACTTTGGTAAATTTACATGCTAATGAGGTTAGATGCATCATCAATTACATATGTTTGGCTTTAGATTATGATTGTACTACTACAAATTTTCAAATATTTGACCATTACTTTTGTCCACATATTTTAACAGTTAGGAACTGCCAAAACAAAAAATTAGGAATTGTTAGGAAAAAATAGATTTAACAAAATTAAGTGATATACCCACCCTTGACAATAAGGCACTAAAAAGAAAGTATCCTTACTCTTTGCCGCCCTTTCAAAAAAGGAATCTGCTCATCCTTTCAACTGAGCCTTCACATTATTTTCTACATTTTGCCTCTTGATGTGCCAATGACGTAGAAACTAATTAACTTAAACCTATTACATAGGCTATCGAGAACTATGTTTGCTTATAAAGGTGCTTAAATGGTAGGACAAATATATAATATAAAAATGTTCTTCAAAACTAAGTATTTAATCACAGTTAAGGAAATATTTAATATAAAAGTTACTGGCATTTGCGTTTGCCATCCTGTGCTTGAAGGCAATTTTTCTTTTACTATTTCTTTGCTAATTTTGTCCTTTGTGGGTAGAGTTAGGAATATGGGCAAACTTGCGGATTATGCATTAGCCCGCTAGCTAGACGGTGCAATATGGGATTTTCCTAACCCTAACCCATAGTGTGGGTTGGCGTGCCTATGGGCATTTTTTAAAAATAATTCTTTTTTTCATATTTTCTTAAGATTTCCAAAAGTCAAGGTTACATATATATGAGTCATGATGTTTGCCTTCCTAGTATCAATTATTTCACTTATAAAAATTAAAAAACATAATACACAATTTAAGAGATAAAGTTATCAAATTTGTCAAATTTTACAAACAAAAAACACTAAATCATCCTTAAGCAATCAAGATATAATAATTTGGTTTAAGGGAGGCAGGAGGCTAAGATTTTTTTTCTTTAGGATTGGGAAGTACCAAGGTGAGTGTGTAAGGCTTATAGGTTTTGTGACATTATCTATATAAAAACATTTGCATGGGCCAACCCGCTAACCCGTGCGCTAGACGGTGTGGGCTTATGTGGCCTATACTACTGAGGCTGGGGTTTTTCCAACCCTAACCTTGCACCAATTGGTGAGCTCACAGGTTGAGCCCATATTATCGGCTCTACTTATGGGCTAACTATAGATTTTCAACTCAAACTAAGTATTTAATCATGGTCATGTTTATATGCTCTTCGAGATAGATTTGAAATCTTGATGACACTCCTTGAGGCTTAGTAGGCTACTTTTGTGAGCATTATACTGACACATGGGTGAACTAATATTTCAGTATGCTCTTCTTTCTCTTAAATTGAGTAACATATCAGTTAGTAAAATAGAGTTTACAAATATTAAATGAGATGAAGTTCTTAGCTGATATACACCTTTGTTGTCTTTGCTATTATAAGTACACAATCAGGCTAACCACAACTTAGCTTGTCTCATTGTCTCTACATCTAGGGTGGTCACTAAAAGGGCATAGTTGTAGTCATGAGTAGTGTTTAGCTCTACCCTTACATAGTCAATGGAGAGAGCTGCATAATGAGTCACGATCCCTCCACTATAGGTTGTACACGCATTTAAGGCTATCAGTTATATAATGAACTTTTAGCTCACCTTAAACAAACAAAGGATATTTAGTGTGATGCCAAGATAATTAAGTATGATGATGTAAACATAAACAATATTACCTCAATTATATGAATAGAGGGGAATGGAAATTTCCTTTCCCGCTTGGACTGAGATTCACCCTATGCTTCCTCATTTGCACTTGTAGTTGTTGCAAAAGTTCAATTAGGACTTGCTATTGTTGAACCTACTACTACAACATTGCTATCACTTGCATCCAATGTTTAATCTGAGGCGGAGTAGGTTGTGTGGAGGGCTTTTACTACTACCCATAGTAGGCTTGTTATGTAACTCCAAAGCTAACATCCTTAAGAAGACCAAGGTGGTCAAGAGTCCTCAAATCCATGTCCAACAAATTCTCATTTACTGGAAGCTAGTCTTGTGTGGCTTCCTTAGGCATTCTTTCTTGTGTAGTAATCATTATTAATATTGCTAATTCAAGGAAATAATTGTAGTAATCAATTAATTTGTTAGCATGAGGATTGTTAATATTGTCATCTTCATTTTGCCTGCCATCTAATGCCCATACCATATAGTAGGACAAAGTAACATATAATCCCTCCTTCTTCACCACCTCTTGCGCAAGGCCTGCATACCCACAAGCATCTTTTCAAGTAGAGATATTCTTCTTTTTTTTTTCATCCTCTCATTGTGTTACTCGCTTAATTCCTGTGAAAACACATAACACTCAAGTTAAAGTGTTACATTCAAGACAATTGACTTATGAATTGCAAATAAATATTACTTTGAATTTATGTTCATGTCATAAATGTAAAAAAAGCACTACAATTCTCAAATATGACCCCCTTTACAACAATGATGAGTGGGGATCCTTCAAGTATTTGCTTGTCACAAAATACCAAAAAGGAGTGTAGTGCCCTCCTAGCCTTCACAAGAACATACTTCTTCTAATTTTCATCAATATCAAATCCTAACTGCAAAACACATAATCAACTTGTTAGGGTGAGGCATCCTTGTTTTAAAAAAAGAAAAAGAAAATATTAACTAGCTAGCATCATATCTCAATAAAACAGCTTCTCAAATAGCTCCATGCAACACATGATTTGCCTTCTTTTATTCCGCAAAGTGACGGGCATAATGCTCTTTCTCACGATGCTAATGTAGCTGTTAAACTTATCAAAATTCACCACTTGCCTTTTCTGGTTCCATTTCACATCAAACTTTTCCCTATAGACCTTGCTTTGTGAACCTCTTTTATGTAATAAAGCCCCCTCATGATGTGATTTTCCTCTCTTTATATCCTCACATTCTCAATCACATTGGTTGGTAAAATTAGATTGTCAGTAAAGGTACTATCATCTGTCATTTATCAACTAACATACCAAAATCATTCAATCATGTGCCTGATCAATCATAGCAAGAAGTCATTTTTTTCAAACAAATGATTAATCAATTTTACATAAAAAAGAACGAGGTTTAATAAAAGGGAAAAAGATAGAAAAATACCATCAAAATTTGTAAAAGACAAATAATAGCCTTCTTTTGTCTATCTTTAGCTTCCAAAGCCCACTTAGCGTCTAACCTAAGATCCTACAATTATCTTTTGTATTTTTCTCATGAAAAGATAAGTGCATAACATAAACATGGTACTTTAGATATTAATTCGTACAATACTATAGCATCGAGACAACATTGATACATCATCTCATAAATATATCAGTTTTAAGTCTTTTCTCTGCCTATATGCATGATAACTTCTAAAATGCCTACATTTAGCTCTTCCAATCCTTATTTCCACTAATGCATCAAATTGATCATATCAAACATGTTTGAGAACAAAAATTCAGTTCAAATTAGTCAAAATATAATGGAAATATATAGCAAAATTAAGAATTATCAAACTCCCCCATACTTAGGTTTTTGCACTCCTAGATAAAAATCAAGTACAAAGATTTAGTAGAACTAAACATACAGCCCTTCTTATGTTATTGGATACTGTGTTTCTTGTCGTCCTATCAAGTTCAATTGATCATGTAAGCAATCCCACTACCTAGCACAAACTCAACTCCATATATGGCATAGCTTTCGCAAAGAGACTTTAAGAAACTCTTGGGTCAAGTGTTTGTCGCTCTATCTCACATTAAGGAATCTTATTTCACTCTCGTCTTCTAGTCTATACTCTACTATAGGCTTGTCAAAGCTGCACAATCTTAACTACGCACATGAGTTTAATGCATCAAGAGGGCTTTAAGGGATGTAATATTGGTGTAGCTAAAATGAAACATATGAATTGAAAGGAGATGGACTTCCATAGAGTTTAAACAAGAATGTTGAGGAGCTTTAAATCATTCCTAAACTCATTCACATATGTTGTTCTTCCTGCTCTCTTCATCCTCTACTTCAAACTTTATGTGTTTTTTGTGTGTTTTTTGTAATCAAACTGAATGAATTGTTATTTCTTAATGTTTTACTTGAGAGCATGACTGATGACAACAACAGCATTTAAATGGTTACATATCATATTCAAACTCATGACAACATTGGATAAAAATTGTGATGCTTAACGGGTTGGCAATGGTTACACTATGAAGATGGCTTGTGTTTAGGTTTAAGGGTGAAAAACGAATGCCTCAAACATGTGTAAATACACTTAAATGCATAACGGCTTCAACTTAAGAACTAAGACAAATCAAAGAGAGTTTTGGAACTATAGTGTATGCACATTAAATTTAGTAAATAAAGCTTAAGGATCCTTTCATGTGGCTAATTCTCTAGATTTCTCCAAGAAATAACTATGTCATATATATATATATATATATATATATATATATATATATATATATATATATATTATTAAGCCTAGTACTTTCAATTTCCTAAGCTTACACAACTTGTACCCCTTGAGAAGACTCTATTCTACAAATTTCCTTAACAAGACACTTTTCCGTATTACCAATTCTACTTGGCTACTAAGTATATTCAAGTTTGAAATTTGCCCAAATTTTCAAAGTGTAGTGTGGTTATTAGATCAAGCATACTTTTAATTTTAAATCACAGTCAGGATAAACACACATCAGCACACAATTGCTAACTATAACCTACCCATACTTGAAAGTTGCAGAACCCTCTGTGCAAATAAGGAAGTTGGGGAAAATATAGGGACACCAGTGCAAAGGGGAAAAATAGAGTAAAACAATTAATGTGCAACTACATGTGTATAATAGCAAAGAAGAGGCAAGGAGAATGCTAAAGCATAATAATGTGCAAACATGAGTACTCTGTCAAGGACATGAGAGAACCATAAGGCAAAAGGAAAGGCAGAGCATAGCATAGGGGATAAGCTATAGCATTCCATTAACATCAACAATGCCATTACAGTGGCTAAGAAACATACAAATCCTTTTCCAAGAACTATTACAATAGAGCAGCAGATACAAAACATACGAATAATCGAGCAAGTAGAAAATAAAGGAGGCCAAGGAAGAAGTGAAAATAGCCTGCTATTATTTTTTGCTGAAATAGATGGTGGTGTTGTAGGCAGTGCTATCTTTACGAGGCAGGTAAGTGATAGACCATACGTCAGGGGCACTCAGGGAGGTGTCTACCACAAGCGTAGAGGTAGTAGCGAGCTACATTGGGGGTAAGTGGAGTGAGCATCAAGGGCAGTGGCGGTAGTAGCCTAATAAGTGGGCAAATATTGGATGAAGAAGTCCTTGATATCCTGGAAGATGGCAGCAATCTCTTGTGTAAGAGCAATGAGGTGAGAAGCATAGTTGGATCAAGGGCAGGTTTTTTTGGTGGCGATAATAGGTGACTGAAACCTAGGGGTGGGCGGGGCAACCATTCAATCAATATGGGGAAAACAAATGCAAAAGACTACGGAAGAGGAGTAGAAGCCTGTAAGGTGGGTTTGGGATAAGCAGTATGGGTGGCATATCAACCTCTACGAGTGACCTACTTTCTTGAGGCATGGTATTTAGAGATAGGGGAAAAGAGTAGAGAGACAAGGAGGACAAACAGAGGTTAGGGTTGAGAATAAGGAAGAAGTAAAGTGGGTAAGATAAAATGGAGTAGGTGTGGGTATTTAAGGAGGCAATAATGATGGGGAAGATGAAAGGGAAAAGGGTGAAGGAAGGGCAATATGGTCATTAAATGTATGGAACACATAGCGTAAGTACTAATGGAAGAGTAGGAGTTTGCAAAAAAGGGAAAGAGAAGGATAAAGGTGAAAAGGTGTGCTTTGTTACATTGGAAAAGTGTCAGTTTTAGCAAGTAGTGGGAGGCGAAAGGACAAGGGAGGAGAGAGAAAATTTTTGCATAGGAAGTTACGTTGTGGTAGATTTTGGGGCCTAATAGGGGGAGGCTCACAAGTTGTAGTGTCTAGTGCATTAAGCTCAAAATAGCAAACATGGTAAAATGATATTCAAGTAGATACTAACCTAAAGTCGATTGCAAGCGATTGTGCAACAAATTGATAGCCATACTGGGACAATGGTGTGTAAGCTACAGTTATTGATCTTTGTGCCATGGGTTGTAGGCCTCAACCCACCTCTGCTATCCTCAGGTCTATTTACCTAGTTCTCTAGTTTTATTTGCACAATTATAAAACAAATCTAATAGATGAAAAACAAAAAGAAAGGGAAAGAGTAGAAGTTTTTGGGTTTCCTCCCAATAGCACTTGGTTTAGAGTCTTCATCCTGACTTTGCTATGCAATTTAACAAGGGGTTTGGAGATGAATGAGTGTCTTTTCCTTGGTCAAATTATGATCCCATTAGTGCTTTACTCTTTATCTATTGACCTTAAAGGTTCTTTTGGAGTTTAGACTCATCAATGAAATGGCTCTATGAGTTGAAATAAACTGGATCAGGAATGGTCCTGACCAATTAGACTTCAATTTTTTAGGGAAGAGTTTAAGCCTTGAGTTATTAAGGAGAACTTGCTACCCTACTTCAAATATCCTTGGAAGAAGTCTTTTGTCATGCCATCTTTTTAACCTTCTCCTTATAGAGCTTAGTATTCTCATAAGTATGCAATTTGCATGCATCCAGCTTGTTCAATTACAACATTCGTTTTTCCCCAGCTACTATAGCATCCATATTTTGTTTTGAAATTGCCCAATAAGCCTTGTATTCTAACTCCATAAGAAGATGACATGCTTTCCCAAAGACCTGTTAGTATGGGAAGGAACCTAAAGGAATTTTGAATGCCGTTTTATATACCCATTGGGAGTCATCTAGGTTTTTGGACCAGTCTTTTCTATTGGGATTAACCACTTTTTCCATAATTTTCTATATGCCATTCTATTATTCATCAAGGAAGAATTCTTGAATAGGTATCCCTGGATGATCAAGAACATGGTCTTTAAGTCTGGAAAGATGATTTAGAATATGATTTAATGTTCCTTTTTATGTCCCAAAAATATACCTTTAATTACCACAAAATGACATTTTCCCAATTCAGAATAAAGTTAGTTTTTTCACAATGTTTTGAGATAGATTTAAGATTATGCATACAACTGTCATACAAATTTCCAAATACCAAAAAGCCATCCATGAATATTTCAATAGACTTTTCTACCATATCAGAAAAGATTGCCATCAATTTAAGGTCAAATCCCTAGAAAGTTTCTGGAGCATTGCTTAGACCAAAGGGCATCCATTTAAAGGCAAAAATACCATATAGATAAGTGAGTGTGGTCTTGTGTTGGTCTTGCGGTGGTACAACAATTTGATTGTATCCAGAATAACCATCCAAAAAATAATATTATTATTTACCAGCTAATCTATCTAGCATATGATCTATAATTGGTATAGGAAAGTGATCTTTTAGTGTAGCCTTGTTGAGCTTGCGATAATCCATACATCTCTTCCATCCAGTAACTATTCCTGTAGGGATTAATTCATTCTTCTCATTCTCAGCCACTCTAATTCCTCCTTTCTTTGGAACACATTAGACTGGGTTGACCCATTCATTATCTAATAAAGGTTAGTTGATGCCAGCATCTAGCCACTTAATGATCTCCTTCCTGACTAATTCCTTCATTATAGGATTCAACCGCCTCTATTTCTCTATAGAATTCCTGTAGCCTTCTTCCAGACAAATTTTGTGCATACAGAGTGAAGGGCTAATTCCTTTAATGTATGCAATGGTCCATTCAAAGACTCTTTTGAATTTTTTCAATCTAGCTAACAGCTTTGCTTCTTACTCTTTCGTGAGATATGCATAAATAATTACTGACAGTGTATTAGATTCGCCCAGATAAGCATACTTTAAATATTCAGGTAGAGGTTTGAGGTCTAGAATTGGTAGATATTCAATTGAAGGTTTGGAAGCCTGTTTCCAATTCTGGTCAAGCTTTAATGATTCAAATAGGATCTTCATTGTTTTGTTTAGATATTTATCCTTAACAAACTTCATATTTTCTTTAGAATCTTAATGAGCTTCATGTTTTTCCAGAATTTCATCAAAGGGATCCTTATTGTAAGCTTCTTGGAATGTTTCTTATACCAAGTATTCAATAGTATCTATGGTAGAGCACTCATATATGTCATTTGGGCATTGTATTGCCTTTATGATGTTGAAGGTCACTTACTTATCATTGAGTCTCATAGTTAATTCACTGTTATGGATGTCGATGAGTGTTCTTTCTATTGCCAAGAATGGCCTTCCTAGAATAATAGGTACATCATGGTTAGCTTTGAAGTCCATCAAAATAAAGTCAACATGGAATATGAATTGATCAACCTTTACTAGAACATCTTCAATTTTGCCCTTTGGGTGAACAATAGATATGTCAGCAAGTTGTAATGTAATGATCGTGGGTCTTGCCTCTCCTACTATGAGTTACTTAAAATCCAACATAGACATTAGATTTATTCTAGCTCCCAAATCTCATATGTTTTTTCACTGTAATTTCTTCCAATGGAGTAAGGGATAATGAAGCTTCTTGGATCTTTCAACTTCAACAGGAGCTTGCTAAGATAAAATAGTATTGTTCTCTTTAGTCAAGGCCATTGTCTTGAATTCACATAATCTTCTCTTCTTTGACAGAATGTCTTTCATAAACTTCATATAACTAGGCATTTGTTCCAAGGCTTTCACTAAAGGAATGCTGATGTGAAACTATTTTATAACATCTAAGAATTTTCTAAATTATTTCTCTTGATTTTGGTTTTATAACCTCTGAGGAAAAGGTGAAGGTTGCTTCACTATTTTTAAATTTTTCTATTATGTTGACTTTTGCTGTAGTATTGCTATTGCATCGGGTAACTAAGTTGATCCCTGCAATTCTAGTATACTATGTTATGGCATTGTTGTAGTATCAGATGTGTTAACTTATTTCTGCAGTTTTGGGATGAACTACTTGATTGTCAGTTGTTCTTTTGTACCTTCCCTTCCTTTCTTTGCTTAGCTTGATAGGGATTTAAGATCTTCAATAGGCCTTTTTACTACCTTATGTTGCTCAACAGACTTCTCATTCCTCAATTCTATGGCTTTGATGTGCTCCTTGCCATCTCGCCTATGGACTTCAATATCACAAGGTAAGGAACCCGATTGCCTATTATTCAAAGTTGTGGCAAGCTGCATAACTTGATTTTCCATATTTTTCTGAGATACCTACTGACTTTGAATGATGGCATCGTTTTTGCCCATGTATTCTTCAATCAAGCCTTCAATATATGATTAAGAAGGTGGTTCCATACTCAATTTCCTCGATTATTGATTGAATTCACGAGAATATTGAGGTTTATTGGGCTACGAAGGAGCAATATATTGATGTACTTGTGTTCCCCAAGAGAAATTGGGATGTTGTCTCACCCCTAGATTATATGTATTCAAGTATAGGTTGTTATTGTCGTTCTTGTTATAATTGCCCATGTAGTTTGCAGACTTTGGAGTAGATGTGTAGTTGGCACAAAGGTGCTCTCCTTCATAATATATGATGGATATTAGTGCCAATTGTGTTCTTACAACGAGATTCATAGGTATGATGATACTAGTGAATGAAGAGACTTATGTTTTCAGGGCTATCATGGTGTCTAATTCATGTACTCCTGTTACTCTTCTGGCTAATGACACCCTTTTGGTTGGCCATCGATAGTTGTTAATGGATATTCTCTCAAGAATTTCATGCGCTTCATTATAAGACTTTCTTAATAAGGCTCCACTAGATGAGGCATGAATTATTTGTCGTGTTTGCACATTTAGACCAATATAGAAGGTCTTTAGCTATACCCAAGGTCTGATTCCATGTTGTATACATTTTCTTTGCAAATCTTTAAATCTTTCCCAAGTTTTATACGTGGATTCTCCGTCTTGCTGCTAAAAACAAGTAACATTAGTCCTGCACTTGATATTCTTGGTTTGTGGGAAGAATTTCAACAAAAAAAGAAAACCTAAAACTTTCTAAGAGGTCATTGAATTGGCTAGGTGAGTGTTAAGCTAGGACCTTGCTTTATCTCAAAGTGAAAGTGAGAACAATTCGATTCTCAGTGCATCTACTGGAACTCTTAGGATCTCAAAGGTCTCATAAACTATTATAAATATTCTCAGATGAAGATAGGGATCTTCAGCTAACATCCCACTAAATTGTCCTATTGTATGCAAAATTTGGATCATGATGATTTTTTGCTCGAATTGAGGTGCATTTATGTATGTCTAAGCAATCCTAGAGCTTAGTTCATCTAGATTAGGAATTCCAAATTTCATGATGGCTTTATCTAGGTCATCTTCATTGGCTACGATTTGTAGTAGTAGATTAATTTGGTTTCCATTCACATTTTCATTAGCATGGTCTTCTGACATGTCTATTGATGTAGTAATGTGTTCTCTTGTTTTCTACTTCCTTCTCCTTTGTTTGTATGTTCTTTCTATATTAGGATCAAAATAGTTAGATTAGAAATACGAAAACCACTTATAAGCTAGCAGAGGTACCTGAAAATCAAAATGAGAGAGTGAGAAAAAAATCAATTGTAACTTTCAAAACAATGACGTGTAAACATAAACATTATTAAATAATCCTTGCTAATAGTGCAAAAAACTTGTTGGTCAGATTCCCCTATGGCAAGTGAACCAATTGAACAAGTAAGAAAGTGATAAATAGAGTATTGTCCCATAGAGATTATAATACTAACTTATAGATCAAGAAAATGATCAAAAGTCACATGATTTTGGAAAAAATATTATGGATGTGAGTTTGATGTGAAATACTAATTCTATAAAATGAAAGAAATAAATCAAGAGTGAGTATGATTGAAAGATATTAGGATTTAAATAGATAAAGCTTAGATTTCCCCTTAATTTGCATTTCCTACCGAAATTGCTATCGCAATGCTATAGCAAAGCTCCAACAACATTGATTCTATAGCAAAGTTATTTAGTTAACCCATCCCTTATGGATAAAAAGTTCTCCAACAATCCTATATTTTTATTCCTTACTCTAATCCTTTCATATTCCTACATAGATTTTAAAGCTTGGAATAACGTGCTAAAGTAGGTGTATGGTTGTGTGTTATATACCCTATCCTATAGCTTATGAATTTTGATAGAATTATGCACTAACTCTACCAACACACATTATTTAATAGAGGTCTAACCTTAACTCCTTTCCAATAAGTTAAGGCCACAACTCTTTCATATCAGAGGCAATCTAACACAAAAGACCGATGTTCACATACATGCATTAAACAAACTGAATTATTTTAATTAAAACTTATCAATTTGGTTCAAAGATTCAAATTAAGGATCCATCATTGCTTAGCCAACGAAAGTTAGTTCATGGCTTGTGAGCAAGATACAACTAAAACTATCATAAGGTAATCCATGAAAATACAAAGAAAGAAACTAAGAAAAAGAAGATCCATCGAAGGAATTTGACAACACAGGGTTGCGTCTATCACGTACCGCCATTGCATCTTCTTTGTATCAGCAATTTTCTGACTCAATTATTATGTCATGCTCTCCACGTTCAGCCTGTCTCGAGCTTCCTCAAAAGCGTCTGTGTAAATCATTCTCTCAATTTGCAAACTCTTTTTAGGGTTAATTGTCTTTCCTTTTCATCATTAGGATTCTTTGTGCCTCACATCCAATATGTTTGTTAAGGAGCTAGCTAGGCTTTCCTATTTTGTTAGGTGCGGCTAAAAGATTCTATTCTAATTGATTTTGTTTTAAATCAGCTGGATTCTATTCAAATATCTTTCTGAATTTCATTGTCTTTGATGTCCTTCCTCCTCAAGCAAGTAGTCTTCTTTCATCTATTTTTAGCTTCTAAGCCCACTCATCGTCTAGCCCAAGATCCTACAATTATCTTAAGTATTTTTCTCAAGAAAAGATCAGTGCATAATAGAAACACATACTTCAAAAATTAATCCATATGATGCTATAACATTGAGAACACATTAATACGTTATCTCAAAATATATCAATTTTAAGTCTTTTCACTGCCTATATGCAGGATAACTTCTAAAATGCATACATTCAGCTTTTCTAATCTTTATTTCAACTAATGCATGAAATCTATCACAATTGATCATATCAAACATGTTTGAGCAAAGAAATTCAATTCAATTCAGTCACAACAGTGAAATTATATATGAAAATTAAGACTTATCAGCATGGTAAAAGAGCCACAAAATTAAGAGAGACTGCCCTAAGTTAGTGTGTCAGGAAAAAGATCCCGATTCAATTTGATAAATATTAGAAAACTATTGACTCTAATACAAGCCAATATAGGAGTTATGTCGCCTTCTTAGCACGCAACAAGCTTGACATTTTGAAAGATGAGTGGAAAAATGCCGATCAAGAGGCGAAGGATCATATTTGAAACACTATCTAAGAGCTCACATATGATGTTCTTGAAAGTGAGAATTTGAAAGAGAAGACATGGTCGTATTGTGTTGAACATTGGAGGAAAATTAAAACAAACCTATCTAACAAATATGTGTATGTTGAGGTTAATGATGGTGAGCCTCGTCTTATTATTTACAGAAAGTATGCATAAATATGATAAAGTGTTGAGTAAGATAAATTATAGGGTTAAGGAGCAAATTTACCAATAAACTATTGGCCCATGAGCGTCCAACACAATAATCTTTTAAGTGGACCAAAACTACCAACAAACTTTTAAAAAGGTAAAGCTAGCACAATGCCGTTAGGGAGAAGGTAACATCCGTTTAATGTTCAGAAAAAATTACAGACTAGGACCCATATGTTTATGAAACTATACTTAAGCCACAAAAACATTTCAAAATTTTATTTTAGTTCCTCCACATACTTTATATGAAGGGACTAAAGTGAAAATTATAAAATTTTGGGGCTGTAAGATAATTTCCTAAAACTTTGGATTCTTTTCTGTAATTTTTGTGGGGCCATCCCTACCCCTCAAAATCCGCTACTAGTTACAAGCCTTTTTTTCGGCTTTAGCTTGGCCTGTGGCCTATTAAGGAGGCCTGTAATTTTAAAATTTTTTGTAAACAACCGAATAAACCACAGGTCTCACCTCAAAACAAGCCTACTTCAAACAGGATGCAAACAGACCTACATCTAACAACCTGTTTTTGACCTCCAAATAAAGTACATGGAGGGACTAAAATAAAAATTTTGAAATTTCTTAGGCTTAAATATAGTTGGGTTAAGGTGCAATTTTGTCAACGAACTATTGGCACAGGAACAATTTCGCCAATAAACTCTCTAGTGGAACAAAATCACTAACAAACTTTTAAAACGTTAAAAACTACACAACGTCGTAAACGTCCGTTTTCTGTCTTCATGCAAAAATTACATAATAGGACCCAGATGTTTATGAGACAATATTTAAGCCCCAAAAAATTTTAAAATTTTTATTTTAGTCCCTCTACGTACTTTATATGGAAGGACTAAAGTGAAAATTATAAAACTTTTAAGGGCCGGAAGATTATTTTCTAAAATTTTGGATTTTGTTCTGTAATTTTTGTGGGGCCATCCCTACCCCCAAAATCTACCTTCGGTTACAAGCCTTTTTTTGAACCTTAGCCTGACCTGGCCTGTGGCCTATTAAGGAGGCCTGTAATTTTAAAAATTTTGTAACCAGTCTAACAAACCACAAGCCTCACCTCAAAACAAGCCTACATCAAACAGGGGCGAAAACATAATTACTTTAAACAGGCCAAAAATAGACATACTTCAAACAGACTGTTAGATGTAGGTCTGTTTTCGGTCTGTTTAAAGTAGGTCTATTTTCACTCTGTTTGAAGTAGGCTTGTTTTGAGGTGAGGCCTGTGGTTTGTTAGGTTGCTTTCAAAATTTTTAAAATTACAGGCTTCCTTAATAGGCCACAGGCCAAGCTAATGCTGAAAAAAAAGGCATGTAACTAGCAGCGGATTTTGAGGGGTAGGGATGGCACTGCAAAAATTACAGAAAAGAACCTAAATTTTTAGAAAATTATCTTGCCGCCCTAAAATTTTTTTTAAAATTTTCACTTTAGTCCCTCCATATAAAGTACGTGGATGGACTAAAATAAAAATTTTAAAATTTTTTGGGGCTTAAATATAGTTTCATAAACATCTGGGTCCTATTATGTAATTTTTGCATGAAGGTAGAAAACAACGTTAACGGTGTTGTGCAAATTTTGCATTTTTAAAAGTTTGTTGGTGATTTTGGTCCACTAGAGAGTTTATTGGCGAAATTGCTCCTGAGCCAATAGTTCGTTAGCGAAATTGCACCTTAACCCTATTAGACCTGGCTGTCACCCAAGAGGGGGGTGAATTGAGTGTCTGATAAAACTTTAAGAATTTTAAAAATCTTTTCGCAACTTACAGAAAACAATTCGTATGACAGTAATGTGTTGCAAACCAACAGTCATTCATTTAAACATATATGCTGGAATGTAAGAGTTTAGGGAAGAGAATATGCAAACAGAGATTTATACTGGTTCGACCCAATCCTTGACCTACATCCAGTCCCCAAGCTGCACTTGAGATTTCCACTATCTCCTTGTTTAACCAGGCACAAGAGAAGCCTTTACAACCCACAAGTTTACCCTGGCACTTGTGAAGCCAAATCTCTCACTGACTCCCCCTTACACACTGTATAAAGATATAATCGCTTCCCACTCAAGATCACTCAATCTTGAGTAACTCTCAAATCTCAAATAGAATGATTACAATAGATCTCCTCTCTCAGAAGTGAATATGTAAACACTAAAGTACAAAATCATTCATCTTACTCTCTACTCTTTACTGTAAACTATGAATATTAAGAAACAGAGAGTATATGAGCTTTCAACAGTGAAGCAGTAAAATCATTTCATTGGCTTTGACGATTCTTTCATTAATTGTCATCACTCCTTTCGGTTTGAAGACTTCTCTATTTATGGGCAATGAAGATCAATTCTTCTGTTGAGTAATTCTTCCCGTTGGAATATGACCGTTGTGATTTGCTCAAAGTTACCGTTGTGAGCTCTGACATAATCATTCACCTTTTGATGTTAATCCAACTGAAACTCATTAACAAGCTCATCAAACAAGGTAGGAATGACAATAAGAGAGGATATAAGCCAAATAAATCATATTCAACGTTTGTCAGGATTATAACGTAGATTCATCAGCATTTTGGCTCTTTTCTGATCTGTATCATAATTTGCCTCGAGTCACGATCTCTACCTCGAGGTTATATAGAATACCTTGAGTCATTACCAAGCAATTTAAAAATAACAGTCAGATGAGATGTTCTAGGGAAAGCTCATTCTACCTCGAGTTATGTGGTCTACCTCGAGTTTTTATCCAGCCTCGAGGTAATATTTTCAGCCTCGAGTCAATATAGATGATTTGATCATATTACAAAGACATTTTACCTCGAGATATATTATCAACCTCGAGTTTTGTTACAACCTCGAGTTGCATATGCCTGCCTCAAGTTAATTTGACAGTGAGCTCAATATATGATTTTTATACTCTGTTGACTAAGTTCAGGTAACCATAACATCTCCGTTAATTCAAAATCTTGGCAAATCACTTATATCCCTAGAATAATCTTTAAGTATTCTCTCCAATGTAAGAAGAACCAGCTCCAAACTCATTGTATGTTGAGCACTATGATTAGATTAGTAAAATCTGTTCTTGAACCAACGTTTTTTCACCATCCTGAACAGACTCTCAACTTCCAAAAGTCATATCTCTCTCATTTAATCTTTTTTTCTATGATCTTGATGTTTTTGGAAAGGTGTGTGAGTCTAGTTTTATATGCGACTAATTTCAGCTCATTCCGATTTGTAGCTTATGAGATATCCTCAATTTAGTGAACCTTGGTCTGTTGTATGTCAGTTGCAAATGGGGTAACTTCAAAAATTCATAGTTCTCTCATCTGATCTTCTTTGGACTTGAAAGATTGTCAAGATGACGCATTGGATGTCTAGTTTCATACAAAATTGATTTCGCCTCAATCCTATCTCTGGTTTAGGAGATATCATTGTTTTACTAGACCTCTCCTGAAACAGAGTAGAACAGAGTTGCTGAAGGGCATATTTACCTCGAGTTTGGTTGGTTTACCTTGAGTTTTGGCCCTAACTCAAGGTAAATGACTATGCCTCGAGTCAATTCATCCAAAGCACGTTTTTTCTTATTTTAACTCATCCCAAAGCTTATTTTAACTCTAATTTGAGCCATTCCAACTCTCATTTAATCATGGAAACTTCTAGAATCAATCTGTGGGCTTGTATAATGACTTTCTCATTCCATTCAACAATATTTTTCTTTCATTCTTCTCTTATCTTGATGATTCTTCATAATTTAACTCTTTCTTTCTTCTCTTCTCTTGTTCTTCATCATTTGGCTCCATATCTTCTTTGATTCAATTTCTTTCTTTCATTCAATACTTCTTTATTTATCTTCTTCTTGATCATTCTTCATAAATGAACTTCACATTTTTGATTCTACATTAAATTTAAGAATTAGTCAATGTAGGAGATAAATATAGTATGCAAACTTTTTGCTCTTGATATCCATAAGTATATTTGACATCATCAAAACTAAGCATAACTAACAAACCCAATATAGTTTCATAAACATCTGGGTCCAATTCTGTAATTTTTGCCGGACCTCAGAAAACAGACGTTACCTTCTCCTTAACGGCGTTGTGCTGCTTTGATATTTTTAAAAGTTTGTTGGTAGTTTTGATCTATTTAAAAGATTATTGTGTTGGACGTTCCTGGACCAATAGTTTATTGGTAAATTTACTTTTTAACCCTAAATTATATTGTATTGTGCGGATCAGACCACTAGTCAATCAACTTAACTAAGAAATAACCAATCCAGAATCACTACGACAAAATACTTAGGAAACTCTACCAACAGTATGGTAGCGCTAATATCTGTAACATTTGAAAACTGCAACTAGAATTACAAAAATAAGCACTACTGCCTCATTTTCTTATACTAGTATATCAACCTGGCTGACTAGACTTAACTTGGTGTAACTTGGCAGATTAGACAGGCCAATTTATTATTTCGATCTTTGTGCCTAAAATGATATCATTTTGAATAAAATAAAGGAATCAGAGAAAAATTGTAGTCCATTAAATTTGTGTTTTGGTAACTCTATTTGATAGGATTATGTGTGATTTATGCACATGTTCTATTGACATGTGGATTATATACTTTATTTCGATCTTTGCGCTTAAAATGGTCTCACCCTGATTCGAGTCGACTTAGACCACTAACCCTAACTACTTAGTACCATTTTAGCCGTTCAGTGACGAGTCCAGTCTTTATCATATCGTGGAAATTACCCATTGCCTTGGGGTTTATTATGTTGAGTCTGATTTGTCAGGCAGGGAAAGGTGGAGAATTGTCTCACTACGAAACTTCAATAATCGGTGGAGCATTGGACTTGACACTCAAGACAGCCAAAGATGCAATGACTCCAATAAGTGAAACATTTTCTCTTGATATAAACTCCAAACTTGACATGTATGTGACCAATTTCTTATGAAGATGAAATCTAAAAATAATTTCTACTAAAATAAAAAACATGTATGTGTGTATATATATATCAAATCATTGATTTGTTCTTGAATATAATCCTCTAAATTTGGGTAATAAAATTCAATATATGATTTTTCTTGAATATTGTTAAACGTACGTAAAACGTATTCATACTAAAAATGTACTTTAAAACATAATAATTACAAAGGTTTTTACTGAGTTTTCTCAAATTAATCACACAAGCATGTCTTTTATTTTTAAAATTTACCCAAAGCTCCTTGTGGAAATGTAAAATAAGTTACACAGACTTTAGTTCTATGAAATTCCATTTCATCTATCACACATGCATAATTAGAGGGAATTATTGTGTCGATATTTTGACAATAGAAGGAATAATTCCTATGTGGTTTTTGACAAAATTTAAGAAAAAACTGTGTAATTGAATCTTTATTTCATAGGAAATTTTTAAGAAGTCAAAATAGATACGAAGCTAGTATATTGTTAGTTATATATTGATTTTAAAAAGAAAATGAGAGAAGCTCAACCAAAGTTATAGATGTCTCTAATTTTCTCATCCTTTTTATAAGTTTCACATCTTATATGTGTATCATTATATTCTCAAACTTTACAAGATCAGAAAACTTCCATCATCATTTCTTTCTTTCTTTTTTTTCTCTTCTTTCTTTTTTTCTTTTCTTTTCTTTTTTTTTTTTTTTTTTTTTTTTTTTGCTTAAGCAGTGTAAAAGAAAAAAACAGTTATCGATTAACTGTACGTATACTCATTTTATTTTCTATAGGTATACGATGGGCTTGATAATGAGCAAAGGTTATAGTCGAGTGCCAGTCTATTCTGGGAATCCAACAAATATTATTGGTCTTATTTTGGTAAGTTACCAAACAATTAATTTGTCCAAAAAAGTTACCATATAATTAATTACATTTTATTTCGTATATCTTCCAAATTATTTTATAGAATTAGTACAATCATTTCGATGTCATGTAGTCCAAAAAGATCATGCTCAAGAAATTACTGGTTTATGTTTTTAAGTATAATTTACTTCACAAAAATTCAAGTTGTTTAGTAAACACCGGTAAATAATTTTCATGTAATTCTTATAGCATTTAATACTCGCAAACTACAGATTTATGATTATATATTGTTTTATTATTGATTAGGTCAAGAATTTAATATTCTGTCGTCCTGAAGATGAAACCCCTATTAAATATCTCACTCTCAGAAGAACTCCAAGGTATACATGAAATGGCTTCTTCATTTTCTACTAATTATTCCCAAGAAAAAGTCGTTGTCTTTTCAATGTTTGCTTTTTTGCTTGATCTAATAAAAAAATATAATAGATCTGCTCCTACAACAATGACAACCGTTAACCTACTAATTAATGGGGTTGGATATGGATCGCACGGTGTGCCATTATGTTCTATGAGCCATCAAATATTTGGATAGGTTATTAAATAAAAGGTCATGTTCAATAACTTAATTAATTGAGTGTTCTCATTAGTTTTCCTCTACATCTTTTCATGGGACTCCATATTTATTTGATCTACCCTCCTCGCTAATATATCCAATGGCTTTCTTTGTACCACCTCAAACGATCTTTTACCATTTTCTCTTCAATAAATGTCACTCCAACTCTTTCACGTATATGTTCATTATATGGAAGAAAATAATTAGCAGGGGGAAGAGATGCGTATTGGGTCTGATCGAATCCAAGTAATTGGAGTTCACACAAATATCATATTAGTAGAGCCAAAATATGATTGGCACAACAATACGCTAGAACAAGAAAGATGGTAGGAGAGAAGAGATTGGCAGAAAGTTCAATGGCATAGGATGAGGACCAAGGAAGGGAGGCATATCCTGTTTACAGAGGTCAAGTGATACCACTAATAAGGAAGTTGTGTGCACCCTTGCTAGCCCTTTAAACTAAAATTAGGAAATTAATTTCCTAATAAGAAAAATGACTTGCTTCTCAATTGAAAAATTTGCAATCAAGGTTGATTTGCATTAACAAGTCACTAATTAATAACGATTTGTTTCTCATTCGATAAGGCTATTTATTTCTCAATCAAATAGTATGGTGCATCAAGGGCAAACCTAAACCTAAAGTCCAACATCACGTACCCACATTTGATAGGCCTCTCATCGTGCTTCTTGTTTCATAGTTGGTTTCTGTCGTGAATGCATGGGAATAACGTCTTCAAAACTTTTAGTGCTTGTGATGCTATAAATATCTCATATCGGATTAGCATCTAAGGACACCTTTTATGTATATGTAAGCCATTTGTTCATTGCCTTATTCCCATACAAATTACATGTACTCATGGCATATCTAATCCCTCTTGAGTTAATATGTTGATTAACTCATATTGCCCTCCATGCACAAAGTATCCATACTTACAAGTCACTCAAACAACTATTAAAGGGTTGACAATAGATACTAGTATAACTTGTGCATCTAGGAGTAAATCTTTCTTTTTTAACTAAACATTAGCCCATCTCGAATTAGTTGCTTTCCCAATTTCACTCCTCTGATCGAATTGTGTGTGATCAATCATAGACCTTCAGCTAAACTAACTAGCATCAAACAACACTTTCTTGATGCATCATAAGTCTTAAGGGAATCAAGGAAGGATTTTTCCTTCTTGGGACTCACATCGTAGTGGGCTAGGGATCTTCCACTTACATCCCATGTTGTAGTCTTACTCTCAAGCACACGTAGTATGGATTGCAAGCTATATAGCAACCAATTAGTATTGTACATCAATTTCATCTTGTTTTTATTTTATAGACATTAGTTCCAAAATGAACTAAACATTCAAACCAAAAATTCTTTAGCAATCACTCTTATGTAATTCATCTGTGAAAAAGAGTTATTTGCTTGGCTACAAGTCTAACAATACTTTTATGTATCCTTGCTTTGATCCACTTTTCATATGTATCTCATCTTAGTTTAGTTAAGTTAACTCTATACAAAATTCTTCTTAACCAACTTGTGGTGATCTATTGCTCGTCTTACCCTCTCATGCCCCTACAAATTGTGGGAAGATGGTTGTTTGTGTGAGTGAACCAACATTTTTTGACCTGTATGCTAGACATAATTGTATGCCTTGCATGTATTCACTCATAACAAACATACTATTTCTTTTATCTTCAAATAAAATAGGTTCAAGAGCTTATATTATATTTGTGCCTAAGATCTTCACTTGATCAATGAATATCAAGTCATGAGCTTAGTAAGGGGACCTGCCAACATTATATTAGCAAAAGGTCATTGAACTATTGCCTTCTTTCTTTGCAAGCAAATCTTTCAGAAAGATAAGTTAAATACATGTTTCTTTTTGTTGTAGTACTCAAGAGACACATTATAAGATGTTATCATTTTAATTCTTCTATCCACCATTTATTTGCAATTACCCATAGGAACGTCTCCAGTCATTCAATTTGTGTTCTAATTCCAAGGATAACAGAGATACATTGTATTTTTCTTTGTTTCCTTAACTTCATTATCACTTACCTAAATCATGTTTTAGAGCATCCTTTCACATGTGAGTTGTTGCCTTGATTATTCAATCTATGGTTCTTCTCATAATATTTTCCATAGCTAGACCGAAAATAGTTTCCATGTCCGGACAAATGTATTGTGTCTTATACAATAATGTGTACAATCAATTTTATCAACCATATTCTTACTATGATACTTTATCCACCTTTTATGTTTAGCATTCCTCATATGACACATAACCTTACATAGGTTGTGCCCTTAAGTCCAAGGATGTCTATAGGTTTGACGTTTTATCACATCGAGATGCTTAAGGATTACACTCAGTGGCGGACCCAGGATTTTAGATTTATGGGTGTACAATTAGTGATGGGATTCGAGGGTTCGGGGGCAGTGCCCCCCAAAAAATTTTTTGAAGAAAAGTTTTAAAGGCATTAAAAAATAAAAGAATATAAACAATAAAAGAAAAAAAAATCAACTTAACATAGAAAAATAATAATCAAGAGTCAACTAACCTTTACATTAGAACGATTACAAAAGCATTCTTTGATTCTTCATTCCTTGAAAATATTGCATTATATCTTCATCATCAATCGTATCAAATATATCACATTCAACATAAGTTAGCAAGCATGAGTTAAACCAACCATCACTTATCCGATTGCGCAACTTATCTTTAACAAAAGTCATTGCAGAAAAAACCCGTTCAACACTAGCAGTTGCTACAGGTAGAATGAGTGCCAACTTTATCAACAAATAGACCCGTGGATAAACAATATCCTTTCTTTTCTCAACCATCTTCAAAGAAAGGTCATGAATTGTTTGCAAATTGACAAAATCAAAATCAGCCCTCACATTGACAATAAAATTACCAAGACTTGAAGATAGAAAAGGAATATCTGCAAGCTCATCAAACTCCAAAGGATAGAATCTAGCAAACTCAATCAACTTTTCTGTGTTAAAATTAGCAAATGAATCACGAGGATCTAGACAACTCAAACACTCAAGCAACTTGGTATTGACATTATCAAATCGATCATTCAATTCTTGAACATGAGCATCTACATTGTATTAAATAACTTCACCTTCAAGTAGTGGAAGAATGTAAATGATTCCAATCTCCGTCTCGATCTCCCTTTAAGACAATAAACATCATTCATATTTGGAATGTCAATATTGAAAGTGGAAGAAATCACCAAGAGGGGGGTGAATTGGGGATTTAAAAAATTCTTTTCAACTCTTAAAAAATAAAGCTTAAGAAATGAATACTGAAAGAGTAGAGAAAGAAAAGCTCAGATACACAGGATTTATACTGGTTCGGTCTTAACCTTGACCTACGTCCAGTCCCCAGATACCTTCTGGGTATTTTCACTAGTCCAACAGGTTTTTAACTACAACAATGAAGACAAGACACAATCCTAATCACCTAGGACTTGCTCCCCCTTACACCTTGTAATTAAACAACCCAACACACAGGTTCCACAACCTTGAGTTTACACAACCAAATACTTTAAAAGAATTTCAATCTCTCAAAAGAGTGAATATTGATAATCACTGAAGAACAGATAAAAGAATCACAATACAAACTCAAAAATGCAAATGTGTTCAAGTGTAACTTCATTGTGTATCTTGCTCTGAGTCTTCATAGCCTTTTATAGCCTAACTAGATGAGCTAGCCGTTGCAATATCTTCTCCAATGTTCAGTTGCAAATCTGGAAAATGACAGTTACAAATTTTGCTTTGTTCTTTCAATTCTTTGCTGAAATCCTGGAATATGTTGTTGCCGAACGTCTTCCAGATTCTTTGTCATTCCATGATATTAATTTGACCGTTTGAGGTGATCTTAATGTGTTCGAATGGTCTGAACTAAACATCTGGGATAAGGGAGAAGAATCAACCCTGTTCTTGATTCTTCATTAAATGCACTTATTCTGGATATTTGATTCTCTTTGATCTTGTGATGAACTTGTCTGAAAATTATCAAAAACTTGATCAATAATGTTAGGAATAATAATGCAACAAGATATGATAATTTCATATTAACCCATAATGATTTCGCAGATTAATTTGATCTGGTTTTCAAAAGTTACTGATGCAAACTCGAGTTTGGTGTTCTAGACTCGAGTTTGAGGTTCATCCAGAGAGCAAGGTATGTTTGAAAGTTTCCTAAACTCGAGTTGACAAGTAATTGACTCAAGTTTGGTTCTTACAAAGAGGAAAGTCGCGAGTTGGTTTTGAATGAGATTTTGAACACTTGGCTAAACTCGAGTCATTTAGTGACTGACTCGAGTTTGAAGCTTTTATGAAAAACTTAAGTTTAAGTTCACAGCTTCAAAACTGGAGTTTAGAAATGCAGATTGGAGTTTAGAAATCATGTAATAGCTCGAATATTTTCAAATAGTCCTAAACTCGAGTCTCCAGAAATCTGACTCGAGTTTCAGTGTACATTGAAACTTTGAAAACTTTTCATTTAAGTACAAACTAGAGTCACTGAAATTTAAACTAGAGTTTAGAAAACAAGTATCAACTCGAGTATCTCTGTTTATGACAAACTCGAGTCTACATAATCCAGACTCGAGTTTCCAATGAAAACTGAAAACATGAAGGCTATTGCATTTTGCAAACTGGAGTTTGTAAAACTGAAACTGGAGTTTGGAAAACTTGATAAAACGTTGAAGCTTCTGTTTGATCTCAAACTCGAGTTTCCAAATCATAGACTCGAGTTTACAAGTCTTTAAACTTTTAGCATATAAACTTTCTTGTAAACTGGAGTTTCTCAGAATCAAAGGTAGAGTTTGGAAACAAGTTGAAATTCGAGTGTCACTACCTTTGATCTAGACTCGAGTTTATAAACACAGACTCGAGTTTACAACTCTTGTAAACTTTGATAGCTCTCTGTAACTCTGCAAACTCGAGTTTGCCTATGCAAACTGGGGTTTGGCCAACATTGTCAAATCTGAGCTTCTGTCTGTCAAGTCTAAACTCGAGTTTCTATACCAAAACTCGAGTTTGCCTTAAACAGAAAGTTTTACAACTTTCAAAGACAAACTTAAGTTTACAATTGTCAGCTATCATCAAAACACATAGAGAACTAACAAATATCATATTTATTGGCAAAAATGTTCGTTTCTTGAAGCAATCCATCAAAACCATTATCTCTCACCTCTTGTAAACGAGACTTGACTACCTTCACTAAACCAATTGCATTTAAAAGGTCTTGATCTTTCTTTGTAGTGCTTGTGACAACTCATAAGAAATCCCCAAGATCAATTTCATAAGATGCAACAAGAATGCAAATTCAAAATCCTCCATGGCATACAAAATGCAACTTGCATCGGTTCTTGCAGCATCATTTTTCGGCTCGTCTTCAATAATTTTCATCAAGGAAATTATTGGAAAAAATAATAAGATAACACTTGTAATCGTACCAAAATGGGAACCCCAACGAGTGTCTTGTTGGACCTGGCTATCATCCAAGAGGGGGGGTGAATTGGGTGTTTGATAAACTTTAGGAACTTTAAAAAAACTTTTCGCAATTTATAAATTGACAATTAGATATTCAAAGATGAGCATATACTAGAAATGTAAAAGATAAGGAAGAGAGTATGCAAACTGTGATTTATCCTGGTTCGGTCCAATCTTTGACCTACATCCAGTCCCCAAGCTTCACTTGAGATTTTCAATCCACTATTTGCTTTGACCTTGATTACATGTTCTGTACTTGAAGTAATCCTCTCACTAGGATTCACTCCCCCTTACAAACCGTAATCAATTCACTTGCTTGATTACACACTCTGTACTCGAAGTAATCCCACACTCGGATTCACTCCCCTTACAAGCTATAATCACAATAAAGTGTTTCTCACTCAAGATTACCCAATCTTGAGTAACTCTCAGAATAATAGGATGATCATAATGAATCTTCTCTCTCAGAAGTAAGTGAATAAACACTGAAGCACAATTCACATAATCTCACTCTCTAAGCTAAATATATGATCATTGAGATATCAAGAGAGTAGATGAAGCAGACGTTAGAATATTGGCATTTTCATTGTGTAAGCTCACGTCCCTGTTCTTGCTCTCCCTCTTGTATCTGTGTCTCTTGTTCTTCATTTCTGGGCTTCTTATATAAATGAAGAAGAGGAACTATCCATTGCATTTTCTTCTCTTTAATTCTTCAAAGTTCAGCTGTAAATCTGGAATATGATAGTTGCATATTTTGCTCTATTCTTTCAATTCTCAGCTGGAATCTTGGAATATATTGTTGTAGAGCGTCTTCCAGATTTTTAGTCATTCTATGATCTTAATTCGACCGTTTGAAGTGATCTTAATGTGTTGCAACGGTCTGAACTGAACATCTGGGATAAAGGAGAAAGATCAGCCCTGTTCTTGGTTCTTCATTTAATGCACTTATTCTGGATCTTGATTTCACCTTGATCTTGTAATGAACCTGTTTGAAACTTATCAAAAACTTGATCAATAATGTTAGGAATAATAATATAACATGATATGATAATTTCATATTAACCCATAAAGATTTTGCAAATTGGCGCAATCTGGTTCTTATACTTCAGCGACGCAAACTGGAGTTTGGAAAACTAAACTGGAGTTTGCAGCGGGCTAAACTAGAGTTTAGAAATCCAAACTCGAGTTTAGGTCTTCCAGAGAGGAATGTCGCAATTTGAGTTTTGGAGCACACTTGAACATAAGGCTAAACTCGAGTCATTAAGTGACTAATTCGAGTTTGGGGCTTTGTTACGAGGATAAGCCTAAGTTCAAGAACTTTTAGACTGGAGTTTAGAAACACAAACTAGAGTTTGTCAAATCAAAATATTGAGGAGCTCTCTGTCTGCCACAAACTCGAGTTTACTAACTCAAACTCGAGTTTTCTTAAGAGATGAAAACATCTTGCTCTCTGTCAAGTCCAAAACTGGAGTTTGCTAATACAAACTCGAGTTTTCTTCTCCATGGCCCAATCAAATATTCTTCTCACAAGTTCTTTGCTCTCTGACTTGATGAAGATCAATTCCTATAATCTAGTACCTATCTCCATAAGACTCTTTAAGTCTTCTTTCCAATGCAAGAAAAATTAGCTCCAAACTCATTGCAATCTGACAATTATGATCCGATGAACCAAGGTTGTTCTTTAGCTAACGTTTTTCTAGCATCCTGAATTCATTGTCAACTTCAAAAATTCATACCTCACTCATTTGATCTTTGTTTTCCATGATGTTTATGTTTCTAGAAAGGTATGTGAGTCTATTTTCATATGCCACCGATTTCAGCTCATTTCGATTTGTAGATTGTGAGATATCCTCAAATTACTGAACCTGGGTCTGCTGGGTGACGTTAACAGATGGGTCAACTTCAAAAATTCATAGCTCTCTCATCTCAGCTTCTTTGGGCATGAAAATTTTTCCAGATGACACATTGGATGTATAGTTTCATACAAAATTGATTTCACCTTAAACTGATCTCTGGTTTGGGAGATATCATCGAATTACCAGAGGTCGCCAGTTCTGATCGTGAAACAGAGTTGGACAGAGTTGCTGAAAGCTTGCTAAACTCGAGTCATTAAGTGACTAACTCGAGTTTTGAGTTCCAAACTCGAGTTTACATTGACTAACTCGAGTTTTGCTGATCCAGAGACACCAGAGTTGCTTAAGACACTACAAACTCGAGTCATTAAGTGACTAACTCGAGTTTTGAGTTCCAGACTCGAGGTTTGTGTCCTAAACTCAAGTTTTCTCATAATCCAGAGGCAGATCACTTCCAGTAATGCAGTAAACTTGACTTTTAAGTATCTGGCTCGATTTTGCTCATCTAAAACCTGATATATGCTTGTTTTAACTCTAAATTGAGCTGTTCTAACTTTCATTTCATCATGGAGACTTCAAGAATCAATCTAAAAACTTGTATGATAATTTTCTCATTCCATTTGGCAAGTTTTTCTTTCTTTCTTCTCTTTTCTTGATCATTCTTCATGATTGAACTATTTCTTTCTTTTCTTCTCTTGTTCTTTCTCCATATAAACAAATCTACATTAAATGTAGCAACTAGTCAATATATGTGTTATAAACTTTTTGCTCTTACTAATGGCATCTATATAAGACATCATCAAAACTAATCATAACCAACATGTCTCCAGGTCGCTTTAAGGTTGTCTCTTGATTTAAACCTTTTCCAGTTGGTATTTTACCACTAGCAATTTTTTCAACTATTAGCTCATACTAATTCATTTGAAGAATTTCCTTCTGCTTGCATGAACCCCCCACAACAGTAGCCATCTTTTGAAGCATGTCAAAAAATTCCTGAATCTTCTTGTGATGTTTTGCAACCTTCACAAGTGTCAATTGTAATGATGAGCAAAACAATGAATGTAGAATGCAGATGTGTTGTCTGCCAAAATCAAACTCTTAAGCCCTTTGATTTCACCTCGCATATTACTAGCACCATCATAGCCTTGACCACGACATTTAGACAAACTTAAACCAAGTTTAGAAAATAGCCCATCAATCGATGCTTTTAGTGAATGTGCAGTAGTATCTAAAACATGAATTATGCCAATAAAACGTTCAATAATGGACCCTTTTTTGTTTACATACCGAAGTACAACTGCCATTTGTTCTTTAACTGCAACATGACGAGCTTCATCTACTAGCAAGGAAAAGTAATCATCACCGAGATCATTAATTATTGCTTTAACAGTCAAATCGGCACAAGCTTGAGAAAGATCTTTCTGAATCTTTGGTGAAGTCAATTTGTGATTATCGGGGGCATTTTTCAAGACTACACCACTCATCTCTTTATTTGGCTTAGAATAACACTTTAGAATTTCAAGGAATAAACCTTGTTGATTTGAACTTGTAGATTCATCATGTCCCCAAAAAGGTTGACCATTGCGTAATAGGAATCTAGCACAATCTAAAGAAGTTTTCAACCAAATAGGATAATCAATTTTTTGTTGTTCAGAAATGTTTGAAAAGGCAAAATCAATATGTTGCTTTTGCTTCATCAAATCTTGTCTAGCTTGATAACATCTATTATGAACACTCTTATGATCTCCAACATGAACTTTGATTCTATCATTCTTCTGCCAATTTTTGAACCCTACACCGACAAATGCTTCCTGCGTCCAACCACTACCTCTAACCTCCATATCAAATAGATAACAATACAAGCAAAAACATGCATCTTTTGATACACTATACTCCAACCAAGAACCAAATTCTTCATACCACTTAGGATTGAATCTACGCATTTTTCCATACATTTCCATTTGAGGGAATGGTTTAAGAATTGGTTGAGTTGGCCCCTTGAGCAAATAAGCTCTTCGAATATCCTCTCTTTCTATAGGATTTGATGTCATTGAATAAATTGAAGGTCTTTTTCCCGGATCCGCTTCAAGATTTTCTATATTATGAAATTGAGATGCTTGTGGTGGTTGATAGGATTCTTGGACAATTGGAATTGAAATACTATTTGAAGCTTGCTCATTTTGAGATTCGGATTCTGTATTTGTGGGTTTTAGACGTTTGAAATAAGATTGTATCCCTGACATTTTTTACAAACAAAATAGTAAAAATCATCTAGCCTGTACCTAACATGAAGGAGTTCTAATCCTAAAAATTTGAAGTTGAAATAATTTCAGGACAAAACAGATATGCAAGATACAAAAGGCAGAGACAAAACAAATATGCAAGACAGAAACAGACAAAACAATCAAACATAAATTAAAAATTATAGATGTAGAGTGCAGTGGAGCTTACAATTGTTCCAATTTCACGAGTTTCCCTAATTTAGACAAGACAGAACCAGAAAAACTGTTGGATCCAAGACTCCTACATAATATATGGAAAACAAAATTACTTTATATGTAAAAGGAAAGCAAAAAGAAGGAAAAGAAGGAAAAGAGATTGCTTCAGAATGAGACAAAAGGAAAAGGTGTGGGGTCCACGTAAGGAAAAGGTTTTGAGATGAATTGTTGGAATTGTTGCTACTGTACTATACGCATGTGGAGCCAAAAGTCAAACACATATGATATATCTTTTGAAAAAGAAGAAGAAGAAGAATCAAAGATCTAACCTAGAGAGATGCTAGGCGGCCGAACAAGAAATAAAAGAGCAAGAAGTCTGGGTAGCCGATAAAATTCCAAGAAGTAGAGGCAGCCAATAAAATTCCAAGAAGCAGAGGCAGCCAAGAGAGTTAGGTCATCAAAGAAATCATGTTTTAATTTTTATTATTATTATTATTATTATTATTATTATTATTATTATTATTAGACATAAAAATCTAGATTTTTATGTCTGCAAGCGAGGTCACTTGCGTAGGCGTGGGTCCACCGCTGATTACACTTATACATATCTTAGGTGGTAAAAATTGCACCTTCCTTGTGCAGTCTCCATTTATCTTATCATTCAAGATATATTATATTCTACTCATGATCTTTCAACTCAAAATTCAAGAATAACTTTAATCCTTTATTCCTTTAAGTCTCAAGAGACTTATTTCAACTAAACATATGTCATTCATTCAAAGGATTATTTCACAAAGAATCATCTCAAGATTATTTGGAAGTCATTTAGTGTTCTTAAATTATCTTCATGTTAGTGAGGCTTTCAGTTTGCAAAGCCTTGTATACAACTGCCTGGATGATTGTTTCTACAAAACCCACAAGCTACTTCATACAGTGTTCATCATCTAATTTCCAATTTGGAAAATGGTTTTCACATCATCTTGATGTAATTTCAAGACCAAGTTTATTGTTATAACCAAATTCGATCATTCACAGTTAAAATGTACAATGAGTACGAAAGTGTCTTATTTACCAATGCCTTCCCATTGTGATACCCTTTAACCACTAAGTTCTTAGGGCCTTTGACCAACGAAAAATTCTAAAGAAGACTTTTACTAGATCAATCAATAAAGTTCATTATTTTCCTTAAATCACTCAGTTTCTGCGCCCTAAAACATAGGTTACATTACATGATTTTTCATGAAGGCTATAAACCTCCAAATGTTTTTGTTTGTAGCTCTTTAGAAATGTTGTGCATGTCTAGTATTTTATATAAATAATTCATGACTGAAGAATTTTGTTTGGTTAGCCTAAAACATCACACAATGAGTAATACTCATAAATTAACCCCAGTTTCTTCAACTATTGCATCATAAATCATGGATTTACAACTTTAAATTGTGACAAATAAACTTTAATAATAACTTTGGACATATTATAACATGATTAACCTTCAAAGTCATTTAATCAATATCTATGAATCTTTAGCACAACAAACACCTTACTATGTGTCAAAACTAATTTAATAACAACATCATGTTTTCATCACTTTAACAATATTAAAGCTTCATGATGTTATTTGAAATCTCCTTGCCTTCTTCTTTAGAAATGCTTGTTCCAATATGGTTGGGAATTGAGATGAGATTTGAGGAAATCTTAGTATTATAAATCATTCAAACAATTAAGCATGCTTAATATTAGGCATATATCAAAGCTTAGCCATAAAATTCACATATGAGTGCACATGTTCAAGCACGATTAATACACATGGCCATGGCTTACTTTCAAGCATAAGAACATACAAGCAACAATCAACATGCTTATCATAGTCTCATGGCAACCAAAAACACATTATCACAATATTTAAAATAATATTGAAAGTTAGAGGGTAAAGTACTAGCTTGCACGCTTTTATCCCAACACTTCTTGAAATCATGGTTTTTGGTTGATCTTTGTAACTTATTAAACCTTAAGGTGCAAAGACACACTTCTACAGTAAATACAAGACTTCAAGGCTAGTAATATAAGTTACAAACCCTTAACTCACAATTTTGTTCTCAAAGATTTATCTTTTGTTTGTAACTTTGTTATAAGCTTTCTTCCCATAGCAAAGCTTATCCCGTTGAGATCTTATTTCTAAGGAAATTTGGGAAGTATTTCCCCTTAGAAAAATAGCTTCATTAAGATTCTGAAACAACCTAAACTAACCACAACATCTAGATCTAGCTCATGAGCCTTATCGCTACTTATCTTTCTCCTTTCTCTCACACATCCTTTCTCCTACTTAGAATAGCCCCCAAAACATGATCTTCACCTTGTAATAGGGATGAGGATGAACCTTAGGATGGGAGGAACAAAGTTTATGAAGGCTCTTTGGTGATCTAAGGTAGTTTGGGTTAAGATCTTAAGCCTAGAACACTAAGGATTTCCTTAATCTTTTATGGAATTCAATAAACTATCCTTCTTCTCTCTTGACCTTAAAACTTCTCTCTTTCTCTCTTCTTGGCTTGTCTATAATGAAAATGTGAAGGGAAGAAGAGAAGATAAAGCTATTTATAAGGGTTTTGGGGTGATATAAGCCATTTGATCAATCTCCTTGATTAAAGCTCATTGTGACACTCGTAAAACCATAATCTCTTCCTTCTTTTCCCTTTTTTTTCTGCATGCATAAGAGAGCTTGAGTAGGGGAGATAACTTGTCTTTTCATGCCTACGCTTAGGAAGACTCATGTATTAATGATGTGAGGTGGCTTTTCAAAAGGTAAGGTGGATTATGATATTTATTCATTCATGATTTTATCTTACAAGCTTCCTTTTTCTTTTCTTGCTTTTTCATAAAAAGGCCATACTTTTCTTACATAGGTCATGCATTTTCCTACATCTTTCTTATGGCTTGACAAAAGATGGAGTTTAGAATTTATGGTGACTTGAAAGAATATGAAGAGTATGACATGATTTGATCTATCTTGATTTTTTTGGCTTGTCATTAATTTTGAATATTTCTAGTCTCTCCTCTATTTGGTGCACCAAATTTTGTGTGTGAAGAGGGGGAAGAAGGAGTTATTTATAGAGTGAAAAAAGTGCTTGGAGAATAGGAAGGCCATGCCTTTATATGTCAATGCTTTTCTTGTTTCATAAGGTATAAAGTGATGAGACATGTCCTCTTTTTAATTTCACAAGGTTTGTTTGAATATTCTAGATTTATTTTCCAAGTTCCATGACTATTTTTAAGGTGTCTTCTAGTTTGATCCCAACTAGGATAGTCCCTAGTATATTTAAAATAATTAAATTGAGGAAATAGCCATTCCCCAATTACCTTGAATTTTAGGTAGGATTAAATACTAATATTTTATTGTTTTATGAACTTTTTCTTATTTGGCATAATTTAGTTCTCCTCTTGGCTATTTAGCATAACAATTGATCTCTATATACATATCCTCAATGGTGAACTTTAGAGAGAGAAGAGATGAAAAGGCTTTTCATGCGTACTTTACATAAAACAAGTCAAAAACTAGGAAAAGGCTTACCTACCCCTACCTACTACTTTGTACCATTACAAAATTAATGTAATTCACTTTACCTAGCATAGGCTTTAAGGCCTTCATATTTTGGGCTATAAGAGCACACACTTATTTCATGCAATGACCAAAACTTCTATGATATCCCAAAATAACTCTTAATACAAGAGCCCAATTACTATTACCTTTAATAGTATATCTAAACTTACTCTACAAGGGTAAATTCTAAGAAAAAAATTGAATCTTTCTATGAATAGTTCTTGTGCTTAGGGGCCTTCCCAAGCCCTTAAAACTAACACATTGCATTAGGAATTCATCTTTAGGTTGATGAAAATTGGGATGGTACATATAGCCTCTTGCCTGGCCCTTACACATTCGCCTTAGCAAGTTTTTTTAGTGTCTTTAGACATTAGACACATCTTGGAAGTCATCGCCATCTTCTTAGTGACAAAAGGAGTATTCAATCTATTAGGAAATCTATTACCTTATCATCATCTATTGAACCATGATTTACTCTGAAGTGAATTTCACAAGATTCTCTTCCTACGTATGGGTAAGGTATTCTTCCTATAACTTACCTCTTTCATCTTATACTTCTTTTGTCTAGCATCTTCTTGTGAATTGAGGAATACTCACTTATAGTCAATATTGATCTAACAAAAAAGTTTAACATGTTTGATGCTCATTCCTACTAGGATATATGGTTTCTATGAACGTTTTGGCTCTTGGATCTAACTCAGTCACTAAGCCATCATCATTTTTACTAATGAGGATATATCTTTTTTAATTATCAAGTTGTCTTATGAAGAAATGCCTTTTGCACTTTAGCCCCACTGTTTAGTACTAATAGGAAGAGTTATGGATGTAAGTTGTTGATTCTCAAGATCATAAGATGTTTTAGCTTGATTTAAGGTCTATCTATAACCCATAAGGCATGGTACTAACTGATTTAGGGAATTTAATTAATATGAAAACAATAGATGAGTTTACGTGTCAACAAATGGATGATAGTTTCACTTATGTTATTATTTACTTAACCATGTCAAGGCGAGGTCTATCTCTCCATTCCATCAATTGTTGTTGGGGATTGGTAATTACTTAACAATCCCTTTCTAATCCATAGAGCTTCTTGAACTGAAAAAATGGGTGTTCTTCACCCTTATTAGTTGAAAAAATGTATTAACTTCACATTTTAATTGATTACTAACTAAAGTTATCCATTATTTGACACACTTGCCCAAAATTAGGTAAACACAATCACATATTGAGTAAATGTCCATGACGTGAATGAAACACTAGAGTCCATGTTTCGTCCTCATGTTTATAGGTCCACAAATGTCATAGTCATAGTCTACTAATTGCATATGATATCTTCTTAAAAGATTTCCTTGTCTTTCTTACCAACTAAATTAAGTTCTCAACTTCTTATAGGTACATCCTCCTTTTAACACTCATTAATTAGAAAATTCTCTTTTGCTAGTTCAATCATTCCTTTTGATCAATGTGTACATGTGGCAAGAAAACTGAATCATTATTTCCAAGACAAAAGAAAACATCAAACTTGACACATGATTTAAAAGTTTTAGTCCCATTGATATTTAGCTAAAAGATAATAAAGACATGAATTTGTCAATTGCATATTCTGTTAAGTGAATCGAGAATTGTACTCCCATTGATCTTTAACTAAACAAATAATTTGTCGATTGCGTATTGTATGGAGTGAATCAGGGTGATTTCTCCATGTAAACTTAATGTGTAGGTTGCAATCCTTTGATTCTCTCTCTTGCATTGCATCTAATATGAAGCCATACGCTTTTGTGAAACTTCCATCATCTCTACTCTCTTTTTTTTTTTGTTTATTCTTTAACCCACAAAGGATTATTAATATAGCCTTTTATCTTTGTAGAAACCAGTTCTTACTTACTATGGATGAAGTATACTTTATCAATTTCTTGCCTTATTGGGCTTGGTCCTCTGAGACTTAGCTTATTTTACTTTATAGACGATTATTGAATTTAATTCTTTAACCCTTCCAAGTTTTTGACAAATGTTGTTCCCACTCATGCTAGTTAGCTTACTATTATTTTAGCCATAGTCTTTATTGAATGCATTCCACTTTGGGTTTTTGAATGCATTCCAAAAATAATTGTCTTTTCACTGAAAAAAAATTAATTTTATTTTAACCCAAGGGGGTACAGTGAAATTTTAGAATCTTTTAGGGGTTAACTGAAATGCAATTATTGCCATGGGGTTTAAGTGATATTGTCCATTGAAAATAATATTAAAATAATAGAGAGAGGAGACTGGTACGACCCATGGTGCAAAAAGTAATAGAGGTTAAGTTTTGGCATTACTATATCTGCTCCAAAATAAATTGTTTATGTCTACTTTTACACCTGAAAATAGTTAAGTCTTATGGTGCACATAATAAAATTGTTCATTGCTAAATTTGCACCTTCACCCTTGATTAAATACATTATTTATTAATTAAGTTGGGATTATATGAATTGTCAGTCAAACTTTCCACCTAACTAGCTAGCTCAACTGCTAAGTGCATGCAATTTGCCAATTGGCTCATTGTGGGACCCACAATGCAAAAAAGAAAATGACGTTAGTCCTAATTAACAAGATTTTGCTATCCCTTTTTCAATGATTTTGACTACTTTTGCACCCATGCAAGAAAAGATAATTCTATTGGGTACTTAAAATGGAAAATATTATTACTATTTTTGCATGTTCACCCTTAAATAAACATGTTTTGGTAGCATTAGTAAGTGTATAAGACTCAATATACCATAAACAAGGTCGAGAATTAAAATTTTATGAATGAAAGTCAAGGATGTACTATTGAAAATAGAAAACGTATCTCTGATTCCTACCATCAGATATTAAACCGTCATGTATAAATATAATTCACTTATACTCCAACTTAAGTTTCACAACAAATAACACCATAGAAAAGGAGACGGAGTTTGAGTTCCTGCCATATTAGATCTTGAACCTGCACATATAAGTAGAATTACTCATACTCCAAATTTAAAAGAGAATCACTCATACACTAACTTTAGTTTCACAACAAATAACACCATGGATAAGAGATAGTTTAAGTGTAGAGGAAAAACTTATTTTTCTTACTTTGTGTTTTCTATACATTGTTTACCTTAATCACCCACATGCTTTTTCTTTTATTTGAGCAAACACTCACACACACAAAGGAAAAAAAATCCCCCCTACCCATACTTTTCCTTATTATTATTTGTGCTGCGTTTATAATGGGTTTAGGTTTATTCATTAAAGATAGATCAGTACAGAACTTTTTTCAATTGACACATCACACATTGAGAGAGATACCCCGTCTGAGCTTTACAAGTTCAAATTTAAATATTTAATTAGTCAATAGTGATAAATATCATATAATTATATCTACTAAAAATGTGATATCTATTACTTGCTTTTCAATGATACATACCTTATAACTTTGATATACTTGCATTTATGTTCTAATCATATGGCTTGGTCCGTTTCTTGTAGTCCAAATCTTCTTTCACTTTTTTCAATATAATAACACATGTTGTTCTTAATTATTTCATTACTTGATGACTACTCCACATGAATGTCTAAACAGAGTAGGTGAAGATTGGGCACTATATGATATACTAACTCTATTCCAGAAAGGTCAAAGTCCCATGGCTGTTGTTGTGAAAAACAAAAAAGACATCACAATAACTAACTCCTTTGATGCACAAGGTAAGAATCTTCGTAATTGAATTTAGTAAGAGGAGGAATCTATCCTAACCGTCTGTTTGCAACTTAAATCATGTCGTTTTCATTTCAACTACCCGTCCTACTAGCTGTAAATCCATAGTTGGGCAGAGATTTATCTTTCTTTTATTTTGAGAGGTGATTACTAATAACCTGAGGTTAAAAATGGGATCAAACCCATGACCTTTCCCTTATATGAGTGCTTTAATAATGGTACACTGGGCTGCAACCTTTTACTTTGTCGAAATTGCTATGTTGTATGGAATTTGTGCTTGATGTGTTCTTTCTTTTTTCAAACGAAACACTAAGTTGGCTTTATCATATGGTACTTAAGGTTGTAAAAATGTGGTACTTTGTAGGAGTTGGTAGTTTAAATGAAAAGGGAGACTATGCGAGCATCTCCACAGACTGGAATTCACTAGAAACTGAATATTATAGCGCAACATTCAAGAATATGATGGACAATGAGCTGGGTGGTTCAAATCCAATACATAAGAAAATAAAACAAATAGATGAAATTGATTTACTACAAGACAATATTGCTGATTCTCTTCAAAGTAATCGTGAGCAAGCTATTGGAATCATAACTTTGGAAGATATTATGGAGAAGCTTCTTCAGGTTATTATTAATATATTAGAATTGCTTCGTATTAAATGGTTGATCTATACACTATTTATTTCAAGATGACTCATGTTTTTTTTTTGTGAAGGAAGATATATTGGATGAAACCGATCTATATGTTGACGTCCACCAAAAGTAAGTGTTGTTCTATAGACTCATATAAGTTGGCATGCTTTGATATGTACTTATCTTAATATTTGATAGTGATTTATTTCAGTATTAGGATCAATTTAAACAATTCAAGAAGAGTGTCATCATCATCATCAAGATGAAGGTCATTTCATTGGCTTTCAACTACTCATCACCAATGGAAAGTTTCTCACTCATTACCTCGAATTTCTTTCTTTAGTACTCCTTCATATATTTTAACCATTTCTCCCCCAAGAAGAAGTTGAGATCTATATGCTTCCCCTAGAGAATTTGTGCCAATTTGTAAATATTTATCTTTTGATATGTAAAAGCTTGAGTTTGAGCTATCATATGACTAAAGACAAGATTTTCAACTCAAAATTACATTTTACAAATATTTACATATTACCTACCAACAAAGTCATTTTGCAATAATCTTTTTTTTTTGGGTACGGTTAAATCTTTATTAACTAAACAAATTTTCTTTAATATTTAAGATTCATTCTTTTTTTGTGTGTATATATTCAAGATATATTGATATTAGTTTATTAGTATAGCTTCAACTCTTGAAACTGAAGATTATCTATGTTGAAAGCCATATTATTTACACAAATTAGTTGCTACTAGAAGAATGAATTAACTATAATTTTTTGTTTGCTCTAGACCTTGACAAACAAAACATAAACTTAAGAGGAAAACTCAATTATGACCATTTTCCCATATAATGCTACATATAATAAAATCATGGCTAAAAATCATTTCAATGACTTCATTTTTAGGTGCCACTGGCATAAAAAAGACTTTTAAGATTAGATGAAAAATGCATCCTAAGACCGGATCTGCAAATGGTCTCTATACAGGTGGTTTTAAAAGTCTGTCACTTTTAAGCCTGGATGCAAGACCGATCTTAAAAAATTGTTTTTAGACCGAACTTTCAAAATATAAGGTCTTAAAAGCCCTACTATATAAACCTGATATATTTTTTTGTTAGGTCTTAAAACCCTACTTTTAAGATCAAACAAATAAATACGTTGGTCTAAAAAGACAACCTTTCAGACTAGATTAATAAATAAGTCGGTCTTATAAGCTTGACTTTTAAAACCGGATATTTAACACACCCAACTAGTCTTGAAAGTCTAAATTTTTAGACCAATTGTGTCAGACATTCTGTTTTAAAAGTCAGACTTGTTAAACTGTCAACGTTATACATCCAATCTTAAAATTCAAACTTTTTAGACCACCTATGTAATATCTCCAATCTAAATTTTCTTGTTTTTTTCCACTGATCTATTTCTTCCTGATCATACACATCTACTACTCAATCCAGTACCTAAAAGGTAGTACTTTAAGCCATAAGCTATAAACAATCCATTATGAATTACAAATTGAATTATTGGAAATGAATACAAATATTATTCACCATGAGTTATGCCCTTTTAATGAATATACTATGACAGCACAACACCTAAATGAATACAATAAGATTAGTTACAAATACAATGAGTTACAAAGATAACACCTAAATGAACATACATGCCCAATTCACCATGTCTTCATCATATTCTCACCCACTAACATAATATTCCTCTTTTATATAACACGCCCCTTTTAGATCCTTCCACAAAAATAAAAACAAAAACAAAAACACCATAATCAATAACATTGTTTAAGAACATAGAAAGATGGATAAAACCTTAAAGCTTTCAAAGAATTCTGCATGTGAATATTACTTGATGAATTGTCTCTTTTATAAAGGGATATCCTCCCATATCCCTTTATGATGATCATTTCTTATGCTAGGTTGATTATCCGCTTTATCTTCTTTAATTTGTTCATTTCTGGGAGACCCCTTGAAAAATGAATACTCTAAGGAAGACCATAATTTGAATGAACTTTCTCATCAATATAAATAAACCTTTTTCATTGGAGAGTTACAGGACGCATTTTATTTTCCTGATCAGTGATATAGAACTCTTGTTTTGCCTGGTCTACCATAATAAAAAGTTCATCCCCAAAACTGCTACTATTGATATTGACTAATGTAAATCCAAGCCAATCGATCTTAACACCAATATTAACATTAATTCAATTGCATTTGAAAATGAGAAATTTAATTTTAACATAGTCCACCTCCCAAATCTCTTCAATAACCACATAATAAAGTATGATTGCTAATTTAGGCCTCTTGTCTTTCAAACATAAGAAGTGCATAGATTCAACTAACATAATACCACTATTATGGATGATGCTCTTATCATCTAAAAACTTCATGTAAAAGGTATAACCATTGATCACATATGAATTCTAAGTAATGAAATCAACTTTAGGACCATGTGCTAACCATTTTATTGTATCAGAAATACATTCTCTCTATCGACCTTTAGTTTGAACCAGTTCGCAAAAGTTATGTTATGCTCCCTAATTAACCTTTTTTCAGTCATTCGACTATTTTCTTTCCTTACAGCTTCTTTATGTGCATCTATGTTGTCTTGAACTTCACCAACATTATTCAAGATGTATAAGTGGACTTGTAGCTATTCATCAGGATTGACACTCTTTACTAAAGCCCCTAATCTACCCCCTTCAGCATGTTGACATTTAGGAAGCCCAATATTTCTTCTTTGGCCAAATAATTTTGACAAAATTCCATAGCTTCTTCATAAACATAGTTATGAACAATTGATGCTTCTGGCACGTTTGCGTTCTTCACATACCCTTTTAGGAATTTCATAGATCTTTCAATTGTTAGTTCTCAGAGTGAATTTTAAAGATAACAATACTTAATTGTTTAAACCTTTTGTTAAAAGGGATTTGTATTTTTGAATTAGTATCTGTTATTACCTTCGGACATTACTTAACTAATGAGTATTTGGTCCGCAAGTAATTTGGCCTCAATCGCTCGCTTTCTAAAGATCCTCAATATTACTTTCGGACATTACTCAAGTAATGGGTAATTGCTTCGCAAGTAATTTAGCTAAATCAATATTACCTTTGGACATTACTCAAATAATGGGTAATTGTTCTGCAAGTAATTTACCTAAATCAATATTACTTTCAGACGTTACTCAAGTAAAGCTTTTAACTCCACATGTAATTTAGTCCATTGTTAGCTAAATCGACATTACTTTCCAAGATTACTCAAGTAATGCTCCTTAGCTCCACAAGTAATTAGTATGTTCAACATTACTTTCTGGGGTTACTCGAGTAATACACCTTTGATTTGCAAGTAATATGGACCTAGTTGTTTTCCACTTAAAGATTACTTTCAAAATTACTTGAGTGATGAAGTTTCCTCTGTAAGTAATTTTGTTACTTTCAGGCGCTACTTGAGTAAGACTTAATACCTCAACAAGTAATGTCAAGTCTCTCATCTTCAAAGAACCATTTCAACATTACTTTCATGGTTACTCAAGTGAGCTCTTTAAGGTCTGCAAGTAATCTAGTAACATTGATTTTGTTCAAAGCCTCCCAATATTACTTTCAAAATTACTTGAGTAAGCTTTACAAGTAATTTCGTGAAAATGATTTTAATGCTTCTGTTTCTTGAACAACTTGATATTACTCAAGTAAACACTTTTCATCACTCAAGCAATATCTTTCCAAAGTATCTTTTATCTTGAAAATATAAGATATTACTCAAGTAATTTAGTAAATTACCTGAGTAAGTTTCCTTCGACTCCAAGAACCATCGGTATACTCCTAATCTCTGCTCTAATCATTATGGGTAATCTTTTATCTACTCTTAATCACTCTCAAACTTATTTATATCATATCTAAACATCTTTTTGAGTTGATTTCAGTTGATTAACCTTTGTTTAATGTGAGATTAGTTGAAAAGCATCTCAACAAGTCAGAAGCATTTATTGTGCTAAAAAAGGAGAACATGCAAACGGAATTAAAGTGTGTAGCAATCGAAGACATTCCTTCGAGGAAAATTTATTCCAGCTATTATTCTGAGTCAACCTTTGCTCAAGTACAATCGACGGCAAAGCATTTAATGAAGCAACGGTCAATTAAACTCAACGGAATTCATCTGTGCCTAATGGAAGTTCAAAGAGTCTCAACCGCTAGTTTGCAAAGCTTCTCAAATGGCATTAATGGAGAACGCTATAAAAGCTCACCACATTCAATTTCGCAAAAAAAAAAAAAAAAAACCAAAACTTTAAGCATTCAATTCAAATTTATTGCAATCTATTGTTTCATTTGTTCCATTAATATCTTCGGATATTTCTTTTCCTTCAGTGTTTATCTTTTATCTACTCGTGAAGAGTTTCTAAACACTTATTTGATTATCTTAGTTGTTAAATATTAAGGTTGTGGAACCTTAAAGGTCTGTTTGGTTTGAAGGGAGGGGGAGGGATTGGGAGGGAATGGGGGGATTTGGATCCTTCCCCTTGTTTAGCTAATCATATTTTTTAGGAGGGGAGGGGAAATTTGTTAAAATTTTCCCCTCTCTCCCCTAAAAAATCTTCCCCCCCCCCCCAAATCAGACGGATTTGGATAAATTATAAAAGTTGGTGTGTTAGTAGACTAAAATGTCCCTAATCTTTTTCTATTATTCCAGAAATACCCCAAGTGCTTCAATTTCTAACCAGTTTTTCATATGTTGTGTTCCCTATTGAAACCCTAATCTCAATGCCAATTTCCTTCTTCCTCCATGAATGGATTTCTCAAGTTTGTAATCGATATACTAAGTTTCTCTAACCCTCCCTCTACAAAACCAAACCCCTCCTAACTTTATCTTTCAACTTCCTTATAATTTTTCAAACCAGTCCTCTGGTTTTCATATAATGAATAGAATTGCATTTGATCAAGTAGATATTATCATGAATGACCAAGGAAATAGAACAACGTCGTCTTATGTTGCCTTCACTGATACTCAAATGCCGCCAAGAACTAGGCTGCACTTAACCCTACTAACACTGTGTTTGGTAATTCTCCTTTCATATATATTTTCATCTTTCCTTTAATCACTGATATGAACTTGGGAATGTAAAATAAATAAATAAAAAATAAAAAAATTTCTGATAACGTTTTTCATTTTTTCAAAGTTCATCTATGCTCTCTTTCATGCAAGTTGATCACTTCTACCGTTAACCTTTCTTTCTTTTGTAGGATCTTATATTGTACGTATGGTTAGTTATTCTTATTTACACTTACAATGAATAACATTTTGCAGATGCGAAGGGGTTAATTGGTAGGAGGTTTAGTGATTCTCACTTTCAAAGTGATATAAACCTTTGGCTATTTAATTAAAATCCCTCATATAACATAAGGGTAAAATTGTCAATGCCAAAAAAATTTCCCTCCCCTCCCCTCTTAAACCAAACAGGATAACATTAAAATATCTTCCATCCCCTTCCTTCTGATCAATCCAAACAAGGTAATATTAAAATCCTTCCTCTCCCCTTCCCCCCTCTCCCCCCAATTAAAATCCCCCTTCCCCCTCCCCTCCGTCAAACCAAACAAAGCCTAAGAGTAGGTGTGCAATTACAGCTTGTAAGGAGGAGTAAGTCCTTGGATAGGATCATCTTGAGTACAGAGCGTGTAAGATTGTACAAGTGTTTGAGATACTAAAATACCCAAGTGATTAAGGACTGGATGTAGGTCGACGAATTAGACCGAACCAGTATAAACACTCTGTGTCCATTCTTCTTTTTAGTCTCTGTTTTACTACTTTTAAATCTTTTTCTGAAAATAATTTTAGAATTACCTATTCACCCTTCCCTAGGTGATATTCCTACCCTTCATCAATTAGGTACATCCATTATAATTGGATAGGGCCGCACAATTTTATCTCCGTCACTAGATGAACTATGATGTCAAAACATGTAGGAAGAAAAAGTTTCTCAAACTAGCACAAGATAAGATATCCTTCATTTTCCAATTAATTCAATTTTTCAATCTCAAAAACTTTACTCCAAACCACATTGAAAAATAAACAAAGTCTAGTCAAAATGTATCAAAGATCATATTTGACAATGCCTTAAATTGCTACTCGAAGTAGCTGTTGCATTAAGACATGACAATTATGAGACTTTTGGCCTACTAATTTCAAGTCCTTCATCAATACAAGCATTTTAAAATTTGAAGAATACCCTAAGGGAAATTTTGTGCCATGTAAACACTAGCAGAAATTTCTTTTCTCATCCTTAAACAAAGTATGAAAAGATAAGGGACAATAAGTTCTCTTACCATATGGCCGTAGATGTAAGTCTTCACATATTCTCATTGCTTGCAAATCCAATCTTGCCTTCACACCATCCTTGGAACTACCTTATATGTTGAGAAGTGTGCCAATAATACTATTACATACATTTTTCCACACATGCATGACATCAATACAATGTCTCACATCAAGATTGCGCAAATATGGAAGATCAAAGAATACATATTTCTTTTTCCTCATATTTTTTTCTTTTCTATTCTTTACAGTCTTACTGAAGATGACACAAATATTTTTCACTTTTTCATAAACTTTCTCCCCAGTTAATGCCTCCAGAGCATCTTCATACTTTTGGCCACCAAAAATAGCCTTCTTTAATTGACAATATGGGTGGCCCGGTCTAAGAAATCTCCTATGGCCAAGATAAATTGTCTTTCTTCCATTTGAAGTTGATGGTAGCATATGCCTTCTTCACAAATCGAACATGCTTTATGGCCTTTTACACTATACCCAAACAAGTTACCATATGCTAGGAACTCATTTATAGTACAAAATATCATGACTCACATTTTAAAAGCCTCCTTCTTGAAAGAATTAAAACATCGACACCTTCTTCCCACAACTCCTTCAAGTCTTTGATCAAGGGCTCAAGCTAAAATCAATCTCATTTCTGAGTTGTTTTGATCATGAAATCAATATAGACAACAAGATGTGTTAGATATGATTAGTTTCGATGATGTTTTATATTGACGCCATTAGTAAGAGCAAAAAGTTTGTATATTATATTTATCTTCTTCATTGATTAATTCTAAAATTTAATATAGGAACAAAGGTGTGAAGTTCATCTATGAAGAATGATCAAGAAGAAGATCAATAAAAGAAGAGTCAAGTGATCAAGAATGATCAAGAGAAGAAAAGGAAAGAAGAAGTTGATGAAGAGAATGAGAATATCAAGATCAGCTCAAGTTTATTTATGAAGAATGTTCAATTGAAGAAGAAAGAAATTATGGAGCATGGTCAAAGAGATGAAAGATAGAAGAAGTTGATAATCAATATTCAAGATCAGCTCAAATATAAATGTGGAGAATGCTCAAGAAGATTGAAAGAAAGAAAGAGTTGCATTATGGAGAATGATCATGAGAGAGGAGATTTCAAAAGGAAGAAAATGAAGAAGAGGAAATATTGATCAAGATAGAAGATGGAAAAAGGAAAAACTTGCTGAAGATATCATTATTCATGTTCCAAGATTGATTATAGAAGTGTCTATGATCAAATGGAAGTTGGAGTGGATCAATTTAGAGTTAAAGTCAGCAAGAATCAAGTTCTTGATGAGAAAACTCGAGTTTGATGGTCAATACTCGAGTTTACAAGCCTACTGGAAGTAATTTGTCTCTGGAATACAAGAAAACTCGAGTATGGAGGTCAATACTTGAGTATGGGAGTCAATACTCGAGTATGTAACTTAATGGCTCGAGTATGAGGTGTTTTCAGCTTCTCTGGCGTCTCTGGACCCGACAATACTCGAGTATCCAATTCAATACTCAAGTATCTAGCATGGCCAGCAACTCTGTTCACCTCTGTTGCACGTTCAGCTTTAGGCGAGCTCTAGTGATTCAATGATATCTCCTAAATCAGAGATCGGATGAGGTGAAATCAAACTTATATGAAACTAGACATCCAAATACGTCATCTTGACAAAGTTTCATGCTCAAAAAAGATCAGATGATAGAGCAATGAATTTCAAAAGTTGGATCAAATAGCCACGCTATACATCAGACAAAGCTTCAATGTTTTAAGTGTAACTCACAATATACATATCGAAATGAGCTGAAATTGGTGGCATATAAAAGAGACTCATAAGGCTTTCTATCAAAACTTGATTCAACAAAAATGAATATCATACTAGAGAGATATGGTCTTTGAAAATTGACTGACAATTTAAAACGTTGCAAAATCCCTGGTCAAGAACAAGGCTTCATTCATTGGATTATAACAGACAAAATACAACGATCTTTGAGCTAATTCTTGTTGCATTGGAAAGAAGACACTAAGAGCTATATGGGGATAATTGGTTTGCCAAAATTGAAGCTATATCAAGTAAGAGAGCAACCAAAGTCAAGAATAAGTTGAAAACTCGAGTTTACAAGAGAAAGCTCGAGTATAGCTCAGACAGAGAGCAATGAACGTTAGAGGATCTTCAATACTCGAGTATGTAAGTCAATACTCAAGTATCGGATAGACAAAGATGAATATGGAGTAATGAAACAAGCTCAATACTCGAGTATCCAAGTCAATACTCGAGTATACACCGTCACTTCAGAAAATTCAAAATTTCCAAAATCACAATTTTGATCAAGATCATCCAGATGATTACCCAAATCATCTATAACACTTCTTAACATCATTTATATCATTTGTGGACATGTTTCAGATGATCAAACGAAGGATTACATGAAGATCAAAATGTTGAGTTGTCAAATCCAAAAAGCAGAACTACCGGCTATATTTTTGCAACAGCTATATTCTCAACGTTTTTATTCATCTTCAACGTTTTTATGCTGTCAAAATACCAAAAATCTGAAGCACTTACACTCTCTGTTTTTTGATGATTTCTTAGTTTATCTTTTAGAGAGTGAAATGACTTGTAATGCACTTCAGTGATTATCCAATCACTTCTTAGAGAGAAGGTACATTGTATAACATTCTATTTTCTGAATGGGAAAATTGATTGTATCCCTACGGGTTGTAAGGGAGAGTCTTAGTGAGAGATTGTGACTGCACAAGTGGCTGGCTAAACTTGTGAGGTTGTAAAGGCTTTCCTCTTATGCCTGGTTAAACAAGGAGATAGTGGAAATCTCAAGTGGAGCTTGAGGACTGGACGTAGGTCAAAGATTGGACCGAACCAGTATAAATTTGAGTTTGCAATTCTCTTCCTTAATCTCTTTTATTTCTAGCATATATGTTTGAATGATTATTTATAACTTTATAACTCCTTACTATCATTCAAATTGATTTTACCGAATTTCGAAAGATTTTCAAAGCTTGCAAGTTTTTATCTTCACCCAATTCACCCCCTCTTGGGTTCAGCCGGGACTTTCAAGATGTACCTTCGTTTCATGCATAGCATATGAGATAAGTTGTAAATAATTAGAAGTACAGGACATAAACTATGTATGCTACTAAGGCTACCATAAGGATTCATGTCATCCATGCCAAGGGCAAGTCTAAGGTTCCTATGTTCTTCACCGAAGTTAAGGAATAATTAATCAATTTTCTTCCATTAAGAAGAATCAACTGGATGTTGAAGCTTTCCATCATAAATCCTCTCATTCGCATGCCACCTCAAATTCTTGGCATTATTTTCATTAGAAAACAAATGCTTGAACCTTAGTATAATCAAAAGGTACCACAATACTTTTACAAGCCCTTTATTTGATTTGTACCTTGGGGTGTCACATACTGGACACTTCTACTTCTCTTTAAACTCTTTTTTATACAATGTACAATCATTCAGGCATGCATGGATCTTTTTGTACCCTATTCCTAGTGGACAAAGTATGCCTTAAATTAGATAAAAGACAACATTATATTTCAAACAACTTGTTTACTACATCATGTCCTAAAGGTATAAGAACTAAATTGCTTCATCCACCATCCAATACATATAGCAACTAAAAATGAACACAAGTTATTGTTGGAAAAGAATAAACAAATGTATTTATTATTGATCATTAACCAAATTGTACAATTGTTCATATACATAATATTATTGCTACATATATATACAAATTAATTCAAGACATTATTGTTTTGATTGTATGAGGTCATACATATATTCACAACACTCTTTGTGTATGAGATCAATATCATCATCAGAAAAGGGGCCGACACAGTTAAATGTCTGAAACATCAAAGATAGAAACTAAATTAACTTATGTGCAAACAGAAATAAGTGTGTGCGCGCGCATGCGTGTGTTTATAACATTAAACCAGAAACTAAATTTAGCCAGAAATATCATATGTAACATCAAATACATTTACATTTTTAGTGAATTTAGTCTTGCCTTTCATAATAATATCATATATGTGAACCAAGACATAATGGCCATATAAGTTGGATTTCTCTAGTTGTCGATGCATTTAAAAAAGAACAAGAAATATATAAGAGCATATATAATTTACTTACCAAGTTCACAATGCAATGTCCAAATATGTACTAACCTTTGTTGTGATCTATTTAGGATCTCTGGCCTGATATGAATACTTTTTCTTGACATCAATTTGGAATGTCCCCATTGCCCTATCATCAAAATCACAAATTTATCCATAATGGTCACTGAAAATTCACAACAAAGATTGTAGACAAAATAATCAAAATGACATACTTACGAGTTCATGGTCTCCTTCAATACAAGCCCTAGTTCATTGTAAAGGGAGCATAAGAAGATCGTTTTATTCACAGCAGACAATGGCAATTGAATATTCACAGCAGACAAGTATTCAGTGATATGTAGCATAATTAAGTGAATTGTAGACAATAAATATGATATGTACTTATGAATGTATGGTGACAAGTAACACTTTTTCCTGTATTGACACACCCTTCGTGATATGTATTCTTATCTATCCATTATGGATGTCTCACTTAATAGTCTAGGCAAAAGAATCCAAAATCATTGCTTCTACCTAATTAACCCAACTTATAATGCATGTACCTAGAATAATGACATTAGGGAATTAGTTTATATGTGTGTCTAAATAATGCATTTAAATTATGTACTAATAAAATAAAATACTTACTTTAAAAATAAGGCCACAATTGCATTAGTAAACTCTTGTTTAGGAACCAGTAGGGATATCATATGAGTCAATGAAAACAGGTAGCCTATTAGGGAGGCCTACAACTTCATTGACACATCATGATCTAGTTCTAAAAGATCTATTGAATACCATAAGGACAATTTGATCCTTGCCATCTAACTTAGGCTTGTCAACAACTTCAGGGGCTGGAGCTTCAGGAGGGTTTTTGATCGGGAGTTGATCATGTAGAGTAGAAAAACATATAAGCTTCACTGGCCACAAGATGAAGCTTCCCTTAACATCACTCACAACCTTCAGCCTACCAGTTGGGATAGGGAGAAGTGCATCAACAATGATCACCTCTTCAACTGACATTCTAAATTAATCATTAGCCATTTGTTAGTGGTGTACATACAGTTGATCCCAACTTATGGATAGTCATATGTGCAATTAATCAGCTTAGGATTCTCCACATAAAGGTCACAAGGTTTAGGACCCTCTACCTGTCCAACATGTTGGATATAATTAGTTTTGATGATGTCTTATATATATGCCATTAGTAAGAGCAAAAAGATTGAGTAATATATTTATCTTTTTCATTGATTAATTCTAAAATTTAATATAAGAACAAAGGTATGAAGTTCATCTATGAAGAATGATCAAGAAGAAGATCAATAAAAGAAGAATCAAGTGATCAAGAATGATCAAGAGAAGAAAAGGAAAGAAGAAGTTGATGAAGAGAATGAGAATATCAAGATCAGCTCAAGTTTATTTATGAAGAATGTTTAATGGAAGAAGAAAGAAATTATGGATAATGGTCAAAGAGATGAGAAGATAGAAAGAAGAATCTACTAAGAAGCAAGAAGCTATCAAAGGAGTTTGGGGATAATCAAGAAGAAGAGGAAAGATGAAAGATAGAAGAAGTTGATAATCAATATTCAAGATCAGCTCAAATACAAATGTGGAGAATGTTCAAGAAGATTGAAAGAAAGAAAGAGTTTCATTATGGAGAATGATCATGAGAGAGGAGATTTCAAAAAGAAGAAAATGAAGAAGAGGAAATATTGATCAAGATGGAAGATGGAAAAAGGAAAAACTTGCTGAAGATATCATTATTCATGTTCCAAGATTGATTATAGAAGTGTCTATGATCAAATGGAAGTTGGAGTGGATCAATTTAGAGTTAAAGTCAGCAAGAATCAAGTTCTGGATGAGAAAACTCGAGTTTGATGGTCAATACTCGAGTTTACAAGCCTACTAGAAGTAATTTGTCTCTGGAATACAAGAAAACTCGAGTATGGAGGTCAATACTTGAGTATGGGAGTCAATACTCGAGTATGTAACTTAATGACTCAAGTATGGGGTGTTTTCAGCTTCTCTGCTGTCTCTGGACCCGACAATACTCGAGTATCCAATTCAATACTCGAGTATCCAGCATGGCCAGCAACTCTGTTCACCTCTGTTGCACGTTCAGCTTTAGGCGAGCTCTAGTAATTCAATGATATCTCCTAAACCAGAGATCGGATTGAGGTGCAATCAAACTTATATGAAACTAGACATCTAATGTGTCATCGTGACAAAGTTTCATGCTCAAAGAAATTTAGATGAGAGAGTTATGAATTTCGAAATTTGGATCAGGAATCCACGCCACACATCAGACCAAGCTTCAATGTTTTGTGTGTAACTCACAATCTACAAATCGGAATGAGCTGAAATCGGTGGCATATAAAATAAAACTCATAAGGCTTTCTATCAATACTTGACTCAACTAAAATGAATATCAAACCAGAGAGATATGGTCTTTGAAAGTTGACTGACTGATCAAGACATTGCAAAAACGCTGGTAAAGAACAAATCTTCATTCATCAAATCATAACAGACAAATCACAATGAGTTTGGAGTTTAATCTTTTTGCATTGGAAAGAAGACTCAAAGAGCTATATGGGGATAATTGGTTTGCCAAAATTAAAGCTTTATCAATTCAGAGAGCAACCAAAGTCAAGAATAACCTGAATACTCGAGTTTACAAGTGAATACTCAAGTATAGCTCAGACAGAGAGCAATGAACATTAGAGGATCTTCAATACTCAAGTATGTAAGTCAATACTCGCTTATCAGACAGAAAGAGACGAATCTAAAGTAATAAAACAAGCTCAATACTCGAGTATCCAAGTCAATACTTGAGTATACACCTTCACTTCAAAAAAAATGACCGTTGCGAAAATCTCAATTTTGATCAAGAACATCCAGATGATTACCCAAATGATTTGTAATACTTCTAAACATCATTTATATCATTTGTGGACATGTTTCAGATGATCAAAGGGCATCAAATTGAAGATCAGGGATAAAGCAAAAGATGATGTCACAGCTAATTCAAAAAGCATTTCTAACGGCTATATTTCCAACAGCCATATTCTCAACGTCTCTATTTACAACGACTATATTCTCCAACGTTCAAATCATCCTCATTTATAAATAGAGCCACATTCAAAACGGACAGGGATGAGGACAAGAAATTATGTTGTCAAAATGCCAAAATTCTGAAGCTCCTACACTCTCTGTTTTTTGGGTCTTACTTTATTTATCATATAGAGAGTGAAATGATTTGTAATGCACTTCAGTGATCATCCATTCACTTCTTAGAGAGAAGATACATTGTAAAACATTCTATTTTCTGAGAGATACTCAAGGTTGGGTGACCTTGAATGAGAAAATTGATTGTATCCCTATGGGTTGTGAGGCAGAGTCTTAGTGAGAGATTGTGAAGGATGCACAAGTGCCTGGCTAAACTTGTGAGATTGTAAAGGCTTTTCTCTTGTGCCTGGTTAAACAAGGAGATAGTGGAAATCTCAAGTTGAGCTTCAGGACTTGACGTAGGTCAAGGATTGGGCTGAACCAGTATAAATCTATGTTTGCAATTCTCTTCCTTAATCTCTTTTATTTCCAGCATATATGTTTGAATGAATTTCTATAGCTTTATAACTTTTTATTATCATTCAAACTGATTTTATCGAATTGTAAAAAGATTTTCAAAGGTTGCAAGTTTTTTATCTTCACCCAATTCACCTCCGCTCTTGGGTTCAGCCAAGTCTTTCACAATAATGAAACTCCCTTTAGTGCTCTACTTATAGGTGCAAGTGAATATGTCATAGGAACACTGGTCTCATTATGTGAGCTCACAATCATCATCATTTTCTCCTTCATCTTACTCATCCGGGCTTCAAACATTGCCTTCAATGAAGCTTCTCATGCCATGCTCATGCTACTGCTTCCTTACTAACAACAACCACCATATATTCCATCTCTTGGCTTACAATACTTCGTTTATGGTGTTTACATGATCCAAAGTATTTCCTTAGGCCAACCCATCCTCCAATTCCCCTTACATGCCCCACATGATTCAATTTTCTAATCGCAACGATCAGAATATCATTTCTCCCATCCAACAAAAATGATCCCTCTGCTTCTTTCTTTTAAAGTTCATCCTGTAAGATACAGATAATGAGAAGCTTAGGAATGAAACTTATTTAGTAACTAAAAAATAATAATAACAATACTTACAATTTTTTTCAACAACTATACGAGTTTTTTCACTCATATAAGCCCCACTTTTCTTTTGACGAGAATACAACCATAAGTCTACCCTACATATTAGAGATGGCGGATCACATATCACAGAAGAATGGGATCGAGCTTCTTCTTTCAATCTCTTTTGTTTAGCCATCATCAACTCTTTTTTAGCCTTTTCATAACTACCATAAGACATTCTATGAGGGCAGTCATTCTTTCTACCCATCTCTTGTGCTTGTTTCCTTTTTTCTGTGAATCAGAATTAAAAACAACTATTAATTATGAATTCCATATCATCTCACTAATAGAAATTATAGAACTTTTGCTTGATATGAACTTTAAACACCAGTCAAATTCACTTCATCAAATTTCAAGACTTGCATAAAATGATAGCAAACTTTTACTATATTACTCTATCTACAGTCATATTCACATAAGAACTAAGAAAGGCTCTTATGATGCAAGATAAAGGATGGAAATGTCATTCTATAATTGCATGAAGCTAGAATTAACAAGTAGAAAGATTTTATTTTTCTTCTATTCACACACCAAACTTTTTCACTAACAAGATTAGATGAACACAATAATATATCATATATCCGCACAATTTTTTAAGTAAACAAAAAAGGGCAAAAAAACTAAATATAAAACTCACTGAAGTTTTTGGAGTAGTTTGCATCTAAACAAATTGTTGTCAAGTGTTTTCATCAAGATATGAATACTTGTAGCAGGGATTAGAGTGAGGTTGACCAACTGAAACCTCAACATGAATATAATTGTTAGATAGCGATGTCTTAAACTTCCTCCAGCAATCAGCACAATACGACAATGTCTTGTTTCTCAACTTCTCACTGTCAGGAACTTTGTATGTCAGCCGGATAGAGTCCCAAATAAGATTCTTTACTTTCTACTCGTCAACATTTTTCCACTTATATATCAACATGCTAGGCTTGCTGCGTGCTAGCAACTTAACGTAACTCCTATATGCGTTTTTTATTAGGGCCGATAAGATTCAAATTTTCATCAAATTGAATGTCAATCTTTTCCTTGGCATTTCAACTTAGGGCAAGGTCCTTTTATCATGTGCCTCTTCTATTATGGCGTAAAGGCTAATTATAAGGCTCACTTTGAGATGTACAAGGTTCGCTCTGGTTCACACTAGTAACTGGCGTTCTTCAAACAAGACTACAATCTCTTTCTCCGTTCATTTTCAAGACAGCGAGAGAGGTTGAGAGAGGTGGTGTGATAGATATACATCTTTTTGGCACTGTAATTTTAAAACCGGATATATTTAGAAGCCGGTCTTAAAAGTTAAACTTTAAGACATGTCCTTATTAAATCCGGTATTAAAAGTAATTAATTTTTTATTTAAGTTTTTTCTTATATTTTGTACCATCTACTATTTATTTTCGATTTTTAAATTTTAACTTTTAAGACCGGCTTCTAAATGTATCCGGTCTTAAAATTAATGGACTTTTATATTTAAATTTTTCCTTATATTTTGGACCAAATTTTAAGTTGTGTCGTGTGATATTTTTCTAAAAAGTAATTGATATTTCAATTTTTTTAATATGTTTAAGACAGGTTGTTTTGGAAACCGTTTTAAAGAATATATTTTAGACATATAAATAAAAGATCTGGTCCAAGAAGCTATTGATATTTACAAAACTACCACCGATCATACTTTTATGACCGGAGTGTCAATACTCTGGTCCAAACGAGGCAGTCTTAAAGCCCTTTATTGTACTAGTGAAAAGGTACACATTATAATGCAACAAACAAACATAGTCACTAAATTATAATCAATTGTAAACTATTGCCCACATATCACAATTACAAATAATTAATGAGAAGACTTAACAATCTTTTTTAAAAAAAAAAATTCTTATAAATATTTCTTGAAAAGTGTAAGTAGTTAACAAAATAAACAACACAAAACATGAACAAAACAATCACTAAAAGAAAATGTCAAAAAATACAAAATTAGTAATAATACTTATGAAATAAGAAATATCTTTTATAAGTTTTTAATTTTTAGGGTTATTAATATAAGATGTTCTTATGAAACTTGAATCTAAAAAAAAAATAATAAAAATTAAATATTTGCAATATCATTAACAAAGCATAAAAAATAAATAATATTAGTAGATAAATAATTTTTTAAAAAAATAAAAACATAGGCCCTAAACAAGCTGACCCTTTTAGTCCTATAGCCTTACAAAGCTGGCCTTTTTAGGCCCATATTCACTTTTGAGCCTAAAAACTCAAGCCCGCCCTTTGGAAACCCGTTTTCTCGCTCTAGGTGCAAGTCCCTGTAACACATCTCAAATGAGGTAGTCAATGAGAGTTGGTACAGATGAAAAGGGGTCCAGGACTAGGCCCTTAGGTCGTGGGTTCGATCCCTTTTGCCGTCGTTGGGATTTCTTTGGTAGGCAATCTTATAAGTCCCTAGTAAGTGCTCATAGAGTCCGGGGCCGTACCCTGATCTTGGTGGGAACTGGTGTCGAATATTTCCAAAACTTTTCATGTATAAAAATAAATAAATAAATAATCTCAAATGAGGTGAGAACGTTATGCTCTTGCTCGTCGAGTGTGATTGTAACGAAATAGGCTTGTGTTTGCGTGTGAGGGGATAAAATTTCATATTCTCGCACTTGCTGAAGAGTGAAGATGAAGCTGTTTATGTTTGAGATAAAGATGTGGTTTTGTCGCGCGTGTAGTCTATGTCACTTGCTGAAAATTGGCTACTTTTGGAGGTGCATGAGCGTGAGCAGAACAATGAATGGATTTAAGCGAGTAAAGTAGCTCTGTGCTTGGAAAAAGGCAAGGATTCATACCGGAATATAATGTATGTTTTTGCTGGAAATTTAACTCGCTCTCACCGGAATTGCTTGGGCCAAGCTCAAACGCTCGTTCTCTGTGGCCTTTCACTGTTTGGGTCTCTGTTCTTTGTTCTCTTATTCGTCTGGCTTATAACCCAAAGCAGACAACCTAAAGCAGAGTTGACTTGTCAGATGCTTGGGATTCTAGAGAACAAATTGGGTGTAATAACGAAATTAAGGATTTGGGTTTGATCCAAATCTTATATTTAGGGTTGAATTTACTAATTCCGTTATTTTTCTTCCATATCAACCAAATCTTTGATATTTTAGCCCCAAAATCCTTCAAACCCAAAATCCCACAATCCGTTGCATTTTCATCAATGGCGTCTCTCGTTCCAATTTCTTCTCCAGTTTTCATATCCACTGATAACTTACACTCCATCCTCACCCATCAAACTTTAATCAGTCACTTTCAATCTCTTCTCCCCAAAATCTCAACCTCAATCCAGTCCCCTATACGTCAAAGCTACGAGGTTTCTCCTTCTTCCTCTCTCCTCCTCATGCCCTCTTGGTCATCTTCTCCTTCTTTCCCTTACATGGGGGTCAAGCTTGTCACCCATTTTGCTCAGAACTCTGCAATTAACTTACCAGGCGTGCAAGCAACTTATGATCTCTTCAGCTCCACCACAGGGCAGCCTCTGGCATCCATGGATGCCACTGATTTGACCCTTTATCGAACCTCATGTGTCTCTGGTTTGGCTTCGAAATATCTGGCCAGACTGGATAGTCAAGTGCTCGTGATGGTGGGCGCAGGAAATCTGGCACCCCATTTGATCAAAGCCCATCTTTCGGCGATACCCAGTTTGAGGAAAGTAATTATCTGGAATCGGACAGCGGAGAAGGCAAGAATATTGGCTGAGAAAATGCAAGAAAGTGATGACGGTATTTTGCAAGGTGTAAGCTTCGAGAGTAATGCGTCTTTGGATGAGATCACCGGACTTGGTGATATTGTGAGTTGTGCGACCAATTCAGAGGTTGCTCTTGTGAAGGGTGAGAAGTTGAAGGTTGGAGCTCATTTGGATTTGGTAGGTTCATTCAAGCATTCGATGAAGGAATGCGACGATGAAGCCATTAAGAGGGGAAGAGTTTTTGTGGACAATGAGGCTGCAATGGTGGAAGCTGGAGAATTGGTGGGTGCTTTTGAGAGGGGAGTAATTAAGGAGGAAGATGTTGTGGCAAATTTGGTAGAGTTGGCGGCAGGAGACAAGGTTGGGAGAACAAATTCTGTGGAAATAACTGTATTTAAGTCTGTAGGTTCTGCTCTTGTTGATTTGCTTGCTGCGCAGTTGGTGTATGAGACTTACACTAGGGTATCTAAGTGATATGAATGTGTCTATTTAGAGTCTAGTTTCTGCTCATTAGGCTGCTATAATCCATGAAATAAGTGTTGAATAAGGGTTATGATGTGTGGTGCTAAGTTGTATCATTCGTTTTATCAATGTCTATCTATCTGAGGATGGCATAGCACTTTTTAAAATCTCTTGTGGAAATTCTGTGAATGTTTACCTGTTAAAACATCTTCGTCACTCTAGCATCAAGTATTTCTATGTCTTGTACATGATTGTGCTTGTAAGTTCATTGAACTCAAGATAGGTATATCTATCTAGAACATAGTCATCCATGAAGTTGGTACCAACAAGGTTATGGAAAAAAGAGTTTTGATGTGTGGTGCTGACGCTGTGCTATATGATTTATGTTACAAATGGAATTTTAATTTCTCTCTAATTGATTTTGGCATCATGAATTTTGAAATCTCTTCTGGAAGTCCTGGGTATGTTTGCATGTTAAAACATCTCCATTACTCTTGCATTAAATTTTATATCAGTGTCTTCTCAAATGATTGTGCTTATAAGTCCAGAGAACTCATCACATTTCATTAGTTGCGACTCTGGAATTTGGCTCATTTTGTCTATCATTTGGTTGTTTCCTCCCTAGCTTACAACTTACTGATACACTTGAATGCTTTCCTGGTTCCTCAATTTGTGCTATTTATCTGAGAGAAGGGGTGGTATAATATCAGAAATGTCACGAACTGCTGATTTTAATATAAAGCAAGTTTTGCTTTTTCCTGGTTTTAGACTAACTCCTTAAATGGTTTTATCTACTTAGCTAAAGTTATTGAATGCAGAAGCTGCTCTCTAAAAATATCTCCAGGAAACATAATGATAATGGAAAGAATAATGGAGAACATGTCTGTTGGTTTCATAATGTGATTCATTCAGGTAAAACAAGGTGATTCATTAATTTAATTTTTATAACTAAAGCTACAATTGTTTAACAAGTACTTTGCTCAACTGAATGGGCCCATTTACTTTAGTTTGAACTCGCTTTAAAATATCCGATTTAAGGGACCCAATGTTTCCTTAATTCGAGCTGTTGAGGATGTTGGTAATAAAAGCAAAAGAATGCAGATCTAGACGCTGGATTGTCTGTCAAGTGATTACTTGCTCTTCTTTGTAATTACTTTTTCTTTTTTTAACTTATATTGCTGAGAAAATGGCATGCATGCCAATTAAAGGTCTTCTATTGCTTGTTGAATTAATATAGATAGCTTGACTTCAAGTTACCATTAAGCGCTGAATTCAAGCTGGTTCTAGTGCTTTAGAAGAGACTTCACTTGTTACACAAGTTCTGGACTCTATGCCCTTTTACAGTTGTCAGAACCATATTTCAAACTCGTAGTATCTAAGAAAAAACCTGCATATGTGGTATTCTCTCTGTAGCCTTAGAGTCAGTGAAACAAGAAGAATTTCCTTAGGTTAGAGTGTTGCAAAAATGGGGTGGCATCCATCTTTGTCATGTCTATTTCACAAAGTAGACTCAATTTTCTTTGTATGTTTCTCCTGTTTTCTGTCATCAGCTAAGTTTAATTGCGTACAATGGTTTTTGTTGCAGTCATTATTATTCATTTCGGAAAAGAAGCCGATTGACTACGTTAGTATTGTCGAATTTCGTGGCATCCTTGTTGCTTTGCAAGCCAATTTCCCCTCATCATTAATCCCATATGCTGCATTTAGAATTTGTCATTTTGTGACAGAAGGGCGTCAAAATGCTTTGGGAGAACATTTGAAATTATCACCAACCAGCACGCAAAGCAGAGTTAGACTCTTTTGGGATTTAGACAACAAACCACCCAAGTCATTGCCACCTTATGAAGCTGCCACTAAGCTGAAAGCGGCTGCATCTCACTTTGTTGTTAAGCATATGGTAGCTTATGCAAATTTTCATACTTCTAGCCATACCCCTCAAAATGCTCACAAAGAAAAGAAAGGAAATTGTTAAATCATTTTGAGAACAAAGGTGTGATCAAACCGGCTGAACCCTATCTTTGTCGAGTCTGTGGGAAAAACTCCTATACAAATAGAAGCTTATTAATCATTTTAAGCAAATACATGAGCATGGGCACATAAAAAGATTGAACATCATAGTCAACGAAGGGGGGAATATGAGGGTGAAGTTGGTTGCCTAGTTTTCGATGAAAATGGAGAAGTATAAGAATGTGGCTAGGAGCGTTTTGACTCGCAAAGTGGGGTATGGTTTGGCAGATGAGATAAAACATGCCGGGTTTTGGGTTCGGACCGTGTTGGATAAGCCACAAGCTGCAGATATTCCATTGAAAGGTCACATGGTGGATATGAGAAATTCTATTGTAAACTTGGCGTGTCATTTGTGGTCTAATAAGTTAAAATATAACAACTAAGCTAACATTAATCCTAGTTGGCTAAACATGTATTTTTTTTTTCCTTTAAAAAAAAATGAATCCCTTAATTAAGTAATGAAAAAGTGAATCTTATAAAATCTTTTAATTTTGTTAATATGCCGGCTAATATTTAGGAAGTACTAAACCAGCTCGTAAGTTGTTAGTATTTTAATTTGTTAGACCACATATGACATGGTAAACTAGGTTTATACAAGAACTTTTTGTAGATATGGTGGACAATAAGGTTGAGTGTATGGTTCTTGTTTCAGATGATTCTGATTTTGTTGATGTATTAGAGGAGGCCTTAGTTACGATATCTCAAGACAGTTATCGTTGGGGATAATAATGATGGGGCATTGAAGAGGACTGCTGATCCTTTTCTTGGGAGGAAATTCTGATGGGGAAGGCGAAGAAGGAGGCAGTATCGGTTGTTAAAAAGTGGAGGGATCGTGATGTCTTGAAAAGATTAGGGTGGATATACAATCCAAAGTTGGAGAAAAGAATTCTAGTCTAGATAATATGGTGCCTATTCGAATTGGCGTAAGAAAAACACGTTCTAAGTGGAAATAAAACTCTTATCACATATTTACTTCATAAATTGTAAATCATGTTGAAAAAACAGCTTTTACATCTAACCAAAACAGGAACATGGTTGATGAGGCTACTTTGGGTGAAGATATTGGTGATCCCTGTCTTGAAGTTGATGGTGCCTATAGCAATAAAGAAGACTCAAATGCTTGGTGGGAATTTGATACTGATGATGATTTCATAAATAACATGACTCTATATACATGCAGTAGAAAGAAAGAAAACAAAACGCTGGATGCTTGGGACAAATGAAAAGAAGTATGATAAGCAGTGTTGTTAAAACATAGAGTCTACGTAGAAACGGTAAGGATGAGCAAAAACGTAAAATCGCAAAATATAAACGAAGCGTAAGAGTTTATTACACACTATAAAAAAAATAAAATTCAAGATATATAAAACCTAAACACACCAATACATTAAAATCATCACAAATTTAAGTCCAAACACTCAAAGAAATAATTAAGTTCATAATTTAATATGATTTTTCATAATTAAATTGGGATGCTTAATGCATTTTCTTGGAAAGTGTAGTTATGCCCCAAAAATATTTCAAACTTTTCAGTTTAGTCCCTCCTTATAACTTTAAAATCTTACATTTTAGTCCCTTGGTCAAAACGTGCATTTTGAGCAAGGATTAATTAGGTCTTCTTCTTACTTCCTTCCTTCAATCGACAGACCCGATACTTCCTTCCTTCAATCGACAGACCCGATCCACCTTAAGATCACAGAGCACCACGAGGCAAGAGAGGAGCGAACTTCGACCTTCAATCTTTTCTTCCTCCACATTCCTATAAGTTGCCTGCGGCCTCCACCCTCACTGCTGTCGCCGCCGGCAACCTGAAACAGAGGGGCGAGAAACTGAAGAAAGCAAGAAATTCAAAACGGAAAACTCACCGTTTCTACCGATTCTACCGTTTCAACACGTCGTCTCTATCATTTCAGGTCAGTTTGCGCCTGAACCACTGATCTGAGACGTTTTTCCGGCAAAAAACGTAAAAACATACGTTTCAACGTCTTGGAACAACGTTTTAACAACATTGGTGATGAGTATATATGTGTGTGTATTATCGTGTGTGCATGTTGTGGGAAAGGAAAGAGTAGCTATTTGGATTTTTACATTCTTATATATATATATATATATATATAGTCAACGTGCTACTGTGAAAGAAAAAAATGCTGCTGGGTTTATAATACATGAAGTAAACTTTTGAAGTATATTTGCACGTGAGACCCACGTGATTTTTGCTTGGTGTATGCGTGTTATATATATGTGTAGTGTTGCATGGGTGAGAGTTATTTTTCTTTCCTGCATCCTTATACATATATATTAAAAACGTGGTTTTCAAATGAAAAGAAAGAAAAATGATGCACATGAAACAAATCATGTGTAGGTGTATATTAGGTTCAAAAATTTTATTATTGTGTGGTTGATTTATACATGTATAGTGGTGTGAGAAATTTTAAACATATAGGTTGCTATTTTTAACCCACTGTTATTTTTAAGTGTATGACTAACTAAATATATGTACATGTTATGGAGTTATTATATTTGTATTTATAAAATTTATGTTAATGTGATTTTTGGGAATTAATTTGGAAAATGCATTTTTATAAATATGCTTAACTCAAAATTCACATGAAGCATAAAGTATGTGGAGTTAGTATTTATCAAGGTCTTAAGAAAAACCATGAAAAACATTAAAATGCATATTAATTAAACTCCTAGTTAAAAATTAGTTCATGTGGTATTTGTGTTTATTAAAGCTTGATTTAAAGTATGTATATTATTAAATAACATGGAAAACCATAATTAGCATTGTATTATGGACAATTGAAGGAAACCATAAGAATCATTAAAAATACATTAAATCATATTCTTGTATGATGGTTGGCATTTATTAACTTTGATTGATTATTAATGAATAAATAAAGGGGAATAAATAAATAAAAAGAATTATTGAAAAAGTAATTAATAAGAGTTTATATTAATTAAAGAGAGATAATAATAATTGGTAAAATAATAATAATAACAGACAATGTTATTATTATTGGGAAGGGGTGATAATAATAATAAATAAATGAGGAATTATTATTATTATTAGGAATAATAATAATAATAATAAAATTATTATTAGAGAATTTTTAAGGGATTAATAACTATTATTAATCCTCTAAAATAATTCATGTAATTAGTTTCTTTGCGATTTGAGTAAATGACTAACAGCAATGATAAACGTTTTTAGGCAGACCTTGACACATTTTTCTGATCCCAACAACTTCAGTCAAAAGAAAATGATCCAAGGTTGAGGTGGGTAACTCTAATTTTGTAAGCATGTGCGTAAGTGTTTATGTATTAAATAGTTGATCATGTATGCTAGTTGATTTACTTGTTATATGTTTTTTTCCTGGCCATGGATTTGAGGCTGTGGTCTCATAGGGCTGCGTGTCCTAGACAAGGGCTGCAATATTTGGCCGTTAACTGCGGTTACGGTTATTGTAAATGCTTCTATGCTTTAACATGTGTTATTCTGTCATTTAAGCTTCTATACATGTGTATGAAATTAATTGTTACCCTAGAGTTCATTTATTTGAACTCCAGACCACATGAAAGATACAGGTAGTGGTTCGGGATCGAAAGGCAAAAAGCAACTGTAAAGGTTATAACAGTCAGAACCTTTTGGGAAAATAAGAGTAATTAGACTATATTTTAAAGTTTATCATTTGTCTATTTTGGGATTACTATATTAACATCCAACTATCAGATGAATTCGGATCACAAAAAATTTGCCCATATGTTTTCAAACTAAGTTAATTTCAAAAACTTTTATTCCGCAAATAAGTCATCCAAATCTTCTCGATGCCTGTATCCGCTACAACTCTGATGAATAAAGGCCCCTCAGGGCCGGGCGTTACCGTGAGCAGTGGTGGATTTACATGTTGGCCAGCTGGGGCCAAGCCTGAGTTGATATTCTAAAATTTGTTAACATATCTATATATTTATTATATGATATTTTATTTGGCCAATAATTTGGCCCCAGCTAATTTTTTATCTTCTCCATAAGGATAATGTTTGGTTTATTATTCATTGAGCTATGAGAGGAAAGTAAAATTTTTGTTTAAGATAACTACCGAAAAGATTAGTATCATCTTATATCTTGTTTTTATTTATAATTGTCTGTTATTATTTATCTTTATTTTCAATATTATGTGATAGTATTTAGTAAATACTCCCTCTAATCCTTATTATAAAACACCAATTAACAATTCTCACAAGTTAATAAAACAGTTAAAGTCATTAAATCTGTCCTAAAATTTAAGTAATTTTTAATATTATTCATACTAATTACACTAAACTTTAATATCATATTATTTATTACTGCCACTCACTACCCTTTTTAATTATGGGTATACATGAAACAAATATCTAATACTTTTTGAAAACAAGCAAATACCTTATGAAAAGAACCAAATATAGTTGTTAGTTGCTATCTTATAATAAGAACCAAAAGGAATAGTTCAATATGTTTATTAATGAGTACAGCACCTTCATCTGATCTATGACTTGCTCGCTGTGAGTTTCTTAAGTGATTTTGAAGGGAGGAAAAGTAATGATTTCTTTCATGATTTATTGGAAAACAGAAGTAATGATGCTTTGGTCATCAAATTTGTTGGGTGAATTATAACCCTCAGGAGGTGATAGATATGGCTGTGGTACGTTGCTCTTTGCTTAGTAAATGAAATTAGAAATTACTTGATTATCTATGTTGCTATCCACTCTTGTGTATCTTTGTTTAAGGGAACCAACATTTTTATAGTCAGTATTGAAATGATTCGTCATATACTGTTTTCCCATCTTTCTAATATGATCCTTACATCGTATTTTGCTTTGACCTTTCTTTAGAAACTACTCCCCTGGCCCAACATATTAGACAAAGTTAAATTTTTTTTTTAAGGCAGCTAATTATATTACTTTAAAATACTTGTATTTATAATTTTTTTTCTTTAAATTATTTTGTCTAACATGTAAACTTATATATAATATAATGATACACAACATATTACATAATTAAGTAACTTATTTAGTTTTATTAATCTTGTCCACACAAAAAAAAAAAAAATTGAACATGTGTCAGGAGGGAGGAAATTATAAGCTCATCCTTCGCAAAGGGTCTTGGGCGAGTTACAGTATTTCATATAGGTTAACATGCATTTGTGTCTTGTCTTTTGTGAACAGAAGAAACTAAATAATAGAAGCTTATATATCTTCTGGGGACAAGCGACTTTTCTTGATAACAAAATCGTTAATTTCGAAACACCAATCAGAAAGAAAAGATAATGAATAAATGCTTGATTGAGTTTAATTATTAAAGCTTTGAAATGGATCACAGTTGCAGGACTTTTCCAACCTACCAAACAAGTAGTGAAAGGGAAAGAAGAGAAGAGACAAATGCAAAGGATTATTCTGAAGGATATTTATAAACTAGAACTCTGATGGCGGGTGTGCCGAGAAATTGTTTAAGCGTGTAATGTGTTTCTAATAGGTTATCCAAATAAAATAAGAAAAATGCAAATAAGGTCTAAATAAAATAAGTATACAATTTTGTCTAAAAGTCAAAAAGATTATCAGGGAATTGTAAAAAAAAAAAAAAAAAAAAAAAAAAAAAAAAAAGAAAGAAAAGAAAGATCCATCTAAAAGATCGATTATTTAAACGTCGAAGTGGTCTTTGTAACCGAGCAAAATATTACTGCCCCCATTCCTTAAGTGGTGTCTGCCTAACGCCTGGAGATACGTTTTACCATTTTCTTCGTCATTTGATGATGAAAAATCGTATTTCCAATCATAATGTGTTGATTATAACGCTGAATTTGCAGCCTTGTGGGCATGTTCCTCATGTGTATGGGGTCATATCTTCTTCTTTGGGCTAAAGGAAAAGAAGGCTTCGGTGATGTAGATAGCATATAGACAGTTTAAAGCAGAGAAGCCTCTCCTAAGTTGAGGTACCATTGTTTTTGTGCGTATAATTATGTACATATTCTCATCACTAGGGCCATAGAATAAGACAGGACGCGACTGCTGCGACACTGGTTCTTCCTCCCCGTGCAGCTCTGATCTATTTCAGTGAGGGAGGAGAGAAGAAGACTGGCTCAAGGCTCAAGCGGTAGACGTTTGAGGAAGATGATGAATGGTAAGCTAACAGAGGTTTACATGTGATCCGGTGTAGATCACAAGTTGGGTTGGACTTGGCCCGGGGTGAAATCCCGGGGTCCTACGTACCACAGTGTGGATCAAAGTCCACGTAGTTCGAGGGTATACGACAGGCTAATGATAGCCAGAGGGGGTGGTGTGTGTGCTCTGTGTGAATAGAAAAGCTAGGGTTTCAGAAGTGTGTACCTTGTAAGGGGTTCACCCTATTTATAGGCGTACCTGTGCCTTATCTTACTCAGTTGGATTCATCCTTTATTTTAGGGATATCAAGATATGCGTTTTTGATAGATATTCTTGATACATAGGCAGTTATCATAACGATAGATATTTTGATAAAACCACTCCTATTTTCAAGGAAGCGGTTATGAGCATAACTGAAGTCATTTTGACTGGGCTCTTTAGTTATTGGGCTGGGCCCATTTATGAGATATCCGTAACAGTTGCCCCCCAGCCCGGTTGTTCAGGGCTCCGAGCAGCCGGGATGCACTTGTCAGGTTACGTCTTTTGTTCTAGTTCATCTCGTTGTTCTGAGGTTTTTGATTTCTAGTTCTTTTTCCGAGGTCGGACATTTTTGGTCCCCGGGTTACCCCCTCTGTCACCAATTTGCATTCCGGTTTATTTGAGTGGGACACGGGTGCCCCCCCCATCCCGGTTAACGCGGGTTGCATTCGTTTGCTATCCCGAGAGAACATTAATGTTTGGTCTTAATGTTCTATAATTTTGATTCTAGGCCGAACTCCTCCCATGCTTTCTCGAACTTCCCCTCTTTATTCGTGTCGGGTAGTGTTAATATTTCTATATCGTCTTACTCCCCGTTTACAGGTACCTTGTCCAGTTTTTCGTGGATCGGGATTTGTTGCCCCCAAGTTCGAGATTGCACGGGGAGTTAGGTCGGGCAACCGGGGTGTATTCATGTGGTCGGCCACGTGAACATTTCGATCCGGGATCATTGTCCGCTTCATCTGTTGATCCAACACTCGTCTTATCTCGAGGCCATGAGTGTCATCATTGCCTTCTGCTGATTTGATGTTTACTGGCCGGCCTCTTAGTAGAGCAACTGCCCCATTATCTTGGTTTTCGTGTTTGCCCACCATCAGCATTAAATGTGCACGCCTTTTAACGTCCACGTCATTATTTGTGTATGGGCCCTTTGGGCTTTTGACGGTTGAGTTTCTTGCCTCTCACCCGTCTGCTTCTTTTGTTTATAAAAGCCATCGACTTTCTGCTTCTTGCATTTTGAAAACTGCCAAACCTTGAATTTTCCTTCTTGAGAGAAACTTGCAACCAGTCACCCGTTTATCTTCCTCAGATTCCCATTTCTGCTCTTCGTGGCTCGCGCGTTTCCTCTTCCCTTAACTTATATCAAACCAGGTACTTTCCTTGTTTCATTCTCTGGTTATTTGGCTGTGTTTTCTTCTCTCTTTCTCTATTTCTTGGTCTTTCTTTTTTCTGGGTAGGTTATTGTGAGTTTTTTCGAGTTTCTTCCCCTTTGGGTTCTGGCTTCTGCTTTGTTCTTGAACTTCTCTGGACTTCTGGTCTATTCAATCCTTTTTCTCCGTCTTTGGTTTTCGGTTTCCTGTTTAAATTCTATCCTCTCGGGATGAGCCATCAAGGTTCTCCTCCGTCTTTTAATCCAAATGCTTTTTCCCCGGAAGAGGCCGAGCTTATTCAGCGTATGCCTCCCCGGACAGCTTGGTGGCTGTACGGGAAGCCTCTGACCGAAGAACAAAAAAGGGAGAACGTTCTCCGTGGTTATGGCGGAGAAGGTGGTAGTCAACCAGGTCGTTCTGTTCGGGTTAGGGGAAGGGCTCGAGGTCGGTCTGAGTCTGTAGAGCCCGAAAGTCTAGACCGGGGGATTACTGCCACTAGGGTTTTTTCTTCAAAGCCGCCCTTAGGAAAGGGTAGGGGGGAAAGTCTTCCTCTACCCGCCTCTTCCTTTCCTTCACGCGCGGAGCCCCTCATCTCCCTTACCCGGCCTATCGGCCCGTGCGAGGAGTGTTCCTGGCTGATATCTGAGGCCACGATGGTTGGCCGGTCATGGGAAGCTGACGAAATAGCTTCACGATGCCGGCATATCCAACCGCGGGTTGTTGGAGCCGTTTCTACCCGTCCCGTTGTACTATCTTCAGGTATCATTTTCGTTTCTAATTTATTTTTGTCTTGCCTTTTCTAGGTAGTATGTCAACTTCTCCGCGTCCTATCGAAGATTCCGGATCCGTGGAGTCAGCGGCCGTCAGTATTCCACGTCATATTGCTGAGAAGTATGACTGGGTTGCGACCGGGGTGCTGTCCAGGCTATCAAAAGCCACGACCAGTCAGATCGCCGAGCTCCCATTAGGGGACCGGGATCATTGTTCTTTATCTCTCCCCGGCCCTTCTGAACCGGTGTGCGTTGCCCGGGAAGGGAACGAGCGCTCCTTTTTCTTCTTCTATCTAGACTTCGTCAAAAAACTCGGCCTTCGCTTTCCATTTTCTAGGTTTCAAGTAGATCTCTTAAACATTCTTCAGCTGGCCCCCACTCAGATTCATCCCAACTCTTGGGGCTTTATTATTGCATTCGAGCGGCTTTGCCGATTTTTAAATCGTACTCCCACCACCGGGACATTCTTTTATTTTTTTAACATCCAACGGGCTCGTCAACCCGGGGAGCCCGAAGAAAAGAGGGGTTGGGTTTCTTTCCGGGGGAAACCGGACAAGAAGCTTTTCCATGTGGCAACTGACACCTGGAAAGGCTTCAAGGCCTCTTTTTTTAAAATCAACGCTGAACCCGGTCATAAACCGTGGTTTCTTAAGGACGTCGACTCCAGCTCGGTGGAGCTGCTATTTCCTCTGTATTGGTCGAAAGCTCATTATGACCAAGACCAAAGCATATTTGCATCCTCCGATGATAGCCTAGAGCCAGCCGAGGTTGAAACCGTGATAGCTCTGGTTGACCACGTGGCCGAGAAGGATGTTATTGATTCCCGGATTTTTATCCGACAGTCGGTGGAGGAATTGTATTCACCGAGTATGAATTTTTTTTTTTTTTTTTTTTTTTTTTTTTTTTTTTGGTATGCCCCTTGTCATTTCTGATGTATGTTATGTTTTTTGTAGTGCCTGACATGGGGAAGGCTTCTTTCCAAGAACTGGCCGAGAAGCTCCGGGCTAGGGCCAAAAAGAAAGGGGAGTCCTCTTCCCAGAGCAAAGCTGTGGCGGCTCCTTCGCCTGCCGAGACTACTGCTGAAAAGAGGGCTGCGTCCTCTCCGGCCTCTACGGATCTTATTCCGCGCAAGCGATCGAAGTCCGTGGCGTCGTCGATCTCGGTAGCAGAAGAGAATCCGGCCTCTGTCCCGGACGCCGGTGCTGCCACAAGCGTCCCCCCTCCCCCATTTCCTGCTAAGTCTCGCCTTCACTCGCGGGGTGAGGTATGGACTGATGGGGTCTCGGAGGAGCTGAAATACGCGGTGAAGCCCCCAAGCAAGTATTTTAGTGGTGAGGCCCTTGCCGACTCCGACCTCGACCACCTGCAGGTCCTGCAGGACCACCTAATGGAGACGGCCGGCGTGTTGGACGCTTATGCTTCTGTTAAGCATAAGTACGCCAGGGCTGCAGCCGAGATTGCCAACGCTCGGGTTGAAAAGAAGGAGGCCGAGATCAGGCAGCGGGAGGCTGAGGAGGCGCGCCTGAAAGCGGAAGAGGCGCAGATAAGGGCGGTGGAGGAGCTATCAAAGGCCCTTGCTGAGAGGGATCATTTCTCCACCGAGCTTGACGCCAGTCATGCCCGAGAAGACACCCTCAATGCCTCGCTGCACACCCTGCAGGGTCAGTATGCGGGGCTGGTGAAGGACCTCCATCTTGCCCAATCCGACCTCGACGCTTCCAAGGCCGAGCTCGTGGCGTCCGCTGCCGAGGTGGAAAAGCTGGAAGTCCTGGTCGTGGAGACGGCTGCTGAAGCTTTCAACGTATGCCTGGCCCAAGTCCGAGCTCTGAATCCGGACATTTCGATGAACTTAGATGCTGTGGATTTCAGAGCTTCGGTAGAGGACGGGCTATTTGTACCAGCGCCGCTTTCTCCGGTCGAAGGGTCCGAGCATCTCGCGGAGGATGACCGTGTTCAATTAGCTGAGGAAGATGCTCCGACGACCGACGCCCCTGGCCCTCCTGTGCCCGGCCAAGCCCAATCTTGATGCCGTCTTTCTAGGATCTTTTTTTTTTTTTTTTTTTTTTTTTTTTTTTGTAGTATTTTCATTTTCATTTTTGTTTCTTCTGTAATCTGGGGCCTTTTGCCCTCAAAATTAATAATATGACAAGCCGGTATTCCCGGATTTTCTAGCATCCTCAGCTCGTCCATCTTACATGTATTTATTTTCATCCTTTAAACCAAACTCGTGTTTGAATTCACCAGTTGATGAGTAAAGGGGAACGTAATCCGTGCACGAAGCTCGGTTCTTTATTTTATGACTTGGCCAAAGTCAAGATATATTGCGCAGAATCTGCTGGTTATTCAACCGACGTTTTAACAAACGGCCCACGTTTATTAATGGTCGGGCATTCTAAACAACAGACGATTTTCAATAATCATCTAAGTACTTTATAAAGTACCGTACCGAGATGGTAGCCAACTGCCACATGTTCGGGCCCTAATATCCTTTTTGAATAGGAGCCTAAACATTTCGACCTGATCAGGATCTTTTATGGCAATCTCACACCACCCCAGGGGATAGTTCCGATGCATCGTAAGCTTTACAAGACTTGTTGACAAATCTTATCATGACCGGGATCGCGAAACCCAAGTCTTTGTTTAATTATCTTGCTTTTGTCGCAGCCTATCTTTGCATTGATTTCACAAGCAATAACTAGGTTGGCCCATGAATTGAACCACCTTTTTTTTTTATTGATTGAAATAATTAGAATTACACAATTTTTAATCAATGGAAAATACTGCTAAAAGCAAGACAGTGCGTAATAAAAAACGGTTCTCGGTCACCACCGACATCCGTTGAAGCTAAAAAGCGGTTCACAGTCACCACTGACATCCGCTGTGGGTTTATTCCGAGTGCCTCCCGGTCTTTAGCTGTAGTAAGTCCTTAGTTTGTCCGCGTTCCATGTTCGTTTAATGGGCGTGCCATCTAACGTCTCAAGGGCATAAGTCCCGGGCCCCATTTTGTCCGAAACACGGTAAGGACCCTCCCAGTTTGCTGCAAGTTTTCCATCCCGGGCATTCTTATTTCCGATATCCGCTCTGCGTAATACCAAGTCACCTTTATCGAACGCTCGCGGTCTAACTTTGCGGTTATACTTAGCCGCCACCAGCTGCTTCGTTGCCAGATCTCGGCAGTGTGCCATCGTTCTCACTTCATCGATGAGGTCTAGCTCGGCTGCTATCTGCTCGTTGTTAGCGTGTTCTCCCTCTTCCATGACTTTGGCTTTCCTCCATGATGTTTGCCCAATTTCAACCGGGATCATGGCCTCGCATCCATATGTCATTCGGAAGGGTGTTTCCTGGGTCGAGGTTTGGACACTAGTTCGGTATCCCCAGAGTACCGGGTATAGTTCCTCGACCCAGTTACTTTCTGCATTACTCATCCTTTTCTTGAGCCCGTCAACAATGATTTTGTTGGCTGCCTCGGCTTGCCCGTTAGATTGCGGATGCTCTACCGAGGCGAAATGGTGCTTGATTTCGAGATCGGACATCAACCTCTGGAAACCTTGGTCGACGAATTGAGTACCGTTGTCAGTTACGATCTCGGCAGGAATCCCGAACCTTGCAACAATATTTCTTTCGAAGAATTTTTGTATTCGAGCAGCCGAGATGGTCGACAGTGGTTCGGCCTCGATCCACTTAGTGAAATAATCCACAGCCACCACAAGCCATTTTAGTTGCCCTGCGGCCGGTTTGAACGGTCCAAGGAGGTCCATACCCCACTTAAAGAATGGCCAAGGAGCCGTGATGGTTCTCAACTCGGTCGGAGGTGGCCAGAGGATCCGAGCATGTTTTTGGCAGCTTTCGCAAGTCCGTACGTGCTGTCCGGAGTCCGCAACCATTGTCGGCCAGTAGTATCCAGCCCTTAAGGCTTTCCGGGCTAACGCCTTTGCCCCCATGTGTTGTCCGTTTATCCCTTCGTGTATCTCCGACAGCACGTACTCGGCCTCTGCCTGGTTTAAACATCTCATCATTGGGGATTGCAGGCCTTTTCGGTAGAGCTGGTCATCGACCACCGTGTACATTAACGCGGTCCGTGCTATCTGCCTTGCTTCCCCGGGATCTTCCGGGCTAACTCCCTTTTCCAGGTAATTTAAGATTGGCTTTCGCCAGTCTTCTGCTGCCGCGATGACCATGATACACGTGGGTTCCTTGAGACTTTGTTGTATTACAGTCCGATTATTTCCCGGGTTCCTGGTGCTTGCTAATTTGGAGAGGATATCTGCCCTCGCATTTTCTCCCCTGGGTATGTGGGTGACTAGGACATCATCGAAGTCGGCCACTGCCTCTCTGACTTTCCCCAGATACTTAATTAGCAAGGGTCCCTTGGCCGTGTATGAACCGTTGATTTGGGCCGCGACTAGTTGAGAGTCGGTAGAGAGATGAACCCTCCTGGCCCCATTGTCTTTTGCCTGTGATAGCCCGGCTAATACAGCCTCATACTCGGCCTGATTATTGGACGTTCTGAAGTGTAATTGCAGGGAGTGTTCCATGGCGACTCCTTCCGGGCTTTCGACTATGATCCCGGCTCCACTTCCTTTGGCGTTTGAAGAGCCGTCTACAAATACTTTCCAAACGTCAAGGTCTGCTTTCGGGACTACCTCTGTTGGCACCAGTTCTGCAATGAAGTCGGCTAAAGCCTGGGACTTAATAGCACGCCGAGCTTCATATACTATGTCGAATTCGGATAGTTCGATTGCCCAACTCATCATTCTACCTGCTAAGTCAGGTTTGTGGAGTATTTGACGTATGGGCTGACTGGTTCGGACAATTATTTTATGCCCCTGGAAGTAAGGGCGTAATCTCCTCGCGGCGGTTAGGAGCGCAAAGGCCACCTTTTCCAACCTTTGATATCTTAGCTCCGAACTCTGCAAAGCCCGGCTTGTAAAGTAGATCGGTTTCTGTTCCCTCGAATCTTCTCTCACCAGGGCGGCACTTACCGCTTCTGGGGCCACGGATAGATATAATATCAAATCTTCCCCGGGCTCGGGTTTTGTCAGCACGGGTGGTGATGACAGGCATTTTTTGATCTTGTCAAACGCGGCTTCACACTCTGAGTTCCATTCTCCATGCCGTGCTTCCTTCTTCAATAACTTGAAGAAAGGAAGAGCATTTTCTGCCGATTTCGGTAAGAACCTTGTCAGCGCGGCCAGTCTGCCGGTCAACTGTTGTACTTCTTTTTTGTTTTTTGGGGCTGCCATATTGAGGACGGCCTGACATTTGTCCGGATTGACCTCAATCCCCCGGTTTGTCAACAGGAATCCGAGAAATTTACCCGCTGGTACCCCGAATGCACATTTAGCTGGGTTAAGTCGGATTCTGTGGGCCCGGAGCTTATCAAATGTTTCTTGCAAATCTTGGATGTGGTGGGATCGCTTAACTGACTTTACGATCATATCGTCAATGTAAACTTCGACGTTCCTGCCGAGTTGTGCCTCAAACACTTGATTCATCATCCTCTGGTAAGTAGCTCCTGCGTTCTTCAGCCCGAAAGGCATGACATTATAGCAGTAGTTTGCTTTTTCCGTGATAAAAGCTGTTTTCTCCTGGTCTTCAGGATGCATAGCTATTTGGTTGTAGCCGGAATACGCATCCATGAATGAGAGCAACTGGAAACCCGAGGAATTGTCCACCAGTTGGTCAATATTTGGCATGGGGTAAGCATCCTTGGGGCATGCTTTGTTGAGATCGGTGTAGTCGGTGCATACCCTCCATTTGCCATTTGGTTTCTTGACCATTACCACATTTGACAACCACGTGGTATACTGGATTTCCCTGATGAATCCCGCATCCAGCAGTTCTCTTACATGCTCGGTTAGGGCTTCCTGACGGTCCGGTGCAATCTTTCTTTTCTTCTGCGGGACCGGCGTATATCGTGGATTTATGGTCAATTTGTGACAGCAGAACGCCGGGTCGACTCCTGGTAACTCCGAAGGTTTCCAAGCGAATACGTCCTTGTTTCTCCATAACAGCTTTTTGAGCTCGCTTTTTTCTTGCTCGGCAAGTGCACTCCCGATCTGTGTTATTTGTCCGGGATCCTCTCCTAGTTGGTAGCCTGTGAGCTCTCCATCAGGCTCTGTTTTCATCATCTTTGCTTCTTCTCTTACATCCAGCTCTACCATGTTGACCGAGCTCGGCGCAATTGGCGCTGACTTTCGAGTTCCTTTCTGCTGCGAGCTCGATGTTCCGGGTTCGTTGTTTTTAACTGTCGAGAAATAACATTGCCGGGATTCCTTCTGATCACCTCTGACGGTGACGACTTTATTGTTCCGACTTACCATTTTCAGCTTCTGATGCTTAGTTGATATGAGCATGTCCCAATTATGAATGGTTGGTCTGCCTAAGATTATATTGTAGGACGAAGGGAAATCTGCTACAATAAACTTGACTCGCTCAGTCTTGAAGGCTTCTTTAGAGCCCAAGGTCATTTTAAGTTCGATACACCCTTTGGGGTTTGTATCCTGTCCGTTGAACCCGATTAAGGTTGTCCTGCACGGCCTTAGATTCTCTGGGTCGAGGTCCATGCGCTTAAAGGCATCCCACAGGATGATATCCACCGCGCTGCCAGGATCGATGAATATCTTCTTTACACGGCATTTTCCCAGGAGGCCGGTTATGACCAGTCCGTCTTGATGACCCGGGATTACGTCCCTCAGATCTTCCTGAGTAAAGAACAGCTTAGGAGGCTCTTCGGTTTGTGATGGCTCCGGCTTGAAGGTCGGTCGTCCCCTGATGGTTAAGACTTCCCGAAGGTATTTCTTCCGCTGATTGGCCGTATCGCCGCCACCTCCGTAACCTCCACTAATGACATTGCAGTCAAACTCTGCTTCCGGGAACTCGTCCTCATTGTCGTGCTTTCTCCGGCCTTCGTCCGGCTTTCTCCTCTGGGAGACCGGGCTTGTACTCCGATCCGTCTGCTTGCGCTTGGCTTTCTGCCCTTGTGTTTTGATAACGTACTGACGTAATTTTCCATCTCGGATAAACTTTTCCACCGCATCTCTAAGGTCCCAGCACTCATCTGTTGTGTGCCCGGGTCCATTGTGGAATTCACAAAACCGTGTGTGGTCCAACTTTCCCTTATTATAAAGTGGTCGGGGTCGCTCCACCTTCCTCATCTCGGTCAGGGCTACCTCTCTCCATAACTGTGAACGAGGGACATTTATTGGAGTATATCTCTCATACTTCCCCTCATGCCTTTGTCCTCGTGTTTTCTGGTCCGAGTTACGGGGTCGGTCTCTTGATGCCCGGTCCTTCCCTTTCGGGGGTGGGCTTTTCTGTCTCTCTTTTCCCGGCGCGTTGGCTATTTGCATCTGTTCTATGTCCAGATACTTTTTGGCTCGTTTATGGAATTCTTCTAGCGTCTTGATCTCGCCAGATATGACCGATCTCCCCATTCTGGATTCGCTATCTAAGCCCGAGATGAGCAAGTGTACGTGGACGCTTTCCGTTAATCCCTGGATTTGTAATGCGGCAGCCTTGAAACGATCCAAATACTTCTGAAGGGTTTCACCGGGTTGCTGCTTGATTCTGTCCAGCGTGTAGACCGACCTGGGTTGCTTTTTGCTTGTCGCGAAATTCAGCAGGAACTTCTCGCTCAGGTTGTTGAAGTCGGTGATGGACTTGGGAGATAGAGTCCGGAACCAAATTTGGGCGGTTCCTCGTAACGTTGAGGTGAACAGCCTGGAAATGATTGGCCCCTTGAATCCTCGGACCAGCATCTCAGTGTCGAAAGTGTTCAAGTGTGTCTGGGGATCCTGACTTCCGTCGTACTTAGGGAGGTCGGATGTATTAAATTTCCTTGGGTACTCAGCTTCTGTAATTTCATCTGAGAACGGGCTGTTGTTTTGTCCTCCCTCCCCATACCACGTCTTGTACCTGTCGGAGTCTTGCGGAATTCCCTGATTGTCCGAGGTACGGCTGTCCTTCCTTTGTGCCCGGGCTTGATCCTCCTGACTCGCGTCCTGGTGATTATTTTGCTGAGAATTTTTTGTTGAAGCTATTCGGCCTTGACCGGGATGATCCTCCTGTAGGGGATCAATAGTTTGGTGATTGGTTTCTTCGTCCTCATTCTGCTGACCGTCCCGGCGTTCCTCCTGAAGAGGGTCTTGTAAGTGTTTAAGAATTTGATTCATCACCTCGGTCATATGGTCAATCTTCTGGCTCTGAAGATTGTCGCGTTCTTCCACATTCTCGATCCGTTTCATCATTGACTCAGCAATGTTATGTAGGAGCCGTATGTCTGGGCTTCCAATCTGAAACTTTGAGGGACCAGCGTGGTTAGTATTTTCCAGCGTTTGGCCTGCTCGTCCATCCAGGTTTGAGTCCGGGAACTCCTCCATTTGTTCCTGATTAACGCCTTGAACGTCCTGCTGTTGGGTCTCGCTAAAATTTTGTTCCTGACCTTGCTCGTGTGCATGCGGGTGGCTTTTGCTTCTGGTATTAGCCATCACGGGTCACAGGAATAGGACTTTACAGTCCCCACAGACGGCGCCAATGATCCGGTGTAGATCACAAGTTGGGTTGGACTTGGCCCGGGGTGAAATCCCGGGGTCCTACGTACCACAGTGTGGATCAAAGTCCACGTAGTTCGAGGGTATACGACAGGCTAATGATAGCCAGAGGGGGTGGTGTGTGTGCTCTGTGTGAATAGAAAAGCTAGGGTTTCAGAAGTGTGTACCTTGTAAGGGGTTCACCCTATTTATAGGCGTACCTGTGCCTTATCTTACTCAGTTGGATTCATCCTTTATTTTAGGGATATCAAGATATGCGTTTTTGATAGATATTCTTGATACATAGGCAGTTATCATAACGATAGATATTTTGATAAAACCACTCCTATTTTCAAGGAAGCGGTTATGAGCATAACTGAAGTCATTTTGACTGGGCTCTTTAGTTATTGGGCTGGGCCCATTTATGAGATATCCGTAACAACATGCATATTAGCTTGGGTGAGAATTGCCCCATTTTTTATATTTTAAGGGCTATACTGCATATACAAATATTTTTGGGTGTTGATTACACCTTCAAAAATAATTTGGGGTGCTGGTGAACCTTAACCCAAATCTAAAAATATATTTATTTCTCCGGTCTTAAATACAAGTCCTAATTTATAATGGAAATTGCAAATATAACTACATATGAGATGACACAATAAAATTTTTATCAGGAGCTAGACTTAGAGAAATAACAAGTTGATTAATTGATTGATAGTTAATTAACAATAGTTAAAATATTGGGTTAAGTATCATTTTTGCCATTGAAGTTTTCGTTAAGGAGTCGTGGTTATTTGGAAGTTCTTTTTAGGAGTAATTTTGTTCCAGAAGTTTACAAAACATAGCAATTTACCCCTTAACTGATATGCACATGTGGTACCCAATACTTGTCATCTCATCAATCAAAGTAGGGTTAACCATCATTTTTGCCTCAGAAGTTTTCACTAAGATGCAGTAGGTATCCGGAAGTTGTTTTAGGAACAATTTTGTCCCGAAAGTTTACATGTGATCCATCACAAACTCATTTGAAACTCATTAATAAACATGATTAAAGGTATTGAGGGTAGCAATGAGTAGTAATCATAAAAGATATAAGATAATAATTAGTGAATTTGAATTTATGAAGATGAAGATTAAGTGCAAAGACAGGTGCCACTCGAGTGTTGTTCCTCAACACTTGAGTGTTGATGAACTTGCATCATGGAAGAAGACTTTTTCAAAACAAAGTTTGGTTGGAAATATGTGTTTGCTTCCAGACACTCGAGTGTTGAAGATTTACACTCGAGTGTCATACTCAAGGGTCCTTTTTTCGTACTCGAGTATTGATGCTTTGTGTGTAGTGGCAGAGCTATTCCTTGGCCAGTTGGGGACATGGCCCCAGCTGACCCGAACTGATCTTCTAAAATTTATTATTATATATACATATTTATTATATGATATTTTATTTGGCCAATAATTTGGCCCTAGCTCATTTTTTATCTTCTTTATAAGGATAATGTTTGATTCATTACTCATTGGACTATGAGAGGAGAGTACAATTCTTGTTTGAGATATCTACCGAAAATGTTAGTATCATCTTATATCTTATTTTGATTTATAATTTTCGGTTATTATTTATTTATATTTTCAATGTTATGTGATACTGTTTAGTAAATGCTTCTGCCGGTTCTTATTATAAAAAAGTACCAACTAATAATTCTCATAATCTAATAAACACAGTTAAAATCATTAAAAATAATTTTCCAAATAATTTAATATTACCAGATATTTAATTATAGATTTCTTCTTGATATTCTTTGTAACCACTTTGCTATCATCCCTCTTTATTTTTCATATATTTATTTTAAAAATATTTTATTTTATATAATTGTTTTATTTTTCAATATTTGAATTTAATATTTAAACTTTTGGGAATTAAAAACTGATTTGTCATGATGTAATCAATATGTAATTGACTAAGTCTTATAATTTAGTCAATTACATAATGGGAAAGTTAAAAAAAATAATCCGCCTCTGTTTAGTAGTTGATTACATGCCATATATGTAATCGACTAAACTGTTTAGTCGATTACATATGGCATGTAATCGACTAAACATAGGCAGATTAGTTAATAATTTTCAGACATGGGCATTATTTATCCTCGTGAAGGGTTTTTTCAGACATGCAAAAAACCAATTTTCTGACTTTTAGTTTGGTCCAACTCATCATTACTGTACAAAGGTTATGAAATTGAAAGAATCTCACACATCACGTGCCTCGGGGCATATAATATTGTTGATTTTAGTTGTTTAACTATAGTTTTTCTAAAAAGAATAATATACATATTGATTATTTTCATTGCACGTTACCGTCCCATGCAATGCATAAGGTTGTTTGTCTTGATGAATCAAATAATAATTTACATTTTCAATTTAATAGTGGAACTATTAAATTAAATTAAAAACAATATAGCAAGGAGTATACCACTGATTTAAATGATTCACTTTGAGTTAAATCAAAATAAACCAATTTATATAGTGAATGGCACAATTTGGGTCGTGTTCTCTTAAGAAGCTTTTTATTTCATTTCTAAGCTAAACTAAGTGATAAGAACATTGAAAGGTATTCTGCAATTGATTTTTTTTAAAATAAAAAAAAAATTAATGATGGATAACAACCTAAACTACTATTTTTTAGATTTTTGATAAAATGAGTAATAAAAGTATAAAATTATATTTATTGAATGATATGACGGAATGCTCCTTGGAAGTGGACCTATGGCTACCCTAGCTTGCCTAATGTCCCTGAGTTAATTAATTTACCAAATCTAATTAAAAACCCCAAACACAGTTTGATTCAAGTGAATATTCTTAATAAATAATTGTCCTAAATGCTAAATAACAACAACTTATTAAGGCACTTTTGAAAACTATTTGGTGTACAATTTAAATTGAGTTAGTAAAACTTGCTTCCTTAATGAAGAATACTCAAAGAGACATTGAATAGCAACACAAATCAATTATCATACCTAACAATGTGCTTGATAAAACAATTTCAATGAGTGCAAATGAAAATATATAAAATCAAAATCCAAGTGTTACAACTCAATTCAAATTACAATAATCCAACTAACACTGATTTAAAACTTAATATGTTTTAAGACATGGTGCATTTCTTAAAATGATTTGACCCTAAGTAGATAGGGAGTTGGTGTTGAAGTGATTTGATTTTTTAAATTTTGGAATTAAAGTATCTAAAATTTTAAATGCAACCAAGTAAATAAATGGTCATGTAACAATTGTCATACTTTTAATGTTTGAATAATTTTTCAAGAGTTCAACAATATTTTGTCGTCTCAATAGTTAAATTTAGATTAGTTGGTAGTTTTTTAATGTCTATAATAAGTAAGTCACACATGATTTAAACCGTGGGTTATATTGAAATCTCTTTTCAAACCAATTGGTTTAGATTTTTTTATACGTCTTTATGTTAACAATAATGATGATGCTCTCTATCCACACAACTAGCAGGTAATTAAGGCAAAGGCGTTGAATGGCATAAGTATTGACGGAGAGATTTTAATATACACAATATATATAAACCCATCTGAATCTAAATTGCTTTTCAATATGACAAGGAGGCAATTTTCCATTATAATTTCATTTGCAATGACGATAATTAAAAGCCAAAGTCAATTGATGTCCAATGTAGGTCTATACCTTTCAGGCCTAATTTTCTCACATGGGCAACTAAATGTTGTACTACCAAAGATAAAGAGTTTCAGTGGGTTGAAATTATTTATATTGGATTAGTTCAATAAATGCAGTAGTACTACAATAAATGTAGTTCATAGAGAAAATTTTCAAAACCTTTTATTGCAATAATAGCATGAAGATAATCTTTCTCATCACCATAGGATTATGTGAAATGTATCATGATTATAATGTAATGAATTGGTTGATTAATAACATTGTAGCTGTTGATCATTTTAGCCCATTTACATTTTTAACATATCGGCGCAACGCACGGGCGGGAAAAGTCTTTGCCTTCCTAACCTAGTTACCTTTCAAGGGCATTCAAGATGACAGAAGGCAATTTCCAATAATTATTTCATTTGCAATGACAATTAACAAGAGCCAAGGACAATCAATGTTAAATGTAGGTCTTTATTTTCCAAGCCCAGTTTTCTCACATGGGCAGCTTTATGTTGCTCTATCAAGAGTAAAGAGTTTCAATGATTTGAAAATACTCATATTGAATGAGTTTAATAAGTGGAGTGACACTACAGTTAATGTTGTATATAGGGAAGTTTTCCAAAACCTTTTGTCACATTCGTAATTAAAAATATTAACTTTAATTTGAATTAATTTGTTACCGTTGTTGTTTGGATTTAATATTTTATTTAATTAAATATTTGCCTACTTACTTTTCTGTTTTTGTTGTTTAGATTAAAACTATAAAGGGACATCAGAGATTTGTTCTTTGTTACTAGGAGATGCAATTGAATACTTTAGTGCTGATTCTATTAATCGCATTGATTATGCTAATGACAGTTTTGATGATCTATATGGCACAGAATATTTAAATTTAAATTCAATTAAATGTTCTGGGATACCTCATCATAAATTGGTTTTGAAGTTTGGAGTATCGGTTATGTTACTAAAAACATTGACCAAGCAGCAGGACTATGTAATGACACAAGGCTTTAAATAACGCAACTTAGAAAGAACGTCATTAAGGCGAATACACTAAATGGAACAAGTGTAGGTGAAGACATCTTGATACACAGAATGGACATGAACCCATCTGAATCTAAACTCTCTTTCAAAATGACAAGAAGGCAATTTCCAATAATTATTTCATTTGCAATGACGAATAACAAGAGCCAAGGACAATGAATGTCAAATGTAGGTTTTTATCTACCAAGCCCAGTTTTCTCACATGGTCAACTTAATGTACGTAGCTCTGTCAAGAGTTTCAATGGTTTGAAAATACTGATATTGAATGAGTTTAATAAGTGTAGTGATACTACAGTTAATGTTGTATACAGGGAAGTTTTCCAAAACCTTCTGTCACATTTGTAATTGAAAACGTTAAATTGAAATTCAAATATTATATGTTAGTGTTGTCGTTTGAATTGAACAAAATCTTTTCCTACTTGCTTTTTTATTTTTTGTGTTTAGAGTATAATTATATAGTATTATGTGCCCTGTGCAAGGCATGGGTCGATGGTCTTATTAAACTCTAATATCATATTAATTATTGCTCTCACTCACTACTATTTTTAATTATGGGTATACATGAAAAAATATTTAATGTTTTTTGGAAACAAACAAGTGGTTTATAAAAAAGACTAAATACACTTATAATTAGTTCCTACCTTATAATAAGAACCTATGGGAGTAGTTCAATATGTTTATTTTTTGGTCCGGGCTAAAAAAATGTTCTGGTTCCGCCATTGTTTGTGTGTTTGTAAGATACTTATCAAAAGATAGAGTTTAACTTGTTTTCTACATACACTTAAGTGTTTTATAGTCACACTCAAATCTCATACTCATACTCGAGTGTTACGACTAATACTTCAAGTGTGTCACAAAGCATTAGTTTATCATCGAATATTATGCATTGGTCTTAGTCAATCTTTAGTAGTTCTTTGACATATTAGGGCTATGCCTTTCTTCTTCTTGTCACCAATCTCCTCTGAACATATTCTTTCTTTCATATTCAGAAAGACTTTTGAATAATGAAGCTATTAAGATCATAGATTCTCCCTTGGCCTCCTCTATCACCATGATTTTAGTTTCCCATTCTTTTGAGAGAATGTTCTGCATCTTGCTCACTTGAGACCTTTAATCATATAATATGTTGTATATAATTAAATCATATATCAGTTTATAATTTAAGCAAATTAGTTTGAAGAAAAAAAAGATAATTATAGATACTTTAAAGCTATTTAATTAACTTCTATAATCTATCTAAAAAAATTAATTGAGTCTTATATTTAAGATTAGAGGTAGTATCAAATTAAAAGTTAAGGGAAAGTAGATACCTACTGAACTAAAGGATTTAACGGAAAAAGAGATACGTTATCAAATTAATAATTAAAAAAAAGTAAGGTATTGTAACAACAACAATAATTGATTGACTACCTAAAATATTATAGGGAATAAGATGTGAATGGCTTTAAAAATTGCAAATAAATTATTTCTTACTAAAATAAATTGTTAATTGTTAATAAATATAAATAATACTTAAATTATTGCATGAAATAAAATTGATTTAAGATTTTGATATCTTGAAGGTATTTATCTTAGAACTTTTCCCCACAAAATATTCCATCAACTTTTTTTTTTTTGAGTTTTTCATAACAACAACAATAACAATTTAAAAATAAAAGGGTTGAAGTGTTAAAATAATCTTCAACTTTTATTGAAAGTGTATAAATAACCTTAAACTACTTTTTGAAGCAAAAATAATCATAAACTCTTAAAATTGTAGCAAAACCATTAAACCTAACTAATTTCCATCTATTACAATAGGGAAAATTAATCTCTTGACTCATAAAGTTTGACTCACTTATAATTCAGTTCCTGAACTTTTGACTTACTTATAATTTAGTCCATGATGTTTTTGAATCATCCTATGTGGTAAAAAAAAAAGTTAAAAATGGCTTAGGGTGGATTTTATATAAATTAAAAAAACATAACCATAGTGCTTGTCCCCATTGACTTGAGTCCCCCACCTCTATTTTTTAGAAATCTAGCTAGGCATCTGTGGCATCAATTACAAATCCTTCAAAAGCTCCTTTCAATCATAAAGTAAGACATATTTTCTTTTATTAAAGGGCCTTCAAAATTATGAGTATCATGTAAAAGGATCGGTTGTTCCATTTATCGTTAGAAAGAGAGATTGTGCGCCAAGTATATTGTGAAAGTGGGTGTGTTTTGACTTTTTCTAATTTTATCCTCTTCCAATTGCTATTAACTATTTACGATTCAAAATTTAAGGAATCTCTTTTTCCATAATGGCATTTTCTTGCATATTTGGGTGATCAGAATTAAATACATCATAAGTGGCTTCAATCTTTTCTTCAATCTTAGTTGTTCACTACATTTTGGTGCATCATGAGGATGTATCATGGATGCCACAAATGCCCAACAATGTTCTTGGAAAACAAAGACAGTGAGGATGCAAGTTAGTGGGGACATGGACACTATTTTTTAAAAAAATTTATGTAAAATTCACCTAAACAGTTTTTATCAGTATTTTTACATTTTCATTCCCACATATAATAACTCAAAAACATCAATAACTGAGTTGTAAATTAGTCAAAAGTTCAAAAACTGAATTATAAAATAACCCAACATTTTTATGAGCCAAAAAGATTAATTTTCAACATTGTAATAAAAAAAAGTGAGTTGGGTTAACGATTTTTCTCTAACTTTAAAACTTAATGGCTATTTTCTCCAATTGTAATAATTTATGATTATTTGTGCACTTTAATAAACGTTGGAGGTTATTTTGGCACTTTATCCAAAAATATATTCAACGATATCACGCGGATGCTTCAGTTTTTCAGCTTTCCATCAAATTTAAATTCCCGCCTCCACGCCATAGATGGAGAACAGAACAATGGTACTCATTCTGTTTCAATGGAAGCAAGCATCCCATCCCGGAGAAAAGGAGAAATGCCTTCAAGCGCTATGGACGACGTTGATCGCTTGTTTGCGTGCTTCAAGTGCGGCTTATCCCCTCCTCGTAAGCTTTCACTTTTCCCTAAAACTTATAGCTTCTAGTCACTTAGGCCCTGATATTTGAAATCAAATCTTCGTTCCTTTATCCTTCTATTTGTTGTCTGAATGGCTTCTGAAGTTTTGTTTTTATTCGGTTAATTTGGTTTACTAAAGAGCGATCATACACTTATCAACTGACCTATCACCATTCTGTTATGCTGAAAAGTACACACGTTCTATTTTTTTGGATACCTACTTAACATTTCAACCCCATTTTGTTCTTGTGTTTCTTTTCGTCCTCATTGATCTCTCCCTTTCTGTATATTCTCACTTATTCCCATTGCGCCTCTATGCTGTACGACGCCAATCCAGACCAGTTGATTTTTCCATCACCCACCCCCCTTCAATAGTTCTATGCATCTAAATGAAATTAAACCAATCTTTGAACAGTTGAGTTCTTATCTTTTATTGAGTACTATGATTTAGTCCTATTCATTTTGAAATGGAAGTAAACAAGGAATTCATAAGGAAAGAAGATTATTTATGCGGCAGAAAATATAAAAGTGTAGCAAATAAGGTCCAATTTGGTACAGGGAACATTCAATGAGGGAAAGGAACTTAAAAGTGGGAAAGGAAGGGAAGGGAAAATAAAAGGGAACTTAAAAAATTTAAGCTAATTGGTAGACATGGGAATAGAACTTAAGTTAAGGGAAAATAAAATGTTTGGCAAGAAGAATTGGGTGTTGTTTAAGTGGGAAGTTGAGGTAAAATTTCCATAATGCCCCTTTTGAAGTTCGAACTTCATGGTGAAGTTCGAACTCAGATGCAAATAAAATAAACACGTTCGAACGTCTTTTCTGACAGAACAACATATCAGCTGAGCATATATGGGGAAATAATTACAGGGCAAACCTAAACTTAATGAAGGTGTGGAAGTAAATTGTTCTACCATTAATTTAATGAAGGGGACATAGAAATGGAAGCAAGTGGCATTTTTAAAAATAAACCCCACCCACACACATACAGCTTAACAACACAATTTTTTTTTTTAAAAAAACCAAACTTCCTTCCCAAATCGTAATTGCGCATCAGTCCCCAACTCTCCAAAGAAACAACAATAACTCATTCATTCTTACCTCTTGCTCGATTCAACCTTCGTACAACTCAAAGAAGAAATAACCAGGGCTCGATTTGTCACTACCTCTTGCTTTGCTTCCTCCTTCAACTGTTGTTGCGAGCTTGTTTCGCCACTTCCGTCCTTCAGCTCGCATTTGAAATTGCTGCGAGCTTGTTTTGCCACTTCCGTCATTCAGCTCCTTCAGCTCGTATCTGGGTTATATTTCAGAGGGGTTTTTTTGTCCCAAAATTTCACTTTCCAGGGAAGATTTTGAGATCCCGCCAGTTTTGAAGGGATTTCAATTTCCCATATTTGTGGGAAGGTGGCGCCAGGAGGGAATTCATGACGGAAAAAAGGGGCACCAAACAGATTTGCAAATGGGAACCCTATTATGTTCCCTGGAACTCTCGCAAGTTCTCTGTACCAAACAGGACCTAAGCCGCAACCCCCCCCCCCCCCCCCCCACAAAATGTGTTTCTTTTCGTCCTCATTGATCTCTCCCTTTCTGTAACTTATTCCCATTGTGCCTCTATGCTGTACGACGCCAATCCAGACCAGTTGATTTTTCCATCACCCACCCCCCTTCAATAGTTCTATGCATCTAAATGAAATTAAACCAATCTTTGAACAGTTGAGTTCTTATCTTTTATTGAGTATTATGATTTAGTCCTATTCATTTTGAAATGGAAGAAAACAAGAAATTCATAAGGAAAGAAGATTATTTATGCGGCAGAACATATAAAAGTGTAGCAAATAAGAGGCCCCCCCCCCCCCCCCCCCCCCCCCACAACACACACACAACAAAAACATGAAGTGATAGATGCTTAATTGTTCATCAAATTAATGACAAGAACATGGAGTTGTTTATTTAGATAATACTTTCTGTAGGGTGAATAGCTTCACTCTTCCCTCTTTATTTTCACAGAATCTGCTATAAGGGAAAGAAAGAGAACTAAAAGAAGATTGGATCAAGGAAGCTCAGCTCGTAAGATCTCATCACATTCTGGCCTTGTATCTCCCTTTTCAGTTGAAAAGGAGCGGAAAAGTCCCACAACATCCACCATTTCTCAATTCGGCCGAGCCACTGACTTGCAGTCTTCCATTGAGAAAGTAATTGCCACCTACTTTGTTAAACCTCCTTTGTTTTTGTGTTGTACTAATGTTGTTATGTAATTGTTGCCAATCGCTACATGCTGCAAAAAAAGGCTTATGCTCTTCATTGCTTTTGATGCAGTGGAGCAATTAAATTGTATTTTTTGTTTCAAACTAATTTACTTGGCATTATCTTTTCAGATTAAATCAGTTATAGCTAAAGCAAATGGTTTTAGTCTTGGGAAACAGTTCTCTCCGGTTGTGTTTTATGGATCTCCACATGGAGTACCTCCCAAAAGACCAGTTAGCTATTGGCGCTTATTACATGAGATACGTCTTGATCTCTTTGAGAAAAATAAATCAGATTCAAGGTATGGGATGCTAGATTATTGTTTATATTCTGTTTGAAAGAGGATTCTTTTTGTACCATGTTTTTCTTTTTCATCATATAACTAGCGAGTTTGATTCATGGCTTATGTATGTTCAGGGAGGAGATATGGTTTACATTCCCAAGGCAGGATGAAGCAATGAAGTTTGCCAAAGAGCAAGACCATATCCGTATCTTCAGTTATCAAGACCATTTTAGTGGACAAAGAAGGTTCCTTGCATCTACATATGCTGAATTCTGGAGAAGGTTACCTTCCTGTAGTTTTCTTTTCCGTTTGATCAATCATTTCTTCTATTGGTAATGAAACTTCTATGTCTGCATTTTCACAATGTTGGTGCATGTACATTTAGGTACAAAAATATGGATTCCAAATTGCGTCATCATTATGAAGTGATTAAAGAGGTAATAGTTTTGTGTTTCTTGGTCATTGATTTTACTATGCAAATGATACAGTACAATTATGAGTCAGCCGGAAATTTTTCATCTTTGGATATCATACACTCTGAATGATATTCTGCTCTCAGGGTTTACCATGCCACCTTTATTTTGATTTGGAGTTCAATAAGAGAATCAATCCAGGAAAGGATGGGGATGAAATGGTGGATCTCTTGATCTCAGTAATTCTAGAGGCCTTAAATGAAAAATATTTTATTTGTGGAGACCCAGAATGGATAGTAGAACTGGACTCTTCAACTGATGGTATGGATTTTTCTCTGTTTTATCTATGCTGTAGCTTGTTTGCTTGCACCTTTACATTCCCCTTTTCGTCCTTAATGTAGTAAAGGGAAGAATAATCAATAACTTGTGGCTCCTTCAATGCATAATGATGTAGGAAACATGTAATATTTCATTTTTGATTATGAAGTAGGGAGGCTCAAGGCCAGTAGTCCAGTATGGGGAAATGGGTGCAGAATCCAATTTTGCTTTATTGAGTATCGTTGAAGTATCACTTGAGTCTAGGCTCTTGAGCTAAGACGCATGTAATGGTCTTATTGGTTTTTTGTATTCTTTCCCTAGAATGATTAAAACCTTTTATGTGTCACTCTAGCAAGTATTAACTGCTCTGGCAAGGTTCTTTTTGTCATTTTGACTATCACTTTACAATGGACCTTAGGTTTTGCCCCCAAATTTTGTTTATAACGTTCATACCTGTAAAGCACTGCTATGGCACGAAGTTTTAAGTTTCAGAACTACTGTTTTTTACTTATTATCTCATACTAATCTTACCTGCAGAGAAGTTCTCTCGACATCTAATTATTCGCATACCAAAAACTGCTTTCAAGGATAACTCTCATGCGGGAGCATTTGTTTTTGAAGTGAGTATAACTGTCTAAGCATATTATAGATGATATTTGATGAGGTTGATTGTCTGTCACTTGAGGTACCTCTGTTTTTTAGAGTGGTTTTATAAATAATTCTGGTTCTTTGATGTAATATTTTTTTTATCGGTCTTCAAAAGGAGAACTTGAGTCATGACTTGGCATCTATTTTGGTCTTTCTTATACAAAGCATTAACTATTGTCATGGTATGATGACTATATCAGATGTGCTCACAAGTTCGAAATGCAAGGGAAAAAGGTGGAAGATTTGAAAATTTATTTGTGAAGAAGGATTCAAGCTCGGATGAAGGTTCAAGCCAGCTTTTTGTGGACACTGCTGTATATTCTCGTAATCGTTGCTTCCGTCTACCTCTATCATCAAAAGCAGGAAAAAGTTCAGTGCTTGTACCATCTGGGCGATACAAGTGTAAGAACTTGGTATGGTCCTTGATTTATCAAAATTAACACTTCAAAGTTTTAGTATGAGAAATTATTTAATGAGCATCTTGTCTCATATAATTATAATGAAAATTTGAATTCCACTCAAGAATTGTTCTTCTCAATGCACTAGGGGAATAATAAAAATATTTGGAATCGATAATAACAGACATTTCTTGATCACATAATTGCTCAACAAGAATTAGTCAATGTGGAATGAATAATGGCATGTATTGGTACCAGGTCATCTAAGAGTCTTGATAATACGCAAGAGTTGTATGATCAAATCCAATGCAGTGAAAGTTGCTAAAATAGGCATTATCCTGAGCAAATAAGTGTGATTGCAATATATTATATCTATTTTTTGTTTAGGTAAAGTTATTGTTTCCTTGACAGCAAGTTATGAATCAGGTTAATCTGGATTTCAATGTCAGGGTGAAGAAGAAATGTTCATGGCATCATTGATTTGTAATATGGATTCTGACTGCAAAAAGTATTTAGTCGGGAAACCAGAATCAAATTGTGTGAAGACCCTACATTATGATACAGAGGTAGTATTGGTCTTTGAAATTTTTGGTTTTTGATTGCTTTAGTTTTGCTCTATCTCTCTTTTCAGATATTTATTACTCAAACAATTTGTGGGTCTTCATATCTTTCACTTTTTGTTCAATTTGTTGTTTCACAAGAAGATATGGTGCAAGATGGTGCATCGGCTAAGCATGTCATATGATTTTCTTAACAAGGGGTTGTTCTCTGGTACTGAGTATTGCTCTGTTGGCTGCTAAATCTTTTGACATTAATTGCATAACTGGATGCGGTGGTGGTTTTCTTGTATATCAAATATTTTTTTATTAGACCACAGGAACCTTCTTTGTTAAGCAATGGGAACTTTATTTTTACAGGTAAATTATAATCATGAAGATTGCCATCAATATCCTCTGGAATTTACATCGAGTAGTTGTGAAAGTGATGTTCCAGCCGCATACTTTGTGGGAAAATCTCCATTCCCATTCCTAGATAAATTTGTAGAGTCCACTGCCTCTGTTGGGAATATATCAGGTGATACTTCTAAAGTTTCTTGTATTGACTCTGATAGTGTTTGCATTAGTTAGTGGACAAATTACAAGTTTGATTTTGTTTCTACTATGCTTAATACTTTTTGTCATGCTCCTTACTTGAGGCAATACAACTTGAGATCTGATGCAAAAAGCTATCTCGGTAAAACAATTGGTAAAAGAGGAAATAATTTCAATTGATATTTGGTAGCTACTGAGATTGTATATTGTTCGTTGGTCTAGCTTCAAGTTTAGTCGTTTCTATTCTCCTGAATACATATAAGTATTTTTCCTATGGTCAAACTTTCAACTATTCAATCCATATGCTAGATGATCACTTGACTCTTGATCTTTCATTTCCAAAGACAATGTACTATAACCACTTTATGAAATTGTCTCTATGATGGTGGAATTAGTCAGATCATTTTGTGGTTTTTCAACAACCATTATAATCTTTTCTCTCCAAATATCTACGGAAAGTTACATTCTATTCTGCTTTTGGCTTCATTCTTTGTTGAGCCCAATTCTGACGGGCTGGAATATACAAAGAAGGCACAAAGCCTGCGGGGGGAGGTGGGGAAAGGTTTATGAAATAAGAAAGATAAAAGGGACTTCTGATTGAGAGAATAAGTGTTGTTGTGAGAGACCCTGGCCTCTACAAAGTCAGGGGAGTTCCTCTCATTTAGCCTTGAGGTTTCATTTCTTGTTTTTTCCCTTCACTTTCCTCTGTGTTCTGGTGTGTTTACTGTCTAAGATAGGGGACAGTTATTGTGACATATGCATTTCCATGAAGAGCTGTTTTTTCCCCATTTATAATCAAATATTATCCAACTTTCTATCATGCTTTAACCTATTTGTCAAATTTTACCTGGGAATACAATCTTGCCCAACATGTTGATGCCTTGCTTCAAGTTTAGGAAAAATTCGAGCTTGGTATTGGTTCTCAGAATTTGGACTGATAGTATATAGCATGTCAAGGAATCGATACTGTGAACGAATTGGGAGGGAGCATAAAAGCAATCACGGTAAGTGTCTAACCATTTATCATTCGCATCTTATCGTTCTCTCATTTCTTAGTTGAGTCAGGTTTTTTTTTCATCTCAGATGTCATATGGTTTTGCTTATATGTTTGGAGTAACGTTCAAAAATATTTGTTTACTTTCTCTTCTCACGAAGTATGGAAATCTTGTCTTTCATTTCATTTGTTTTGTCTAAGTTTTCAATTTACTGATGAGATATTTTGATGGTCAGTGATGTATGTTATTGATTTGAGAAGTGCAATGTATTATCAGAAATGTCATGATCCGGACTGCAGAGGTTAGCATAATATCTTGTTTCACAGTAAATTAATGATTTGATCTTTTTACTATTTGGCCTATTTAACTTTATAGTTTGAAAATTAATAAATGCACTGTATTAGTGTCTGAAAATAACATTGCCTCTGTTCCATATCTATTGTTGTTGAAGGCTATAGTACATAGATTAATAATAGATTTGTAATCAATGTTAAATATAAAACACCCTGATTTAATCCCTTTATTCAAGAAAATGAAATAAAAAATAAGATTAATAGGAAAGAAGATGGTGGGTGAAGAGAACAGTTGAGAAGACAGAAATACATTCATTAATTTTATTTTTTTAAAAAAAAAACAGCTGATTAGGCCCTGTATTCTAAAATAATACTTCCTCCTTTGGTCCTAAATGTAATAATTAAATTACAAATTCACACTTTAGCCAAACATATTGGAAAATACAAACTACTTTTAACGTGTAAAATAATTCAGCATAGTTTGTGAACAAAAAGAAAAAATTGAGGGACAAATAAGATTGTAAGATTGAAGGTATACATTTAAGACCAAAACAAATTCTTCAACTAGCTATTACAATAGTAATGGAAGGAGTAATTTTGAAACAGAAGACTGTAACAACAACAGGTATGGAACGTAAGGAATAAAGTCATTTTGTTGTTCTCGGAGGCTAATTTATAACCCACCAAGTTGTGGTGAATTAATCTTAATATGCTTCAATTCATTGACCAACTTAGTTTCTCTAACATTGACTTAAGTTCGCCCTCTCCCTTTTAACAAAGCTAATTTGATCGGACCAGGTTATCGATCTCCCATGAGACCCATACCAGCTGACGTGATCTATAAGTCTTCAACTGAATTCAGTTCATTTGGGATGATTGATAATGGGCAGCCAGTAGATCATGACCAGAGACATGTACTTATTAATGATGATCAGTCACAGAAATTCCCATCCTACGATGATAATATTGAAGACAGTCCCAGTGGCTCTTGGTGGCAAGAAGCATTAAAAGCTGTCGAGAAAGTTGAGAATAAGCAAAAGACAGAACTCAGCACTATGGTTAGTATGTTAATTGATTACTTGTCCCCCTTGTTTTGCAATTGCATTTTATCTTTAACTTAAGAAAAATGTCGAATAATTTATTGCATAGAAAATAATGTGCATGCACAAAGGTCAACAATCAAAAGGAAATTCAAGACATGTGGATGGAACAAAATATTTGGTGAAACACTAATACAATACTCATTCTCTTCCTTTTTACATGAGACAGTTAATAGAATCTTTATTGGTTAGAGACAATAAAGATGTAAAAAATGAAACCTTTTTTTTTTGTCAAAAATACCCTCATTTAAGTGGAAATAGAATGTGTGGGGGGGGGGGGGGGGGAGAATGTGTGGGAATTAAATACAATAATATGGGTAGTATGAATAATTAATGGGGGTAAAATGGAAAATCAACCAAAAAAAAAAAAATTGGGACAACCTCTAAATGTCTCTTATAAATAGAAACAAACAAGTCATAGGTGGTAGTTTCTTTTGAGGAAGTATTGAATTCGTGGATTTTTTCTCGCTACATCCCAAGATCCTATACTCAATTTCCGAAATCAACTGTCTTTTGAAATTCGTTAACTTCAGAAAAAGATGAGATGGACACAACAGCAGCCATTAATATTGGAGCCCATTTGATATATAGAATGAAATATGATGGAAAAGTGAGGGATTTTGCATAATGAAATATGAAGAGATTAAAGAAACTAAATTAAATACTTAATTATAATAAATGTTACATGATTTTTTAAAATAATTATGTGTATCATTATATTAGATATCAATCTATAAGTAATGCAGATTAATGATTAAAATTAACTTCTAAACTAGGTTATATATTTAAGACCGAAGATAATACTAAATATTTCATATCTTGTTTTCTAGGGTAATTACAAGCAAATCCCTTTCCAGCCACTAAAATTCCTAGAAACTAACATTGCACAGTTAGTTCTCTTAACTCTTGAGTAGATGAGAGTGATATTCATTCAATCACAAGATAGCCTGCGACCTAGCATGACATTATATATGTGACTAATATATCTGTGTGTGTGTGTGTGTTGAAAGTTTGCATGAACGTGTAATATTAAGTAATGATTGATTTGATACCATCAAATTGGTTCTCAAAACAGATAATTGATGACGATGATGAGGAATGGTGGCTTGCAGCGGAAAGGACGGCCAGCCAGACTGAAATGGCATTTAAATAACTCATGTCAGCACCATCATCAGAGTTCAGTTGAGTTGCCTTTCATGGCCTGCGCTATGTTTAAGGCACCACGCGTAGATCGTGGCATGTCGTGTGTGTGTGTAAAAGAGAGAGTGTGTCAGTGGATCTAACCTATCCACACACTAATGAACATTTTTACTTGTAGTTGTCTACACCAGCAAGCAACCTATGGTCCCAGAGACTAACCCATGCACGAAGCTTGTCTGACGGTATTCTTTTTGAAGGAACGAAAAGGAGTTTGATCATAATGTGATTTGAATGTAAATATCATCTAAATTTTTTGTAAGACTTTGCTCTCTTGTAATGGAGGCTAGACTTTTTTAATGTAAGGAAGAAGTAGTTCTTTTTTCTTGTATGAACATCGAAATATGCAGGGCCGGTTTGATTTGGTTATTTAGATGTTTTTTTAGTATTTAAAAACAAAACAAAAACAATAAACTTCTCTAGAAAAGTGTTTTCGACAAGTTAAAAACAAATATAAAGTAGTTTCAAAAAACTAAAAGATCAAAACAATTTTTTTTTTCTTGTTTTTATTTTTCTATTTCTTGTTTTATAAAACTGTCACATGTCCACTATTAACATGACACCACCAACACCACGTTTTTGATGCGTTTCTGATATGAGATGTTGACACGTTACTTTAAAAATATGATACTTTCCAATATGTCTTAATCTCCACCATCACCTATGTTCTGTCCTCCGCCCCACTAGTCCAGCCTCCACCCCCCCCCCCCCACCTGTGTTCTCTCCTCCAACTCCATTTAACTCTCCACCCCTACCTGTGTTCTCTCCAGCACCATTGGTGTTCTTCTGTTCTCTGCTCCACCCCCAATTGACTGTATCGGATGTTGTTGACCAATCTAATACGGCAATATCCGTATCGGAAGTGTATCGGTACCAGACATGTGTCTGATACATTAGATTTTTTTTTTTTTTAGTGCTTCATAGGTCACCATCAGCAATGGCCGCGCCACATTATTTCAACAATCAGATTTTTTTTTTAAAAAAAAACTATTCAATCGGATTGTTTTTCTTTTGTTTTTTTTTTTTAAAAAAAATTTATAAAATTGTTTTGAAAAGAAAAAGAAAACAGAAACAAGCAAGCTCGTAATCTATTGTGTATATTTATTTTGTGTACTTGATATACCTTATTGTATCAAAGTGGTACAACGTTGAGTTAAATATACATAGATTCCATCGTTCTAACTTTATTTGCTCCTTTGCCTCTTGTAAGTAATTAGCTGGTAAAAAATAAGTATATCAGATTTCACTTAATATTTAACCCAACACTAGCTTCTCACGCATTAAGTTTTTCACTTGCCTTTGTTCTTAACCTTACCTAGATGTAGGTGAATTAAATTATAGTCCCACAGAAGCCACTTAATTTTCAATAAGTCCCAAGAAATTATTATATTTCAGTGCAATATGAGAGGACCAAAATGAAATCATGCTTTAATGGTAAATGACCGAAATGCCCCTCCTTTATGTCTGTTTAAAACAGCCACCTACCGTCGAAGCTCCTATTGCAGGAGAATAAAAGTTCCAACCAGGTGGCCGAGGAGGGTTTGAAGCCATGACCGCCCTCTTGGCTCACCAAAAAGTTTTTTAACCACGAGTCAATCAAAGCCATTTAATAAGGCAAAAGTTAATATTTGTAATAAACTTCTTCCAAACCACTTGCTTATTCGAACATGGAGTGGCTTGTTGAAATTCTAATATAACTTGTCATTTCACTTACACTTGTCAATTACCTATGTGAACTTGTTAGCAATACCATTTGTATACTCAATTTTCTTTACTTGCATTACAACATGAAGTGCACTTGTTAAAACTTTAATATAGCTTTGTCATTTATCTTATGCTTTATTGTCACCTTTCTATGGAAACTTGTTAACAATACCCTTTACATATTCTTTTTTTGGATTTATAAGTGGCAAGTTAAAAAACACTTGGGGTTAAGCTTTAAGTACCCAAAACACTAGACCAGAGAGCATTCAGGAAAGATCTTCCCTCGTGAGAGGGAGGCAACCTGGGGTGAATTTAACCTTATCTGCACATCTTCATTCTGATTATGCGCATCTTTAGCAAGATAGTCAGCACATCTGATTGTGTCTCATGGAGCATATCGAAGATCAATATCCCAATCTAAGTATAGGAGGTCTCTAATCGCATTGATTTCTGTCCTTAGTGGGTGTTTGTGCCCACCATCTCTCTTGAGGTGGTACGCTTCCAATGAGTCGGTGTAAGCAATGATCTTGTGAAGAGGACCCAACTGCTTGCACTTCTAAAGTTCTGTTAACATAGTCTTGTTTACTTTTTATAACATGAAGTGCATTTGTTAAAAACACTAAGATAACTTGTCATTTTACTTGCGTTTACTTGACATTTCTCTATGGGAGCTTGTTAACGTTTCCCTTTGCATATTCAGTATTGTTTACTTGTTACAACCTAAAGTTTATGTCAACAATATACAAAATGAAAAGTTATATTAGAGTTTCAACAAGTGCACTTCATGTTGTAACAAAAACCTCCTAGCCAATCAAGTTTTGATCACTATAGCAAAGAAGAAATAAGGGATGAGGACTTATACACCCCACTCTTTTGAGCGCATCTCTCTAAAAGCTGTAAGAAAGATCAAATGTACAACTAAATGAAACTTTCTTGGAGTCCATTGGAAGTTATCCAACTTCACAGTTTTGCTAAGATTAACATTGTTCACTAGATTCTCTTTTAAATCCACACAATGAGCAAATGAAATTACTCTGCATATGATGTTGTTGAAGCACTTCACCAATTGGAATTGCCATGTTGATGAACTTCTACAAAACTTCCTAAATTTGAGGTGGATCCTAGACTTCCTCCCATATTACAGCCAAATTTATAAGCTTTCTTCACTGAGAATTTCCCATCATTGTTCTACAAACAAATCAAAAAATCAGGGCTACCCAAACTAGAAAAACGACATCTTCATAATCTCAGTACAAATTTGTGGCGAGCATAGCTGGATATCTCAACTCTCAATTATGCTTGATCAAATCCCACAGCACAGGCCACCACAAATGGTGGTTAATAAGTATGAACTCTAGATCCTACATTCCATATATATGCGAGCTATGGTTTAACTAAATATGTTTGACTTGAAAATTCCTTTCCATGTTCAAGATAAACCTGTGACCCATTAAAAAGTTGTGTCCCATTAGAAGACAATCTTACCTTCAAGAACATTCCTCTGAAAGATATTACTAGGAAAATCCACCATCTGCCAAGGGTTCTTCACTATTGAGCATCACTCATAACACCAAGAAACAAAATCACCATAACACAAATGCAATAAAGCATATATATAACTTTTTCCATTGCATTATCTAATTCCCAGACCACCAATCCAATACAGCATACAGGACTTTTTCACACTGCATTAAGTGAATTCTTTTTCCATCTTACGAGAAGCCACATAAAAAGTCACTGCACAAATAATCTCAAGGACGATTTATTAAGGAGTTTATTACAAGCCATTCGATAATTAAGCATAGAGGATACAGTAGATCAGAGTCAATGTACTGGATTGTGATAACATTGCACTTCATGCTTGAAATTTTGAAGCAAATTTTTCTGCCATGTCCATAACCAATGCAAAACACTAAACACTTTCCCAAAACAATACCAGAGGATCCCGTTTATTTTGTTACTCTTTATTATTATTATTATTTCCCTTGAGTAAATTAAAATAAAGCACCTAGAGGGGACGTTAATTATTGGAGACGACCTTAAATTTACAATTATATATTTAGGAAAATGAAATATTAAAATGTAAATTGAAAATACTAAATCACCCCTTTTCCTTCGCTTTGCCCATCCTGTTACTGAAAACTAACTTTTCATGCCACCTTTGGCTTTTGATCTTTCAACATCTCGCCAAAGAGTCCCCTTTTAAGGTATGTTCATTCAGAGTCCGTTTTGTTTCCATCTTCCCTTTCCATAAGGACATTCAACTCCCCCAAGTACCAAGCAAAACTTTATTTCTTTTTTCATGCATGCAATGCATCCCAATAGAATATCCTTCTAGCTAGAACAGGAACATTGCCGTTTTTGGGAACTTCATCATCAACCATTAATCAATGGTGGCAATCTATTCTAGGAAGCGAGATCAGCAAGTCATTGAAGATGCTTTGCATAGTGTAGTCTCAAGAAGGTATTGTAGAAGTGCTAATATAAAATGGTTAATAGCCACAGCCTTGCATTCTATGGAAAGTTATTATCACTTAGGAGGGGGTGGTTGTCCTTCTTAACACATGGAATAATACGAGACATATCCTTATACACCTGAACAGAAATTAATAGCAAAAATAAAGCATAGGAGAAGTTTAATGATTCAATCAAATCTATCCATCCGTTTTTTGGGAGAGTGTGTCAAAACTATGGCATATTTTATTAATAGAATCCCTTCTTGTATATTGAATTTTAAGACCCCATTTGAGTTTGTTTTTGGCCATACCCCATATTATGCCAACTCGAGAGTTTTCAGTTCCCTTGCTGAAGCTACAGACTTGACAAATAGTGACAAATTCAAGCCAAGATCTATTACCTATGTTTTCCTAGGTTATCATAACAGCCATAAGGGGTTTGCCCTATATGATGTAAAGAAAAAGTAAATATTTGTTAGTAGATATGTTAGATTTACCTTTAAAGAGATAGAGTTAAGGACATAGTAGAGAAGTGGTGTCGAAAGAAGTGCAAAACATACTTTTATCAGACGCGGAGGATGAACCTCCCAACATCTTAACTGACCAAGAAAGGGAATCTAAAATCGAAACCTTTAATTTAATCAAGAAATAGTAGGTGATGATGTAGTCTGGGACCATGCTTTAGAAAAACTTCACACCAGATCCTTCATAGAGAGGCTCCCCCTATCTAGTGATTATGTGGGCAATATGTTGTCATTAAACAATCAATCTAACTTCTAATTGAGGATACGCCGAGCTTCTTTGAGTCGTATCAATGGTACTTTTTAGGTTTTTTATCTCACGTTTTACTATTGCGCGAGTTTACGAAGCATATCATCTTATGATCTCTTTTTTTCTTTATCTCCTATAAACCTCTCTAGACTATTAATCGGAAGAGAGGAGAAAAGTCAAAATAATATTATAACATTTCATAATGGTTAAATGAACATAACTTAGAGATTCTAAAGATACTGAGAAAGCAAGTATGAAATAAAACCGGAACCGTTATCTCACTTCCTCCTATTTTTTTGTTTTTTTTTATACATACTAAAGGGACCTGCTATTTTGTCAGTGGGTTAGTATCACGTGATCTGCTTCCTCATTCTTCTTTCTTCACTACTTCTCTTTACGTCTCTAATCTGTTTGAATTTGAACCCTCCAATTTGTAGCTTGGCTCATCATACTTTTTTCAGATTTGCCTTTCCATTTGGTTTTATATCTGGAGGGAGAGAATGGTTTTCAATTTCTCCCCCCATTCCAGACCGAACATGATTTCTTCTCTTTGACTCATTGTGTTTTACCAAGGGAAATAATGGTTTGGTGCGGGAGTTCCATGGGCACGTTTGGGTCAGCCGACAGAGAAAACAGGAAATTAGTATCGCAGGAGAAGGAAGACAAATATTATATGATGATGATAGGTTTCACAGTCAAAGTGCTCGAGCTCTTGGTGCTCATAAGCTCTTAACCTTTTTTATTGGGTAAAGGTGCAAAAATACTCATGAATTTTACCTCCAGGGGCGCCCAGCACCATGTGCTTTTTTTTTGGGCAAAAATACCAATGTGGTTAAATTATAGGAGCAAATGTCACACAGCCATCAAGAAACCTGACGTTTGACCGTTAAAAGTGTAATGTTGACTAACGGAGCTGATGTGGCATGCCAAGTGGGGAAAAAATGCTGACTGGGAAAAATTGAGAAGGCCACGTCACAAATTCTATAAGACAACTGGAAGAAAACATATCTCTGATCAAGTTAAACGTTTTGCTCGAAAACCAGTGAAAATGAGAACCCTAAAAACACTGAGATCTTGAGATCGATCGGGGATGAAGAGTCTGGGGAGCAGTTAGAGGGAGGAAGAAAACTGAGTGAGAGAGGAAGAAAAATGCGAGCTAGCAGTTCGAGTCGGTAGGAAATTGTGACCCACTGATAAATCCCAATTTTCATATTTTTATCCCACCTTATTCATTTATTTTGGGGATTATTTTAGGCTAATTTGGAATTATTAGATAATATTTATATTGTTAGCCTATTTTAGGAAATAATGTAAATATGAATTAATTATAAGATATTGGGCTTAAATTATTAAATTATTAATATTTTGATTAAACAATATCTCTTGATATATGATAGATTGTGATTTTATAAGATCCTATGATGCAGATTTTTCAGGATAGCTAAAAGGAAATCCAATGGCGAAATTTTATGGGACTACTTGAATTTTATTGGGCTCAAGTTAATACCCTAAAAGCCCTCTCTTCCTCCTCTTTAATTAACCTAGCACACAGAGCCGCCACGAGGAGGCAGTGAGAATTGAAGACGCAGAGCAGGAAGCCGCAAGATCATATTCATCATGCTGAGCTTCACACGCCAGACCACGGCCGCCACACGCTAGAATCGAAGCTGAAGAACGAGACAGAAGTTAGGGAAAAGAGATGCTGAGGCTGAAGATCGAAAAAAGAAAATAACGCCGCAAGGAAGTCGAAGACGCAGCGCAAGGGAGACGCACAGGGTAGTGGCAATTGAATTAATCAATTGCATTATTCCCTTCCATTCATCAATTAAGCGTGGACCCCGCCTCCAATTCTCCATTAATTCATCAATCCTCACACAAGCCACGTAGCAATTACTATTACACAATCTCTTCATATGGCTTTGATGTGTTTGAAGCTTGGTGAGGAGAATATTTCCATAGAAGCTTAAGTTCTCTTGGGAGGCAACTTGGGAAGAGTATGGAGGAGGCTAAAGTCTAGGGCTTACACATGGAGACCACAAGGGAGTGTTGTTCTTTTTATCTTTTTAATTCAAACTTGAGATTATTTAGTTTTAAAGGATTTCAAGTTGTATTAATTGAGAACAATCTAGTTTTGATTGTAAACTTATGTCTTTTGGATTAGACTGATAATTTCAAATTGTGTGCTTATTGTTGGACTCTTATTTGCAACCTTTGGATTGTCAATTAGATTAATAATTGAGTTTTCGTTATTAATTTAATTGTTAATTTGATTTATCATCTTAATTGTTTAATTGGGTTGATAAATTATTTGGTTGTTCAATTAGATAATTGTAGATAAGATTTTCAAGATTATTTTGTGTTTGGTTTTTAACGGGTTTAATTAGCCACCGCTTATTCCATTATGAGTTTTCTAGTGGAATAGGTGTTATTGAGCTAGAGGGTTTCCCATGTTCAGTTGGGTAATTAAATTCATTAATCTCCTTTTGGTCTAATTAATTGATTTAGGCTAAGAAAGTCGACTCTATGCAATTCCTAAGTTGTCCCCTTTGTCATCATAACTGAATTAAATCATTTTATTTTTTTTTTCTTTTAATCAATCTTTTTATTGGATTTTAATTATTCTCTCATAAGAAAACCCCCCAAAAATTGCATTCAAATTCATATAGCTTAGTTTCATTCTCATATAGGTTTTAGAGTCAATTGCATTAGTACATTTAGTTAGTTATGTGCATATAGGTAGTAGTATTTTGCATTCTAGTTTAGGTCCATTTGCATTCCACTACATCTTTTATCACTTGAAAATTAGTCCTAAAGAAAACTCACATTTTGCTCCTTGGGAAAATGACCTAGGTTGACCCTAAACTGCATAATTAATTAGGACCTAGTTTAATTGATCACTTTAACGACAAAAGTAGCTCGATCACCCACGGTGTAACTGAAGAAAATAGTGAGCCAGGGTTCTTCATAATGACGTGAACGGTGGCTGAAAGAGACGATATCGGAGGCTGAAAGTGACAATATTGCTGAAAGAACTAGTGGTGCACGGAGGTAGAGAATGCTGCGATTTGGTTAATTAGGTGTATTTGCTTCATTCCAAAAGTAATCCTGCTTCGTGGACATGCTCTAGTATCTTTAGCATAAGAGGAACTTGAAATTTGATCATTTTTTTTTTGGTGAGTAGTTTGTTCCTTAAGGTGTGATTAAGTACAGTCATTGACGATAGCAATTGGTAAACGATAGATAATATTGTATGGAGAGAAAGGGAGAAAGAACTCTGTTTGCTTGAGTTCGAACTTCAAACTTGAAACCTAGTAAGCATTAAATTGAAACAATTGATTTCAAACAGCATTTAGCATTTGTTTAGCAGATATACAAGTTTAAAGTATATCTGAACACTACCTATATCTCACCCTATTTATAAGTTATAACTTGATTCATGTGGCTTTTGGAAAGTGAATTCCTCTGCAATTTTCTTTGGACATCTAAAACTACTTTGTCATTTGTTTAAGCATGAAAACTATTCAAGGTTCAAATACTATGGGACCAATTCTATTCATATTTGTGGTTCTAAAAAGTCATAATACTATTATATATTGAAGGTTGATTACAGTTTTGCAGCAATATTTTCCTAATGTCGTAGACTGATTTCATTATTTGGGTATTTTGACTTATGTAAAAGGGTTTTGGTTTTGGTTTTTGGCCACTAACTATTTCATTTGTGGAATCTGAAATAGAGAAGCAGTTGGATGGCTTTGTCTACAACATCGACGACAAGAAGAAATGAGAAAGTGAGAAGGAAGGTGGTTTTGGTGAGAAGACCCAGTTGCAAGGAACATTATGAAGGTCCGATGTGGTATTGCCATCACAATTTGTTGGCTCCTAGGTGGACGTCATGGTTGGAAGGAAACCCGGGTAGGAGGTTTTATGGGTGTCGAAATTACTACTAGGTAAGATTTATTAGATGTGCAGTATAACATGTATTTTAAATATTGAACTGATTGATACTTCTTATAATCATATATATAATTAAAGGATATAAATTTACAACTTCTGCAATTTTTTTCATAGGATGGTGGGTGTGGATATTTCGAATGGCACGATGGTATGTTTAGGGAAAGGGAAAATGAAGTTATCAAAGATCTATTCAGTGACATTAACAAGCTATATGAGGAGAACAAGCATCTTCAAAGAGGAAATGTTTGTGCAAAGTGGTACAAAGATCTTGTTGCACTTGAAAGTGAGGTGATGAAAATGAAATCTGAACATTTAGTGAAAGAATGTGAAGTGAAGAAGGTGCAATGGAAATTCAAATTTGCATTAGCAACGTCATTACTAACTTAGGTGTTATTAGTGATAATGTATTTATAAGGGTTGTTTTTTAATGTTGTAGTTGTTATGTTAGTTTAGTAAAGTTTTACTGATGTGTAATGTATTTGTTGATGGATTAAGTGTAATGTTATTGTCATGATGAAGGATTAGAAAATGTTTAAGCATGTGCAATGTGTTTATTTTAAGTATGATTATGTTAGATATATATGCTAAAGTAATGCGCTAAACCAAAACAATGGTTTAACTTTAAGACTATGGGATGAATTGATGAAAGGTGATGGTTCTTGTTTCCCTGAGCATCAAAAGGAATTGGGAATTGGGAAATCAGCCAGATATATAAGAATTTCTCATCTGAAGGTGTCGCATACTTTCTTTTTTAATATATATATTTTGACATATTGATATACACAACGCAATATTGACAACTTTCCCAAGAGACCTGTGGCTTTTTTTCTAGAAAAGATGATTCCAAATGCTTCCTGAAAAGATGCTTCCAAATGGAAGTAATCTAATTATTATTCTGGACCCCTTCAACCTACCAGCGGCATATTTGTCTCTTTATGGAAGAACCGAAATAATCCTAGAAGGGAGTACATTCCAACATTCCCATCACACAACCATATTTACATACAAATATAAATTGCACAGTAAAGGGAATGAATCCCATACAAGCCTCAAAAGAAATTACATAGTGAATGGAATTAATCCATACAATCCTGAACAAAAATGACATTTGAATGTATCCCATTAAATTATGAACAAAAAATTACACCTTAAAGGGAATGAATCCCATACACCAATGCCAGACACATTTACAAAAATGATCACAACCATGTGTCAATGTGAGTAGGCAATGAATCATGTGTCATTCATACAGTAGATACAAGTAAACCAAAAGCAGGGTGTTCACCCTATACATTTTTGTCACCAAAATAATAAAAAGAACTAAAGGCCACACACATATACATATAGCCCTAAAACGTAGCCTTCTTTCCTTTGTCTTTGTTGGCTTGAACACGTTGTAAGAGTTGTGAGGTTGTCACACATGGTTGTCCTCTCCACTGTAGACCTGGAGGCTGAAATGGAAGGTCCAAAGGTGGATCAAGAGTCACTGATTAGGGCTGAAATTGAATGCATCTTGAACGTGCTAGATCGCTAGAGCTACATCCCCAAGACATCCTCATTTTCGTTTCATTTGGGATGGGAAATTTGGTTTGTGGATCAGCATTCTTGTGCATATACTCATATGTTGTGCCCTCTTCAATAACATACTCAGAATTAAGACCAGGCTGCAACCGAATATAATTAACACAACCCATAATTAGTAATTGAATAAAATTAACACAAAACAAATGAATCTACTGCTGCACATACATGAATAAATTCTGGATTCTCGTGAAATAAAATTCACTTCATTAAACTATAAATTTAAATTGTTGCACATACATTGTAAACTGTCCTTCCTGTGGTTTCCTCAAATCTGATCCCAAAACCAGATGGACCTCTTCGCTGACTCATCGAGGACTTTGTTGTTGTCCTGTGTGTTCTACTAGAGGGTTGGAAATTTGTGGATGAAGGTTAGGAACTTTGACTCTGGCTGAGTTCTTCTTAGGTTGTTTGAGGGGGTTGTTGAGAGCTGAAGTCATGTGGGGGTGACTGCTGTTGGGGGGCTTGGGTCAGGTTAGGGGGCTATTGGTTAGAGTTACGCTTGCCTTTTTTTGAGGTCTGCTGCTCCTCATGAGATGGTACCTGCCATTGTATTTGGAAAAAAATGACAATATTTGGTTGAAGGTGCAAAATAAATAAGCTTTGTCAGGCTGTGCATTCAATATTGGATGACAGAAAAAAAAATAACTTTCATGTTGCTATGTCTGTTTAGCTATTCAAAGCAGAAGTGAAAATAAAAGCTGCAAACTATAAAAGCGATAATGAACACTAGACTCAAAAAAAGGCATTGAAAAAAAAAGGAACAATACAATCCAGTTGTATTTATCTACCAAAGGCCTTGTTATTTAATAGTATGGATGTTTCTCTATAGATGGGAGACTGCGGTTTGATCTCATTTATAATTTAGGCCATTAAAAGAGACACAGCTACAACTATAAAGAAGAAAAATGAGAACAATATTTCAATCCCAAAAGATACTAAAAAAGCCTCAAATCTTGAACAAATTTGGGTAGCAAGAAAGAAACAAGATTATAGGGAAATTTTAACCAGAAAGCTATACTGAATAATTAAATTTATCTTTGCTACTGCATTTATCTGGAAGATAACTCTAGTGACAGCACGCTTTTCTCAAGGACTGAATTGACCCTAAGCATTACCATCAAATATAATTTAAAATTAACTACATATACCATGGTCAAGTTATGAAGACATGAAGAATAAGCTCCGAAAGCATGCCACAGGGGAAAATGCAGTTTCTCTAAGAAAATAGAGAACTCAACACAACATGATCATAATGGAAACGATATATAAAGTACCAACTGGAATATTCCCAAAGTAAAAGAGAAAACACAACCACATTATTTAAAGGGCATCATAGACCCACAAACATGTTGTAACAGTCACAGACCCCAGCAACAATTACTCAAACATGTTCTAACTTACCTCCTTGCAACTTGATTTGTTGTGACCTGGCTTCTTGCATTGGGTGCACTTATGTGTCTTTCCACGCCTACTTAATCTTTGAACTCCACCGTCTACAGTCACTTCAATTGTAGATGCATGTGGAGGTCTCCCAGGTAGGTTTGTAACATGTGGAGGTTGCAAAGGGCCGAAATTTTTGGTGTCCCAAAATTTCTTTCCCTTAACTAGTTCTAGTTTGGTGTTATACGCAGCTATATATGTGTCCTTGTGATAATAGTGTGAAATGTGAGACTTGTGATCTATCTTAGAATGGTACATAGCACAAATGGCATGCTGACAGGGTATTCCCGTTAAATCCCAAGCTCTACAAGTACACATACCTCTTGAAACATGGACTGAGTGCCTATCTTGACCCTCTACTACCTCATATCTGTCATCCCCATTAAAGCTAATTCTACAAACAACAACTAGGTATCTATTTGCCTCAAACAAATCATACATTTAGGACAAACTCACTCTTCCACCCATGCACTTATGTCTCACTTTCAACCCATTTAGACATCATTTTCAATCTAATCCCATCAAACATTCTAATTATTGGTAAGAACCTATACTCGTCAATCCATGCATTAAAGGACTCACTCATGTTATTATCTACTACCCAAGACTTACATCTAGAAGTAAAATAAGCTCTTACCCAATATTTCACATTATATGTCACTGCATCCTCGGCTGCCTCTTTCTTCAATGAACCCAAACTTATGAGATTGTCATGAAATTCCTCCACATACGTACTCCATGCATATGAGAAAAATTTCTTCTTGAATTCGTTCCCTCTCCACTTCTTGCTCCAATTTGCGTATATGTGGCGGGCATAAAATCTATGCTCAGCAGCAGGAAGAACCTCAGCAACTGCGTTAGCAAGTCCCTTACATGATACATAAGACATTAAAACCGTATAAAATTATTTGTTGATGAATTAAGGGGAAAGAATATAATTTTTTTCTGAAACCAAATAAGAGATCTAATCGTTTAAAAGAATAGGTTGCAGAGTACTGATCGAGTATGTAAACAAAAATAGTTATATATGATCAACAAGATGTAGCATTCAGTAATAAGGACAGGATTGAAAGTCTTTAAAACAATAAGTGTATATATGTGTGTCGTGTGTAATCCCTGAAAAGGAAAGGAAAAAAAATTGAAGACTGCATACGTGTGTGTGTAACTTAATAAAAGGAAGAAGAGTTATTTTTCCTGCATAATATAGTGGTGAGGCCGTGAGAGTCCAGGGAAAAGAAGGGATATTGCATGTGTGTAAATATAATGAAGCATGCTATATGTATAACGTGTTGTCTGGGAAAGAAGAAGGGAAAAGACTTAACCAATTTTGTTTAACTAAAGTCATGTTATAATAATGTATATATGTGCATTGTGTGTACTGTATTTAAGGTGGGAGGTAACAATGAATGATAATGATAATAAGCATTAAGAGGGAAGGAAGAGGCAACGTGGGAGGTAAGAATGAATGATAATGATATTAAGCATCAAGAGGGAAGGAAGAGGTAGTGTGTGCATGGAAATACACACACCATCTCCACATAAAATCATATATATGTTTTGTTTGAGAAAATAGGAGAGGATGCTTAAATGGTGCATTTGCATGTGAGAGCATGAGTCATATACATAAGAAAATGTTGTTCAATGTTTCTGGATATTGCCTCATATACAGAATCTGTACAAGTCATATCCTATGTGGATATCTCTTTTTGATTATTCAACATTATAGCCCATAAGTTAGGCAATTTACTATTATTAAAGGACTAAGAGATATCTTAGTCCTGATTGAATGAACAGTCGGTATATCCATTATTAAAGGAAAATGATATACTCACTACATGTTTTAAAGACTTTCAATCATGTCCTTATATTCACTACAGGTAAACCATTATATAATCTAACATTCAGCAGTTAAGGTTGTTTAATGATCAAGTCTTTGAAACTATACTTTGATAACTTAATGTGTTAACATTTTTTAACTATATTCTATATTATTATTTCACTTTTACAATTAATGAAAGCATACCAAGATGGATACAATCATATGTAGGATAAATAGCAGCTACTACCATGTTTTTAAACTAATCTAACTTCTCTATTCTTCTAACATGAAATTCCTTTACGACTAACTTAATAATACAAAAAGTGAGCTAACATTGAAACTTGTGTTGTTACCTTTTGCATATCAGACATCAACGTAACAGCCTCACCATTGCCTAAGTCTAGAGAGTTACGCAAACATTGTAGGAACCACGACCAATGAAGTGAATTTTCCTTCTCGACCAATGCAAGCGCCAATGGGTACAAACCATCATTACCATCAACGCCCACGGCTGTCAACAATGTTCCCCTTGACTTTCCTTTCAAAAAGGTGCCATCGACACCAATCTAGGGTCTACACCCTTCTTTCCAACCAACCTGTTATATAGAAAAATGACACAATTAGCTATTTTTTTCCAATTTTACTGCTGTATTATTAGTATGATGATGGGAAAAAGCAATGCCAAGCAATAAAATATGAAACAGTAACACAACAAATATCGATAGCACTAAATCATTAAGTTAAAAAAAATTGCATAATAGAAATAATTTATTCGTGCCTATACCTTTGAAGCATTGAAGCATAAGTACATCCTCTTGAATACTCTTCTTCCATGCTCCAATGCCTCAGTGCTCACCTCAACCCACACATCTGAACCGAGGTTAGACACTCTCAACTCATTGCAATAGGCCTCTAGATTTCGAAAGTCATCCCTGAACCCCCCTTCCATTTCCTCCATTATCTTTTTCTTTGCCCTCTTGCATTTATGCACACTAACATTCAACTTGAGATCCCTCTGCACCTCTTTCTTCATCTCTTTCGTCTTGATTTTAGGGTCTTCTTGGACCTTCTCCTTGAAGTACTCTGCCAACCAAGCTGTCGAAGCTCGTGGATTGTCATACACATGCGCGCACATGTGTTCATCAACCATTGACTTCACCTGCCACCCCACACTTTGCCCAAATGTAGAGGCATATAGTGTAAACGGGCATCCATCTTCACACACCACCCTGAATATCCTCTTATCACTTCGCACAATTTTTATCTTAACCCCATGCGTGATAGCGTACTTATCTATCGCCCTCTTAAGATCCTTCTTGTCTTCAAATGTCATGCCAACAATTAGGTAAGGCTGTGGAGAGGATGGCACAGGCTCAAGTAGCACACACAATTGCAATCCATCATCATCATCATCATCATCATCACTCTCATCATCCACATCAACCTCCCCAACTTCTGAGTCATCATAGATGGTTTCTTCTGTGTTTGAACTATGACTCTGCCCCACGTATGTGAAATCATCACCATTATCACCACTCTCACCCTCATCCAATAGAACATCATAATCAAAACCTAGGCATTCAATCTCATCATAGTTACCATTGGATCCCATTTCCTCAATCACACCTTCCACATTTGCCTTTACAATGTAATCATCGGTGACTATGTACTTTTTTGTTTGCCGGACTGTTTTTTCCTTCACCACTTTCTCCTTCCCCTTGTCCTTCCCCTTCGATGCCATTATCACTACAAAGCAAAAAACACAAATTAAATTAGACAAGCTATTAGGTTCCTAATAGTTGCGAGCTTTGGGTGTGTGTGGTATAATAGGGATATTCAAGTCACATACAAAGTTCAAGCAGCCACAAATCAAAGCAAACAGTCCAGGTTATTTTAATGATTAATCCAGTAAATAGAGACATCAACAGAATTTCAAAAAGCAAGAAGACAAAGTCTGCTTCAACTTTTTATATTAACCCCAAAAACTTGGAGGGAATAATGTAATGAAAAAAAGACAACAGTCATTCATAAGGCTAAATCACTTACTTTAGTTAGTCAGTACATAGTCGCATATATCAACATGAATCATAAAGAAAGATAAATAGGTTCTAGGCTTGGAAAAAATTGATAAAGCATCAAAACACATTGAACATACTCTAGCCACCAGAACTCTCAGCACTGTAAAGTTGGGAGCAACATGAACACATGCAACAATAAATAAAGTCTAGCCCTTAAACATCTTAAATTTCAGTAAAGCATGAAGAGCAAACTATTACAAATACTCCTCTAAAAGCATGTGGCAGTTTACTTTTTTTAAAAAAATAAAATTCAAAAAATAAGGCTAAAAAACTAAAATCCAGTCAGTATTCGTAAACCAAGGATCAAGGGTTTGACATTTATCTCCTATTTGCAACCAAACAACGCTTTCCTTCCCAAAAAAAATTAAAAAAAGAATTCCCAAAGTAGAAAATAAAGGTCACATAAATCCCCAATTTGAGTTTGATAAAACAGAAAGGGCATGCAAAAACTAAATAAGCAAATCTGAGAGAGAGAGGTTACAAGAAAGCCTATCGTTTTGGGACTCAAAGTTGAAAAACAAAGGATTAATTAAATACTCAAACTACTAAATAGCTTGCGATTAAGATATTCATAGAGAATAAGACGATGACAACGACGAACGAAGTGTTTATTGTGTTGGGCCCAAAAAACTCTCCATAATCCATGTCTATACTGGTTTATTACACAATATTATACATATACGAATTGCCACCTTTGAAACTGTGTTTGGTAATCATCTTCTCTGGAAATTCAAACATTTTACGGATACAGCAAAGGACCCAAAAAAGAGGAGAACAAAGCCAATAAGCACTAAAGAAGACACCAACACTGAAGAAATTCCATTAATCTCAATATCATATCCAAGACTTGAGGCTAAAACTGTTTTACAGTTCCCTCAAATCCAGGTCCCACTATGATAGAGATTAAACATAGCTAATCAAACAAAAAAAAGAAGCTACCAACCTCTGTGTCGCAGCTATTGAGAACAAAAAAGATCTGGGTATGCCCTGACGAAGACTAGCTGAACACTCTCAACTCGCTCAATCGATCCTCGTTCAACCCACGATTGAACGCTTGAACCCTAGCTCTCCCTCAACTCCGCGATTTCCTTTAGCTCAGCAATTTCCCTCAGCTCGCAATTTCCCTTAGCTCAGCGATTTCCCTCAGCTCGCGATTTCAAGTTTTTGCCCACACTCTCAGCTGAAACCTAGCTCACCCTCAACTCGCCATTTGAAGAAATTGGCAAGCCCGATATGATTTTCTGTTTTTATGATTATATCTTTCCCAATTAATTTCCATGCCTAGTCAGCGTCCATTCAACATTTTTTCCCCACTTGGCATGCCACATCAGCTTTGTTAGTCAACATTACACTTTTAACAGTCAAACGTTAGGTTTCTTGATGGATGTGTGACATTTGCTCCTATAATTTAACCACATTGGTATTTTTGCCCCCCAAAAAAAAAAAGCACATGGTGCTGGGCGCCCCTGGAGGTAAAGTTCATGGGTATTTTTGCACCTTTACCCTTTTTTAGTTTTTGTATTTAACTCCTAAAATTTTATTTTATGAGTGTTATAAGTCATCACACACTAATTATTTGTTTTAAAATAAAATATGTAGTTTGTTTGGGTGGGAATTTACCGAACTATCATTTTCAAAGAGGATTTGGTGCTGGAGCCAACAACTGGTTACAATTTAAGGAACGCCAAACTTTTCGACTTTTAAGTTCCGTTTTTTTTTGTTTTGAGAAAATCCATGCCAGGGCCCAATTAAACAACATAATCTCAAATAAGGCCCAAAGAACATTCTCTTGTCAAAAAAGGCCCTAGGGCCTTTATGGGTATTAAGTTGTAATACGAAATTACATTGTTGCCCTAGAGCCTCTTTATTATTTTGTTCTCTTCTCCCTATCTGAGCTTCGCCAATCTCAGTCCCAATTCAACTCTTCATTCTTGGCGATTCGGTGTGGACGTCTGGTTTCTTGTGTCACTGTTTTTCGCACTTTGCTTCTGTCCTCTCAGCATTTTTGGAGGTCAATTTCGTCGCTCTATTGTGCAGGAGTGGCTATAAGTTTTCAGGCCCTCTCTCTATCTCGCCAACCATCTTCATCTCGACTCTTCTCCATTTTTTCTCCAGTGGACTGTTGTGGTGTGCACTGGGTTGTTTTGGGTGTTTGACTAACCAATCTGTGCATGCAAGGGAGCTCGTTCTTTATTGGCTTGAAGTATCGATCTGGTCTTTACTCTACTTATCAGATCTCTTTGGTTGCCGGTGGCTTCTTTTTGCGTGGTAAGCGTTAAAGCTTCATTTGAACAAGCTTAAATCTTCATTTAATAGAATAATGGATTTTGTTGTCTTCTGCTATTACTTGTTATTAATTTGCACATGTCTCTTCCATTGCTTGTCTTCTAGCACGACACAGATACTCTCAATCATAGCTTCTTCTTTCATTGTTGATATACATGAGATTTCATATTTGTTTCTGGATTGTTGATTATTTGATTTTATTTTCGTTCGATTTTAAGTTTTATGGGCTCGTGGTTATAGTCTTACAGGGAATTTTGCTTCAATTTTTCTTTTTTTGCAAATTAGCCATGGTTGAGTTAATGGAGTGGCAACAGATGCCATTTTGGTCATTTTTAGTTCTCAAAAGGTGATATCTGATTCATGCCCACATAACGTGCCTTACCTACTTGGATGTATTCATGATGTGTTATAAGTCCCTCGCGAAGAGTTGAATTGAACCCTGACAATATAAGAATAATTAGTCTTACAACCTTCATCCACCAATCATACATTATCTGCTGAACCTTGAAATACCTGCAAATATATCCTCGCTTAAGTTTATAACTTTTGAAGCTTTACTTGCGCCACCTCTTGTTATGTGGAAGATTCTGTCAAATATATCAGGATGTCCATAATGGAATCGTACCCTGTACATTAAGCAATACGGAAAACTTAAATGAGAAGAATATTCAACAAAGGAAAAAAGCATTACACTCTTGTATATCTTGTCACGTTGTTGAATTAAAAAATTCGAACTTCCCCAATTCTTTATCATTTTTCTAAAGGACCTAAATGATTAAATGAACTAGTTAAATCCATAAAAGTTAGTTGCCATTCTTCATTGTCTCTTTTTCACTTATTCAAACCATTCTACTCAATGAATTCAAAGTTAAGTCGTTGCAATGATGCTTAGTAGGAGAATTCAAAATTCAAGAGTTATATATATTTTCTTAATAATCAAGAGTTATAAATTTATTCTGTTAAAGTATTAATCCCTTTTATCCAAATAAATGGTTTATCTCACTTTTCCTTGGTCTCTTAAGCATTGGTTAGGCAAAATATTCATGATTGCCTGTGTTGCAGTTTCTACTGGGCTGATATATGTGTTCTGTTATGACATGGAAATAATATTCTGGTGTGAAATGGGGTGTGTTTTGAACATAAAAAGAAGGACTCTCTATAATTGGGAAATGGGAATCAAGTTTGTATGTTTTTTTTATATAATTATTGATAAACAATCTGACTTTTTAACCTCCGATTTATTTTTGCAGGACTATAGGCTGTTGCATCATGAAGTTTCTGTTCTGGATCCTCCTGATGCCATACAGCATATACGCAATAGGCAATACATGCTTCAGGCTGTTGATGATTTGAACCTTTTTGAATCCTATGGCCAAAAAGTGTTGTCTTTGATTAAGGACTACCAGAAGTAGAAGAAGAGACATTAGGGGACATACTTGTTGGGACACATTGTAGTTGATAACAAATATGTATTTATCACAAATTTGTATTCATGATAATGACCTTTACCATTTGTTGTTTTGTAAATTGTCTACAACTTTACAATTTTTATTTAATGACAACAACAAATTTTTGCTTATGTTTTGATAGTTGTCTATGGAATAACAATTGCAAAAGAATGGACAGGTCTTAATTTTTGCTTATGTTTTGATATTTGTTCATGAAATGCCAACTACAAAAGAATGGACAACTAAATCAAACATTTGTATAAGCAATATCAGTACCCATTTGTATCAACAATATTATACTAAGTTTTTGTTTTTCTTGATAATTCTTAATTCATCAAAAACCATCCTACTCTTTAAATGACAATAGGAATTTATTTCTACCTCTATTATGGAAAATAATCTGTTTAAATGTTTCAATTATAAAGCGGTCATATGTCAAAAAACATTAGGAAACATATAGCAGTGCGTGTTAACAAGTTCGTCATAAGGTTGATAGTGTTGTTAATAGGGCTGATGCAGTTGTCACTAGGGGGCTGATTGTGTTGTTAATAGTGCTAATTGTGTTGTTAATGGGGGGCTGATAGTGTTGTTAATGGGGCTAATGCAATTGCCAATGGGGGGCTGATAGTATTGTTAATAGAGTTGATGGTGTTATTAATGGGGGGTTGTTAGTGTTGTTAATGGGGCTAATGATGTTGTTAATGAGGCTGATGGTGTTGTTAATGGGGGGTTGATGGTGTTGTTAATGGGGCTGATGGTGTTGTCAATGGAGAGCTGATAGTGTTGTTAATGGGGTTGATGCAGTTGTCAATGGGGGGCTAATAGTGTTGTTAATGGGGCTGATGGTGTTGTTAATGGGGGGCAGATGGTGTTGTTAATAGGGCTAATAGTGTTGGTAATAAGGGGCTGATCGCGTTGTTAATGGGGCTGATGGTGTTGTTAATGGGGGCTAATAATGTTGTTAATGGGGCTGATGGTGATGTCAATAGGGGGCTGATAGTGTTGTTAATGGAGCTGATGCAGTTGTCAATAGGGGGTTGATAGTGTTTTTAATGGGAGGCTGATGGTGTTGTTAATGGGAGGCTGATGGTGTTTTTAATGAGGGCTGATAATGTTGTTAATAGGGGGCTGATAGCGTTGTTAATGGGGCTGATGGTGTTGTTAATGAGGGAGCTGATGTTAACAACACTATCAGCCCAATTAACAACAACATCAGTCCCCTTTGACAACTACATCAGCCCTATTAACAACATTATCACCCCATTATCTGCAAGCTCAAAATAATGTCTTAATCATTGGACTTTACCATTTGATCAAGATCATATATTCACTAGCCGAAATGAGAATGCCAAATCTAAATAACATACCCAGGAAAGAACCCATCCCAACTTTTTCTCTGACACGCATATCACTACACATAGCTTTGCAATGAGCCAATGACCCAGCAAGGCATAAAGGTAAAACAATTATGGAACCATAAAATGCATCACCTTAGCATCTTTAGATGGGACTGTCTTCAATACAGTTGCCTCCTCATTCAATTCCTCAAGAAATGAAACAGATTGTCTAGAATTAAGGAATGGAGTGATAATATACTTGATCATCAAATCTTTTGGTGGGGGATCTTTTGATCACAAAGTAAAAAGCGCTTCAACTAATATAATTAACCAATGGCAACAAACCAACCAGCCCCATTATGCATGAGAACGCAGAGAGTAGACAGATAAAAACTGATCAAACAACTTCCACAAAACAGATTACAGTATGCATGTAATTTTAACAAGTTACTTGATCTATGCTAAATTTCGCTGATTCAAATTGCTGCATCTGATGAGTATTCTGGAATCTATCAGCACCATCTATAGCCTACAAAAATAAAGATCAAAATAGTAGAAAGTGATAAGATGTTAAAGCAGAGTGCAAACCAAAACTTAATGCCATGTGATGATGAAAGCGTTTTAGGAAAGAGTACCTCCTACAAGTTAAAGATAACCAGATGTACTTGTCTTTGAAGTATTTCTTCTGCCATGAGCTGAAATCTTGGAGCTAGATCATCAAACACAGCGTGCTCCTTGAGGGAATCTGGGAAGTCTGTACAATACTGAGACAAGAGAGTCCAAATACATGAGCTAAAAGAAAATACAAAAACATAATATCAACAAGACAATTTACATTCAATATTTCTTTGAAATTTCCTTTTTTTTTGTCCGTAAAATTTCCTTTATTGAAAATCCAATATATAAAATGGAGGAAAGTATTGTGACTTGAGTAAATGCTACGATTTCATATTAAATCAACTTTTTTAGTTTAAATTAATCTATGATAAAGATAAAAAATAATCCATAATTAAAAAAAATTCAAACTAGTTTGTTACAAAATTTACTTATTCTAAATTATTGAAGCATACCTCAAATGCAAGTCCAAGTATCTCTTGGGATAAATAAAGACAGTCACTGTGCATTAGCACGGCTACTTGATTGATGCTATAAAGCTGCCTTTCTAGCTTCACAAGTCAAACATATAAGTTATTAATAAAAGCAGAAGAACAGCCACATGACTTTTAAGTACAGAAATAAATGTGAATTGAGTCGTCATCCATCTTAATACATATTCAGAAGGCACTTGAGATTCATCCCAGCTAAAGGCCATACAAGTAACACTGGGAAAGACATTATTGGAGAATACTTAACATCAATGCGACCTTTAACATTGAGTCACTTCAATATATTTTACCCAACAAAACTACTCCATAATTATAAAAATACTAAATTTAGCATTAAGACCTGTTTAGTATGCCACCACCTTACATGAACTAACCTTGATAGGGACAACAACTTCATAAAGAAGTATGGCATCTCTAACCACATGATAAAATTCCAAAGCAACTCTTGTAGATGAAAGGCAAACATCCTGAAATATTGTAAGTCACCACTTAGCAACTCCTTTTTAAAAATTAAAATTCCGAATGAGAATAGAATTACTTATTTAGCACATTTTTCTATGCAATTAGGCAAGTATGTTGATGTCTAACATTAGCAAATTAAAAGGACCGAGAAATAGTAATACTTGATCATTTATAGGCCTTGCAGTTTGAACATAATAAAAATGTTCTCTATTTGAGATTGTAAAATCACAATCTGATATGATGAAAACCAGTAAGGATCAAATGAATAAAGTTCCATATACATATATAAAAGTAAGCTTGAGGTTGAGTTCAAATAAACTGAACCACGTGGAATTGGAAAACACTCATAAAAATAGAGTATATAGCAATATAAGAGCTTCTATATACACCAGCAACAGAACAATACAACACGCATAAAACATTCAATTTTTTACAAAAGGGGAAAGAAACAAAAAAAGGGAGTTACCAAGATTTCCATGGAGATGAAGAGGACACAAGTCTTGTTTCCTACTATCCGAAACACCAACCAAAAAGAAACAGGGGCGATTACTACGAATTATTTGAATCACAAGATCAAATCAATAATCTGGATTAAGCATCCAATTAAACCCCCCAATTTAAATCCTTAATACTAATATCCTATACAAACCACGACCAATTAGATTTTCCCTCAAATCTATATTAATGACAGATACTTCAATCCCATTCAATACTCACTATTTGAGAAAATAATATATAAATTGAAAGAAAAAATCCGATCCAAAGCACATGAACAAACCTATGGGAATTTTTCTCTTTCCGTAGAGAAAACACATGGCAATTGAATTAGTAACCACAGCTTGAAACTAAAACCCAGAAACTCAATCAAATTTCTACAATTATAAAGACAAAGCCAGACTGATATTGAGGATGGATTTAGGGGTCGAAGATCAAGTAGGTTGCTTACGCGGTATTATGAAACTAACTCCGACGGAATTAGAAACGTGAGGAGCAATGACGACTGGTTTTACGATGGCGACGCTGATGGCTATGGTGGCTTTCGAGCTTTTGTGGCTCCGGTGGTTCTGCTTTTTGCTTAAGAGCAGAGACGCAGGCGAAGATGGAGATTGGGAGACTAGTTTTTGAATTGAATGTGTCTCCTTATTTCATACATTCACTAAAGGCAAGGGCAGTAACAATCATTTCATCTTCTAACTTAATACCCATAAGGGCCCAAGGGCCTTTCCTGACATCTGCTTTTTCTTAGGGCCTTTTTTGAAAATATGTTGCTATCTTAGGCCCTCATATGCATTTTCCCTTTTTTTTTACTTAGGCCAAGAAAATTCCTTACCCTTTTTTTTTAAAAAAAAATCATGACTTGGTTAGTTGGTGCAGAGGAAATTGGGTGTAAATGAAAGGATTCTGATTAGGAGGAAGAGGAGGAGGAATTGAGTAAGAATGGAAAGTAGAAATATTTTGGCGATGTTGATTGTTGATTGAAGAAGATGAATATCATGTTTATGTGGAGGAAAGGTATATCTACGCTCTGCTTTTTTCACTGAGAATATCCAAGTATGGCACAGGTTAATTAATTTGGTGTTCAAGTATTAAATAGAATATTGAATATAGTCTAAGTCTAGTAGTTTCATGTTTAGGTATGTTGTACTAGATGACATTTAATGTCACACCCCTCCCACAACATGACATACACTAGCACATTAAAGCGCAACACAACAAATAAAACAGTTTGGGTGAAGTATATTAAGGTTACTATAATACAAATCTTGGTTATCTAACAACTGCTACCCACCACACTATATTATAGTCATCCAAAAAATTATATAGCATATATTGCTTACATTCACCAAATTTCGAGCAGTCTACCAAAATATTTAAGTCTAAATAACAAACAACTAAATTCAAACCACTAATTCCTCCAACAACCTTCAATGACTAATGTCTATTGCCTTGCCCCTCAAACTTTAATTACTACTTTGCCCACGTCTTGAACTTTTAGAAGATTTTGAGATTCAAATGAATTTTAGAGTAACAAATTAATCTCACAAACCAAGCATATACAATATATGATAGTCAACCACAAGAGAATAGTCCACACAACATATAAAACATTCAAGGATTATTTAACATGTATCACAATTTATATGCAACATGTAATACAATGGTGAATGATGAATATCATATAAGAAGTAAAAAGATGGCAAACAGGCTTAAAGCCCCCTAGCCAGTTGGCCAGCTTGTGGCCCTTAATCAAATGAGCTGTGTCTAAAAAATGTATACCTTTTTTGGAGCCTGTTTAGAGTTCAGCTTGTGACGAGATGACCCATTTTCCCAACTCTACCTACAAGCCATTAAACATATGTATAGGGACTGAAGAAATGGTGGGAAGGTTCTTATATAAAGTAGGGCATGGGGTAGGTAATAGGGTGCTATGAGAAAGATTTCAATACTCAAGAGAGACAACTAGCATACATTTTCATAGTGTCGTCTTGGTTGCTTGCTTGCAATTGTCCTTCAATTATATTAGGCCACAAGATCATACATTTTGTGAGATCCCATCAAAAATTCAAAATGATCGACGATCTTGGCCATTTTTAAAGAATGTTATAAGTTGCCCGTGATTGAGCATGTATTTTATTTTTGCATTACTTGGACAGGAAGGCACCATCATGATGCTCGTGTATTTTTTTATTTTTTATTTGGTTATGCTTGTGTATTTAATAATGCTTTACAATTCCTGCTATGAATTCCCCACATCCAACTGGAGGTTTGTTTCCTTCTCTATGTTGATACAATTATCTTACATATATATGTATGTACTAACATCATAATTTTTTATTATATAATTGTTATTTGGTTGATGGCAGGGGCGGACGCACGTTGGTGAGAAGGGGGGCACGTGCCCACCCTTAGTTTTTTAAAAAAAAATAAAAAATATTTTCTCCTGCCTTCAGCCTTTCGACTCAGACATTCCTCTTCCCCCTTTTTCCTGACCTATTATCATCATTGTCGTCCATGACTTCAAATTGCAGACTCGGAATCCCTTACAATCTTCCTTTTGCTTCTTAGATGTATCACACGTCCGAACTTTGCGTTCATAGTGCTTGTGTTTGTAGGCTCTAAAAGAATAACCCACAATGACGAAATTGGACGGTAGATTTCAAGAGGGTAGGCTCTAAAAAATATCGCCCGAATCTCCTCTGGTTCATCTGCAAATGCTCGTTGCCAATCTCTCTCTCGCTGTCTGGTAATCACAGCATCGCTCTCTTTTTGATCTGTTGTTCGGCTTTATACTCCCTCTCCCGCCATTTGCCGAGGAGATTATTATTATTTTTTTGGTTGTTTTTTGTGTGATTTTTGTTTTTCAACATACCATTGCTCATCCTTCTTCATTTATTCGTCTATTGATCTGGATTTGGGAAGAATTTATTATTAAAAAAAACACACACAAGGATGTTTAATTGTGCTAAATATTGGATTTGTTCTGTTGAATACTTGAATCCTTCTTTTAAAGAAGACTGGGCATTGAACTCCTTTAGAATTTGTCTTCACTGAATCACAAGATGTCATCTTTTAGTGTTGTAACTAAAGAAAACCTCCTGGTCATCTTCTCCAAAAAGCAATTGCTGCCCATATTTTGGGGAAACAACTTTGAAAACTCTGACATCGTTTGATCGTTTCTTCTGATTTTTATATTCCTTTGTTTTGGCGTTTTCTTGTTTCTTGTTTTGTTTTTTAAGTTCTCTTTTTCCAATTTGTGAAGACTTCCTGCTCTCTCTCTCTGCTTGGAAAGATTTGTTCCTTCCCCTGGTTGGATATTGAAAGCATGGCATACAACAGAAGATGAATTATTGTCTGTTGGTGGCTTGAATGCTGTGGTTTTTATTAGGATAGTTGTATTCAGTTAGTTCCTTCCATTAATGCACTTGACATTGTTTTCTCTTTATATTTTTTTGTTTTTTAATACATTTAAAACTTTGTTTTTAAAAAAAAAATTTCGGGAGCTATCTCCGAATCCCCCACTAATAGTGCCCTCTCTTCAATTATTTTCTGGGTCCGCCACTGGTTGATGGTAGTTACCCTAAACCAGTTGGATACATTGATCTGTATAAATGTGAATGTTACAACCTATATCATATTTTAGGCGTTCAATTGGTTTCAAAAATGACAATGAGAGATTCAATTTTGTTCACTCAAGTTTGAGGTGTACTACTTTTGGAGTTTGGAAGAACAAGTTTGCAATCTTACACCACATGCCTCCGTAAAAAATTCAAACGCAAGTTCAAATAGTCAATGTAACCATGGCTATCCATCATTTTATTAGAAGGCATATTGCAGCCAATATTATATTTAGTCGATATGAAGATTAAAAAATTCTCGAAAGAAATTATGATGATCAAGTTGTTTCAGACCCACCACATAGGTTCAATATAGCTTCTTTACTAGAAATTGATCACCTTCAATACACCATCCGAGATCAAAATGTCCAATCTATGCAAAACAATTAGCTATTATGTTTTTCAATTTGTTTTTCTATTTAAATATTATTTATTATTTATAATTTTGATCAAACATTTTTTTTTCATACTTATGTTATCAAATTGCTTATAAATGTCAATAATATTATTCACTTTCATTCTTTCCTTATTTAACAACAACAACAACCACCTAAAATAATATTTGTATATTCATGTCATTTATTAAATTATGTTCTACAATATTTATTATTGAATGTAATTATGAAATTATAAACAGCTTGATTAAATTTATACCCTTTTTGGTAATTATACATCTATAAGTGCTTTTGATATAAATGAAATCAAAAAATAAAGTCATCAAAGTCACTAGTAAAAACAAATGTCCAAACAAAAATTACGATTGATCAATGACAATTTTAACTAATGTGACTTAAATAAATCATGATTGTCTACCGCTTAACCAAACAGACACTTAGCAATTTGGGAACTGTAAATGTTATTAAGATTCAAATTTGAGGAGGACTGTTGAAAGTAATTGTTGTTGTTTTAGTTAAATTGCATAAGTATATTAATAGAATAGTTGGACCTTAAAGTTATTAAAGCTCAGTAGGGTCTTGTATAAAGATAAGGCGTAGAATACAATTTAGGTATGGAGTCTCCCCAATGTTTTATCAATAAAGAATTTTCTCGTTTTTGGACCACTCGATATGTGTTCATCAACTAAGTATCTATAAAATACATGAGGTACTGCTTTCTTTTGTTTATGCGCCTATTTTTTTCTATCAGAAAGCTAGGTATATATATTATAAAGTAAACTAGTACACCTCAAAGTTTAGGTAAGCAAAACATTAAAAACCATAAAAACAACAAAATAACATCAATGGGAAAACAATGAATTTCCAATGTTAATGATGCTCTAGTTCCCTTCCACAACAGCATCTGAGATTCAATCCAAGTGAGAAGGAGACTCAGTGAAGAATCTCATCCAAAAAAGAAGCTACAATCCAAATCAAATCCAAACCAATAGACACAAAGAAGATAAAAATTGGCAAAAAAAACTCATGTAGAGGAGCCATAACTAAACAAAAGAGAAAACAAGGATTGTGGGTGTAAATCCCAACCAAAGAGGCCACAAACCCATTGAACAACTCCTTGGCTCTTTTAAAGAGACTAAATTATAGCACCAAGTAACATTTTTCACATGGAATGTCTTCTCATAAAAGAAGCTTCAACCACCACAGCCTAGCTGAGCATATTCAAGGTGTAGAATTAGAAGCTTTGTATCCTCTAGATTTCCTATCAACCAGAAATTTATCTTCACATACATAACAAATGAAATCCTCATCCTTATTCAAGAAACATCACCCCCAACGTCTACAATCCCATGTTTTTTTAAAACAACCAAACACCAAACCATCCAAACAACACCCATCTTGGATCATCCCTTAATTTTTCGATATAGCCCTTTTGGTTGGTACTTAGAAACTTAACTTGCCACTAAATTTCTAGAACTTCATTACTCCTTCCAAGATTGATGTAAACACAACAATTGAGCTTCTATTTCAATCCTAATTAAAATATCCTTTAATAACATCTCTATCTTGAAAGGAGAACAAGTTAGAGCCTCATTTAAACTTCGAAAAAAGTATGGCAAGTACAATCCTCAATAAAACTAATAATTCATACCAGTTAAGCACCTACATCAGAAACCATAGATGAAGTTGCACAAAATTTCCTAATATTCCAAGCCCACTAAGATCGTGTGTCAATTCATCCAACACAACTCACACTCCAGAAACATCAATTAGACCAAATATCCATAAGAAAGTCACAATGAGGCTATCGGAAAAAAGATGATCAGGGCATTTTACCTTGTACATCCAAGGCAAAGAACTCTGTTAAAGCTTATTTACGGCATGGCACTGCATACATGGTTATGGTATGAGATTCTTTAACCCGTCACCCATAAGGCTTAGAATATAAGTTGTCCGGCTTCCATCCAAACCGGCTTCATTGCTCTAGGCTAATGGGATCCCTAAGTCTCCATTGTTCATCAAAACTACTGTTGCTAGAAACAGTCAATTTACCATCAACATCACAACCTGCCTTTAACATCTTTGACTAACGCACACACAGATGCACACACACTAGACCCACTCTCCCTTGGTGGCAGCCGAGGAGAGGACACCAATGAAAAGGCTCATCGAAAGAGCAGTTTGTGCTCTCACTAGGAAGAGAATTTTCTTTGGAGACTCATGATAAAAGCCTAAGTTATTTCTTGTATGCACTCGTTACGTGACTCAAAATTCATTTTCAATTCTTCTAAGGGACATAAGCCAACAAATCTTCAATGAATTAGTGGATTATCATTGTTAGTAAATAGATGTCCTAGTGACAATTTGTTTTGACAGAGGAACACATTTTTCTATTTAGTGTTTCATGATTTATATATTTGAACACCCTTTACTTTTATCATATTTATGTCTCGCCTATATTTTACGTTAATATGCGATTAAAGATAAAGGTCTTAGGAATAGAATAGATATTCACTCGAAGATCTATGATAGAGATCATGATCATAAGGACTCGAAGATACTATATGTCTATTTCCTAAAACCTATTCGTAGTCTTGAATCACTAAGAACGGGCATTGGTGATTTCAATAAGAATAGTATGATGTCGTCTACTTGTATGGAGATACAAGGTAGGGATCTTATGGAATGCAGGCATGGTGATGTCTTAGCTGATGTCGTGGGTGGATCTGTTAGAGAACAAATAGCACTAAGCTGACCCCCAAGAGACTCCACAAGGATTTATTGTAGAAAGTATAATTGGATTTGTAACGTCTCTCATCGTTTGGTAGTCCGAATCGTCTTAGACTTGAAGATGTCATCGAACACTATATTCTAGGGTTATGCTTTGATTGTAGAACTCTACTCGCCTAAATAATGGGGAGAATAGTGTACTCTTGGGTATGACTCAAATGCATGAGTATAGATAAACATGCCGAAAGGACTCACAATCCCCTACAAGGATTAGTTGTTCACAAGATTGGTAGGGCTTGGATGACTTTTAGTTGACTCAAAAATTTATACATAGTAAACGATCATGAAAAGTCATGATCCATCTTAGAGTTAATAAAAAAAAAGATTTCTAGTTTTGTAAAAAAGTTACATTTAGTCAACCAAGAGAGATGATACTCTATCTTTGCTTTCGACTAAATGTAAACAACGGTGTGAGGGATGATGCCGGCATAGTATTTAAATTAGAAAGGTAGATTACTTGATCAACTTGGTTAGTTATGGGGCCGCAAAGCATTGCTAATGTCATATGTGGCCATTAGACAAATTAGACCCATTAAAAAAGTTTAATTGGTTCAAGTTTATTTATGTCAGTGACTAATTGGACCTAATGGGTCATGTATTAATGTTGTTCTTGATTGCCATATTTAGTAACTTTGGGCCAATAATTGTTATTGGGCTTTGTCAAGACTATAGGTGTAATTGAGTTAAAGTAGGACTTCAAGCACAATTATGATGAGAAATTAGTTTTTCTATTAATAGGCCCAAATATGTTAAAAGGCCTAATGAGGGGTCTTGGGCTGATTTGAATTTGGAATTTAAATATTGAATTTAAAATAGTAATTTAAATTCAAAAATTTAGGTGGCTGATTTTTTAAGCGCCAATTTTTGGACCTTTTTCAAGAATGAAAAATGCACACACGCGATTGTTCAAAAGGCCATGTGTTCTTGTTCAAGAAAAGAGAAGCGCCATCTCCAATCTTTCAATCTTAGGCCTCACCTAATCTCAAAACATCATCATCATCTTGAGAAAAGAAGATCCAAAGAATTGAAGCTTCCACCTTACAAATGCCTAGCAAGCATCCAAGGAGAATAAGGAATATAGGAGGTGTTCTCATTACAATCTAGAGGCAGTTGTGTGGATCAACATTAGAGGAGGTCATATCCTTTGAGGTCTTCAAGTGATCAAAAAGTAATTCTAAAACCTCAATAGTTGTTTTAATAAGCGCATCTTTTATATAGCTCATGAGGACTGTAAGGAGTTACAGGTTTCGCAATGATTAACAAATATTCCTAATTTTTCACATCCTAATATTCTTTATCATTTAGTTATGAGTTCTCATGAACACCGTAAAGAGTTCAAGTTCTCATGAGTACTGTAAAAAGTTATTGGTTATAACTTATGAGCACCGTTAAAAAGTTACAGGTTCGTCAATGGTAAAGAAAATAAATTTGGGATAACTTATGAGTACCGCAAAGAGTTACGAGTTTTTATGAGTATTGTAAAGAGTTACATGTTATAACTCATGAACACATAACTTACCAGCGATAGAAAAATGTCACATGATAATAACGATCAACATTTTGTTATTTAACCTTATGAATAATTGCTTAAACGTCAGACAACACCCAAAAATTAACCAACAATCATTCCCTTTGCACATGTTTATCATTAAAAGCCTCCAATTGTGCTCCTGTAAGTGTGCGTGAGGCTTGGTGGAGTTGAATATTCTCCTTATGGAAATGGAAGATGGAAATGAAACGTACTCTAAATGAACACACCTTGAAGAGGAGCTCTTGATAATTTTAATTTACATTTATTATTTGGACTTCTTTACTAATTAGAATTCTTAATATCCTCATTAATAATTAATAAATACTCACTTCATTCTTTATTATAAGCTTCAAATAACTAATTTGTGTTGATAAAAAAAAACTGTTAAATTAGTTACAAGTAATGAAAATATAAGCAACGTATTTTTTTTCAATTTGGCACTTGAGTGTAAAGATGATAGGGAAAAAGATAAAAAACAAACTTTAAAATTTTGAAATTCTAAATGAGGTTTGTTATCAAGAGTTAATAAGAGAATGAAGAAACATAGATAAGCAATCTACAACTTATTTTTTTGGCTAATCCTTGATTTGAAATTTTATAATTTCAAAGTTCTTTTTCCCAAGATGATAAATATGAGAGAAAATAAATATAATAAATGTAGTCAATAAAAGGTAAGGTTGGACAAAAATGCCATATATATTTAGACAGCATAAAAGTAATTAAAATGAAACTCATTTTCCACAGCTTCTATTTACAAATTTAAAGCATTATCTTTCTCTTCAGAACCAGCGGGAATACTCATCTCATCCAAATCATTCATATGAGATCTAGATGGTGTAAATTTATTTATTTTTTAATTGGTGATGTTTTAATGATTTTTTAAAAAAAAAATATTAGTTGATATATTATTTTTATTTTAGATTATCTATCTATTAAAATATTTTTAAAAAATAATAAAAAAAATAAAATCTAAACTATCTATATCTCACCTCCACGATATAGCTGAGAAGAGGTCTCCAGCCTATCGTTAAACTGGTGGCCCTTCTCTTCGTAAAAATGGAAAAAATAAAAAATAAATTAAAAAACATATTCCTTTCTGTTTCTGTCTATCACTTTACGACGCTCTTCCCAGATTGCCCTGCAATTAGATTTTTACGACATTTTATCTTCTTCATCCACTCTCGCCGGGCTCAGCAATTCCTGTGCAGCTCGTGTTGGCAAGGTTTCCTCGTTTGCTTCCGCGTACTCTGTTGCTCCCTTCGACTTTCATGATGGTGTGACTTAGTCCGAGAGAGAGAATTGTGTTCGAAATTTTGGCCTCCATCCCCTAACAACTTTGTAGCCGTAGGTGAACTCAAAGTTGTGACGTTTGGCTATAAGCTTCTTATCTCATTCTCTTCTCAGAATAGAAGTAGGAGAGTATACTTCGAGAATCTGAATCTCGTCTGGTAGAAGAAGTAGAATTCGACGAACTAGCATTCCACACTTGTTTGAGCTCGCCGTTGAATGCTGTCCACCGTTTTCAGCTCTGCTTGGTTGTTCTCTTGCAAGTATTGAAGACGTTTCAAATTCTAGGGCTTTTTTATCTCCTATTATTCGGTGAGATTGATTTGTTGAATCTGCCTTTCCGTATAGCTTTGAATTTGTTCCCCGCGTTTTCTGTTATCTCCGTGTTTTCAACCCTCTGTGTATGACGCTTTCGCACCGTTTCTTGTTTAGTTTTAAATTTTTCATTTTAATTTGGATTTGAATATAGCCCTGTAATTGCTTTTTGTGCTGATTTTGTTTTGTTTTTCCTGTTTTAGTGCTTCTCAGGATGCTTTCATTGACAGACTCGCCTCTTTTTATTATTAAAACATTTGGAGCTGTTAGAATTCCAATAAGTACGCAAATCACAGTGGTAAGATCCTGATATCTAAGGCTAAGCGAAGTTAACTTTGTTTCTCATTTTTTCTGCATGGTGAATCTTCCTTCAGTTCATATAATTTTTTCTTATTCTGTTTATAATACAAGGATGGCTCTTGGAATCCGAAGATTTTCTGAGTGAAATATTTATTGAAACTCTTAAGTGCTCTATGTGCAATGAAACAATGCCCTACCTTTGATATCGGTTGCCTTTTCTTTATCAGGTATGTGCTGCAAAAGGTCCAAAACCAAGATATCCTCGAGTGTGGAAAACCAAAAAGAAAATTGGGACAATTTCCAAGGCTGCCAAACTTGTTCAAAATGTAAGTTCTTCATTGTCGTCCTCTGTTCAAGTCCAGTTATGTTGAGCTTGGGATAGATATGATGGCTGCAAATTAGTTCTGTGGAAAAAAGTTAAAGGGTTCTTAACTTGTAATTGTAACGTTTATTCGAAGTCTTGCATTTTTGGAAATGTGATGTCTCTTATTGCTCTTCTGTAGATTAAGGAACTATCGAATGTCAAAGAGGAAGTTTATGGTGCTCTTGATTCCTTTGTTGCTTGGGAATTAGAGTTCCCTCTTATTACAGTAAAGAAGGCACTTAAAACTCTTGAAGAACAAGAAGATTGGAAGCGGGTTATACAGGTATTTTTATGAAACAGGAAAATTTCCTTTTCTTAAAACATTATTGTGTTTTTGTGATTCTAAGTCTAAATGGTAATGCATAGATCTAGTGGGTGTTTTAGATATCTCTAAAATTGAGAGGTTTTTCTTCTGAAATTTCATTTTCTTTGATGTTGTTTTGAACATATAGGTTTCATGTTATGTCAATTTGAATTTGATCGGTCTATTCAATTGCATCCATATAATGCATTTTTTTTCTTTGGTCAGATTGTTGTTTTCATTTGATATTCTTATCATGCTTTTATGGGTCCTATCTCCTATTTCCAATCTGTGGGCATCGTCTGAGGTGTTTGTATTTCAACAAAATTACGTATGGCATTGTAGTTGACAAAATGGATGCTAAGCAAAGGTCAAGGAAGGACAATGGGAAGCTATTTCACTTTACTTAATGCCTTAGCGGAGGATGACAGATTGGATGAAGCTGAAGAACTTTGGACAAAATTGTTAATGCAGAACATGGAAAGCTTGCCTCGTAGGTACTTTGATAAAATGATTTCCATCTACCATAAGAGGGGCATGCAAAACAAGGTGTTTGAGGTATTGTCACTCCTTTTTCCACCACCATTTTCCATGATTCTTTTTGTTTTTGTTTTTGTTTTTTTTTTTTTTGGAGGGGAGAGCTGAAAAACAAATAAAAACTATATTGTTGTTTTGCGTGGCCTCCAAGTATGCGCCAGTTTGGCAGCAAAGCCATAAGATGAAGCCCCCAATATTCTTTTATGCTAGTTGTGGCCAGCCGATCCTTGTATGAGTTACTGTCTCTTAATTATTTGTGACCTGCCAGTTTCTCAGTCCATTTCTTGATTCTGTCCAAAAGAAGAGTACATCTCAATAATAAGATGTCCTTCTCTTCTTATTCCTTCATCTCCACCAAGGAATTACTTTCAGTGATTAATTGTTTCATCCCCAATTTCCAGCAAAGTTCTATTCCATTAAGTAATCCCATAACAGCAGTTGGTATCACTTATTCCCTACCTGTGATTGAAACCTATAATCCATATGTGTTGATTGCTCCATGCAAGACCTCCACATCCTGCCTCACCATGCAATCCTCTTGCAGCTTCATCCTGGTGAGTTTATGCTATCGCTTTTTCGCAAATTTCCACCCAATCATTTCAAGTGCTCTCATTTCCTCCATTTTCTTTCGTTCCCTCTACAATCTACATGATATCTCTCTGTGGGTTCATCAGACATGTGAAGCTATATTCAAACAAGGATTTATCCCTTCATATATGTGAAGCTATATTCAGACTAGGCTTTATTCCTCCGTGTACAAAGTAACAATCATACGATCCCAAACCTATTTTCCCAAACTTCTTCACCGGCTGTCCTTGCTCATGTGATCGAGTGGAAGAGGGACTATTGCTTAGATTGGTAGGTAGGAAATAGTACACATTCTTGAGTCTACTGCTCTCCAATTTCTAATTTCCTTAGGACAGCCTCTAATGCATTGATTATGTCTTCCTTTATGGCACCGCATCTTTCACACCCTTCCCCAGATACTCTGCTTATCAGCTACATTAAAGGTAGGGATTTCTCCATGTGTAGCTAGAGTTGAAGTTTATTACCCCTTGTGGGGGTCCTCAATCTCCAAATAGCTTACATACAGGGTTCAATGCTGTTTCAATCTCATCCAATATCATATAGATGTACTCATGGTGAGCTCTCCATTTTATCAAGCTTCCATCTTGCCCTATCATAACTGCTCTATGGAACTGGTGCGTGCGTGCTTTTTATTTTAACAAGGATTACGGGTGCCTTTCTTCCATTAAAATTCCATTTATTCTAGTCCAGAAGTATTAAAATTCTTGATATAAATATGTCCACTGATTATGTAATCAGAGCTCTTGCTTCTGCTTCCCCCTAAAACATGACAATTCTTTTAATTTATCTAAAGCCATTGAATATTTTTGTTTTGCAAGATTTTGATAAACAACGTGGTTTACATATGCTTATAATTATTACCTCAGACTATTCAAATACTGATCTTTATACTTTCCTAAATGGTTAGATTCCCAACTTTCTAGGTTGTATGAAACAAAAGGCATGACTTGGGGTCTTTTTACATGTTCTTCATAACGAGGCTTGTAATAATGGATATTTACTTCTTTATATCTCCTGTAGATATTTGCTGACATGGAGGAGCTTGGGGTCCAACCTCTCGTGACAACTGTTAAAATGGTTGGGAATGCCTTTAAAGAGCTGGACATGTTGGACAAGTTTGAAAAGTTGAACCGAAAATATCCACCACCGAGGTGGGAATTTCGATACTTCAAAGGAAAACGTATTAGAATAAAAGTTAGTGATCAAGGTGAGGACAATCAATTCTATGAAGACATGGATGAAGGACATAAAGGGGATGAACAAAATGGGAAAGTAAGCGAGGAGGAGGGACATGAGCAGAGACCAGATGTAATTAATGAGGAATTCCAACTGGTAAATAATGTAATGTACGACGAAACAGAACAAATTAGAGATGATTTGTATGAGCAAACGGAACAGGTTGTTGATGTACAAAGTGAGAAAGATGAAGTAAGACCAAATGACTCACTATAAGCTTGAATTTTTCTCATCTGCTTTTTATGAATGCTGTTTTACTCTTTTAATATTGTTTTGATTATAATCATGCATAATCTGGTACTATTAATTTAGATTTAAATAAGGTCAGGTCCTAAAGCTTTTTCAAAAGAATAGAGAAGTTGGAAGGAAATGGAAGAGGAAATAGAAGTTCGGCTGAATCAACAGTACAAACAGCTAGGTTATATGCTCAAATATAGAGAAGACATGGAGTCCACATTATATGTTTTTCTTTACTTCCTTGTTACATCTTTTTCTTTGAAATAAAGTGAGAAATTGATGTTTTTTTTTTTTTTTTGGCCAAACTGATGTTTGCAATTTCTCACTCTATTTCAAAGAAAAGAATGTAACAAGGAGGTAAAGAAAAGCATATAATGTTGACTCCAAGATATGGATATGATGATATTATAACCAACCATTAGGTTCCAGGGTTTGACCAAATATAATCCGGATCTTAGAAGGATACATGTCCTCTTTCATACAGGAATACTTTTATAAAAAGCATATGCATCTCAGACCTTCCTCCTTTAGATCATATTTAGCATAGCCTTCCTTCATTTTCTACAAGAGGCATAACTAACACTTGATTTTATGGTTTTATATGATCATAACCAAACCTTAATCTTACTTGAACATATAACCATGAACAATTTCAAAGGATCATTACTATCAAATTTATGATAATATTACTCTCTATTTTAACCCCTTAGAAATTTAAAAACGCATACCTTATATTTCTTCCATAACAATTTGAAATATTCTTCAAAGAAGGAAATGATTAAACATTTGAAATTTTGTTTCTCATAAAAGCTAAATACAAGAGTATTCAAGGTAAGTAGAGAATTAAGTGAAAATTCAAAACTTGGTGTGTCCTATAATATAGAGTTACAAGGCTTTATATAGAGAATCAACATCCCAACCCTTCTCTGATTTTTTATTCCATTTCAACATGATGATAATGCTAGGAGGCAATTTTACAAGGCTTTACAAGATTTCTTATCTTATTGTACTACCCTATTATTACATAAGACAACCTATTGTTACAACTCTACGTAAAGAAGCATTTCTAAGACTCAAGACACTATTACATCTTTTACACATGGCTTTCTTACATGAAACTCCTTCATTCCTTTTTTATTTTCAAGAAAACTTTTTTTTTTTTCCAAATGTTGTCGGGACATTTTTCACATGTTCTACTTCTTTCTTTTCTTTATGCTTCCTTATCTTCTTCTATTTCTCTCTCTCTGTGTCAGCAATTTCTTAGAGGACACTGATGTCTATTTTTGGATCTTCCATATCTTGCATTGTTTTTTCTCTTTCTTTGTAGTGCTTACATCTGTGATTAACATATTATGCTAAGAGCTTACAATTTTTTTTTTCTTTGTCTTTTCTGAGTTCTCCATTTTATTGGTTTTCAACCTATCATACCACTGTGAGAATAGTGGCTCATCATGTGATGTCTTTCCAAATGATGGAATTATGGTTGTTAAACTGCAATAATTCACCCATTTATTTTCATCTGATGCCATAGTTCTATTCATTTCTTAAAAAATGATATGATAATTTTGGGCCCTTATATTACTCATTTTGTTCTAAAACTCTTGTTCATCTTCTATATTTTCTTTGATCTCCACATCTGTTTCTATTGGCTTCCTTGTTGTTCCAAGTTTGATAAGACTAATCGGAGCATAAAATTTCTCTGGAGTAATCTCAGCAATTAGTGAATAAAACCTTATATAAACTTTATGCCGTGTAACAATCCCTGCATAGATCCTTTACTACATCTTGTAAAGCTTATAGCAACTTAAGTCATTAGACACATAGATGGCTTGTAACATTCCGGTATAAAATATTAATTAAAGCTGGTGAAGTTTCTGGATGAGCTACAACTTTATTAAATGCAAAATGGGATGCATACTTAATATTTGGATATGATAATTCCATGTTTCATATTGTCTTTACAAGGGTTCTAAAGAATTTGAATTTAGAATAAGTATCAAATGATGGGCTTCTAGAAATTCTGGGAGTTGAGGATAAAGCTTTTATTACTTTTCCTTTCTCTTTTCTCTGGGCTTCTTCTTGTAATTGAGCTTTTATAATTTCATTTAAAGGGGTTATTTTATGAAGTGTTTGAGTTTGGCCTTAACCAGTAGGCTCAATAACATTCTCTTGGGTAGATTACTGATTTCTATTTGCTTGGATAGATGATCGAATTTGAGTAAATGACTTAGTTACATGGCTCAATTCTAGATTTGTTTGTACTACTGATTCAGCCGTATTTTTATTTCCTCTTCCATTTTCTTCCAACTTCTCTATTCTTTTGAATAGTTTTTCCACTTGCTGGTTTATATGTACAATGTTACTTAGAATGCTTTGCACGCTTGTGCTATATTGACTATTTAACATATTAACATTCATTTTTAGAATGTTCAATTATACTAATATAGTCTGACGCGTATTACAAGTATGATTAGAAGTCATTTCTGAGTTTGTATTTCCTGAATTGGATTCCATCTGCTCATAACATTTGCGCGTGTGTGTGTGTAAACCCTCATTAATAAAGGGTTAAGGTGAAAAATTACATATGTAATTTTTTAAAAGTAGACACTACACCAAACTAGGGGGAAAGTAATTATGAACTTTGAAAATTAGGGGAAAAGTACTCAAGACTGTCAATTTTAACCTAAAGCTCGTTACCTTTTGTGGTGAGACTCCCACTAGTATTTTGAAAAATACTAAAAGAAACGACTTTAGGTTATAGTTATAAATTATATGTACTTTTGCACCTCAAAAAAACATTTGGTGTTTAGTACACTTTGTGAAAAAACTTATGTATATTTTTATACATCAACCCATTATAAATCATAAGCATAGCAACTAATGTATGGCAAAAAAAAAAAACAAACACACAAACAAACAAAACAAAAGGCATAGGAACTAATGTCTGTGAATAGAAACTATAATGACCTAACGAAAAAGGAAAAAAAGATACTCAAATTATCAATTAGGATTCTTAAATATTCTCCATACATTAGTCATTAATGGTTTGTTATAGGGGTGACTTCCAAAATTCTTAAGGTTGTGGGCATATGTTTCTCCCAAGTAATCAATAGGAATGTTCAATGAAACATCCTCTGCTTAATTAATAAAATAATCATATTTAAAGAAGTCATTAATTTAGTAATGCTTCAAAATTTACGAGAAATTTAAAATTTTTATCAAAGTATGTATAATGAGCTATAACGTGACAATATACAATTATCTAACATAAACTAAAAGAAACAGAAGCACTACTTTTAACAGAGTAGTCTGAGCTTCTAAGGTCTTCCCTGATGGACCCAGACGTGAGCAATTACCTGGAAAAATTTGGTAACCATCAGTCTAACTTACTAAAATACTAATATGTGCTAGTGAGGTGTCAAGTGCAATAATTTATATACTCAATTATACATTTCACAAATATTGATATCTCAAAATCTCATATCATACATGAATTATCATAACTTAGCTATTTCAATTCTTCATTAACACAATTCCCAATATACCTCCCCTCATGCCAGTCGAACCACCTTATTTCCTCCGACTAGACCCATGGGCTAAGTCACACCCATGTTATTGGTTACTCAAAAGCTCACTGGTCAAATGATGAGGACCGGCCAAAATCCTCAGAGAACATGTCCCAGACCATGGGTCTTTTCGCCTCATTGAACTGGTAGGGTGTTGTAAGCCCTCTTGAACTGGTGGGCTAGTCCCTCATTGAACCGGTAGAACAATAAAAAGCCAACCATTGTGCACAATGGAGGCATCACCACGTGGTGGAATAACAACTTCTCCATCTCTTCCCAATTCAACCCTTTTCAAATTATCATATCTGTGTCATAATATCTCAATTCTCAATTCTTTTACACAAATAAATATATGCAAATATTTTATATTTCAAATCACAAGGTTCCACAAGGCAATTTCTAAAAATATTCATAATGATTTCACAAAATACTCATAACAACATATCAATAACATAATAAATGGAAAGTGGTTACCTCTCACCAGAGCTAACTATTTTACATGACTTTTAATCTGAGAGCTCAATACACACCATAAATTAATCTATCACAATCAATTTACTATCCATTAACAACTTTACATATACAAATTTTGATAATAATTTCTAATTATAATATTTATCATAGTTTTTTTTTCCCAAAATGTAGTATTTATCGTATATAGGATTTAAAACCCTAAATTCAATAGATACAAACACACAAAAATACACTTTATATGTAGAAATTAATCATTAGTATTTAATAAATAATCTAACTTCAATATATTATTTATCCCCTTTAATTTAATCATTAATTAATAATCCCATTTTCCTAATAACCACATTTATTTATTTAACTATTGCTCCACCCTTAATTTAAATTCTCAAGGGTTATCTTTTTCCCTTTAACTTAGTAATTCACCATTCACCTTTTTCTTTCACTATTAACAACTTAAGTGACTATTTTTAAGGCTCACTAGAATTTAATCTTAAATTTCTACGTGTATTTGGGAAATTCATAACTTAGTCAATATCACTCCGAAGGGAGTGATTCCAATTTCTAATTAATCCTTGATAAGTCTACTTTTATAAATTAAAGTTACTAAGTTGATTCATGACTAATAAAAATTCTAAAATTTCAAAAGTATAAACATTATTTAATCTGGGAACAGAAACTTTCTAATTTTCATAGTTTAACTTCAAAAATTCATATCTTAAGTTCTAGACATCGAATTTAGGTGATTCCAAATTCTATGAACTCCTTATCAAATCTAGTTTCTATGAAAATTGGTTTCAACATTTTATCACTTGCCTTAAATTTTCAGATTTCAAAAATGTGCCTGATAAATCCCAATTTTATATATTTTATCCCACCTTATTTCATTTATTTTGGGGATTATTTTAGGCTAATTTGGAATTATTAGATAATATTTAGATTGTTAGCCTATTTTAGGAAATAATATAAATATAAATTAATTATAAGATATTGGGCTTAAATTATTAATATTCTGATTAAATAATATCTCTTGATATATGATAGATTGTGATTTTATAATATCCTATAAGTGCAGAATTTTTCAGGGAAGCTAAAAAGAAACCCAATGGTAGAACTTATTGGGCTTATCAGATTTTATTGGGCTCAAGTTAATACCCTAAAAAGCCCTATCTTCCTCCCTTTAAGAAACCTAGCCGCTACACGCTGATGAAGCCGTGAGAATTAGAGACATCACGCCGCTAGAATTGAAGGAAGAACAAGACAGACGCTGGAGACAGAAAACGCATTGCAATTGAATTCATTCATTCCCATTCTAATTTGTCTCTCACGGCCCCACATCTAATAATCATCAATTCTCCAATCCATCTCACGCGCACAGCACAACTCAAAGCACAACTCAATGAATTGAGTCAATCAATTTTCCATTAATTCATCTCCCTCCTTCTCGTATAGCCACGTCCCAACTCCAATTCTATTAATTCTCATTATTCCCTCATGCCTTTGACGTGTTTGAGTCTTGGTTTGGAGAATATCAACATGGAAGCTTAAGTTCTCTGGGAGGCAACTTGGGGGAGCATGGAGGAGGCTAAAGCTTAGGGCTTACACATGAAGACCATAAGGGAGTGTTGTTCTTTTTATCTTTTTAATTCAAACTTGAGATTATTTAGTTTTAAATAATTCTGAGTTGTGTTAATTGAGAACAATCTAGTTTTAGATTGTAAACTTATTTCTTTTGGATTAGACTGATAATTTAAAGTTTTATGCTTACTGCTGGACTCTTGTTTGCAACCTTTAGATTGTCAATTAAATTAATAATTGAGTTTTCGTTATTAATTTAATTGTTAATTGGGTTAATCATCTTAATTGTTTAATTGAGTTGATAAATTATCTGGTTGTTCAATTAGATAATTGTAAACAAGATTTTCAAGATTATTTTATGATTGGTTTTTAATGGGTTTAATTAGCCACCGCTTATTTCATTATGAGTTTTCTAGTGAAATATGTGTTATTGAACTAGAGGGTTTCCCATGTTTAATTGGGTAATTAAATTTATTAATCTCCCTTGGGTCTAATTAATTAATTTGGGCTAAGAAAGTTTACTCCTTGCAATTCCTAAGTTGTCCCCTTCGTCATCATAACTGAACTAGACCTTTATTATTTTATTTGCATTTAATCGACATTTTTATTAGGATTTTAATTCTTCTCTCATAAGAAAAACCCCCAAAAATTGCGTTCAATTTCATATAGATTAGTTTTATTTTCATATAGGTTTTAGAGTCAATTGCATATAGGTAGAGTGTTTTACATCTTAGTTTAGGTCCGTTTATATTTCATTGCATCTTTTCATCACCTAAATTTTAACCTAAAGAAAACCCACAGCTTGCTCCTTGGGAGAATGACCTAGGTTGACCCTGAACTGCATAATTAGTTAGGACCTAGTTTAATTGATCACTTTAACGACAAAAGTACCATCGATCAGTGCCCACTGTTCAAAATCACTTCAAAAATTATACCCCAATTTCTGAAATTCATAACTATTTCTATATTTATAGAAATTTAACAAATTATCTATCAAATTAAAGCTCTATGTGTCTACTATTTATCTGGAAAATTTCATGTAAAAATTCAAATGTTTAATGGGCCCGAAATCCAACGTCAGTTTGCTGCTCAAAAATGTTACAAAAAAAGTTCCCAGATTTTGACCCATCTTTCAAAAATCATAACTTGAGTTATAGACCTCGGATTGAGGTGAACCAAAGCTCATTTTAAAGCTCAAGGAGAGTACTATCTCCTGTAAAATTTTCATAATTTTGTCTTATACAGATCATTCCCAGTTTATAAATATATGGCTATTACTATTATTATCATTATTATCATTTTAATGTTTCCCTATAATTTTCCATGTGAATATATGTGTACAGGAACAGTTAGCTTCACGTGATATCAATATTTTGCTCCACCTGAGACACCTGACATTTCCCTTTTTGGTTTATATATATATATATATAGGCAGAGACCGGGGGCTAGGGTGGGCCCACGCCCCCCTGAAAAAAGAAAAGAAAAGAAAATCAACTGATAGAAGTGAGCATGAGACTACTGAGCAAAAAAAAAAAAGAAGTGAGCATGAGACTTCCGAGCAAAAAAAAGAAGTGAGCATGAGACTATGACTACATACCTATGGGAAATGGGCCGAAAATTCAAACCTTCGACAGCCCAACACCAAGCCACAAGTCCCAAAGAAATTTGGGGGAGCCTACCAATGGGCAATTATCATTAATCCCCAAAGTAAAAGTCGCACAGTAGCAATCAGAGAGTGGTAAGGGATCCAGGACTAGGCTTTTGGGTCGTAGGTTCGATCCCCTCTACCGTCGCTGGGACTCCTTTGGTAAGCGATCTCGTAAGTCCTCAGTAAGTGCTTATAAAGCCTGGGGCCGTGTCCTACCCTTGGTAGGGGACTGGTGTCGAACCCTTCCAAAACTTTTTATTTACCCAAAAAAAAAAAAGTCGCACAGTCTCCTGATTTTATCAAAAAAAGAAAAGTCTCACGTACAGTTCGGCTTTGGCACACAAAGATTAAAATCCCTAATTTCAGCCTTCCGTTTTTTAATTCATTCCAGACTCCTCGCACAGTCGGCACACAGTGACAGGCACAAGCACAGTCACAATGAAATTATCTTAATTTTTGGAATATATTTCTCAAAATTTTTTTTATATTAAGTCTATATTGTATTTTTATTACTTTTATTTCTTATATAATGTTTTATAATCTCGCCCCCTAATTCAAAATCCTGCTCCGCCCCTGTATATAGCCACGGCATGCGCCAATACACACACACACATATATATATAGAGGTATGTAGTTATTCACATACACCTCCATACACGTACAGGCATTCACATATGTATCTTCATACAAAACATGACAGCAAATAAAGTTCCTCATTCCCCTTTAGGCAGTCACTCACGCACAGAACTCAGCACACAACAAGTTTCCCATATATATATATATATTCAGTAACACACATGTGTTTGTTCTTCTACACTTATATATATATATATATATATATATATATATATATATATATATATATATATCAGTAGGCTTTCGGTTTCAGCATGGCTTTCACATAATACATAGGTGTATTTATCTTATGTATTTCTTTCCTTCCCACTGCATGCACACACACAGACAGAAAACACACACACACGTTTTCCTTCTTCCATCTCTTATCTCACGGCATGCTTCTCATCTTATATATAGACAGCAAAACGTTGACAGCAAGAGGGAAAAATCAGATGTATCACACAAAGACCCCGGCTTTCAGTTCAGTTTTCAATGACTTGAGGCTTGGTTTCATTTTTGCTTAATATCCTAAAACTATCGATGGGGAAAACAGATGGAAAACAAAGGAGCAAGGGACTGGTGCTTACCTTGAAGATCAAGCTGAACCGATAAGCACCGTGACTGGACTTCCAGCTCTGTTCCCCGACGCTTGAACAGGGGAGGTTCTTGCTTCAGCTCTCCTCTCCCTCTCGCACTCACTCTCGGTTTTCTCTCTTTTTCAAACTCTCTCTCTTTCTCATGACAAAAGCTAACTGAAAGATGGCTAGCCATTTGAATTTATAGAGTTCATCTATATCCAGTTCAGGAGCATAACCGATGGTCTTTAAGCACAGGGCTCGAGAGGCGTGGAGAAAAGCTGATCCTTCTGAGTTTTCTTCATTAACACGCAATCTGCTTCTGCTTTCACCAAAGATATCGCTGAGTCTGATTATGGAGGATAAATGGCGTGATTTACTTCTGTTTCTTTTCGGTTTGACTGGTTACTTGCTGTTGGATATTGGATAATGGATCTGTCATTTGTTTTCTGTCTCAACGTTTCAGTAGGGCTGAAGAACACTGGGCTTCTGTTTCTTCTTCACGTTGGATTGAGAAGAATGAACCTCATTTTGCTGGTGTTTCTCATGTGTTGCTGAATGGGTCTCATTCATATGGGCTGAGATGATGTATTGGATAATGGAAACATGAGATGGTATATGCTTCTTACGTGTTGGGCCAAGACAATGGCTTTGAAGGATGATCTGTATGGGCTGAAGACTAAATAATTGAAATTGGGCCTTTTACACGTTGGGTTAATGTAGTATGATAGGCTTGTTTTATCCAATTGTATTGGGCCTTTTACACGTTTGGCCCATATGATTCTTCTTTAAATTCTCTTTATTATTACATTTTTTTTATCAAACAATATTCTATTTAATTAGTTTATTTATTATTTTCCCAAAATAATTTTTGGAAAATAAAATTTTATTTCTCCTAATTATTTTTCTTTAATTTATAGAAAATATGCCTTAAATTCCAAATTCTTAAATCTTTAAAATTCCTTGAGGCTAAATTTTACATAATTAATTCTTGATTCCCAAAGTGTAAAATTTGGGATGTTACATTCAAGTTATCAATTACAATTCTTGATAGTCATTCTCTATACATAAGTTATTGACATTTATTTCACCCGAATAGTCAATATGGATATTTAAGTTGCCAATTATGATTTTTAAATAGTCATTGTCTATACATGATTTGACAACGGTAACAAGCAGGGACCCTTCATAACTTGAAAATTGTAAAAACCAAAGTGGGCGCCATAAAAAGATTGGCCAATATTGAATCTACAATAGGTAATATCAAAATTGAAGTTGTAATTAACTTTGTATAAGCTAATCTTCACCAAATATGTTCCATACATATTAAATACAGATTATGAGTTAATATACACAAAAAATTGTGGCATCTAAATCATCGGCAAACTATAGAATAATGTATGAATCACTGGGGAGCATTAGAGGAACAATTTGCTTCTGCCTAAGGTGTAGCACTGCTATTTAGAAGCAAAGCTGCATTACAATAAAACTAAATGATGGATCACCATAAAGAATAATAAAACCTTATCTTTTATATGTAATCATTATAAAGGTACTATCATTTTTAGTAATTTAAGCATCAAAAAAGTATTATAATAATATTCAAATAGTATCATTTTATCAAAATTATTTTTTCACATAAACTATTCTCCTTAGAATCTATTGTTAAAAAGAAAAAAACTTTTATTATTTTTTCTTTAGAAGCTATTCCCAAAAATTAATCCAAAGCCCCTAAAATCAGATACAGCAAAAGCATGCTTGGTAACAACTTTAACCTCACGATTGCGCAAATTTACAACGTAAAGACGATAGTTTGAATTTAAGAAAATACCTTCACGAATGTACAATCCCATGAAAGCAGAGGATAAAGGAACTAAACCAACATCAACCCATAGTACTAGTAGTACTAACAGGCCATAACGTATGGAGAAAAGGATATATAGTGAAATTATTTTATCACAGCTTACAGAGATAGATGAGGAACTTCCTTTCTTAGAAACGATCCATGACTCCTATACTCTCTTCATTTGCTACTATCAAATTTATAAATGACAGGGAAGCACGGAAGCCATCATATAGCGAAGCTCAAATCCCTTGTCACAATCTTCAAATAAACACTCTAAATAATTATTTTTCACCGGAGTTTATCACAAAAAGAAAGAAACTTGAACTGCGAAACAAAAATGTTAAGAGCAGCAAGACCATTTTGGTTGTTGATAGCGAACACTAGAGAAGAGGACCATGAAGTAAAAGGTAGGATCTTTCTCCATTTTCCTCGAACTCTTCTTCCTTGTTAAGTTTCGAATTAATTCCCTTGAATGATTGGGAGAAGCATATTAAAGTTTTCAACACTTTTGGGCCTAATTGCATGGACTTGAAGATTGATAGATCTCTACAGACGCACTCCACCGTCAGATTCAACAAGCTCTGAAGTATGAGTCTCTGAATTCCGATTGCGATTTCGACGGTTTATAACGCCTTTCTTCCGTCGCCAAATAGTCAGTGAAAGCTGCCAATGTGTTTCTATAATTTTTGCGGGTTAAATCAAGTGCTTCGTGGCCATTGATTCTGAGCAGAGAGAGAGATGGAGTTAAGGTGATGGTGAAGCTTTGGTATAAGTTCAGGGGTAGCATCGTCTTTTGCGAACATTTTAATATTCTGGACTCCTCGCGCGGGTTTCATACCAGCTAGCATCGAATCAAGTCCTCCACCACCCCCCGGGAAAGAAAAAACACCACAAAACACAACAAAACCATGAAACGCACCGTTTTTTTTTTTTTTTTTTTGTGCAAGTGGACTTGAGAACTTAAATTGAGAGTTGAGCTTGTTTGGTACAGCTTGTTTGGATTAAAAAAAAAAAGCTGCAATCAAGCTTATAAGTGTTTAAGTGTGTATAAGCTAAAAAAGAGATAAGTTAGCTTTTGTGACTTATTCTAACTTATCCTAGCTTATATTAAACATTGTACAAATTTATATAAAAATTTTGTAATTTAGCATTTTTCATATTTTTGGTAATTTTTATTTTAAGTTTTCTCTTATAATTATTTCGAAAGTCACTTATCTATAAATCATTTCAAACAAATTTCACAGTCTAACCTAAAAGCTACTTATGCAATTATCAATCACATTTCACAATCTGATTTTTACCTAATTTGACTTTTATCCTATCAAACTTTTTCATAAGTCATTTTACTCATTAGTATCCTAAACCTTGGATTCAGGATTTGAGGTGCTTTGAGTGAGGAGCGAAAACATTTTCGTAACATTTTGTTTTAACACTACTTAACTGTCTAAAATATTTTTTTTAAGATATTTAAGTATTTTTATTATTAGTTAATGTCTTGAGATATCTTTTTTAATATTAATCAGTATTTTCAATTTTTTTAGTACTAGTAAAACTCTAAAATGTTTTTTTAAGACCCAATAATTTTTGAAGTATTTTTTCATAGAAACACTTTATAATAATTTTTGAAGATCATGAAGTACGGGTATTGAAAAAATATTTTATGATCGTCAAAAATTATTTTAAGGTCTTAAAAAAATATTTAGGTACTAACCAGTATTAAAAAACTACTTTAAGATATTAACTGATACTTAAAAAAAATATCTCATAGAAACACATTGGCAGCTTTCTCTGATTGTTATAAGTTCATTTTAACTATATACTGAAAAATGATACAACTTCCGGTCCTAATTATATGACCAGTTGACTCTTTTTTAGAGAGATTAATGAAGTTAAATAAGTTATATGATCATATCATATATTGTGTATTCTTAGATTATATATTAGTTTATTAGTCAAACTAATTAGTTTTTAGAAAAAATAAAAAAATATTCTAAAGTAATTTAATTAGCTTTTCTAATTTCTTTAAAAAAGTCAACTTGATCTTATTATTAGTTCTCTATGGGTTTTGATGATAACAAATAATTGTAAAATTAAGAATGAAGTTTTGTCTCAAAAAAGTAAAAGCTTCCTGTTTGAGGCAAAACTCAAGTTGGAGGATCAAAACTTGAGTATTGGCCTTACAGAGAAAAGCTCAGTTTGAATGGATAAAGGAAAAACCATGGTTTCCATTTGAAAACTCAACTATTGGTCTTACAGAGAGCATTGCAAGTTTTACATCAGGATAAACTCAAGTATTGTTTTCAAAACTCGAGTATTGTTTTCAAAACTCGAGTTTAGGCCAAAAAGGCTCTTTAGTATCTTTCAAAAGAAAAGAAAACTCCAGTTTCGAAAACTCTAGTTTTGAAGTGTAAAAACTCCAGTTTTCTCACTTGGCTCCAAAATTCAAACGTCTTCATTTTTCAAAATGAAAACTCGAGTATGACATTAAAATCTCGAGTATCGAGCCAAGCACAAATGATCAAATTTTTCAATGAACTTATAAACTTTGATTTGGAAAACTCCAGTTTCGGAAACTCCAGTTTTGAACTGGGTAATGTTCTCTCTGAGTTTTAAGTTAAAAATGCAAACTCGAGTATTGAAACAACCACCTTTTAATTAACAAATTAAACACATATAATGACCAAAGTTATCATATAATAATCAGAGTTAACCTAATATTGAAATTTACGTGGAATTTAAATTTTTCAAAACATGCGAGAGTATGCATCATGAGCCCTAGAGTATGGCAATATACATTTAACCACTCATACACAAAAACAAACAAAAGCCCTACTTGATCAAAGTAGACTATGCTTCTGTAGTCTTCCCGGAAGGACTTAGGCAGATATGGTAACCTGGAAAAATTTTGTAACCATCAGTACAACTCATTACGAATATCGATAAGTGCTAGTGAGGTGCCAAGTGGATTAAAACAATTCAACTCAAATAAACAATTCATCAACATCCTCATTATATAATATCATATAATACTTTAATTTCATGATCGGATATAATATATGCAATACCCAAATACCTCCATTCACACTAGCCGAACCGCCTTATTTCCCTTCGACTAGACTCATGGGCTAAGTTACATTCATGTTACTGGTTACTCCAAAAGCTCACTGGTCAAATGATGAGGACCGGCCAAAATCCTCAGAGCACCTGCCTCAGACCATAGGTCTTTCCTCACTTTAATCTAGTGAGGTGTCGTAAGCCTTATAAACTGTGGGCTGGTCCTAATAAACTGGTGGGACAATAAAAAACCAACCAATATGTACCAATGGAGTCCTCACCACGTGGTGGAAAATAAATATTACATTTCCTCCCAATCCTTCCCTTTCCCATGATTTTCATGATGATTCAATGCATATAATTTCAGTTTATATAAAAAAAATATATCCACATGGCAAGAATTTATTTAAAACATTCATAATTAATCTGAAAAATACTTAAAAGCAGTATTCAATATCATAATAAGTGGAAAGTGGTTACCTCTCGCCCGAGCTAACTACTTTCATACTGCTCCTAATTCCAAAACTCAAATACACTCCACAATTTAATCTATACAAATCAATTTTCTAACCATTAATAACATCCTTAAAAATTCCACATACCCAAAATTAAAGATATACTAATTTTAATAATAAATTTGATATATTTAAAGTTGTAAATTATAATGGTACTAAATGAGGGAGACCATTATACATATTAATTTACTATTCATAATTTCCCTTTCCCCATTTATTATGTAGTAGTAATTTCCTACATTACTTATTCCATTTCTAAAAAAAATAATTATTATTACTCATTCCTATTTTTAATAATTTATATTTATATTTATTTATTTATTTTTATCATTATTAATATTATAATTATTCTACTATTCACTATTATTATCAATCATTGTAAATATATATATATATATATATATATATATATATATATATATATATATATATATCAGAGAAAGTGCAACCATGCCAAGACTTAATATCCATTTATATATATAACTTACACACCCACGTATACCGATGCTTTCTCCCTTTTATCATTCACCTATATATTTTATATACATATTTAAACTTTTCCCACTATAACATGCAGACTTCGTTAGGTACATATATGGAACCAAACTTCTGCATAAAACCCATATATCTCTTCTCGGTTAACAACAGATGCAAACAAAACTCCTCTTTTCAATCAAAAATGGCAACACGATTACACACACACACACACACACACTTATGTGGGAGCATTTCCTTCTCCTTCTCCTTCGAACTAGGACAGAGAGCAGTGCATATGTACATTTATGTATATAGTTACGTAAAGCAGTGAACTTTTGAAGTGTTTATATATATATATATATATATATATATATATATATATATAGTACACATGCTCAAACACACATAGAGGCTTATTTGGCAAACCACGATATGCCTATATATATCTATATTCCTAAGCTCTATTTCTTCCTTCAGTTTCAGCGACGCAAACACAGGCATACATGGAGATATTTCTTTCTCTTCTACCACGTACAGACATGCATATAGGGCAACACACACACACACACACACACACACACACACATACATGTAACTACACGCATACATCCCAAAAACCAGGAAAAATGATGATAGATACAGGAAAACAAGAAAATGGTAACGGCAGGACAAAACGATGACAGCAAACACGATGAACACTGGAGGACGTTGACAGCAACTTAAAGGTGTTTTTTTATATATATTATTTAAGCTTCAAACTCAGAGACTTCCATCGGAAAAGCTTATGAAAACTGAAAGAACACAGGACTCAGAAGGTTACCTTGGTTAGATGACGTTAAGACACTGATAAAAACGCTGAAACCTTCCCTGTTTCGGGTCTCCAAAACAGAGTTCTTATCCCCAGCTCAGTCTCGCTCTCTCTCCCTCTCTCTTCTCACTCTCGCTCTCACTCTCTCTTTCCTTTCCTTCTCTCGGCTCTCACTCTGTTTCCGACGACGCGAAACAGAGCAAGAAGATAATGCTCTCTCTTTCTTCCTCTCACTCTCTCTCACTCTCGGTTTCTCTTCTCTGTTTCCTGCTTCTTTGTTTTGGTTTGAATGAATGAAGAAAGGTGAATGAAGGCTGAGAATAGAGGTATATATATTAAGAGCCGAGGGTCCAGTCCAAAGCTTAAACCGTGAAGGAAAAACCGAAGGTTACATGGTGCAAAGCTCGAGAGGTGAGGGGAGTCTGCTACGTGTTTTCGTGTTTGAGAGGGAAGGTCAACGGTCTGGCGTATGCAGTAGAAGAAAGCAGAAAGTAAACTCTGAATGGTGGCTAGTTGCAGCTTGCGTGAAGGTTAGGAGGATTGATCTGTTTCTGCGTTTTTCTTTTTCTTTTGACTGGTCTGAGAGAGAAACCGATAAGGAGAAAGAATGAGTTGGGTTTGGTGGGTATGAGTTTGGGCCAGGATTTGAATGAGTATTGGGCTCCATTTGGTTTCTATTTCTTTGTCTTTCACGGCTTGATGAGATGATGTAGAGTTGATAATCTTTCCTTCTGCTTTTGACAGCCGACGGGGAAGATAAGAGTGACCTGGTGAAATAGGTGGGTTGGGCTTGGAAGAGATTATTGGGTTATAATTTAAAGGGCTATAGGTGTTGGGTTTCGGTTTGGGCCCAAAGAAGAAGACAAATTCTTGCTCAAGCTTATTTAATTGAGATTAAATAACATTATTAATAATTGTAGTTTCTTAATTTCCTTTTTAATCGTTATAATATTTCCTTGATTGTATTCACTTTAAAATATACTCTTATTTCTCCAATAATAATTATTAAAAATTTAGGCCAAATATTGTACCTTAATTTTTCATAGATTCTAGGCAATATTTATTTCTTATTTGAATCATTCTTCTCAAATTAATTTTAGATAGATAAGTCTTTATCTTCAAATAATTTAAATTTTTGTAATTATGGAAACCCATTTAAATAATTATTATTTAAATTTCTTATAATACTTAAATTTAAGTTTCCCAAATTTTTGGGATGTTACAAGTATGGGTTTGGAAACTCAAGTTTTGAGTCATACAGAGAGCATCGATGATTTCCAATGTTTTCAATACTCTAGCTTTAAATGAAAACTCCGGTTTTGATGTTTTGAACACATTTTCATTAAGAGTGTAAAACTCGAGTTTGTATTGTAAAGTCGAGTATTCATCTAAGTTAAACTGAAGCTCCAAAGCTCAGATCGCGACTTTCCTCTCTGGAAGGAGGAAACTCAAGTATTAATATAGAAACTCGAGTAAAGACTTAAGTGCATAGTGACAAACTCGAGTATTGATACACAAACTCGAGTATGCGTCGCGATAGCTGATAATTCAAATTTGCGAAATCTATGTAAAGTTTGTTGATTGATTTGAATGCTTTCTACTATTATTAATCAACTTCATTAGATATGTTTGATATGTTTGTTAGTGGATTTCAACTGTTTTAAAGATGATACTAGCAGATTATAAGGGCTGTTTGAGCTAAAGCAAAAAGACATGTCAGAGCATTAAATGCAAGGTCACCTAACCTGCTATATTTTGATCTACCTAACTCTGCATGATGCAAAAAGAATAAAGAGACCTTTACCTAATCAAGGCATTGACATTCCAACGGATAGAAACACAAAGAAGTCAACTTTTATCCTACAACACAAAGAATAAGGAAAAGAGTAGAGAGAGAAGATACCAAAGTGCTTCCAACAGATGGAAAACTTCTCCAACAATTATATTGATGCTTGCAACAGTTATTAATCACACTTTAAGTATAAATACAACAACATTCAATTCTTCTCAATAACAATTGAGCCAGAAAACGAAATAGCATTCAATTTGATTATTTACTCTTAAAGTTTTCTGTGCAGAGTATCTCTTAATACTATTAAGCTTCAGTGTTCATCATTATCTGCTCTTCAAGAGAGTTTGTTGTTTGTATTTCATTTATTATAAACAATCTCAAGTCAGGAGACTTAGAGATTTGGGGTTCATTGATTACAACTTGTAAGGGGGAGCAAGTTCTAGTGAGAGAATTGTTTCAGAGTTACAGAGGGTGTAATCAAGTGACATAGTGAAATACTCAGGGTGCTTGAGGACTGGACGTAGGTCATAGAGTTGGCCCGAACTAATATAAACCTTTGTGTCTTTTTCTCCTTCCCTGCACTTTGTTTTACCTTGTCTTAACACCTTAAAACAAAACTTGCCAAGAAAAATTTTAAAATCCCCAATTTACTAAGATTTAGCTCTTCTTAGTGATTTAGCTCCGCTTTCACTTATAACTAAGATTGGATGGAGTAGTGTTTTGGCTAGTACTAAAAAATGACAATCAGGTCATCAAAAGTGTCTCAAATTAATAACTTTTTTTTTCAAGTTACCGTTATTAAAATTTTCTTTTTCAATATTATAAATTATTCTCAAATCTCTCATTTATATCCCCTTTTGTAATAGAGTTGGGAATTAGGTTCAACTCGAAAGCTTGTGGACCAGAGCCAAAAACTATTTTTCTTGCTTTTTTGTTTTTCAATAAATCTAATTAGGAAATTGGAAGAATTAAAATTTTAATTTATCAAATAAGTGTTGTTAACATTAAGGTTTAAACAACACGCATCATACAACAAATAACGTAGTCACTAATTTATAATCAAAAGTAAACTATTGTCTACCAATAACTTACATAAAGCATAAGAAGCTTATCACGAAACAACATGAATATGATGGCTATCATTTTTCATTTTCTTCACCACTATTATCAATTTAAAATATATTTGGTTGTGCTTCATTTTGAGTTGTAGGCTTTGTTTCATAGATAAAAATATCAAGACTTTTTTCTCTCATATCATGAATATATTCATAATCTTTATTTGTAATAAATATTATATCAAATCATAAAATCCAAATATAGTTATTATATATTTGTAATTAAATTGATAAATAACTCTATAACGAAAGCAAAATACATATAAATTAGTAAATTATCATCATGTCACTAAATCCACACAACTAGTTGCAAGTACAAATAAAATTTTGAATATTACATAGAAGAATGAAACTTCTATAAAAAAATAATGGGCCTAAGAGGCCAACCTTTGGCGCTGCACGACAGACCCTTTTAAACCTTCTGTCTTACAGGGTAAGGCTTTTTAGATTTTACTTCTTTTGGATGCTCCATTTTATAAGTATGACCCTTAAAAGACTAGGTTTAAACGAACCAGCCCAACAAGCTCGGCTTGATTTTTTCACTCTACTTTTTAATGAGAATTAAATAAAATTAAAATTTAAAAATAATTGTTACTCCCACTAGTTCTAAAAATAAGACTTTGTTGATTTTTTTTTCGAAATTATGAAACTAAATAAATTATTAAATTATAGTACTGCTGGCCTAAATATAAGACCTTGTTTACTTTTTTCAGAGATATTAAAAAAAGTAAAAAAATTAACAAATCATATCATATGTTGTGTTAGATTATATTGTATATTAGTTTATAAGTAAAATATATTAGTTTGGAGAAAAAAATATAAATATTAGTACATCAAAGTAATTTAATTAGATTGTTAATCTCCTATAAAAAATTAATTATGACTTATATTTAGAATTGAATGTAGTGTTGTGTATTATTATATTATATATTAGTTTATATGTCACACAAATATTTTAAAAAAACAATAAATATATGCACTCTAAAATAATTTATTTAAGAAAAAAATAGTCATCCAGATTCCAGGGTAGTAATAACGCTAGAAGCAAGGACAAAATTTGTTTAAGGACTTGTATTCAAAACCGTAAGATGCTTGACCAGTCTGATGGATGATTCTTTTTCTCTCAGTTTTCATAATATCATATTTATCAGTAGGGATAAAGATATATTGAGGCATATCTGACCTCCGGAAAACATCATCTAGTGAATCTCTTCACTCTCGTCACCCTCTGAACTTCCGACTCTGTATTCCTTGTCTCCTCCGATACCGCGAAGCCATCACACAACCCGTTCGATTAAACTGTATGGATTTGCCATCTGAATCGCATCGTAACCACAACAGAGACATCTCTAAGTTCTTGCAATCCACTGCTTCGAGCTTTGTTTCTCTCTTCAACCCCACAAAATTCTCACCTGCGCCTCTACAATCACCTTCTTCCTCGACCTCTCGCTCCAGAATCTGCTTCCCTCTCCAATTCGCCGACTCCTCTAAACTTCCTACCGATTCCACTCACTATGACTCGCTCTCCTCCTCCAATTCCGCAATCAAGGATGTGTCCTCGGCGGCAGAGTCCAACTCAGGATTCCCGTCGACGGTCAGGGTTTCAGGGTTGAATTCAAGTCAAAAGGGTGGTGGACCCGCCTTCGTAGGTCAGGTATTCAGCATGTGTGATCTTTCTGGTACTGGTCTTATGGCTGTGTCTACCCACTTCGACATCCCCTTTATCTCCAAGAGGTTCGTGCTCTTTTGTATTTAACTATGGTATAATATTTTTGTTGGATATAGTTGTTGTTGATGGTTTTGAGTGTATGGATGCCAATTGCCAGTGTTGTGTGTTTGATGTGCTGTGTATATGAAGAATTATACTAATGATGAAAATTACAATATGTTGGAAACATTTATGTTAGGATAGTTGTAGAAATTATAGAAGAATTGGGAGAGAAGAAATCAGAGGGGTTGAGAAGAGAAATGGGAGGGAGAAGACATAGGCAGACGACAGAACTGCTATCCTGCTATTCATTCATACACAGTGCAAACTGATTATACAATTGGCCTAGGTCCTTATATATAGCCTTAGGCACTCAATAGCCAATATGTAGTAGTAGTTCATAATATCACTATTTATTCTAATCCTAATCATAATATCCTAAGTGAGGCCTCATAGACTTAATTTTGTGCTCTCACTAATTCCCTAATTATTTAACCTAGGTATTTATTTATATCCTACATAACAATAAACACCCCCCCCACACACACACACACACAAAGACCTCTTGTCCTCAAGGGTCAGTAATGGTGAAATCAGGAAACTTCTGCTGGAAATGATATAACAAAACCCATGAGGCTTCTTCTTTGGCATCTGTCTCCATTTGACCAGGACTTCAGTCACAATTCTTCCCTTCCTTCTTCCTATCCTTTTCTGCAGAATTCCTTCAGGTTCTCTCAATGCTGATGGTTCTGACCAGTTTTCAGGAGGGTGCCTGACTTACTGAAGGATCTGGGCAAAGTTTTAGTAATGATATATGAAATGTATCATGAATCCTAGCTTGACTGGGTAACTCCAGTTTGTAAGCAACTGGCCCTACCTTCTGCTTGATTCTGTAGGGCCCTAAATACCTAGGACTAATTCCTGATGGCTCCTAGTTGCAGCTGGAATCTGTCTATAGGGCTTTAGTTTTAAGAACACCCATTGTCCCTCTTGAAATTCTATGTCCGTCCTATGATTATCTGCCTGCTGCTTCATCATGTTAACAGCCTGAGAAAGATGATATTTAGCTACCATGAGAGCTTCCTCCCTTGCCACAAAAGATCTATCTACAGCCCCAATGATTGCTGATCTGGGCGAGTAAGGCACATACAGAGTAGGTGGCTGCCCATACAGCAGCTCATGTGGTGTCCTTCTTGTAGAAGAATGATGATTGGTATTATACCACCATTCAACCATCGGTAACCATTTGGACCATTCTCTAGGTAACTCCCAGCACATACAACGTAAATATTTTTCAAGACACCTATTTAACACCTCAGTTTGTCCATTTGTCTGCAGATGGTAGGAAGAGGATAATTTCTTATCTACCTTAAGAACCTTCAAAACCTCTTGCCAAAAGTTGCTAACAAAAATAGGATCCTGATCATAGATAATTTCCATTGGTGCTCCATGCAACCAGTAAATACCGTCCATGAATTGCTGAGCTAAAGAAGAAGCAGAAAATGTATGAGAGAGACTAATAAAGTGACCATATTTACTCAAATGATCCACAATGACCCAAATCACGTCCTTCCCATTAGACTTAGGAAGACCTTCAATAAAATCCATGGAAATGCTTTCCCAAACCTTACTAGGGATGGGTAAGGGCTGCAACAGCCCAAGGTATGCTATGGTCTCATATCTGCATCGCGCACACACATCACAATGCTTAATATACTCTTTTACCTCCTCAAACAGATGCTGCCACCAGAAAAGTGTTTTAATGTGTTGATATGTGGCATGTATTCTGGAATGGCCCCCTTGAGGAGAGGCATGCAACCATTCCAATATCTTCTGCCTTACTGTGGCTTCCTTCCCCACAACTAAACAATTACCTCTTCTCAATAACCCTTGTTGCCAAGAGAATTTTCCCATAGTCCCATTGTTTTCCTTGCAGCTGTCAATCAAGACCTTCACTTCTGGATCAGATTGCCAGCTGTTCTGAGTATCCAGCAATAAATCATCAGAACAAGTTGAAAGAGAGATCTGGAAAACCTCCATTTTATCCATTCTAGAGAGGGCATCTGCAACATTATTATCAATACCTTTCTTGTACTGAATCTCATAATCATAACCCATAAGTTTAGAGACCCATTACATTTGAAATGAGGTCTTTAGCTTCTGGTCTAGCAGATACTTCAAGCTTTGCTGATCTGTCCTTGTGATAAAATGCCTTCCCTTGAGGTATTGGTGCCAATGCTCAATGGCTTGAACTACTGCTAACAGCTCCTTTTCATTTATGGACAAACTATGATGCCTTGGTGCCAATCCTTTGCTGAAAAATGCTAAAGGTTGACCCCCTTGCATCAAAACAGCCCCTATACCAGTTGCACATGCATCTGTCTCCACAATAAATGGCTTAGAGAAATCTGGAAGAGTAAGGACAGGAACTGAACTAAGGGTTTCCTTCAGTTTCTGAAATGCTACAGCAGCTTCTAACGTCCATTTAAACTGATCCTTCTTCAACAAATTAGTTAAAGCTCTTACTAACATCCCATAACCCTGTATAAAGTGTCTGTAAGACCCGGCCAGACCTAAGAATGAGCAGCGTTGCCTGATTGTTGAAGGTACAGGCCATTCCATGTCAGCCTTAATTTCCTGTGGGTCCGTGGAAACCACACCACCTTGAATAATATGCCTCAAGTACTCCACTGTAGTTGCAGCAAAAGTGCACTTACTTTCCTTCACGAAATAATATTGCTTCCTCAAAATTTCTAGGACTGACCTCAAATGTTGGATGTGTAGACGCATACTTGAGCCATAAACCAATATATCATCAAAGAAAACTAGCATAAACCTCTGTAGATGTTCTCTGAAAATACTATTAATGGCATTTTGAAAAGTGGCTGGTGTGTTGGTGAGCCCAAAGGGCATCACCAACCATTCATAGTGGCCCGAGTGAGTTCGAAATGCTGTTTTATAAGAGTCCCAAGGGCTCCATCCTGATTTGGTGGTAATCTGCCCTGAGATCCAGCTTTGTAAACCACCTAGCATTCTTTAATTCATCCAGCAACTCTTCCACAAGTGGGATGGGGTACTTGTTCTTGATTGTGAGATTATTAAGCTCCCGATAATCAATGCACATTCGCCATGTGCCGTTCTTTTTCTTGACTAGTACAATAGGTGAAGAGAAAGGGGAAGAACTTACCTTAGTTACCCCAGATTCCAGTAGCCCCTTAACCTGCTTCTCAATTTCATCTTTTTGGATGGAAGGGTAACGGTAAGGTCTTAGATTTACTAGATAAGCACCCTCCTTCAAGACCATAGGATGATTATGGTTGGCCCGAAGAGGGGGTAGTCCCTTAGGTTCTGAAGATACATCCTGAAATTCTGTTAACAAGCTCCTTACACACCCAGAAGCTTCTTTATTGCTGTTCGAAAGAGTGTGGGCCGAAGTTGTGTGCTCTTCTAAAAAATGTAGAAGGAACAGCTGGCTAGCTTCAATGTTAGGCTCATTGATTCTGTTTACTACCTTGCAGTTAATAGGAAGATTTGGTTTCAACACACACATAGATCCCTTGTAACAAAAAGTCATGGATAAATCATCATAGTTCCAAGAAGCATGATGAACAACCTCTTGCAACCATTGTAAGCCTAGGACAATGTCATAGGTGTTGGTTTCCATCACACGTAAGTCAAATGAAAAATCTTGATTCTGCATCCTCTATCGAAAGTTCTTCCAGACCTCGTAAATCTTAAGCCTAGCACCCCTTGCCACCTCAACTTCACCCCCTGACTGTGAAGGTTCCTTCCATCTTAACCTCCTAGCCAACTTGTAGTCAAGGTACCTATGAGAGGCCCCATTATCAATGAGAATCTGGATTGGTCGTTGTCCTGCATATCCTTGGATGCGCATGGAGATGACTTTGACACTTCCCTGCATTGCATGAGGGATATTTAAAGGCATTCTTCTAAGTTGGGATTAGGCAACCATTCCTTGTTTCCTCACCCTCTAACTCAATCAACTGCAGCTGCAATTGCTATCGGTGTAGAGGAATTCACGCTCGCCCCTACTCCCTCCTTATTCACATATCATTCTCATATTCAGTTTCATAAGGATTCCCGAATTCCCGTTAGAGAAAGATTGATTCTTCGCGTTCCTCCATTGAAACTGAAATGTTGGAGCATTACTGTTGGTTTGTCGTGGCCATATTTTGGAAGTCGATTTGTTGCCATGATTATACTCAACTATTTTAGCAATCCTTCGAGCGTCCATTAGCGATCTTGGCCGTTGAAGCTGCACCTGCCGTGCACAATCATTTTGAAGTCCCTCAATATAGGCTTGAACGACGTGATCATCCCAGAGGTACAATTTACAGTGGAGGACATCAAACTCATCATTATACTCGTCAAGAGATCACGTCTGGTATAATCTTTTGAAGTCGCCCATTGGAGACTCATAAGGGAAACCAAATCAAGTTCGTAGAGCAATCTTGTATTCTAACCAAGAGACCAAACGACCGTTTTCCTCTTCCATGTAAGCCTGATGCCAAATATATCCCTTCTCGTCAAGATTGACAATTGCTAATTGGACCTTTCAGTTCTCCGGTGTGCCATTGAGGTCGAAATACTTGTCACAGTTATATAACCACCCCATAATATCTTGTCATTGAAACCGTGGGAATTCCATCTTGGTCAACCTTGTCAGAGGTGCATAATCATCTTCATTCGGTTGGTACCTTTGTAGTCGACGCTGGTCATGTCGCCTGAGCTCTTCTTGGTTATGCATGTCCACCCCTTGCCGAATTTGTTCACGTCACCTGGGTTCTTCTTGGTTATGCATGTCTGCCCTTTGCCGGAACCGTTCTTGGTTGGCCACTAATGTTGCTACTTGCTTAGTTAAGGCCTATATGGCCGTCGGTATCTTAGCCACAACGTTTTCCAGCGCTCGTACATGTTTATCCATTTGGTCAGCCATCGTTGTTGCTGCTAGTTGTGCTCGGGTCAGGACCATTCACTTCAACAAGCCCCTGCTGTCAATCCTTGGTGGCTAATGGTGTTATGGAATAGCAAGAATAAATCTTGGTATCCCCTCTTACTACTTTCGCCTTCTTTGGTAGTTCTTGACTGTCTTTTTCAAGTTTCTTTGGTTGCTTCTTGGGTACAGGTCTACTATCCTGCTATTCATTCATACACAATGCAAACTGATTATACGATGGGCCTAGGTCCTTATATATAGCCTTAGGTACTCAATAGTCAATATGTAGTAGTAGTTTCCCTCCTAGCCATAAGTCATCCCCTTATTCCTCAACGGCTAGTTTATTTGGTTTCCCTCTTGTTCATTATAATTCTAATCATAATATCACTATTTATTCTAATCCTAATCATAATATCCTAAGTGAGGCCTCATAGACTTAATGTTGTGTCCTCACTTATTCCCTAATTATTTAACCTAGGTATTTATTTATATCCTACATAACAATTTATGTGGTCTCTTTATTGAAACCTTCTCCAAATCAGTGGGAAAATTGTTAGGGAGCGGGGGAATCAAGGTCAACAATTTTTGTTTTGTTTTTTTTTTTTTTATCAATGATTTGACAGTATTGATCATTCAAAAGGCTTGAATGTGATACTTATAATAATACATTTTTTTGGCATTCTTTTTCTTGGCAACTTTTTAACTGTTATCTTTTGTTTGCAGAACACCAGAGTGGCTGAAAAAAATGTTTGCCACAATCGTGAAGAGTGAAAGAAATGGCCCTGTATTTCGTTTCTTTATTGATCTAGGAGATGCAGGTTAGCTCTTTAGCACCTTCCTACCTTTTTCTGGTCTTTATGGAGACTTACAACTGTACTAAGCTTTATTAACTTTCCACCTTCTTCAAGTTTACTTTGATTACTGTTCCTTGCCAAAACCCTGTGGCTATCCTGATCAAAATTGTGGTGATGATGATTTCTAAACATCATCGTTTTATCTCTTTCATTGGACAACAGCAACGTTTTATATATGTCTTCCACCTATTGTATATAACTCAGGGCTTATCTTACTTGCCAGTTAAATAAATGTCTGATCGTAGTAATTTCAGTGCTTGTTTGAATTTTTTAGGCAGTGTGTTTTCTGCATATTCATTATTTTTTTCCTTTCCCTTCTATTGTTTGGTCAAAGTTATCTGGCTAATTATTAGTTATTTGTTGAATACTAATTTCTTTCATGGTCTCTTAGTTTCATATGTCAAAAGGCTGAATATTCCAAGTGGTGTGGTGGGTGCTTGTCGACTCGATCTAGCATATGAACATTTCAAGGTATTGCTAGCTTTTTATATTGCTTTTGATTGCTAGGAATCGATTATTTAAATTCTGGAGGAATATTACTTCCGTTTTCCAACTTATAGTTTTTAACCATCTCTGAATTTCTTCCCCTGCTTACTATTATCCTTTAACACTTTTAAAATTTATGTTTTGGATAGATACTTATTTGTAATTGCTATCTATTTCTTTGGCAAAGGTGCCTCTAATGTTTCCCATCCATATTCTTTGAATTAGTCATAAGGTTGAACATGTGGGATGGGGCCTTACAAAGTCTGTTTGTCATATGCTTAGTATCCATCAGCATCCAAAGTGGTGCTTGTTCATTTGTATTGAATGTAGTAAAGTGGTGATAATGGACTTTTGGTAAACAAAGGTTGATAAAAATGTTGGCTTTAAGTAGACTTATATGACATAAATGCAGGAAACTTGGTAGTTTGTTATTGGCAGAAGTTCTAGACTTTTCTTTTGTTCAATAATTATGTTGAAGTGCATAAAACAATTTAAAAATTGTTTTTAAGCTAATAAAGCTAAATGTGGATGGATCCCATCGACTACAAGTTTGCTGCCATAATTTTTTGAATAAGCACATCTAAGGTTATATATTTTCTGTTGTTTTGGTTAAGACTTAAGACATAATATTGCTTGCAACTGTCAAATCTTAGTCCAGATGACCATGGAATTTGTTATTCTAATCATTCTTCTTCTTTTTCTTTTTGTTTAGTTTTTTTATAGTTGTTTTGACATTTCTTATTATGTATAATGCAGGAAAAGCCTCATTTGTTCCAATTTGTTCCGAATGAGAAGCAGGTATAGTTTTCTTGACATAGTTATGTATCTTCAATAATTTTATTTGTATTTATTACTTATTTATGTTATCATTATTTTTCTATAGGTTAAAGCAGCCAATAAACTTCTAAAGACATTGCCACAAAATGGCATCGGCAAAAAGGTGGATGGGGTGCCAGTTTTTAGTGCACAGAATTTAGATATTGCAATTGCAACTACAGATGGAATTAAATGGTGTGTTTTTTTCATCTCCCTTGCTTTATATGGCATTATTCTAAATTTCCCCAAATCTGGTCATATCGTGTTGATTTCCATAAAATTAAAATAAGTTTTGATTGCATGGATTTATTTCATTTCCCCCATAGTTTAGTAACTGGGAATGTTTTTTTACTTGTTTTCTTTACAATTGTAATTTTATTTCCTTTACAGTTGATAGATAGTATGTGCTTTAGATTAGCTTTGGTATTCAGATTTTTAGTGCTGTGAGCTTCCTTTCATAATTTTTAGTGGTCATTATTCATACTCATCTTTTGTGATGCTTTTTCCATCTTTAGTAGTAGCCTAGACATTGTTTATGCCTTCATGGTGTCGTCATGTCTATTATCTTTTCTGTCTACATAACAGAATATATTATGCCTATTATCTTTTCTGTCTACATAACAGAATATATTATGCGTGCAACCTAACTCTTTTGTTCCATCAGGTACACTCCCTACTTCTTTGATAAAACAATTCTTGATAACATTCTTGAAGAATCTGTTGATCAACATTTCCATGCTTTAATCCAAACTCGGCACATGCAGCGCCGGAGGGATGTGATTGATGACAACTTGGCTGCAGAGGTGATTGAAGAGATGGGAGATAGTTTATGGGAGCCTCCAGAAGTATGATATAATCCATATACATTTGTCTTTCTTTCTTTCCTTCCATGAATACTAGTTGGAGAAAATTATGTTTTTCTTTGTGATTTGTTCAAAAAGTTTATTCATTTTCTGTTTTTTTTTTTGGTTCATTTTTCTTTTCTGTTATTATTATGGGAAATTTAGTTCACTCATATCTAGATTACTTATAATATTTACAATCATTTATCTTCTAATATTAGGTACATCTACCTGATTTTCCTTACAGGTTCAGGAAGTGTTAGATGAAATGGGTCCTCCGAGTATACCACTAAGTGTTATTTCGAAGGCTGCAGAGATACAGTTCCATTATACTGTTGACAAGGTACTACTTGGTAATAGGTGGTTGCGAAAATCAGCTGGCATACAGCCAAAATTTCCATATATGGTTGACTCATTTGAGAAAAGGTACATTTTTAGCCCTTTTGAACTGATTTTTAAATGTTCCAACCTGTGGCAATGTCACTCTTTCTGTTAGAACTGTGGTTTTTTTGTCCAGTTTCCATGCTTAAAACATAAAAAACTTGACAGCTAGGCGTGCTTTCCCCAAGAGTAGAGAATGATTTTACTAATCCAAATGAGACCATTTGAAATCGCTTTAGCGTTACTATTGTAAAGAAGTCATTTTCCAAATTGGTTCTTGATAGTACTATATCCTTTAAGTTAAGCACCGTATTGTGAATATAACCACAAAAGCTCCATCTTCCATCACTGCTCAGGCTAGGCCTTTCCCAGAAGTGAAAGACTTGGATGCTTATGCTTTATGTCCAGTTTTCAAGTGTTGCTACATGGATTTTTTGAACAAAACATCATTGACCCTCTTTTTTCCATTAATGTTCAATTATCAAAAAAGAAGTCAAAAACCCTTCTCACAATCCTCATGTGGGCGCTGCTTCTTTGTGGTCATCTCTCTTCACTCTCCTTGAAACATTTGTTTGCAGCAAATCCTCTATGTTTCTACCAACCCATTTTACTGTTGCCATGTTCATATGTTATACTATTGCCTTCATCTATCCTATCCATATTCTTCTACAATGATGACTGGTTGGAAGATTTCTTTCTGATCGGGTGTAGCTTTGAGCATTTGAGCATTTTGAGTTACCTTAACAATGGAGGCGGACAAAGTATTGGGTTATGGTTTTGCGGTTTCTGGGGATGCAGATTTTTCTGTATATGTGCAGTCTGTACAAAAAATTGGATCAGTACTGCTAGGTATAGTTTTGGGATTTGTGAAGGCTGAAAGAGGAAACCACAAAGAAGCAGTGCTGATATGTTGCGCCATAATTTTCTAAGAATCCAAGTCGTTTAACGACTTTTTACTTGTTAGTGGAAAATCAATGAAACAAAATGAGGTCAAATGAGTTGTTTAAAATGTCCATATGGCAACATTTTATTTGAAAACTGTTTAAGTATATAGTAATAATTAAGTACCTAAGTTTTCTCGTCAGAGAAATGATAGAATGCCAGTTGAGAGAAGATGGGGTAGGGTTCGTTAGAGGAAACAAGCTAAAGAGACCACTCCAGTGGTCTTAAACTACTGGGGGCGCTGAAGAGAAGGGAAAAGCATCAAAGGCAGCTAACTGTTGCCTGGTTTCCTGAAGTGAGAAAATGAGCGTGATACGAGCAATGTTCTTGGAAAAAGTAGCAGTGGTTGAGGGTTTATGCAATGTTTGAGGTTGCTAGGGAGAGGTTGTGGCCTCTTTGTTTGCTTTTCCTTCATTTTTCTTATTGTATGTTATTTCAGCTGTAACAAGGGTTGATTTTGCTTTCCTTTTCCAATCTCTATTGAAGAGGCGTAATCTCCTCATGTCTATTAATATATATTCACAGTTTCCATCTGTATGATTTGCCTTTGACAGCATTGTAACGAATTTCCAAATGCAGTGCTGTTATAGGGTGTATGTGAACCTTCTACAGAGGTTGCCTATAATAATACTTCTTAAATAAGAGTTGTCATCTCACATAACATGAATCTCAATCTGAATTTTACATTCATGTTGTTTGCCAGCAAATTTTATGAATGAGCACTGACACTATAACCCATTGGCTAGAACAAGTCAACAAGGTTGATTGAGGAAGCTTACATTCATCTTTATGGTTGACATGTTTACATCAACGAACTGATGTTACAGTTGTAGTTTTGGAAGCAGATTCCAGTGTGTAGAATTTTCTACTTAAATTAACCATCTGATGTTTGAAATTTGAAGTTATTAGCAGCACTAGATGTTTCATATTTCTTCTTTCACATAGGCGGACAATATTGAACTGTTTTTCTATATTTTGATTTATTTAGTGAAATTTAGCAGTCTTAAGTTTTTTTTTCCTTTCTTTTTTTCTTTCTTTTTTTTTTTGGGGGAGGGGGGGGGGTGGTGGGTGGGTTTGCAGACTTTAAAAATTGAAGCAAGACAGATTATGAGAGATCACAGCAGTGGAATTTCGTAGATTCGAAAAGGACTATCCAGGGGTTATTAAAAATTAAATACAATAAAATGACTGTTGGGTTCTTTTGTCATCAGATATCCATTTTTCAGTTTGCAAATTATTCTCTTAAGTGCACCTTACCCTGCAGAAGTTTCTGTTATTTAAGCATCTAGATCTGGCGCATCATCAAAGCAACGTCTTAACTTTCATGTTAGTTATCTTGCAGAAGTGAAGCATCTCTCCTTAGAGCCTCAGAGTCAAACAGGCGCCTTCCCAACTCTAAAGTGGAAGAGAACAGTAAAAATTGCGAATTCATAGGCCCTTCCGATCACAACTTGAGAGATAATACTCAGGCAATCAAGGACCCGCAGCCAAAACCTAGGCTACCTTTTATTGACTGGTTTCATCACATGTGGCCAAAACCAAGGCAGCAAAAAGAAGGCATATCAAAGAAAGGCGTGAAAGAGGATCCTAAACAAAATCCTTTTCTTCCAAAGATTACGATGGTTGGCATCTCTACAGAGGAATCTGGCCACATGAGCAAAGCAACGTTGAAAAAGACAATGGAGGATCTAACACGAGAGTTGGAGAAGACTGACCTTGCTGATGTATCTGGTGGTGATAGTAGTGAGGGCAAAGTAGAAGATAGGGATCCTTTGTTTGTAGCAAATGTTGGGGATTACTATTCGGGTATAGCCAGGACGGGATCTACTCGATGGATTCGTGGCGGTAACAGATAAACCCACGTCAAGAAAGTAAGTTCTGATGATATATAATTTATTGTCCTCCAGTGAGAATTGGAAGATCCTATTGCCAACTAACGCATGATAATGTATTCTTGCTAAAGAGCTGGAGATATCCCTTCTTGAATTTTCTAGTATTAGCCAATTTAGGTCCGTTTGGGATAGTAGAAATGACTTATTTGCCATATGAATTTTGCAAGCGGAAGATATGATAAAAGTTAGATTGTAAATGTTGTTTTTGTTTGGAATGAGAGGGGGCATAAGTCACTTTTTTCTAAATGGGTTTTTGTTTGGATGATTATTTAAAAAGTTGAGATAGAAAATGATATGAATTTTATTATTACTTCCTTCGGTCCTAATTATAAAAATAGTTGACTTTTTTAGAGAGATTAATGAAGCTAATTAATTTTTTTTCCCCTTCATACTAATTAATTTGACTAATAAATTAATATATAATCTAAGAATACACAACATATGAAATGATTTAGTAACTTATTTAGCTTCCTTAATCCCTTAAAAAAAGTTAATTATGTCTTATAATTAGGATTATAATTAGGATCAGAGGTACTAGGTTTTTTTTTTTTTTTTGGTCAAAGGCATAAATCTTATTAAATACTATATATATACAAACATATATATGTGTGTATATTAATTGTATATATTTTGATAATTGAAGATAAAAATTTAGATTTAAATTTGATAAAAAAAAGTTGAATTATTATTAAACAAATTAAAGAACTGTAAATTACTTAATTAAATATATTTTAATGTATAAATTAGAAGGCATGCAAATGTATACATAGTATAAAATTGCTTATTGGATTACTTATTCTTAAATTTGGCAATCAGGGTTGGCCTGGCCATACAGGGCCTGCCCTTGAAGGTTAGGGCCTGACTGAGCCGGCCCTACAAGGTTCAGAGTAAGAAAAACGTGTATTTTTCAAAGTTTGGCTTGAGAGCACCAAGGCCAGGGTTGACCCTACTAGGTCTGGAAGTTACTATTTCAAATTTTAACTATTTTTCCTATGTTTTTTTTTTTCAAAATAATATAATTAGTAAATTATAACAATTAAAGTTATAATTTATTAAATAAATGTTATTAACATTAATATTCAAATAACACAAATAATCCAATAAATAATTACATTAACTAATTCGTAATAAAAAAGTAAACTATTGTTCATAAATAACTCATATAAAACATTTGAAGCATATCACTAAGATATTGGAATTCGTACACGCAGCGAAATTAAAAACTTTTAAAAGATCGCTCAATTGTGTTTAAATCAAGGTTCATTAGAAACCATACTTATGTGAATTGGTGAGCTTCTATTCGATTTGATCTCATAGGCTGCCTACTTGATCAATAGGAGCCGACTCTATAGATCCACTCCCTCTACCGATATCCACACTGAATGGCCTCCAACACTGATGGCAGCGTGCTAGTGCCTTCTTACTTTGCGTCTTACATCTTTTCTCTAGGGTTTTCCTTTTGTGGCTGTTCTTTTATTTTAATACGACTAGATCAATATCTCTTATAGAGTTTTTAAAACCCTAATTAGGCCATATTAAAATATTCAAGATTAATCTTAATTAATCTTGAATTCGAATTTTAGATTTAAATATCATTAATTAAATCTGTCCAATAGATCTAATCTAATAAATTTATTTAATCCAAATTAAAAGCCTACAGATTTAATTTATCTTTATAAATTAAATTTGAGATATGATATCTTTCTATTTGATTAAATTTGAGATACTATATCTCAATTTAATTAAATTTAAGATATGATATCTGTCTATTTAATTAAATCATTGATTTATCTTCATAAATCAAATCTAAGATACAATATCTTAATTAGTTTTAGTTATATAATGATTAGCCCCTAGGGCATAATTTCCAACATAAGCAACATTAGTACAATAACTATCATTGTCATCTTCTTTGCCACGATCATCAATTTCAAAAACATTTGATTGTGTTTCACTTTGAGTAGTAGGCTTTGCTTCATGAGTAAGAATATCATTAATTTCTTTTCCTGCATCATGAACACACCCATTAAAAAGGCCAGCAAGGCCGGCTCGAGGTCCTACAGGGCTAGCCCTTTTAAGCCTAAGGCCCTACAGGGGCAGCCCTATAGGGCTTATTTTATTTAGCTTTTCTAATTTTCAACCTCAGCCCTTGAAGGGCCAGGGCCTATACAGGCCGACCTGATGGGTTTAGTCCGATTTCCCTGCTCTACCTATTCCTAACATTTTTCTCCAAAAACTGAAAAAAGTTATGCCATAAATTTAAAAAAGTGACTTCTATCAAAAGTCTTTTTTTTTTTTTTTGGTTTTAAATATACCCATATGAGACCACCGCTATCCCAAATGGTTCATTTTCATCAACTAAGCTTAAATCACTGGACTTTTTTCCTCCTTCATTGTTATGTCAAACAGGCTTTAACAGAAAAGTATCGAGAGACACAAATTCACATTTAGCCCTTTTTATGTAAAATGTACGTCATTGTCACTGCAACATTGTTTAATCAGCATAAATAATAACTGATCTTGGATCAATGCTGTAAATGATTTTGGAAGTCATCCATGTTCAACATTTTGCTAACTTATAGGAAATGAAGAAAGATTATGACCCTTGTGTTTTTCTGCACTTTGTTGGAGAATGAAATGGGGTGCAGAGTTAAAACATAGTGCATTATTTTAATACCAAATACCAGAGACTGATAAGCCTGCGTTTTTTGAGATTTACGGCCTACTAGATTTTTTGTTTCCCCTCACGTTTTGAAAACGGTAATTATGATCATATCAAAAGTCTTGTGCAATCGTCTAAAGAAACCTTTGGAATATTGCATTGCACCAAATCAATGTGCTTTCTTAAAAGGTCATTTCATCTCTGACTATATCTTGCTAGCTGTTTATTTAATTAACCTAATTGATTCAGGCCGTTTTCGGCAAAAGAAACAAGCAGCTTTTAAAATTGATTCATAAAACAGTGTATCTCATATGTGCATCACCAAATCCAATTTAATGGTGCACCATTGCTGGCTCCGTTCTTCCTTATTGTGGGCTCAAACAATGTGATCCTTGTTCCCCAACTTTACATTCTATGAGCAAATGTTCTCTCTCGTCTTATTAGTCATTTAGAGACTTCAGGCTAGTGAACAGGGATCAAAATTTGTGGAGGTTTTGCGTGTATCTCATCTTCTTTACGCAGATAACTCTTTTCTATTTTTTGAAAGCACAACTCTTTATGTTCATGCTGTCCATACTAATGCCTTATGGTTAAGACGAGATTAATAAATAAAAATACAATGTCATTTTTAACTCTATTGTTCCCCATTTAGATAAAATTCAGCTTTCTCATTTATTACGATTTCATATCTCTTCTAGATTGACGAAATACTAAGGAACTTGGATTGATTCAGGTCATACCAAGTCTATCATTTATAACCAACTTCTTGAGTCTATTGCAAGAAGGACCAGAGCTTGGAAAGTGAAAGCTTTCATCTCAAGCTGCCAGGATTGCTCTAGCCAAATTGTTCTTGTCAGTTGAAAATATTCACATCTTATCAAGTGTGAAGCTTCCCCAATATATCTGTGATCGTATAGGTGCCAGATGTTTAAATTATTTTTTTTTGGGAAGTTTCAGAATATAAGATTATTAATCTCCTTCGAAATAAATTTTTCTTAATAGTATTGAATCTCATTGACTCAAAGATCGAGTATGTTAATATATCCCTTGAATCAGTAAGTTACTCGATAACTCATCACTGATATTTTCCAGTGGAAGGTAGTTTCGGGTTCTTTAATTCCTTTAAACCGCCATCTTTGATGGTCCTCGCAAATAGGCCATGCTTTATCCTAGCCTTTACAGGTTGTAGCAGACCTAATACTGCAAACCCATTCTCTCTGGTGCGTAGTTCAAAGGAACTCGTCTCTCGTCTGTGAGCTTTAGACTCTTGTTATTGTTGATAGGATTCTTTGCACTCCTTTGGGCTTTCTAGAAGGACATGCCTCTTTAATATGGAAAGGTAACTCTGGGCTCTTTTACTACAAGGGATGGTGTTACGGACAGGCGAATTGGGCTCCGCTAGGCCCAAAGCTAACAATCCAGCCATGAAGATAAGGAAACGACTGATAAGGCATTAACCCACTATCTCGCCAACCGCCGTGAAACGTGCAGATGCAAGTGGGGCCATGTGCAGAGTGAATATCGGATCAAGGCCCTTAGGTACGCCCTCTATAAATACCAACATGTAGCCACAAGGTACGCAAGAAACAAAAAGAAACCCTACTTGTTCAATTCACACAAAGCACACACCCCACCCCCTTTGGCTATCTTAGGCCAAACGGTTTACCTTCGAACTACGTGGACTTTGATCCACCACTGTGGTACGTAGGACCTTAGGATTTCACCCCAGGCCAAGTCCAATTCTTTTATTATTCAACCACAGAACATTGGCGCCGTCTGTGGGGACCGTTAAATTACGATTCCCCGACCTACGAAACAGCTGAGAATGGCAAACACCAGAGGCCGGAATCAGGCACCCCAGCAGGAACAACCAGAGTCGCTACCGTCTGCGAATCCTGAGGCGGGAACGCGAGACGGGTTAGTAACACTGGAGGATAATCCAGTGCTAGTGGAAGCAGAACATGAGCTTGTGGAAACAGCTCAGGCCCTTGATAACCAAATTTCGCGGCCGGTACAGCCGTCACCCGTACTTCAACACTCTTCGCAAGAATTTCAAATTGAGGATCCCGGCGTTCGAAGATTACAGTCAGTAATAGAAACCATGTTCAAGCGGATGGAGGACATGGAAAAACGCCATGCTCTACAAAGGGAGGCCGACGTTAAGCATCTGCAGGAGGATATGGAGCGTAGGGATGCTCTATGGTGGCTAGAGGAAGGTCGGAGACTCTAGCAGATTCTGGACGAGAGGCTAGGGAGAGAAGAGAACAACAATCAGAATGCTGGCCGGGATAAGGAGGACCCAAGTCGAATGGTAACGCAAACTCGGCAAGGAAGCTTAGCGGAGGTAGAGCAGAGTAATGACCGAGAAGAAAATCCAAATGCCGCCGTAGAAACACGGCAGGCAGATGCATCAACGCCTCGAAGTATTATAGATATGGATGCGCCACGCACTGAGAAAATTCGAGATAAGGGGACGCCGGAAACCACACGGGTTAACGTCGAAGTATTGGAGGAAAGTCATTCCGGCGGGGTGCAAGGACCTTTTGTTGATGAGATACGGATGGCAAAATACCCAAAGGGTTTCGACTCAAGGGATTTGCCAAAATACGATGGAACTCAAGACCCACAGGTCCACCTCAACAACTTCAACATGGAAATAATGGTGAAAGGGTTTACCAATAGTGCCCCGATTATTCGCGGGAACATTGCGAGGGGCAGCCCAATTATGGTTCCATTCTTTACCACGGAAATCAGTCCGAGATATAGAGAGTTTTGGCCAAAAGTTCTTATTGAATTTCGCGACAAGTAGAAAGCAACCCAAAACTCAATTCCAATTGGGAAACATAAGGCAAGGCCCAAATGAGACATTGCAGCAATACCTCGAGCATTTTAAAGATGCCGCCCTTCAAGTACCAAACTTAAAGGAGGACGTGCATTCTGGCAATCTCCGGTTTACATGACGATTCTCGTCTCAAAAGGTCGACAGTAAAAGACAATGTTACAACACTAGCCGAATTTAGAGATCGATCGAAGAAGTACCTGGAATCGAACAATTAGAGATGGCCAGCCGAAGTAACTTAGGGCGAAATAGGAGCCCACCTTCGAGGAATAAAGACTGTGGTTCGAAGTCGGACATCAGGAGACGACCAATGGATAACCAGCACCGGGGAAACAAGGCAGAAGGAAAATACAGCCAGTACACGCCTTTAAAGGTGTCCAGAGAACGGATATGGAGAGAGGTCGGATTAACCGAGATGAGAAAAGCAGAGCGACCACGGCCTATGCGGCACAAAGCTGTCCTAGACAAGTCTCGGTATTGCGAATTTCATGACCAACCTGGCCATACAACGGACTAATGTTGGGATCTGAGGGATGCAATAGAAAGATTTGTTCGAGAAGGGAAGTTGAAGAGATATGTGATTCAAACGCAGGGACGTTCAAGTAATAAACGCCCTGGGGTGGGACGAAATAAAAGTCCGGAGAAGAAAAAGAGGAAGGAAGAAAGCGATGATGAGTTTCTCGAAGCAAAGTATGACTGTTGTGTCATCAGTGGGGGACCCAGCGGTGGAGGAGATTCACAAAATCAACGTCGCAAATATCTGAAGGAAGTCTTGACCATCCAAGGCCGCCCACAATTTAAGAAGGAAACAAAGGAGCGAGATAGACCGATACTCAGTTTCATTGAGGCCGACCTGGAAGACGTGGTCCCCGATCATTATGATGGCCTAGTGATAACAGGCATGATTCTGGATTGTAGAGTCTAAAAAATCATCATTGATAATGAAAGCTCGGTGGACATCCTTCTGTGGGAGGCATTTCGGAAAATGAAGTTGAACCCTGATGAGTTAAAGCCATGCAAAACAACCTTAACTGGTTTTAATGGCCAAGATACTAGACCTAAAGGTTGTATAGACTTGAAACTGACCTTGGGTACTAAAGAAGCTTTTAAATCTGAGGTGGTTAAATTTGTAGTTGCTGACTTCCCATCCCCTTACAACGTCATTCTCGGGAGACCAACAATCCACAATTGGGATATGTTGGTATCCACTAAGCATCAAAAGGCAAAAATGGTCGGTAGAAAGAACAAGATAGTGGTTGTCCGAGGAGACCAAAGAGATTTGCGGAAATGCTACTACGATTCGGTGAAGGGAAACAAAGAGAATGCAACCTCGTCACAAACTTGGGAAGAAAAAGGTGTTTATCTGGTTGAGATGGACATGAGAGCGGAGGAAAAAATCCAAAGGCCTGAGCCTAATGGAGAGTTGCAAGACTTCATTCTGGGCAGTAGGCCGGAACAAGCCACGAAGATCGGAAGCGAATTAAGTGTCGAGGTTCGTCATGCTTTGACGGAATGCTTGTTGAAGAACGCCGACATATTTGCTTGGGGACCTGCTGATCTACTAGGCATAGATCCAACATTTTGTTGCCATAAGTTGGCAATCCGACCGAGTTCTATCCCAGTCGCGCAAAAGAAAAGGAGGATGGGCCCAGACAGAGTAGCTGCTCTTGAAGAGCACTTTAAGGAGCTTCTGGAGGCCGGTTTTATACGAGAGGTCCAGTACACTAATTGGCTGTCAAACGTCGTGCTAGTAAAGAAATCCAATGGAAAGTGGAGAGTATGTACGGACTACAAAGACCTGAATAAGGTATGCCCCAAAGATGCTTTCCCCATGCCTAATGTGGATCAATTAGTAGATAACGTGTCAGGTTTTAAACTCTTATCCTTCATGGATGCATACTCCGGATACAATCAAATTGCTATGCACCTTGAGGACCAAGAAAAAACGGCGTTTATCACGGAAAGGGCGAATTACTGTTACAATGTAATGCCGTTCGGGTTAAAAAATGCCGGAGCAACGTATCAACGAATGATGACGAGAGTGTTCGAAGATCAGTTGGGAAAAAATGTCGAGGTTTACATCGACGACATGATCGTTAAGTCGAAAGATTAGGGGCAGCATGTTCAGGATTTGAAACAGATTTTCGATAAGTTACGAGCACACAGAATCAGGCTTAATCCGGCCAAATGTGCTTTCAGAGTCCCGTCAGGGAAATTCTTGGGTTTCATGTTAACCCATCGAGGTATAGAGGCAAATCCCGATAAATGCCGAGCCATCTTAGAAATGAAGGCCCTTGCATGCCGAAAGGAAGTCCAACAACTCACAGGAAGACTTGCCGCATTAACTCGGTTCCTCCCAAAGTCGGCAGAAAAGTCACTTCCTTTCTTCAGGTTGCTTAAAAAGGAAGCTGTTCACGAATGGAGCACTGAATGCAAGGCAGCCTTCGAAAAGATTAAGCAATGCCTGGCAGCCCCACCAGTATTAACTAGGCCTATAACGGGTGAAGTCCTGATCCTTTATTTGGCGGTAACCAACGAGGCGGTAAGCGCGGCCTTGGTGCGAGAACCAAATGAAGGTCAAATGCCGATATACTTCATAAGTCGAGTCCTCCAGGGAGTTGAGATACGATATCAAAAGCTTGAGAAAATGGCTTTCGCATTGCTGATCGGGCCCGACGGCTACGTCAGTATTTCCAGAGCCATCCTATTGTAGTTCGAACTAATCAACCCATCCGGCAGATACTGCATAAACCCGACCTAGCAGGAAGAATGATTGGCTGGGCCATAGAATTATTCGAGTTTGATATTAGTTACGAAGCTCGGCATGCGATAAAATCTCAAGCCTTAGCCGACTTTGTTGCAGAACTCGCCCCAATAAAAGGGCACGCTACACAGTGGAAGCTATTTGTAGATGGCTCTTCTAACTCGACAGGAAGCGGGGCCGGAGTAATTCTCGAAAACCCGGAGGGTGTGTCTATTGAATACTCCTTGAGCCTCGGCTTTAAAACTTCCAACAATCAAGCCGAATACGAGGCCTTGATAGCTGGGTTGATCCAAGCAAAGGAAAACGGAGCTCGGAAAGTACTGGTATCTACTGATTCCCAACTAGTGGCATTACATATAAATGGGACTTATCAAGCTAAAGGGCCTTTACTGGTCAAGTATCCCGGAAAGGTTAAGTCTATAATGGATGAATTTGATGAAGTAGAGATAAGGCACATATTGCGTGGAAATAACACCAAAGTCGACGTACTGTCTAAGTTGGCTAGCACCCAAGGGATGATAACTGAACAATAGTGTAATAAAGATTGGAAGCCCCAACATGCGTGATGATCATAACGAACAAAAACGATTGGAGAAAACCCATCGCAGATTACCTAGAACGAGGAATTATATCGGATGAACCCAAAGATGCCAAGAAACTGATATGAACGGTGACATCCTACGCAATGGTAGATGACCAACTGTACAGGAAAGGGCTGCACACACCAATGGCGAAGTGCCTCAGTTCCGAAGAGGTGGAATACGTATTAGCTAAAATACACGAAGGCATCAATGGACAACATATGGGAGCTAAGGCATTAGCTCGGAAGGCTATAAGGGCTGGGTACTACTGGCCGATGCTATCAACAGATGCAAGGAATCATGTTCGGAAATGTGACAGCTGCCAAAAACATGCTAAAATCATTAGAATTCCCCCATCTGAGCTGAAGTATATCTCCACACCATGGCCGTTCTACAAATGGGGTTAGATCTTTTGGGACCTTTTCAGAGGGCACCGGGGCAATTCCGGTGGTTGATAGTAGCGGTGGATTATTTCACTAAATGGATTGAGGCTGAACTGCTATCTTCCATAACATTGGCTAGAGTACAAAAGTCTATGCTGAGAAATATCATCGCCCGTTTTGGAATCCCGGTGGAAGTCATTACCGATAACAGGACACAATTTCCGGATAAAGGATTTCAAAAAATGATGACCAACTTCTAGATCCGTCAGCATTTTGCATCAGTAGAGCACCCGCAGTCTAACGGACAAGCCGAGTCAGCAAACAAGGTGATCGTGGACGGCCTCAAAAAGAGAATGCAAGAAGCCAAAACCGACTGGGTTGAACAACTGTACGCTGTGTTATGGGGATATCGGACTAGTATTCAATCCGCCACAGGAGAGACGCCTTATAGACTCACGTAAGGATGTGAAGCCATGATACCCGTCGAAGTCGGGGAACCGTCATGGAGAAGGGAAAAAGCCTTATCTGAAACTGAGAACAACAAGGCCATTAAGGCCAAGTTAGATCTCATAGACGAGGTAAGAGCCATAGCACATTACCGAGACGTAACAGCGAAACAGCTCGTCGCGGCAAAGTTCAATAAAAAGGTCAAACCCCGTTCCTTCAGCAAAGGCGACCTAGTACTAAGGAGAGCCGACATAGGCAACAAAAATGCACGAGAAGGGAAGCTAGCTCCCAATTGGGAAGGACCTTACCGAATTAGGGAGGTACTGAAGCACGGGGCATACGAACTTGAAACTTTGGTCCGAAAACCAGTAAAGAGAACCTGGAATGCCGACAAATTGAGAATCTACTATAGTTAAGTTTCGTTTTGATGTTTTAGCATGGTCTATGCAAGTATGTTTGTTAGCGACATAGTCGCCGTTTTAATTAATTGAGGAATGTTAGCTTTTATCAAGATATTTCGACTATATGATAGCTTCATAAAAGTCGCGAAAGAGATTGCACCGTCGAAACCACACGAATTCACGAAAAAGAGTTCTGAAACCTATTTTCAAATGAATTCCACAAGGCCGTATTAAAACGATAGGCCCATTAAAAGCATAGGATATCCCGACTTCCACGGCAAGGAATTATGAAAAGGATACCATAACCCGTTTTCGACAATTCCTCGGTGCCATCTTTATAGCCCGAAAGACCGTGCTAAACCTACGAGGAAAGCATAGGCAAGGCTGATTAAAATGCACCCGGAATAAGACCGTTAAGGCCGGACTTGATCAATCCGGCCCGGTTAAGATTTGGTTAATTCGGGTAGAATACTGGATGATAAAGCGATTGAAATTTGCTAATAAAGGCACAGTGCACATAAAAATGCAAAAAGGAAAGTCTCTATTCGTTATTAAATTTAGTTACAAATGGAAAGAAAAAGAAAAAGAAGAGGCCGGAACACAAACACGGCCTATCAAAACAACATCGGCAAGTCAAACATTCCCGACAGCATCTGGAAGGGTCAGAGGTCGAGACTCAGCATTATCAGTAGTATCTCCCCCCACTCCAGATGGGCCTTCTCCAATCAACTCTTCCAAAGCGCTTGCAGGCACAATCTTCCCATCCTTCACAATCCCATCAACACGGGTGTCCTCGAGGTTCAGTGTGACGTTAGGATTGAGGAAAATGACCTGTGCCAAAGCATTATTGAAGGACTCCTCCACTCCTTTCTCTAGGTCGGCAATATAGGCGGCATCGGAGGATGTCTGCTCTTGCAGGCTCTGCAGGCTGGAGTTAAGGCGAGATATCTCAGTGGCATCTTCAACATGTTTCTGTCTCGCACTCTCCAACTCTAGCTGTGCCGCCATAACCTTCTCTTCAGCCGATTTCTTCACCTTCTCCACCTCAGCAGTAGCTTTCTTAATGGCTTCGGATCGTTCGGACGCTGCGGCTCTGAGTTTCGCATCCGACTCAGCCCATTGAGCCTTGAAATAGGCCACAGCTTGAGAAAGCCCGGTGGCTCGAAGAGCAAAATGCTCGATATCCATCAGCATGCTCTTTTCTTCAGCGGAAGTCGGCGAAGGTGTGAACTAGCTCAAAGGAGGACGGATACCATTCCGGACCTCAGAGTCAACCAGATTTTCGAACATGAAGGACGGTGAAGTATACCGGCTGGGAGAGAGAACAACCGCGGTAGGAGAGGAGGTAGCTCCTATATGGGGAGAAGATGGAGATGCAGTCACCTTGGTGATTGGTTTGGCCACCTTGGTAATTGGTTGTGCGGGAGTGATGGAAGACTTCTTGGTAGGGCCCGTCTTCTCGGCCTCAGCTGCCTTCCGCTTTCCGCTGAATTTCCTCATGAAAGCCGACACTGCTGGAGTTGTAGACTTTGGCGGCATGGTTGTCTCTGCACAATAAAAAACAATCAGTGACGTGATAAAATAAGACAACAGGAAACATTGCTACAGACACAACATACTTGTTTTTCTTTTCTGTTTCTTTAAAGGAACAGATAAATACATCCCGGCATCAAAAGGCCCCATCGCCTGGCCGAGGTCTTTCAATAGCTCCTCAACTTTCTCCTCTTCGGGGGAAAGCTTAAACACCTTCGAGTTAAAGGCCCTATTTCCAAAGTGGTGATGGTTGGGAGTCCAATAAAGGGGGAATCTCTCCTCTAACTCTCCCCGATCATTCAAACGAAGGAACCACGGAACCTGGCCAGGAATAGCCTCTACTTTAAAATAGGCCGACTTAAAGCTCTTGAATGATTCGGTGAACAGATTAAACAATTTCTTATTACGGATACCCTGAAGATGGGTCCACTCAAACTTTAGGGGCTCTTCTTTGGTTTTATAGGTGTTTACTGGGGAAAAGAAGCGGAAAAACAATGGAAGGGTATAAGGTATCTCTTGTTCCTTGCAGAAATTCTCGAAACAGAGGACATAAGCCCAACTGTTCGGGTGTAATTGTGTGGGGGCTAAATACAAATGGTTCAAAATCTGCGTGGTGAAGTCCGAGAAAGGGAATAAAGCACCTAAGACGGTAACCACATCTCGATACATAAAGAAGAAATGAGGGGAATCTCTACCACGCCATGATGCTATCGACTCTCCCTCTAAAGGTAACCTAACAGTATACCCCTTTCCGTCTCTAAGGGTGGGCCCCCTAAACTCTTCAAAGGTCATCTTGTTTTGTATTCGGGACACTCGAGGGCATATAACGAAATGACACGGGTTATTCTCGGCACTATGAGCGGCATTGGTAGAGCATGACTCCTCAGCAACCGACTTTTCACTACTTTGAGAAGAAGAGGCCATCTATACCTATATAAATACAAAAGCAAAGACGAGTTAGATAGAAATCTACCTTGAGAAGAAGGCGTATGATGCAATGCATGCTTCGATGTTAGGATGGGAACAGATCCGTGAGTGCAACTCTTAAGCACTGTCTCGGCAACCATCTCTCGGCCAAGGTTGACGAAGGCGATAGCCTCGTGTTGGCAAGTCTCACAAGGGCTAACCAGATTAGGCCGGGCTTCGCTAACAGGCAAAGGCCGAATGACCGAAATAGGAACCACCCTAACAAGAAACGAAGGCCTAATGGCTAGCATGGGAAGGGGAGGCCGAGGTAATGGAGGTCGGGAAGCTTTCGGAGGGGGAGGTGGAGCTCTAGGGCCTCTCCTACAGTCACCACTCCCAGAAGGTCTAAGAACATCTGCAGCCATGGCTGCAGAAGATCGATGAGCACCATACAGCCAAAAAGCAGTTTTCTCAGGCATGTTCCTAATATCTTCCCAATCCTCTTCCGGAATAGGCCTACCATATATGTCTAGAGGTATATCTTTGTCTTTATCCATGAAATACTCAAGAACTTCCCAAGAAAACCCAGAAATGCAAGGTTTAGTATACGGAATCCGAGGATTGAAACTAGAAGAACCCAGGTATGCAAATGACGTGAAACGTACTTAACTATGGGAAAAAACACAAAAGAAAGGGAAAACAGTAAACACTTGAAACAAAAACTGACGATGAAGATGTACTTGAGAGAGAACTGAGTAAAAGAGAGGATCGAGCCTGGGATTTGGAACGCCTGGGTTGTGAGTATTTTCTTTTGAAAACTGGAAACTCAGAGCGTAAAAAAGGAGAACACTGCGACATTCAAGTTATAAAGAAGTGATCTGAAGGGGCAGATTTGAAAGATCCCAGCAGACGCGAATGCGAAACGATGGGACCCGTGACGTAAGGGGAATACGAAAAGACAGGTACAACTGGCGAAGCCCTAAAGTAGATGGCCATCATGAGTCTCGGAAAGTCGCGAGCATTTAAAGAAGCGCGAAAGCTGAGAATGGCTGACAGCGGAGTGGGTGGCACCGGTCCCAATACGACGCTACGCGTTCCCGTGTCAAACAAACCAACACGACGCTACGCATGCCAAGGGGCAAGAGCACGCGTATCTCCAAGTCGGTTCCAGATAGCGCTCCGAATTAAAGGCGGTCGAGGAAACACGTGGCATACAAATGTAACTCGACATAACACGGTGATGGAACCGGGATACGAGTGAAAAGGAGGCAATCAAAGTAAGTCGGAGAATAAGAGGAAATCGAGCCGGGTTATGAGTAAAGAACGAGGAGTCAAAGATTTCATCCGAGATACAACCGAGGATAGTTCTAACCCAATTAAGCTCGGCATGTCAGAGGCCTGAAATACTGAGCTTGGGGGCATCTGTTACGGACGGGCAAATTGGGCTCTGCTAGGCCTAAAGCCAGCAATCCAGCCATGAAGATAAGGAAACGACTGATAAGGCATTAACCCACTATTTCGCCAACCTCCGTGAAACGTGCAGATGCAAGTGGGGCCACGTGCAGAGTGAATATCAGATCAAGGCCCTTAGGTACGCCCTCTATAAATACCAACATGCAGCCACAAGGTACGCAAGAAAAAGAGAAACCCTACTTGTTCAATTCACACAGAGCACACACCCCACCCCCTCTGGCTATCTTAGGCTAAACGGTTTACCCTCGAACTACGTGGAGTTTGATCCACCACTGTGGTACGTAGGACCTTGTGATTTCACCCCAGGCCAAGTCCAACTCTTTTATTATTCAACCATGGAACAGATGGTTTTCCGTTGTGTGCATAACTTATAAAAACATGAGGCATTTGAATTTATTTTTGCAAGTTCCTTTGGTCGATCTCCCTCACCTACAAGCATCTTTTATTGGTTTGAAAGTTGTTGAATCATGCTCTGCCATCTTTTGATATCCTAAGAGCTCACTATTATGCCTCATTCGGTATCATGGAAGAGTCTTTAATGAAAGTGGAAGCAAAAATAGAAGTAGAACTAGAAGTGGATGTAGAGGTGGAAGTGGCTTCTAAAATATGTTTGATAGGTAGATGGAAGTGTTGTATTTATTTTAAATAACTATATTTATTATAGGAAATTATCAATATGCCCCCACCGAAAAAATCAGAACCCAATCCCACAAAAGCACGACTGGTCACACACCTTTGCCGGAAGTCACACCAGATTTCACATAATCCAAAACCCATATATAACTCATCTCATGCTATAGGTCTTACAAACCATGCATATTTCATTCTCGTTTTTTTTTAAAAAAGAAATCAACGTTCATTTTGTCAAACAAAGAACAAGAGAGAAATGAAATTGAAGAAAATAAAATCAAAAAGAAGCTTGAACTTGCTGTCCTCGCTTGGTGGTCGTTGAATGGAGAGATAAATCTTCCCTAAATAGTGAGCGTCATCCTTGTCATAGATATAACGGCTGGAATTCTACGTCCATTATGATGACCATTTATGTTCCTTACTACCTATTAAACTATTTGGTGTGTAATTATTAAGGTGACGATGTTTATAGATCAGAGTGATTATGCAATAGAGAGCATTTCACAGGTTAAAAAAAGGCTTTTAAGACTGGACGAAAGAAGCCCCGCAAGACCGGATCAATGACCAGTTTCTTTCCAGGTGGTCTTAAAAGTCTGTAACTTTTAAGACCGAACGCGAACCGGTCTTAAAGAAATATTTTGATGCCGGACATTGAAAAACATTATGTCTTAAAAATCACACTATATAGACCTGACATATATTTGTTCGGCTTAAAACCAAAATTTTTTAGACCAGACAAATAAAAGGGCCAATCTTAAAAATATAACTTTTAAGATTGAACAAAAGAACATCTGGTATAAAACTTATCACTTGTAAGACTGGACAAACACATACACTAGTATCACAAAACCAAAAATTATGACCTTACAATTACATACACTGGTCTTAAAACTATGATTTTTAAGACTAGACTAAAATATACATCTGGTCTTAAAAGTTGATCTTTTTAGAGCTGTTTATTAGGACTTGTAAGACCATAAAGAAAAATGTCCGCTCTAAAAAGTCTAACTTTTAAGATTGGACTAGTAAATACACCAGTCTTAAAAGTGAAATTTTCCCTTGTTCTAATTCTTCCTGATCATACCACATCCGCCACCCAATCTAGCATCTAAAAGACAGTACTCTAAGCTACAAGCTATATATATATGAACAATCCATTATAAATTACTATAATTGAATAGGAAACTGATACAAATATTATTCACTAGGCCATGAGTCATTTGTGGCATCTCAATGAATATATATACTATTGCAGTACACACCTATTAATAAATGAATATAATATACAATAAGATAAGTTACAAATACAATGAGTTACAAAGACTGTACAGCACCTAATGAATATAGACATGCCAATTCACCTTGTCTTTATTGGATTTCCATCCAATAACAACATAACTAACATTCCTCTTCTTTTGTAACAAGCCTCTTTCGATCGGATCCTGCCAAAAATATAAAAACAAGAACAAAAGCTTCACAGTCAGTAACATTGTTGAAGAACATAATTAAGAAGGAATATAGTTAAAACCTTAAAGTTTTCAAAGAATTCTGCATATCAAGATTACCTTATGAATTGTCTCTTTATAAAGGGATATCCTCTCATATTCCTTCATGATGATCATTTCTTATTCTAGGTTCATTATTCACTTCATCTTTTTCGTTCATGATCGGTAAACCCCTTGAAAAAGGAGCACTCTTAAGAAGACCATAATTTGAATGAATTTCCTCATCAATATCAATGACCCTTTTTCCTTGGAGAGCTATAGATCACATTTTATTTTCTTGATTGGTGATATAGAACACTTGTTTCGCTTGGTTTGCCATAATAAAGGTTTCATCTTCAAAACTTTTACTATTGATATTGACTAATGTAAATCCTAGCTGATCGATTTGAACACCATTACTGACATTAACCCTCTTGCATTTGAAAATGAGAAATTTATTGATAATTCTGAAAAACTCTTATCGCTCCATCCATGATGTGCTTTCAAGCTGACCAATTTCAATACATCGTTCAACAATTGGTATTTTTTACATCCAAGGTACATCAGCGTCTTAGCAACATTGCACATATTACCATATGCATATGATTGCTCAAAAGCCTTTTCTCCTACATCACGAATAATATCCTTTATGCAATCATACATATTTGTGTCATTATCATCAAATGACACTTCGCCATGTTGAGATGCACTTGGAATTTTTTCACCATGCCATACCCATACTATATAGGTCTTACAAAATCCTTCACAAATTAAATGTGTGTATATAACTTAAGGACTTACTCGCCTTTGATCCAAACATTCTAGACATGGGCAATAAAACTTCCTACTATCATCGTAGGCATTTTGTTTAGCAAATTCTATAAATTCCCTCACCCCATTCTCACATTCAACACTCGTCCATAAATCACTTATCCAATTGTGATCTATTATAGAATTCCTATAGACGAAAAGATTTGACATACATTATCTGAAAAAATTGAAAATTGCATATAAATTAAGCCAAGTCTAAATGCATATGCTCAATGTAGGTTTTGTATTTAATTTTTCTTTTTGATGGAGTAACTTTGCCTATTAAATGCATCACGAAGAATTACTTTTGCTCATAACTGTATCACAGTGAATCCAAGAAGCAAAATAAATGCATGGCGCGAAGTCTTGTGGATTCACCTGTAGCATATATAAATTCAAATTCTTTTGCTGAGGATTTATTCTCCACTAATGTTGCTGTTGTAGACAACAAAAGTAACCTTAAAAACACTTGTTGGTCAGTTGGATAGGTCTCAAGTGCAAACATAAACTTGAAAGTACAATATTCAATAACAACAGAGGAACCCACAACAACATTTCATAGATTTCATTCAACCCATGAAAAACCTAGAACAATAAGCAGAAAAATAAAAAAGTTATGTAACTGAAACACCTCTTATAGCTTGGTGTATCACCGTTTAGCTAAGGAACCAACCAGAAAGTGATAAGCTGACCAGCACTAGCTTGTCGAGAGAGCAACGTGTAGCAGTAACGAAGCAACACACAAACACTGGAGATAGAACATGGGTTATCACTTTTGGCGCAACAAGAGAAGTTCATAGAGGGGAATTTAATTTTTCCACGCGACAAAGACATTACATATTTAATTTTATTAAGACTGAGTATCTGGTCCTAAAGGTATTCATTTAAATGAGGAGTTTTTAGACTGGTTAATTATAAAGTATCTGGTCCTAAAGGTAATTATTTTCTTTATTTAAGATGGGAGGTTTAAAAGAATCTGGTCCTAACCTTGTAATCATTTAATTTTAAGACCAAATTTATAAAAAAATATCCGGTCATAAACGTCAAATATTTTTTAGAACGGTTACTTATAAAGTATCTAGTCCTAAAGGTCCTCTTTTTCTTTAAAATTCAACTAAAAGATTGCAGTGGCAACTGAATGAAAATAAAGGATACTAGAGAATAAACTTTTCCCATTAATGGATAATATGAACAAAAGAAGACATAAGCTTAACTCTTTTTTATTTTTACATTACTAGAGAATATGCAAGTAGAAAAGAAAAATAAGAATAACAAACTGAAAATTAATAACAACAATATATAATGTGATTAAAAATAGTAATGTTTAAAATCGGCTAATGTCTTGGAGATATCGGTGCAAGTAGCGGAAATTTCCTGCTAGAGATCAGCCTTTTCCTGTCTTATGTGCATTAGTATCACTTCATCATCAGAGGAAGGAGGGGAGGTGTCAGCAATAGGCGCACTGGGACCAGGAGGTTGGCGGCGGATATTGTTAGAAGGCTATGTTAGATATAATTTGTTTTGATGATGTCTTATATTTATGCCATTAATGAGAGCAAAAAAATTGAGTAATATGTTTATCTTCTTCATTGATGAATTCCTGAATCTAATGTAGATGAGGATAAGGAGAAGGAAGAGAAGAAAAAGAGAAGAGGAAAATTTGAAGAAGAAAGAGCTCATTGTACGGAATAAAATTCAAGATCAGCTCAAGTTCTTTTATGAATGATAAGAAGAGGAAATATTGAAGATCTTGCAGAGAATAATGAGTCCATGATGAAGAATGATCAAGATGGGAGATTATGGAAGATGGAGGATGCTAAATAATAAAATGAGAATATCAATATCAACTCCAATATAGATGAAGAGAATGCTCAAGAAAAGGAGAAGAAAGAAAGAATAGAAATTGTGAAGAATGATCAAGTGAAGAGAAGAATGAAAGAGGGGATCTTGTCAAAAAGAATGAGAAAAATCAATTTAGAAGGTTTTAAATTGATATCATAAGTCTTCACAATCATTTGGAGGTTGGATGGGTCAATTCAGAGTCAAAAACTGCAAAAATCGAGCTCTGGAAGTGAATACTTGAGTTTCCAGATCAAAACTCGAGTATACAAGCTTACAGCAAAAATTGGCTTCTGGATGAGGGCAAAGAGGTAGTTAGTTGTAAGAGTTAGAGCAAAGAGATGCATAATTTGTGAGAATGAATGGGATTCAATTGGCATATATAATTAGTAAATAATTATAAGAGCATATTTTAGAAACATTCGGTCCTAAATGTACTTTTAAGATAGGTTCCTTATAAACTAGTTGGTCCTAAAAGTATATAATTGAATTTTTCAATTAAATAACTTTTAAGACCTAATTATTATATTTATTCGCTCCTAAAGGTCTATTATTTATTTTTAAGTTGAAACAATCAGAATTAGAGTAGAGAGATACGAAATATGTGGGATTCAATTATAATTAGTAAATAGTTTTTAAGAGCGTATTTTATAAATATCTGGTCCTAAATGTACTTTTAAGACCGGTTTCTTATAAAGTAGTCGGTCCTAAAAGTATATAATTGAAATTTTCAATTAAATAACTTTTAAGACCTACTTGTTATATTTATCCGCTTCTCAAGGTCTATTATTTATTTTTAAGTTGAAACAATCAGAATTTAAGTTGAAATTTGTAAATACCTTTAAGACCTCATTTCGCCAATGGCCAGTCTTAAAATACTTTTAAGACTGTTCTTTTAAAATATCAGGTCCTAAAAGTTTGTCCTTAATTTTTTTATGAATTTTCCTTATATAAATAAATGCCTTATATTTATAAGAATGGTTATCTTACAATATCTGGTCTTGAAAGTTCTATCGTTTCAAATTTCCAGATTGGGAGAGTTGTATCCTTACACTTTGTGTTCAATGAATGCTTCAGAGTCTCTTTGGCTTAGTATGCATCTCCTCATATTCTGATGACACTCCAACGATGGTGCTTTATTTATGCCCTTCGTTACTTTAGTTTCTTCACATCCTCATTTTCTTCTGCAACCTCCATCTTAGATCCTAGCCTCCACCATAATGGCTGCCACACCACCCCCGGGTCCTCCATTTCCTCCTCCTCCTCCCCAACCATAAAGGTGTCCTCCACTGTTGTTGAATCCATCTTCCAAGCAGATACTAGAGCACTTGATGGCCTTGCCCCAAAAAATGTTTGAAGTCTTTCTACTGTTGACGAACTTGCCCCAAAAAATGTTTCTTCGTGTCTTCAATGCCGAGGACAATGTATGTTTGCTACAAAGAAAAAAATAACATAGTTAGATATTTACCAAAATGAATGAAGATAGAAATTAAGAAATAAAGTTATGTACCAAAAGTTGTGGCCAAATCATGTCCCACATTTCCTTTGAAACTTGCTTCCAGTTAGAGTATTTTACATCGACATGGGTTTGACTTAACTGGCCAATGTAGCTAATGAACATGTCTTCCTTTGGTCTTGTTGGATTAGCATCAAACTTGATATGCATCGGCTCATCTTGTTGATCAAGACTCAACTAGCCAATGTAGCTAATGTAGCTACATTGATCAAGACTCAATTGGCCAATGTAGCTATGTTGATCAAGACTCATTTGTTAGAGTATTTTACATCGACATGGGTTCAACTCAACTGGCTAATGTAGCTAATGAACATGTCTTCCTCTAGTCTTGTTGGATTCATATTAGCATCAAACTTGATCTGCATCGGCTCATTTTGTTGATCAAGATGTGCATCCAAGCCCTTTAGCTGAATGGGTCCTCTACGCTTCTTCCTAATAGGCGAGGAACCTGAGTTTCTTGAACTATTGTTCCCCTCATCAATAGCACTCATGTTCATGCTAGAATTACTATCTAAACTAAGAGCCAGACTACAAGTACTAAGGAAAACCCACTCGTGCTTTAATAATAAAATATATTTTATAATGTTCCATAATGACACAAGGCAGATATGGCCTTTCATCCACTGTAATATCCTGAAATTCGGGCATAGAGACTTGAGAATAGGCCTAAATTAGGCAGACTACCAGACACGGTTTAAGGAGTGTAATATTTCTTGGACAAATAAAAGATCCTTTGTGTTTTTGAGGAAATAAGAAGAGAAAGAGACACTAAAAGGTCATATGTAAAAAAACAAGAGTCAAAGTAATGGTTGCGGTGGGACATGTGCCACCTTAGGGGTAAAAGAGTAAAAGTAAGGGTAAGAAGTCAAATCCTTACACCTTAAGTCATTAATTTCGTCCAACCAGGAGAGAGAAGGAGAAATCAGATGATTTTATCCATAATCATGCCTAAACACGAAAGGCGGGTCCCACAGGATGTTAACTGGTAAAAAGGGGACCGATCGGGACCGGTTAAGGTTCTTTTTTAGACTAATGGGACAAGTGTGGGACCACTTTGGGAAGATGGAAGGGTACCACAAGTGAGTGTCCATTCAGGGGAGAATATCTGGAAAGGTTGTAGAACAGTACAAAAAGGAGCGCTATTGTACTCGACGGGGACCGTTTGGTCGAGGACTGGACTGATAAAGTGGAGAATAGGAGGTAATTAAAGAGGTTCAGATGTGAGGGCCCCACTAGGCACCACATAACCCTCCTTAATTAATAAAAAACATGGCTTGGAGAGCAAGTAAAGGAAATTCAACAAAAAAGTCAACTGCGGGTCCTGCGATCAAAGAAAAAGGGTAAAATGATAATAAATGGGTAAAATTCAATGGGAGCAGATTTGAGGGACCCACATAGAATCCCATATGTGCCCCTGGACAGGTAAAAAGTTCCGGGCCAAATTCGGTAATTATCCAAAAGTTCTGGGGCAAAATTATAATTTCGAAAGTTTCGAGCCAAAACGAGTAATATTCCCGAAAATTGGAAAATATCCCAGATATTTTTGGGAGATGTTCTGTGCCACTTGAATTCCCTATAAGTCTCTGGACTTTCTTGGAGGTTAAGTCAAAAAAATATCTGTCCAAAATTACCCCCTGTCAGTCAAAAATTACACTGGTTAATTCTAAAGCTACTGGATCAATTTTAACTTTTATTTAAAAGTGTTTAACTTCATTTTCCTCCCTTGTGGGGCAAAAATTCTAGAGAACCAAGGGAGGGCAGTCAGCCAACATAGCTAGGGTTTGAAGCTTAAGCTCCTAGGTTCTTTCATCACCTTTCCGATTATAAGGTAACCAAAAATCTTTGTCTTCTTGAGTTCTTCCTAAGATATTTTCGTGCAAAAGGTAGAAGCATGGTCTTAGGGTTTGATTTCTGTATTTTTTATGTTTCTAATGGCTATGGAGCATGATTTTGTGTAGGGTATGTGTTAGTTCTCAATGTGTTTTGATGATAACTAGCAATTGTAAACTTGATATGAAGTTTGTTTTTGGCAATATGAAAATCTCACTGTCAAAGGCAAACTCGAGTTTAGGTATGTAAACTCGAGTTTGAGGAGTTACAGAAAGCAATCAGAAATTTTCACAACAAGCCAAACTCCAGTTTGCAAAACCAAACCTGAAGTCTGGAAGATACAGAGAGCACTCAGAATTCCAAGCAAGCCAAACTCGAGTCTGGATTCCTAAACTCCAGTCTAGACCAAATAGAAAGACACTCGAGTTCCAGGCCAAGTTATAAACTCCAGTCTAGAGTTACAAACTCCAGTCTAGACCAAACAGAAAGATTTGAATAGTTTCAGCTCAAACGTAAACTCGAGTCTGTCATTGTAAACTCGAGTTTAGGACAAATAGAGAAACACTCGAATTTCTACTATCTTTCCAAAACTCCAGTCTGTCTCCTAAACTCCAGTCTGGAAAATCAAGAACTTAGGCTTGTTCTTCAAACATAGACCCAAACTCGAGTCAGTCACTAATTGACTCGAGTCTAGGAGCAGGACCAAAATTCCATGCCAAGTCCAAAGCCCGATAGTTTTCTCTGTAAAAGCCAAACTCAAGTTAGCTTTTACAGACTGCAAGTTTAGACCTCTAATCAACGGACATGCTTTCTGGATGAACCCCAAACTCGAGTTTGCATCGGGGATTTTGAAAAATCAAATGATATTGATCTGCGAAATCTTAATGGGTCTTCCTAAAATTATTTCATGATATGATATTATTGTTTCTAATGTCCTTGATGAAGTTTTGAGTGTTTTTCAGATAAGGTTTAGCCAAGATCAAGGTGAGATCAAGATCCAGAATAAGTGCATTAAATGAAGAACCAAGAACAGGGCTAATTCTTCTCCCTTATCCCAGATGTTCAGTTCAGATTGTTGCAACACATTAAGATCACTTCAAACGGTCGAATTAAGATCATGGAATGGCTAAAAATCTGGAAGACGTTCTGCAACAACTAAATTCCAAGATTCTAGCTAAGAATTCAAAGAACAGAGCAAAATATGCTACTGCCATTTTTCCAGAATTGCAGCTGAACATTAGAGAAAGAATTGCAACGGCTAGCTTATCCATTCAGTCTATAAAAGGCTGTGAAAAACTCAAAGCAAAATACACAACGAAGCTATCTTGATTATACTTTGAAATTTGAGTCTGTATTGTTATTTTCAACCTGTTCTTCAGTGCTTATCCTTATCTACTCTTTTGAGAGTTTGTGAATTTTTGAAAGCATTTGTTTGTGAGAACTCAAGGTTGTGGAACCTGTGAGTTGGGTTGTTCAATCACAAAGTGTAAGGGGGAGCAAGTCCTAGGTGATTAGGATTGTGTTTGGTCTTCATTGTTGTAATTGAAAATCTGTTGAATTAGTGGAAACACCCAGAAGGTATCTGGGGACTGGACGTAGGTCAAGGTTGAGACCGAACCAGTATAAATTCTGTGTGTCTAAGCTTTTCTTTTTCTACTCTTTTATTATTCATTTATTAAGCTTCATTTTTAAGAGTTGAAAAGAATTTTTAAAATCCCCAATTCACCCCCCTCTTGGTGATTTCTTCCACTTTCAGTATGGGTTTGGTTTGAGTTTCCAAAATCAAAACACCGAAAAACCTTAAAAGGAAGGTTGCTGTCAGTTTTGGGAAATCTGGGCAGCGAACCTCCGGTAACGTGTTTGACTGGGTAAAAGAACTTGGTTTCATCTGAAATTTTACATGCGAAAAGTAGACATCTGCGGCATGAGTCTACATATATAATAATAAAGATTTGGATAAGATTTTCTTATTGATATAATTGGTTGAAAACAGAAAAAGAAACAGAGTCGCAAATTTGGACCAGAGGGCAGAAAAGTAGTATCACGCCCAGATACCTACACTTTTGACCCCTGGGAATATTTTTCCTAAACAGTACATATGCTAATGGTTCAAATGGCACTGGTTTCACTCAAAAATGATTTTTTTGGAAGTTTTGAGAAATTTTTGAAGTGTGTACAGAAGCACTGGATTTTCTGAAAAAATCTGTTTAGCTCGGTTTTTTAATCAAATAATGTAAGGGCATTATGGGAAACACTCAAATGAACTATTTTGATGATATTTAGGGTCAAGCAATCAGTCGGGAGTCTTGTGGGCCCATGAAAATATTAAACGGTATTTTACCACTAGGTAGTAGTAAGCTCTTTACTTCGGCACTTTTATGTGTTTGATGTATGTTTGTTTGCCATACTTGTTTTTATATATGTTTTGCCAAATATGCATACAGAACATGTTTGTGATTGTGTCCCTAGTGCTGAGGGTGCCTACCAGGGTTGGCCACGTGAGTGTGGCAACTCAACAAAAACAGGCGGTGCCTGCCAGGGTTGGTCACGTGAGTGTGGCAACTCAACGGAAACAGGCATGTGATTCCGCAATCCAGTGTTTGCCTTGGTAAGGAGGCTCGACGGTGTGAAGACGTGTTTGTTGTGTATGTTTTCTGTTTGCATATGTGGTATGTTTGGCATGTTTTCCGTATCTATATGGTTGCACACACATGCACACCACACATATTGTGCATGAGTATTAATGGTTACTCTGGGGGCCGCATACGGACTCCAAAACTTTCTAGTGATATAGGAGGGCATGCTTAAGCAGAGAAGGCCTTTTTGCAGAGGTAGGATGACAGAGCAGTTGAAGGATAGGGGATGCCCTATCATATTTTGTATTTTACTCTTTGGGGATAACTGTACTTATATTTTGGTATTTATTTCCAGATAACTGTACCCTTAACCTTTCGGGGACTTTTACTTATTGATTATTTACTTTTACCAGTACAGTTGATTGTCCAAACCGGTTAAAATGCTCTATTGCGCACACTCTGATGTATGTTAAATGGACCTAATAACCGCTAAAAGGAATCCCTTTAACCCGCCACCCAAAAGGGTGAGGTCGTAGGGGTGTAACATTTTGGTATTAGAGCATGGTTTGGATGGTATTGGTAAATTAAATGGTTAAGGGTACTGAGATAAGTTTTGGTAAATGGAGCAGAAAGGACATATACCTTATGGAAAGGGTTGGGCTCTAGTAAGATAAGGATCTTATGATATAAGTGGTGGCATAGAATATGGATTCTGTTGCTAATGCTAGGACTCCTAATATGGAAATCAGGGTTTGAGTAAAATCCCCACTTGATTGTCCAAACCAGTTAAAATGCTCTGTTGCGCATACTCTGATGTATGTTAAATGGACCTAATAATGAAGGAAAGGTAACCGCTAAAAGTAATCCCTCTAACCCGCCACTCGAAAGGGCGAGGCCGGTAGGGGTGTAACATCCACCATATAGAGAGGTGACGAATGTCTAAGTCCTTTTCGCATTGAGTTGGGCTTGGTTGTTCAGAGATTAAAGAGGGGGATGGAGGTACGACAAAGAGAGAAGAGGTTGAAAAATCACAATGATGAACAGGCGTGAGGTGGGTGAAATTTCTCTAGAGGGGGTAGTTACTCTAGAACTTTCCACAAGTGTTATTTAATAACAAGTCAAAATTTAATATATTATGATAGTTTAACTAAAACCGTCAATGTACAATACAAAATGTAAAAAAAAAAAAAGCTTCAGACGTAGGTTAGAATCCTCAACCTCATAAATATATTCAACCACTAAGTTTTATTAATTAGTCATCTGTCTCAGTCATTGTTACTGAAAAGAAAAAAAAATACAGCATAATGGAATGATCGAAACTTGAGCACCAAGACATGAGTTTGATCAAATCACCAATTTTATTTTATTTTTTTCTTAAATATCTATAGTTTTTACTCTTAATAATACATAATGAAAAAATAAAATTATTTTATATATTCCAAATTTTCAACTAAAATAAATTATCTTTCCTCCATAATATTTAAAATCAGCAATGAAAAGTCTCATTCGATAAGGATGAAGAATTGTCTATGGGATAATAAACATATAACTTTCTTTGAGGTAAAACACTTATGTGTCCATGCTTGTTTCATGGCATAGAGCCATGCTTGGTTAGTTACCCTCATGGACTGTGAGTCCATGCTTGTTTCATGGTCTCGAGCCATACTTGGTTAGTTACCCTCATAGACTGTGTGGCCATGCTTGTCATTTGTTCTGTAAGAAATTCTACGAAAAGATGTGGCTTTGAGAATTATGGTTAAAATTGATTATGTTAAATCAAATGTTTATTACATACTTGAAATTATTTGATTAATGATATTTTATATAGAGTATTATTTTATTTATGATTTAATGTTTTAAATCGGTTTTGTCAAACAAAACAATTTAATATGTATTTTGAGCCATTTGATTGAAATGTTGTTATTATCAAAAGATAGAAATGTTCAAATTATTTACTTTGTATTTTATTAAATTATAATAATGGTCACGAAAAAAATTTGTTTTAAGTCAGATAGTATTGCCAACCCTAAACCTCTTGTTGAGCAATTGAGTAGTGAAGAGTCTCCTTTGACGATGGAATATCACCTAGAGGGGGTGAATAGGTGATTAAAAAAATTATTCGCTTAATCGAGATTATAACAAATTATGACTAAGCGACAGAAACTTAAAAATAATAGACACGAGGCAATTTATCCTGGTTCGGTCTAATCCTAACCTACATCTAGTCCCCAAGAACACCTTGGGATTTCCACTAACTCTTCAAGGATTACAAATACAACTTAGGGATGATCCTCACTCTCACGGACATACTCTCCCTTACTACTTGTAACCGTACACCCACACTTAAGGTTCCTCAACCTTAAGATTTAACAACTGAATGAAATAAGTGTTTAATAACTCCTCACGAGTAGATAATAAATGACACACTGAAGTACAGGAAATATACGAAGATATTGAATGAAACTGATAAGAGTAATAAATCAGAGTAAATGCGCAGAGTTTCGGTGGTTGGCTGAATTGAATGCTTGGACATTTATACTCTTTGCCATTAATGCCGTTGGGAGGAACTTGAATGTTACCGTTATGACTTATTTAATTTTCCGTTAGACACAGCTCTGTTCCTTGTTCAACCAAATGGACTATTGAAGCTTCATTAAATGCTTTTGCAGAAGAATATCTTGATTAAGTAATCCTTGAAAGAATGTTTCTCTCTGCTGCACAGCTTCATTCCATATGTTGCTCTGTTTTCTGCTTTAGCATTAAATGTTGTGACGTGAGCATTTGCTTTATGTTGTTTTTGAATAGTACAACGTTGAATTCCCTGAAACTACTAGCAAACGTGATAGAAGCATTTTATATATCATACTAAGTGATTCTGGAAGCCATAAGCCAAAGATCAATTCTTTCGCAGAATCAGAGATCACACTCAACGACAAGAACTCGATTTTTCATTTTAGAACTCGAGTTATAGAACTTGAGTTCTTAAACAAGAACTTGAGTTATTGTGTTTTTCTTCTGAATGTCTCGGGTCTGCAAGCCAAGAACTCGAGTTGATTTCCAAGAACTCGAGTTTTCAATTTAGGCACAAGTTGATTTTCAAAGAACTTGAGTTCTTAATCATGAACTCAAGTTCATGAACTTGAGTTCTTTCCTAAGAACTCAAGTTCTTAATCTTTGACCGAATTCTGCATAAAGGAACTCGAGTTCTTTACTAAGAACTCAAGTTCATGAACTTGAGTTCTTAGTAAAGAACTCAAGTTCTTAGACTTTTACCGACTTCCTCATAATAAGAACTCGATTTCTTTACCAAGAACTCAAGTTCTTGAACTCGAGTTTGGTACTAAAGAACTCTAGTTCTTAAGCTTTTGAAAATTTTTCATTGTCAAAGGTCGCGAACTCGAGTTCATCACCCAAGAACTCGAGTTCTTCATTTTGCTGATATAAGAACTGGAGTTTTAAGACATGAAATCGAGTTCTTATTTAAACCATTGATTTACAAGTGTTTAGTTATCATCAAAACTTGGTTGAGAACTAACATCCTTAAGGATTTAGAGTTTGCTAACTCATTTTGAAGTATTGCTACTTGATGTAATCTTAACACTAAACTTTTGTGTTATTATTTAATGTTAGATGCTCCATGTAATTTATATGTAAGATCCATGTATTTTGAATTACTTGTTTATAAGTTTAAGGCTTAAGGAATGTGAGTCCACTCATACTATGTGCCAGTCACTATGTTAGGTTTCAGGGTGTGACACATATGCACTTGGCCTTTGGATTCAAAACCTTTAGTTTGTGTCATAAAAACTTCATTCTTCAAGAAACTATTCAAGTAAGAGGTTTTAACATATTTGCCAAACCACATAATCATGATATGAGGCTATAGTTAGCATGGTCTTGATATATTTGATCATGGCAATATGTGAGAAGGTTTCTTCAAAGTTAATACCATGCCTTTGATGGTAATCGTTCCCAACCAACCTAGCTTTATAGTTTCAAACGTTGCCATCAACATCAGTCTTCTTCTTGAAGACCTACTTTTAGCTAGTGGAACAATTCCCTTAGGCTTGGAACCAAGGTCCATAACTTGTTCTGATACATCAAATCTATGTCAGACTCCATGGCTTTACGTCATTTTGAGGAGTCAACATCCTTGGTTACCTTAGTGTAGAAAGTAGGCTTGTAATATCTCGAATTCTAGACCCTAAGAATTGAGAATAAGCCTAAAGTACGCGGACGACTAAGCCCAGTTCGAGAAGAGTCCCAAGTATGTCGAGAGTTAGGAAGCCTCTCAGAGACCAGGTAACTTGGCATTTTGTGTCTCAATCTCGAGTAAAACTCGAGTAGGATCCAGAATAGACACCGATAAAGTAACTTTAACAAAGTAAGGTCATGATGACATACTTTTGTCTTGGTCTAATAAAATTATGACATGTGTCCCGTCATCATAACAAAGGGGAAAAGCTACTTTTGTGTTGGACCAGTAAGAGCATGACACATGTCCCTTCATAATTACAAGTGCAAAAGTCAAAATGCTTGTAAAAGAAGCTATGTGAAAGGAGATATTTTGAGGGCATTTTGGTAAATTGTTATAAGGGACACATGTGCATGCAATTAATATGAAATGATGACTCAAAAGCTTCTTAAATAAGCTTCAAATTCGTGCAAAGCAAGGAGGAGAGAGAAAAATCAACAAAACTTGCAAAATAAGCTAAGTTAAGAGGATATTTTGCAAGGGTACTTTGGTCATTTGATTTGGGGGATTTTTAAGTACCCTCGTGACATATTTTAAGACATTTTTTCACTCCAGTTTGCATGATTATTTTGACCAAGAGATCAAGGACCATAGAAATTGAAGTGACAGTGCATAAGGGCACAAAATCACTTATACGGTGTTAATTTGTTGGTAAAAATGTCATTTAGCTATGACCTAAGGTATGAGACAATTAGCGGAGCAAATATGTGCTAAAATAAATATGCACATAACATTTCCTGGATGGATAAGGGTTCCCTGCGTTTTTGAAGTAAAATGAGAGGCGAATAAATGATGGGTGGTAGGTAAGATATGTGAAGAAGAAGAGGCCAACAAGGCAAGAGAGAGAAGGGAGGAAGAGTTGATGTCATCACCCTTCTTGACCATAAATGTGGCACTACAAGAAAGTGACACGGCGCGTTCTGGACATGATAAGCGTTGCATTCTGGACCAGACACGTGGCGCATTTTGGGACTGCACCCGTGTTCTATATATACCTCTTTCCCTCATTGGTCTTTAGGCCATTTTTTGCCAAAATATGGATGAGATAGAGATAGAGAGATAAGAGGGACAAGGAGCAGGAAGAAGAAGGCATACGTAACCAAAGATTCAAGGTAAACACTCAACCGACAACTTTAATAGTTTTTGTTTGAGTTTCTACCCGATGATGAGATCATGGGTTTATAGTGGGATTTTGATGTTTTTAAGGTTTCCAATGAGTTCAGAATGAAATTTTGTGTGGGTTTAAGTTATCAACTTGATTTCTAATTCCGAAACACTAAAGGTTGGAAAGACACCAAATCTACCAGTTTTATTGAATTCTTGGCAGCTATGCTTGTTAAATGGTTTTAAAATAGTAAACGTTGTTGTATGGATACAAAATTTTACATGATTAAAGTAGACATCTGGGGTTTCAATTTGATATAATATTTTGTAACTTTTTGAGTTTCCTAATAGGAGAAATAAATTCTTGAAAACAGCCCAGAAATTGGATCTTCTTCTCTGTATAGCGAGTACAAATTTGATACAGAAAAAGAACACGAGTATTTCTGATCTATGAAATTATTTTTACTAGAAACTAGACATCTTAAGGGTTCATTGGCCGCTGGATTTATGTCAATCATATTTTTCTAAAATAAGTTATGAATTTTTGAAGTTATAGCATATTTTCTGGAATTTTTGGATTATGGTCGAATTTGATGAAATTAAGAGGCAAGTTTGCATAAGTGTATGAAGTGGAATATATTTGCTCTATTCTAGGACAAATCCATATCCAGAGTACCTTTTGGATGTTAGGGAAATTTTATTAAGACTGATCAGCTGTTAGGTGCGGTAACTGCTTACTCGCATACTCTATGTTACTTTGGCATGTTGTGTTGATCATGATGTAGGAGATTGGGCTGTAGTACCTATTGGACTATGTGTCCTTAGGGTTTTGTTACAGTACTAAGGGCATGTATGATCAGGTTGTGGTGCCTATTGGGCTGCAGTACCGAGAATTTGTTGGGATAGGTAGGGCCTATATGACTATGTGTTTATAGGTCACTACCGAGGCCCTGTGCGCGAAACGTATTGTGGGGCTTGTCTTGACCAGACAGTCCTGCGGGCTATGCCAGAGGCAGAACATGCATGTTAGATGGTTTGTGCTTGAGGCAGAATGATCTTCTTTACTTTCCTATTTGTGATTTGCATTGCATACATATAGTATTTGAGTTTGGCAGTTACCCTGGGATTCAATTTTGAATCCTAGACCATTCTAGTAATACAGGTGTTTAGGTTGAGTTGATCAGGAGTATAAAGGTAAAGGCCGGGAGTATTGATGCGAAGAGACAAAAATGTTCTAAGGAGGCTTAATGTTGTATAATGTTATTTACTGTTTAATATTTTATTCAGGATTACTGTATCATAACCTTATGTGAATTTATATCTTGAAGGTTGTACTAAATTTATTTACTTTTACCAGTATATCATATTCGTCCAAACCGATTAAATGCTCTGCTGTGTAGTACTTTAATGCATGTTAACATGGAATAACTAAAGGAAAGGTAATAAATCTAAAGGGATTCCTCTAACTTGCCACCTGAAAGGGCAAGGCCGGTAGGGGTGTTACAAGGCTCGTCATCCTCAATGGTCTATTGATTATCAATCCCAAAACCATACATCTTAGATGGATGACTAACCCTTGAAGTCCTATATGAGGTATCACCTGATCAATAGACTCGAGCTTTGTTATCTAATCCTTTAGGTCTTGATTTTCTTCAAGTTATAAATTGCTCCCACTATCTACTTGAGAGAGTAGTTCCTCCTTAAGAAAGGTTGCATTCTTAGACATAAACACTTTGTAGTTCTCAGGATAGTGAAAGTAGTATCCTTTAGTTTCCTTGGGATAGCCTATGAAATAGCATAAAGTGCTCTTAGCTCCTAACTTATTTAGTGGTAAGGTCTTGACATAAGTTGGACAACCTCATACCTTGAGATAACTCAAGGTGGGATTCTAGCTCTTTTATATCTTATACGATGTAGTATGAACAAATTTCAACGGAACCTTATTAAGAAGGTGTAATGGCGTATAGAGGGCGAATTCCCAAAATGATTTGGGGAGCTTCATAACCCTCATTAATGACCATACCATGTCAAACAATGTTTAATTTCTCCTCTCAGACACACCATTTTGATATGGGTTGTATGGAGCCATCAACAGTGAGAGAATCTCATTGTCTCTTAGTTAATCTTGAAATTCTTGACTCGGATAATTGCTAACTTGATCTGATCGAAGTATCTTAATCATCTTGCCAAGCTATTTCTTCACTTCATCCCTAAACTCTTTAAATTTTCAAAGGCCTCAAATTTGTCCCTTATAAGATACACATATCAGAATCTGGACTTATCATTGGTAAAGGTGATAAAGTAGGAGTATCATTGGATATGTAAAGTCTCTCTTCATTTGCTTGTACAGACTATCTTAGACTTGAAGATGCCATCAAACACTATGTCCCAGGGTTATACTTTAATTATACAAATCTATCCTCCTGAGAATGGGGTGAACATAATACTCTTATGTGTAACTTGAATACATGAGTATAGATGGACATACTGAAAGGACTCACAATCCATTACATGGGATTAGTTGTTCACAAGTCCGGTAGAGCTTAGATGACTTTTAGTTGACTTAAAAGTTTGCGCACAGCAAGCGACCATGAAGAGTTATGATCCTTCTTAGAGTCAATAGAAGAAGATTCCTTATTCCATGAAAAGCTATATTTAGTTAACTAAGAGAGATGAAACTCTATCTTTTCTCTCAACTAATTGTGAATTATGATGTAAGGGATAATGCTAGCACGACATTGCAAAAATGCTAGTTAAGAATAACTTTCATTCATTGGATCATAATGGATAAAATACAACGAGTTTGGAGCTGATACTTTTTGCATTGGAAAGAAGACTCAATGAGCTATATGGGGATGAGTATTTTGCCAAATTTGGAGCTATATCAAGTCAGAGAGCAACCCAGGATAGAACAACTTGAAAACTCGAGTTTAGCTTAGACAGAGAGCAGCGAACATCAGAGGATCTTCCAAACTCGAGTTTGTGAGACAAAACTTGAGTTTTGATCAGACAGAGAGAATCTGGAATAACACGATAACTTGAGTTTTCAAATGCAAAATCGAGTTTACATCTCTGCTTCAGAAAATCACCGTGTCGAAATTCTCGTTTCTGATCAAGAACATCCAGATGATTATCTAAATGATTTATAATACTTCTTGACATCATTTATATCATTTGTGTACATATTTCAGATGATCAAATGGTGTTAAACTAAAGATCAAGGATGAAGTAAATGTTGATGTCACAGCTAGTTCAAAAAACGGAGTTCTAACGGCTAGTTTCCAACTGATCTCTAACGGCTCTATTCACAACGGTCATATTTTGAACGTTTAGGTCATCTTCATCTATAAGTAGAGCCACATTCAAAACGCACAAAGATGATGGAAAGAGCTTGTACTGTCAAAATGCCCAAATTATGAATCCAAATTTTATCTCATACACTTTGTTTTTCAATGCTTACATAGTTTATCATAGAGAGAGTGAAATGATTTGTATTGCAATTCAGTGATTATCCATTCACTTCTTAGAGAGAAGATTCATTGTAAATTCCTCTATTTGATAGTTACTCAAGATTGGGTGATCTTGAGTGGGAAATTCATTATATCCTTACAGTGAGTAAGGGGGAGAATCTCGGTGAGAGATTTGGCTTCACAAGTGCCTGGGTGAACTTGTGGGTTTGTAAAAGCTTTTCTTGTGCTAGGATAAACAAGAGGATGGTGGATTGAAAATCTCAAGTGGAGCATGGGGACTGGACATAGGTCAAGGATTAGGCCGAACCGGTATAAATCTTAGTTTGCACATTCTCTTCCTTAATCTCATATATTTCCAGCATATATGTTTGAATGACTGTCTATAGCTTTATAACTCTTTATTGTCATACAAACTGATTTTATCAAATTGCAAAAAGATTTTCAAAGGTCCTAAGTTTTTTATCATTAACCCAATTCATCCCCCCTTTTGGGTTCAGCCGGTTCTTACAACAAGCAGATAAGTTTTGGAAGAGAGACAAAACATGTTTTTAACAATACATGCTTCTTGAGAAAAATTGGTGCAATCCAAGTGAGAAGCAAGAGGCACCAATTCAATAAGGGTGTTCATCCAATCTTCAAACTTCTTTCTTTCTATCTTGCACAAGATCTAACCTCAAGAAACCACCACCTTCTTGAGAAAAAAGAAACCCAAGAACTTGAAACCTTTACTTTGCAATTTCCTAGCAAGCAACAAAGGAGAAGGAGGAGTCAAGAAGAAAGAGTTCTCATTGCAATTGGGAGATAGTCATGTGGATTAATATTAGAGGACATCATAATCTTTGTCATCTCTTCAAATGATCAAAGGTATTCCTAAAATCCCTTTACGTGCTATTATGAGTAAATCCTCAAATAATGGTAACTTTTGAATCTAACTTGAAAGAGTATTTGGACTCTAAGAAATTAAACTCATTAGTATTGTAAATAGTTACAAACTCTCATGAGTATTGTAAAGAATTACAGTAATAACTCATGCGTATTATAAAGAGTCATGGGTTAAGGAGAAAGGGGATTCTCTAAGTTAAGAGTTAAATATTATAACTAATGAGTACCGTAAAGAGCTATGAGTTAATGAGAAAGGAGATTCTCTAGCTAAAGAGTTAAATATTATAAATCATGAGTTTCGTAAAGAGTTTCAGATTCTCATGAGTAATGTAAAGAGTTATGAGGTTAAGAAAAGAAAAATAATAATAATAACTCAATGGTCTAAGGAGTTAAGGTTAATAACTTATGAGGACAGTAAGGAGTTATGGGTCCTTCCGCAATGATTAACAAATTTGTGTTTTTCAACCTAATGAGCGTTTGCTTGGAAGTCATGCAACACCCCAAACTTTACTAACATTGGCTTTGTGACTCATAAGCTTCTTAAGCTTGGTTTTTGTCATCTTTCAAGCCAAACAAGATTCAGAAGGTCATATGATTCAAAATCCATGGAATCCAGATATCTATCATGATGGAGTCTAGACAATCTCGTCTCATTGATGTGTCCCAACCTATAGTGCCAAACATAAGATCAATTATCCAACCTTGGCTTCTTAACTTAAATGCTAAGAAGTTTACTATTGCTTGGGTTCTTTAATGCCAGAGGTAGAAGCATCACCATGCTTCTTTCCTTTGAGGCTCACAAGGTATAATGGACAGTTCCTTCTTTAATGTCCGTCCTTCTAACAATGGAAGCATACAACAGTAGTAGTAACCTTATACTTCTCCTTTCCTTTTCCCTTACTTTTCTTCTTCTTATGCTTAAGCTTGTCTATCTCCACAGGCTTACCCTTGAGTAGGTAATAGGAATTGGAGAATCTAAGACTTAAGATATCTACTTAGAACATAAAACTAATTTTTGTGTTCTAAAACTAGTCCTTAAAGATAGGTCTTGCTAACTTATTAGCATCCAAAATAGAGTGGAAATTAAAAAATTCGGTTATGACTTAAATGTTGAAAATAAAAGATGGATCTCTTGTAAGTATTTCATGAATTTTAAACAACCATACATGAAGACTCTCAGAACGTGCGTGGCCCTCCCACTATTTTCTCTAAAATCAATGACCCTTGGTTAATGATTTGGGGTTATCCTTCATATGGATATCCATAGTGGGCTAAGAGCCCGTTTGGATATAGCTTCTGGAAAATGATTTTGGGGATTTATGAGGTAAAAATAGCTTTTGGAGAATTGATTTTGAAAAATGGTTTTTGGGATTTACGAGGCAAAAATGATTTTTGGAAAATAACTTTTGAAGAATAGTTTTTGGAAAAAAATGATAGTGTTGGGATAACTTCAAAACCTAATTTTTGACAAAAATTTGCCAAACACCCCAAAATTGTCCAAAAACAATTATACATCAAAACCTAGGTTTCAACAAAAGTTTGCCAAACACCTCTATTTTTTCCAAAAGCTATTATGCATCAAAATCTAAGTTTTCTCATAAACTTACCAAACACCCCTATTTTTTTTTTTCTAAAAACTATTTTACATCAAAATCTAGGTTTTGGACCCCAAAACCTAGGTTTTGCCAAAATCTATTTTTTTAGCTTTCCAAAATCTAGGTTTTGTCAAAAACTATTTTTTTAGCTTTTTCTTTCTCTCCTTTGCCATCATCAGTATTTTTTCAGTATCAGTCAGTATCCTTAAGATATGTTTTTAGTCCCTTTTAGTACTCTGAAATATTTTTGTAAGAATAATTACCCTAAAATATTTTTGCAATATCGTAATTTTTTTTCAAGATCAAGAAGTATTTTTTTTCAGTATCTTTAAGTATCTTTTTAGTACCTGTCAGTATCCTGAAATATTTTTTCAAGATCAGTTATTACCCGAAAATATCTTTTTAATACCATAGAATAATTTTTTAAGATCATGAAATATTTCAGGGTATTGACTTGTGCTGAAAAAATACTACATGATCTTGAAAGTTTATTTTATGATATTGAAAAAATATTTTAGGGTAATGACTGATCTTGAAAAAATATTTAGGGTACTGAAAGATACTAAAAATTATCTTAAGGATATTGACTGGTACTGAAAAAATATTGATAATGATAGAGGCGAGAGAAAAAACTTAAAGAAATAGCTTTTCACAAAACCTAGGTTTTGAGATCCAAAACTTAGGTTTTGATGTATAATAGCTTCTGGAAAAAATAAGGGTGTTTGGTAAGCTTAAGACAAAACCTAGGTTTTAATTCAGAATAGCTTTTAAAAAAAAGAGGGGTGTTTGGCAGAGTTAGTACAAAACCTAGATTTTGTCTCCAAAACCTAGGTTTGTAAGTTTGCCAAATAGGCTCTAAGAGAACAACTAGAATCATTAGTTTCTGGCTAAACCAGTAAAAATAACTTATCTGATTGGTTGATTTGATCAACAACATATCCATGTCCTCTTTTATGTCATTAGGTTGACAACACCTTATCACTTAGTGTTACATCACTGTGTAATAACCTGGCATCTTTGCCCTAAATGCATAGTCCCAGCTAAGCATGTAGACTACACATCTAGTTGAACACAAACCATCATCCTAAGCGTCATCATACACTTTGAATGACATCGTTACCCAATGAAAATATAGGCCTTAGTTGATGTAGAGAGCAATACCATGTAAAAGGGTTTTAAGCACCACTAATGATGGGAGGTAATTAAAGGCGCTAGATAATTTTTTGTGAGGGTTCCTTTTCAGTCTCATCTTAAATAGCTAACTAACAGATAGTTAATTTCTAACACTAGAAGGGATTTATCTTCCATGCATATTTAGATATACAAACAAATCAACTATCATATAGTTTTATCTTAAATGGCTTGTATATATCATGCATACTAGTCGTATAGTGATCATGTTTACTAATAACATGCATACTAGTCGTAATTTCAAAAATTAAAACTATGCGTATTAATAAATTCAAATATATTGTGGATGATCATGGTATCTTTTGATTTTCTATCCAAAACATCTTCATGCCTTTGATTATCATGAACTTCAAATCTTCTTGGTTCTATCATCATGGCTAAATGCTCTCTTGGTAAAGTCTTCTTCTATAAGTCCACGATCTATAATTTTAAATTCTTATTCCTATTACAATTTTCTATGCAAAATTTAAAATGGGGACAAAACAATCTCATATACCAAAAGACATAAAATTTAAATCATGACAAAACAATCCCATTTACTAGAAGACATAAAATTTTAATGAGAAATTTAAATTATACATTCGAGGTACCATGACCATCCTTTTTTCTTGTACCTATAAAAAAGGTTAGAAAAATGGATGCAAAATTTTTTGAAATCATAAATCATCATTGAATTGTATTTAATAGTAAAAAAGCCTTACGCGTTTATGGCGATGAGCACGGATCTGATACCACGTATTGGTTACCACTTTGGGGTGTCGCTTGACATTTAAGCAACTAGCTCATGAGGTTGAAAAACAAAAATTTTTGTTAATCGTTGCTGAACCTCGAACTCTTTAGAAAGCGGAGAAAATCACCAAGAGGGGGTGAATTGGCGATTTTAAAAATTCTTTTCTAAGTGCTTTGAAACTTAAACAAAAAAATAGAGCTGAATAGAGTAAGGGAAGAAGAAGCAAGACATAGCAAAATTTATACTAGTTCGGTCTAACCACTTGACCTACGTCCAGTTCCTAGGCACTCTAGGTTTTTGTTTTACTATCACTTAGAATTAGTTACACACTCTATACTCAAAGTTATCCTCTCACTAGGATACACTCCCTCTTACAAGTTGTAAACTGATATTCCCAATCTCTAAGCCCCACGATTTGATATTCTTAGAATAAATGATTTCAATAAATGAAACTCTCTCTAAGAATGGATAATAATAAACTCTGAAGTACAAATGTATCAAAAGATACTTTACAGTAGAAAACTAAAAAAGTAGTTGGAAACTTGAATGATTTTTGTTTTTTGCCGATTTATGATTGAGAAGACTTGAATGCAACCCCTTATATATGAAGGGAGCATTTAATGACCGTTTGATACTTCAATGTAACCGTTGGAGACATTGAAGTAGCTGTTAGGAACACTTTGGTCTCTTCTCTCTCTACTCTTCAGTTAATCCAGCTACACAGAAGTTTATGGTTGATTTCTCTTGAATTAAGTACGTTGGAAGAACAACTTCTTGATAAAGAAAGAAAACATTAATCTCTTTGCAACAAGTGTAGAATGTTTGTCCAAAAGGATGCAAGCTTTCTGGACTTTGCAATAAATGTACTGAAGTCACTTTTTGCTTTTAACTAAATCTTCATTTAATATTCTCTAAACCATCTAAAACTTACTAACAAACTGATTAAACATAGTTAGGAATAGTAATGAGTGATGACAAGAAGTATTAAGATCAAACATGAAAATTTCACAAATTCAAGCAATTTGATTTTCAAATTAGGCAATACAAACTCAAGTTTATTCATCTAAACTGGAGTTTGTAACTTTGCTTCAAAAGGCCAAACTCAAGTTTCCAAATCCTAACTTGAGTTTAGTTCTTCCAAAGAAGAACGTTGTGATTTGAGTTTTGATGCATTTTTTGAATATATGAGCAAACTCGAGTTAATTAGTGAGTAACTTGAGTTTTAAGTTTAAGTCCTCAAAGCTCAAAACTTGAGTTTTGAAAACTTAGCTGGAGTTTTCAAAATCATAGAAATAGAGCATAGCTCTCTGCTTGGTATAAACTCGAGTTTCCTTTAAAACTAAAAACCTTTGAAAACTCTCTACCAAGAGAAAACTGGAGTTTGCTAAAAACAAACTGGAGTTTCCTCAAAGTAAGTAAAACTTGGAAACTCTCTGTCAAGCCCAAACTCAAGTTTATAAAGTTAAACTCAAGTTTTCTCAAAACTATGGAAAACTTAGAAAACTCTTGGCCAAGTGAAAATTGGAGTTTGCTCAAGATGCAAAAGCATTAAGATTCTTGGCCAACCACAAACTCGAGTTTGAAAAACTTAACTTGAGTTTGGTCAAGTTCACAAATCCTTGACAGCTCTCTGGAAGACAAAAAATCAAGTTTGTAGAAGCAAGCTGGAGTTTGTCTTACTTCAGAAAATATTGAAGGTTCTCTGTTTGGTGTAAACTCGAGTTTGTCTTAATGTGAAAAACTTTGAGTGCTCTCTGTATTTCACAAACTCGAGTTTGTCTATGCAAACTGGAGTTTGTCTTAGTTCATAAAAATTGAGCTACTCTTTGTCAAGTCCAAACTCGAGTTTGACATCCAAAATTCGAGTTTACCTTTGACAGTAAGTTTTTCAACTTACTAAAGACAAACTTCATCTTGAGTTTACGAATGTCAGTTATCATCAAAACACATAGAGAACTAACATCTTTTACTATCTTCATGAGTTATGAACCACTCTTTACTTGGTCATGATAGCCATAACTCTTACAATACTCATTACAAGATGTAACTCTTTACACTGCTCATGAGTTATAAGTTTAATGTCTTAGACAAAGGATTTATTACTTTTTTTCAATCACTGAGACATGTGTAACTCTTTACAGTTCTTATGAGTCATAACCTGTAACTCCTTACAGTACTTATGGGAACTTGTAATGCTTTACGATGCTCATGAGTCAATATGTCATATGCATCATTACATGATTTAGTTAGTTCTCTATGTGTTTTGATGATAACTGATAATTGTAAACTAAAAAGCCTTTGTTTATTTCTGAAGTTCAAACATGGTTAAAGCTTGTTAAAATTAATTTAAATCTTATAATACAAGATTAACTCGAGCCCAGTTTTGATAGACTCAAGTTTACACCTAATAGAAAGCAAAATAAGCGTTTTGAACTTAGGCAAACTCGAGCCCAAATTAATAGACTTGAGCCTGCTCGTGACAAAGAACAAGTTTCATGATTAAGGTAAACTCGAGCCTATTATGGTGAACTCGAGTCTACGTCTTATAGAGAGCAAATTAAGTTATTTATTCTCAGTTAGACTCGAGATTACCTAAATAAACTCGAGCCTGTGCCTTACATAGAGCATGTCGCTATTCTTTCATGGTTTTAACTTGAGCATGTCTTTCTTAACTCAAGCCTGAGTCTTACAGAAAGTTCTTCTATTGTTTCTCATGTGAACAAACTCGAGCCTATGCAATTAGACTCGAGACTGACACTTCTAGAGAGCATTACTCAAGCATGACGATTTTGAAAAGTATTTTCAAAGCGCTTGGCTGAAGCAAACTCAAGCCTAAAACTTACAGACTCAAGTTTGGCTCAGACAGAGAGCTACCAAAGTTTTAAAGCCCGATCAGACTCGAGCCTATAATGTTGAACTCGAGCCTGCCACTTCCAGAGAGCTACCAAAAGTTTCAAAGCACGATTAGACTTGAGCTTGTCACTTACAATCTCAAGCCTAAGCACTATGTTAGGACAATCTCAACTATTCACCACGATAAACTCTATATTTCAAAGGCTAAACTCGAGCCTACTGAACTTAGACACGAGCCTAACAGATCTCTGTTTTACTCTTCGTGTTTTTTTTCATCTTTCTGATTCATTCTCATGATCTGTTTTGCACTTAAATGAAATTACGAATCATAATATATATGTTTGATAAGTTTGTTCATGATGTTAGTTCTCTATGGGTTTTGATGATAACAATCAATTGTTGAATCAAGAATGAAGAGTTGTCTCAACAAGTTGAAAACTTGCAAATTGAGGCAATACTTGAGTTTCAATAGGAAAACTCGAGTATTGAGATTCAAAGAACAGCTCAATGCATTTAACTTAAATCAATACCGCATTATTCAAATGAATACTTAAGTATTAGAAGTTATAGAGAGCATCGCAAGTTTTACATCAAGGGAAACTCGAGTATTGACATGAAACTCGAGTTTAGGCCCTCATAACTCTTCAAGCAGTTTTAAGCTGAAAATAGAAAACCTCAGTTTGGAAAACCACGGTTTTGAGAACTACTGTTTGGAATTTGAAAAGATAGTTTTCCAACTTGGCTCCAGAATTTAACTGTTTTATGAAAACTCGAGTATCACTGGAATACTCAAGTATTGAGCCAAGCAAAGAGGTTCTTAAAATTGAATTAGCCAAAAACCTTGGTATTGAGAACCACAGTTTTGAAAACCACAGATTTGCATTTACTCAACTAATTTCAGAGTTTCAAAACTAAGGTGGAAACTCGAGTATGGGAACTGAAACTCGAGTATTGAGCCATACAAAGAGCATTCAAGTTTTCTAAGTCTTCAATACTCCGGTATAGAGAGGAAACTCCAGTTTTGATGTTTTGGACATTTATTCATCAAGAGTCCAAAACTCGAGTATTGGCTTAAGTTCATCTGGAACACCAAGCTCAAATCGCAAGTCCCGTCTCTAGAAGGAGAATACTCGAGTATAGATTCAGAAACTCGAGTATAGGCTTAAGTGTATAGTGATAAACTCGAGTATTGGTGCACAAACTCGAGTATTGGTCGCACCTTCTGATAATTCAAATTTGTGAAATCTGTTTAATGTTTATGAAATGATCTGAATGATTTATATTCTTAATTATCATCATTACCAGATATGTTTAATGTGTTTGCTAGTGTATTTCAGCCTAATTACAGATGATTCAAAGAGATTAAAGGTGCTGTTAACACAAAAGGTAAAGTCTTGTCAGAAGCATTGAATGCACATTACCAAACTTGCTGTAATCTCAAATACCAAGCCTTCCACCGTGGAAAAAGGATAAAGAGACTCTCATTTAAGTGAGGACTGACAATCCCAATGGATATAAACAACTAGAAGTCACTCTCTATCCTACAAGTCAAGAAACAAGCACAAGTGTAGAGAGAGAAAGGACTAAACTGCTTCTAACTGAAGGGAAACTTCTCCAACAGTCAAATGAATGCAAGCAATGGCTATTAATGCCTCTCTAAGTATAAATAGAGTTGTATTCAAGTCTCTACCAGAACACTGAGCTGAAAAACGAATTGCATTAACTTTGTTCATTTATTTGAGTGCTTTCTTGTACAGAGTGTCGTTTGACACCATTGAACTTCAGTGATCATTTATCTACTTTGTAAGAGAGTTTTTATCAAGTGTATTTGAGTGGTTGTAGATATCTCAAGTCAAGGGACTTGAAGATTTGGGAGATCATTGATTACAACTTGTAAGGGGGGCAAGTTCTAGAGAGAGAATTGCTTCAGAGTTACAGAGTGTGTAATCAAGTGATTCTAGTGAAAAGCTCAGGGCACCTGAGGACTGGAAGTAGGCCAAGGAGTTAGGCCGAACTAATATAAACTGTTGTGTGTTGATATTCTTCTCTACTCACTAATTTCATTCGGTCAACCACCATAAGAAGGGAAATCGCGAAAATTTTTCAGAATCCCCAATTTACCCCTTCTTGGTGATTCAACTCCTCTTTCACATGAGTTACAGATTACATTAACACAATTCAAGCTTCAAATTACAAGCAAGCATGGATAATTACAACAAATCATATCTGGGTTAAGACATTCAATGCAGAACCAAAAACCAGGCTGAAACTTCTCCTCTATCCCAATAGTTCAGCATGGACCGTTATGGATCAATTAAATTACTCTCCAATGGTCAAATAAGGGTTATGGAATGACAGAATATCTAGAAGACCATCTGCATCAACGAATTCCAGGATTCCAGCTGAGAATTGAAAGAACAGAGGAAAATAAGCAACTGTCATTTTCCAGATTTGCAGCTGAACGTTAGAGAAGAAAATGTAACGGCTAGTCTCTTTAGTTAGCCTATAAATAGCTATGAAGACCCAGAGCAAAGGACGTACATAATTGAACTACAACTGATTACATTCTTGCTTTAAATCTTTGCTGTGAAAAATAGTTTTCTTGAGCTTCAGTGCTTATGATTATTTGCTCTTTAAGAGAGTGTGATTTAGAAAATCATTTCTGATTATTTTTTTTGAACTCAAGGTTGTGGAACCTGTGAATCGGGTTGTTTAATTACAAAGTGTAAGGGGGAGCAAGTCCTGGGTGATTAGGATTGCATGTGGTTTACATTGTTGTAATTAAAGCCTGTTAAGTTACTTGAAATACCCAGAAGATATCTGGGGACTGGACGTAGGTCGAGGTTAAGACTGAACCAGTATAAATTCTTTGTATCTAGCTTTTCTTCTCTTACTCTTTCGTTCCCTGTTTGGTTTTGAAAAATTCATACATCTTTGAAAAGAATTATTGAAATCCCTAATTCACCCCCCTCTTGGTGATTTCTTCCATTTTCAGATTTATTGATAGTCTATGCATAACTCAACATTTCTCGGGCAGTGTTACTACAAACACAGGACTCAACAGGTTCTAGGCCTCAGCGTTGAGCAAACAAATGGGTAAAGACCCATAACGATCAAATACATTTCAGGCTTCACGACCCAAGGGCTATGGATCCTCAAAGTCCTATAGCCTTATTTGTGTTCACAACACGGATTACAATCAGGATATGAACATGCATATACAATCATACAATGTATGTGAGAATTAGAGTTATTACCTGATTGATTTAAAATTATCCAGGTCGATTGCAATAACTTTACTTACTCTGAACAATTATGACTTCTTCATTTGAAAATACATTGTGGATAATGGTCATTACTTACTTCAACTTTTTACATTTTAAATGTCATATAGTATTCATACTTAAACATGAAATTAATAGGCATAATACATGATCAAGATTCCAATTCTTACTTATATACCAAATTGATCATCGTGTATCATTGCCTATATCATTTTCACACTTTTGAACAAATTCCCAGAATTTTTATGACAACTTTAGAAAATCATATCTCATTCCACAAGTGTCTGAATGAGGTTATTCTAAAGCCTATGGACTCATTATTAAGTCTAATTCCAAGGAAAAATACTTGTAGTAGCTAGTCATGCACATACCATTCCTAGTTCAATCAAACTGGGTAGTACTTTTTGAGTGTCATCTAGTTGGTTATCAACTTATATAGTTCCTTGCATATTTGGGTTCTTAAATTGAGAAATAATAATTCCTCATTTATCTTTTAATCTTATGCATTTTTCTTTTTTGACATAATGTAATTCTTCTCTTATTGGATATTTAGCACAACAATCCATCCTTTTAAAGTTCATCCATGTGGCACCTATTAAAAGGAAAAAAGGGTAGAAAGGGCTTTCCATACTACTATTAGAAGACCATATAAAAAATAATGTCAAATGGTAGGAAAAAGACTACACCTAATTCTACCTTCTACCTTTTCATTATAATATAGTATTAGTTATATTAATTGACATAGGTTTTGATTAGGTGTTTCCTCATTTGGTCTTTAGCAGCCCACTTTTCATGATTTGCTTTAATATAAGAGCCCAATCTTTAATGCAAGAGCCCAATCACCATCACCCTTAATATTATATTCAATATTAATTCTTAGAAATTATTATGAATCTCTAATAATAATTATTGTACTTTTCCCATTTAAGGGACTTTCCTAAACCTTAAAACCTAATCCAACAGTTTGGGAATTTATCATTAGGTTAGTAAAAATCAAGATGTACTTCTCATTCCCCTCCTTCTATTTGGGGCAATATCAATCATCATCATTAGTCCTTGATAACACTACTATAGATTTGAGGATATATAACAATTAATAGATAACAGTTACATTAAATAAACTTTATGTATGTCGAGATAGATGTTGTACAAGGACATATGATGCTTAAAAGCAATGGTTATTTATGCATAACATCATGTTTTGCAAGGCGGAATTCGCAAAAAAATAAAAATATTGGTTGTTGTTCATAACCATAATTTATTTACTTACAAAAATGGTGGTTCTTAAAATACAATAATCATTTAACACTTATAAAAAATTCACCTTCCAACCTTATATCTGTGAAAATACAAACATAACAGTTATATCAATTGACTATAAAGTATGAACAACAAAAAATAACTTTCATAATGAACAACTATCATGTAAAGAAAAAAAAAAAAATCTTGAAAGCACCTTTTCATAGCCTCATCCTTCTCTTCCTTATCATGGTTAAACGCCAGAAAGCACAAAGCATTGGGCATGCAAAAATGGACTGGACCAGTATAAATCTTCTATTTCATTCATTCTTCTCTCTTCATCCTTCCGGTTTAACTTACAGGGCTATTGACAAAGTTTTTGAAATCACCCAATTCACGCCCTCTTAGGTGATATTCCATCTTTAAACACTTGTGTAACCCTATTAGGCAAGAATTCTTCATGGCTCTAATGATATGATTATGTGTTTAGGGTAATGAGAAGTTAAGAAAGAAAAAGCATGGAAGAAGTCTTAGGCAACTCTGATGGAAGAGGAGGAAACAAAGGAAGGACATTAGTCCACAAGGTAGTGAACTTATTTAACTTGCATGTATTTGATGTGCATTTATGTGTGGCATTGCTTTGCTAGAATATGTGAAGCATGTATGAATGAATGAAGTTTTGTTTCTGTTTATATTGTTGCCATAAGTATGTTTCACAAAACATTGAGCATGCAAAAAGTCATCACGTGAACATAAGCCTATGTAAGGCAAGCATATCTTACACTTGCATTCATCTTGCATGCATTGTTAGTATTGCTTGCTAATAAGATCCCCTTGAAACTCACCCTCCCCAAACTAACTACATAGGTACGTGAGCACACAGAAAGGCAATCCATGAAGTTGTGCAAGACAAAATGAGTGGAGAATTAAGCAAAGAAACGCTTTTCTAGTAAGGAGGATGTTCCTTAAAAATGTTGATGCTTTTGTATGAGTAATATAGGGCTGAAAGACCTGGCTGAACCCAAGAGGGGGGTGAATTGGGTGAAGATAAAAACTTAGGAACTTTTGTAAAATCTTTTCGCAATTTGGTAAAATCAGTTTGAATGATTGCAAAGAGTTGTAAAGTTATAGATAATCATTCAAACATATATGTTGGAAATAAAAGAGATAAAGGAAGAGAATTGCAAACTCAGATTTATACTGGTTCGGTCTAATCCTTGACCTACATTTAGTCCTCAAGCTCCACTTGAGATTTCCACTATCTCCTCGTTTAACCAGGCACAAGAGACAAGCCTTTACAACCTCACAAGTTTAGCCAGGCACTTGTGCAGCCTTTATAATCTCTCATAGAGACTCTCCCCCTTACTCAATGTAAGGTTACATTCAACACCCACTCAAGATCACCCAATCTTGAGTAACTCTCAAATAAAGTGATTTACAATGAAACTTCTCTCTATGAAGTGAATAGATAATCATTGAAGTACATAGGAAATCATTTCACTTTTTCTAAGAAAAGCTATGAAACATTTGAGAAAAGCAGAGTGTTCATGAGATTCAGAAAATTGGCATTATAACAGTACAATCTCATTCCATCCACACCTTGCAATCTGGCTCTATTTATAGATAAAGATCTTCTAAATGTTGAGAATATGACCGTTATTAATAGAGACGTTGAGAATATAGCTATTGCAAAAATATAGCCGTTAGTTTTGCTTTTTGGACTTGACAGCTCAACATTTTGATCTTCATGAAATCCTTCATTTGATCATCTGAAACATGTCCACAAATGATATAAATGGTGTTAAGAAGTATTACAAATCATTTAGGTAATCATCTGGATGTTTTAGATCAAAACGAGATTTTCGCAACGGTCATTTTTCTGAAGTGACAGTGTATACTCGAGTATTGACTTGGATACTCAGGTATTGAGCTTGTTTCATTACTCTAGATTCGTCTCTGTCTGTCCGATACTCGAGTATTGACTTACATACTTAAGTCTTGAAGATCCTCTAACGTTCATTGCTCTTTGTTTGAGCTATACTCGAGTATTGACTTGTAAACTCGAGTATTCAAGTTGTTTTGGCCCTTGGTTGCTTTCTGACTTGATATAGCTTCTAATTTAGCAAACCATTTATCCTCATATTGCTCTTTGAGTCTTCTTTCCAATGCAACAAGAATCATATCCAAACTCGTTGTGATTTGTCCGTTATGATCCGATGAATGAAGATTGTTCTTTACCAGCGTTTTTGCAACGTCTTAAACCGTCAGTCAACTTTCAAAGACCATATCTTTCTGGTATAAACTTTATTTTAGTTAAATCAAGTCTTGATGGAAAGCTTTATTAGTCTTCTTTCATATGCCACCTATTTCACCTCATTCTGATATGTAGATTGTGAGTTACATTCAAAACATTGAAGCTTGGTCTGATGTGTGGCGTGAATATTTGATCCAACTTTAGAAATTCAAAGCTCTCTCATCTGATCTTATTTGAGCTTGAAACTTTGTCAAAATTATGCATTAGATGTCTAGTTTCATACAAATTTGGTTTCACCTCAATCCGATCTCTAGTTTAAGAGATATCATCGAATTATCAGAGCTCGCTCAAAGCTGAACGTGAAACAGAGGTGAACAGAGTTGCTGACAGAGCTGGATACTCGAGTATTGTCGGGTCCAGAGGTGACAGAGAAGCTGAAAACACCCAATACTCGAGTCATTAAGTTCCATGCTCAAGTATTGACTCCCATACTCGAGTTTTGACTTGGAAACTCGAGTTTTGACTCCCAAACTTGAGTTTCCCAAACACCAGTTTTCTCTTCTAGAAGCAAATTACTACACTAAGCTTGTAAACTTGAGTTTTGACTTGGATACTCGAGTTTTCTCTTCCAGAACCTGATTTTTGCTGTCTTTAACTCTGAATTGACCCACTCCAACTTCCATTTGATCATGGGGACTTCTAGGATCAATCTTAGAGCTTGAATAATGATATCTTCAGCAAGTTCTTCCTTTCTCCATCTTCCATCTTAAACAATATTTCCTCTTCTTACTCTTCTTCATTTTCTTCTTGATTATCCCCAAAATCTATCAACCAAGAACTTGAATAATCATATTCCATTCAGCAAGTTCTTCTTTCTTCAATCTCTCTCCTTCTTCTTGATTATTCTTTATCATTCAACTTTAGCTCATCATTCTCCACACCTTCTACGTTCTTCAATATTTCTTCTTCTCCTTGAATTTATCATTTTCTTCAATTTCTTCTTTCTGAAATCTTTTATCTCCTTCTTGTTCGCCTTTTTCCTTTCTTTCAATTCTTTTGAACATTCTTCACAATATATATTTGAACTAATCTTGATTCAAGATGTTCCATTCAATAAATATTTTCTTCTTCAATTTCTCCTCTTTCTTTTCCTTATCCTCATCTACATCGTCGACCTCCTTAATCTTCTTCTTTTTCTTCTTTGCCAATTCTTCTTTTTGATCATTCTTTATGAATGAACTTTACACCTTTGATTCTACATTCAATTCAAGAATTAATCAATGGAGGGGATAAATATAGTATACAAACTTTTTACTTTTACTAATGACATATATATAAGACATCATCAAAACTAATTATATCCAAGGTGTGACAATATGTATGTAATATATAGATGGGGCTTATTGAAAGTCAGACCCCTAATTTTTATAACATAATATTTTTCAAAATACTTAATGATTATTCGCCTATAACCGTCAAATACTATACATTTATAATGGTTTTTTCAAACAACAGTCAAATATTATAAATTAGTTATAATGATTTTTTCAAATAACCGTCAAATAAAACCCTTCCTATGGTGACCAATACTTTACCATTCATCATTTTAACTATTAAGTATTGTACATAATATATCACGGTTGTTATTGAACAACTATTAAACATAGATTGCTATCTTTAATAGTCATTATCTTACAACTGTTAAACAGAGTTCCATATACATAACTGTTGTATTTGAAATTCCACAAAATATAGTGCCCAATTTTTAACAACTGGAAACCATTATATATAATATTTTACACTCAGATATTTAACAGTTGAAAACTGTTAAATATCCACACAGACAAACTATTATATATAGATAAATTTGTAGTAATAACCGTTGTTGGATGAAGCCGAAACCTAATAGTGCACTGGGGTCAAAATACAAATAATAATAATAATAGAAAAGCTTATATGGATAATTGTTATAGTCCCCATTTGTTTTCATTTTTGTTGTTGAACTAATATAATTAGTATGTTGAAGAACATGTATATTGGTTAAGGAAGGGGTATGTAGAATACTATATATAGGAATGAGGACTACAGTTATGAAAGGAGTACAACATAGTCAAAGAAATTGATTACTCTTCACACGCCTTATAACTTCCTCTCTTTTATCTTTAGGTTCTTTCCCTCCCTACTGGTGAATTTGCTATGTAACACAATCAAAGTTCGCTTCAATGCTCCAGTTTCATGTGAGTACTTCAACAAGTCAATTGAATTTTAGCTACATATACACGAATCCTTCAGTACAACACAAAGTCACTCAAGATGTGTTGATCTAAACAATCACATAGTTCTTTAAGCAGTAAACGATTTTAAAAGAAAATAAAGAATCAAATTTCTTTCTCACCATGCAATGCAAGAACCTCTCCCCTGCGGGCGAAGCTCTACACAAAGATTTTCATTGTATTTGATTGAAAACAAACCCTAATATAAATTGGTGTAATGGATGCCGTGAAAAGCAAATCAAGCATATTTTAATTTCAAAGCTTGCATATTAAAGTCATTAACTAAATAGGTAGGGTATAGCTTTGCCACCTTTGTGGTCCTACCAGTTCATTCCATATTAGTTTGAACCCCCAAAAACTCTCTTAAGTTTAAAGGAGGTAAGATCAAGATACCAGATGCTCGAAGAAAAAAGTCATTTCCCAAATAAGAAGACTGGATACTTATTATTTCTTTATCTATTCTTGGTTGATCTGTTTTCTGTTGTGCTCCATCCATATTGGTGAACTATACCCATCAAATTTTCTTCGATATAAAATGATTAAATACACTCGTGTTCGGACAAAGGTATGCATCCAACGCAACACCCCATCTTTCAAACAAAAAACTATAAGCTCTTGCTTATATCTAATTAAAATGGGGCAAAAGTAAACCTTTAATCCTTCGATTTAATATAAGATTCTATTTTGATCCCTTAATTTTATAAAGTGTCCTTTTCATTATATAATATTAAAACTGTTAGTGTAATGTGTGTGCGTGTGTATCAGAAAAATACGGACATTGAGATTTTAAATATTGATGAAGTTCTCAGAAATGCTCACATATTAAATTTAATTTGTTTTTAAATACCATTGATTAACATAACATATAATTATTTGGGACTAATTAATAGCATTGGGGTTATAGGATTGAAAAATATAAGATTAAGGGAACAACTTGAAACCTTGTATAAAGCTAACAGATCTAATGTGCACTAATCTTACCTTTAAAAAATATATGAATATATCTGAAATTCAGATAATATACTTCAAAGTATAAATTTTTACCAATGTAACATTCTGTGTGTGTGAACCTACATCAAGTTGTACACGTGTACTATTTACAATTATAAATAATGTGTCTTATTTCCTAAATTTCGCATAACACACATAAAAATGTGTATATTAATTCTATATACGTGTGGTAAAATTATAAAGAGATAAGACCCATTTTGGCGCTGAAAATCTTTTTCAGATCAATATCAGTGGCTCAGGAATTTCCAAATCGTAATAATTTCATCTTCAATGCTATATTAGTCAAATTTAACTATTAGTTAACCAAAATGTTGAATTGATTGTAGACATGGCATCCACATGATTTTTGTTTTAGATTTAGATGCAAATTTGCCTCACAAATTTTCACTCTGGAGCTATGTTTCGCCGGAAGTTTTTGAATTAAAGGAATTTACCACAGCTATTGTCCTAGTTACGTTTACCATTTTTTTGGCCAAATATGCTTATATAGTATGTCCATGTTTCATTAACTTCATTTTTTTCCAAGTTATATTTATGTATAAGGATTTTTTTTATATAAAAAAATACACCCTATCTGAATGATTGGAGAAAATCAAAGAGGTTAAAGAATCTTGTGCGATGAAGAAAAAAATTAAAGAGACACATGTTTATCTCGACATTGTTGGGGTAAAGTGAATAAGGGTTACTAGCAGCCTTGTTCTTAGTAATCCTGCTTTGTGTGTCTTAAATCCAATAACTGAATCTTTTTCTTCATATACGGCTTCTTATTTAAGTCGTTCACGCCAATTGCTTAACATATTTGGTCAAGTAACAATCAAATTTAACGTTTGTAATGATTAGGGTGACATTGTAACAATTTGAGAACTTTTAGGGTAATATTGAACCTACAAAATTTCAAGAGCTACATTGCAACTGAGTAAAAACTTCTAAACTGAAAAAATGACATTGATGACATGTGGACTTGCTATGTCAACTTATTTGGTCTAACTAATGGTCAAACTTCACCTTGATTACGACCAAAGTGAAAAATGATTTAGAAATTTCTAGGACAATATCATTGCTCCAAAAAGAAACTTTTGAGACTAAAATGACCTTAACCCAATTATAATTATATGATGTATAAAACTTATAATAATAGCACTACTACAAAAAAGCTTTTTCGCGTCTTATTTTTCCCACTTTTTACGTCCTATTTTGTGCAGACGCCTCTTTAGGGGCGTAAAAAATCAAAGCTTAAGGCGTCTAAATATTTTCTTAAATGCCATATGTTCTTTTTTTTTTTTAAAAAAAAAAAACCCCAAACCATGTTGGGAGCTAACCACTTGGAGAAGCAAAAAATGGTACCCATAAATTGAACCTGGAGAATCAAATTGAAACACCAAAAAATCAAACCTATTTAATCTTAAACTCGAAATTTGAAGGACCTGGAGAAGCAAATCAAAATACCAAAAAATTGAACCCATAAATCAAAGATAAGAACGCTGGTGTAGCAGATTATGATAGCGTAAATCAAGACATAAAATCTGGAAAAGCAAATCCTTCAACATTGTAGAAATAGATCTAACAAACACAAATATGCAGATCAACACAACGCAAAATCGCAGATGATCTCACCAACGCAAACAAAACAGATCTAACAAAGGCAAAATCATAGATGATCTCACCATCTAACAGACGAAGGGAGCACCGAGCTGCCAGCGACAAATCTGCGCAAGAATGACGAAGACGTGACGGGGAACTTCGACCTTCGACCTTGGAGGATGAGCTTTGAGCTTCGCCACTGCACGAGAACGTTGGCACTTGGAGGATGCCACCGTGTTATTGGAGAGAAGAGAATGAGATCTGAAAGGGCGGGAGAGAAGAAGAGTGAAGACAGTGTTAGGCACGACTCCGTTGGCGGAGAGGATGAAGAGTGAAGACGAGATGAGGCGGTGGTGCTGGACTGAGAGGATGAAGAGTGAAGACGTGATGAATGAGAAATGAAAGACTGAAGATGATGAGTGGAAAATACGGCAACCCTCATACATTAATTCATTTTTGACACATATTTAAAAAAAAGTGGCCATTTGATTGAACTCACGCGCATCTGTGATTGATTTTTGGCGTCTAATATGCCAAGTTAGGCGCCAAAATCAAAGTATTCCAAAAAAAAAAAAAAATCATGGAACATGATTTAAATTAATTACATCAGTCATCCATTAATTAATTTTTGACGTCTAATACACAAAGTTAGGCGCCAAATGTGAGTATGCAACCAAAAAAAAAAAACTTTTTTAGCCTCTAAATTATTGAATTTGACGTCAAAATTGACTATTTTTGGTGTCTAAGTTTTTAAATTAGACGCTAAAAATAATGTTTTTGGCGCTCTTAAGTTGGTTTTCTAAAAAGTTAAGTGGAAAATTAAAAATTGGTAAAACTTTTGGCGTCTAAGTTTTAAAATTAGACACCAAAACTTTTGGCGTCTAATTTTAAAACTTAGATGCCAAAAGTGAATTTTTCTCTCATATAGTTATAAAAATGTCACCGTTTTTTTTACTTCCTTTTTGTAAAAAAGAACGTTTTTTAGGGAAATAAAAACCTCTTTTTGTAGTAGTGTAGTAATAATAATTAAACATTTTTAATTAGATTTCATGCTAAACAAGAGAAAACATGTCTAATTTTGTTATCTACATTGCAGCAAAACACGTATTGCCCTTTTATCCGTGAATCAAGTTGACGAACGATATACTATTCAGCGCTACCGAATCACATTTCTATCTGTTTTTATCATATATATAAAAAGATTGCAAGTTGCGAGGTGCCAATATTTATATTAATAATGTCCTAATGCTATAGCAAAATATAAGTGAATATTTTGAAGCATAAGCACATACGAAAGAAGTTACCACATAAAATGTCAACGCTTTTATTCTCCTCTTCGCTCTGACTTTTTTCGTTTATAATTAAAGTCAATATACTAATTACGTTTATAATTTAGTTACGAGGCCAATGAATGAAAAAGAATCACTGCCCAAGTTTTCCTTTTACCCTAGTGGGCTTTCGTCATCACAAGAGATAGTGACATTGATATGATTAAAGTGAGTGAGAGAGAGAGAGCAAGAGGAAGAGGGAGAGAGAGGAACAGAGAGATCTAGGGTTTGCTGGCTATTCCAATGGCAAAAGTTAGCCAAAAAAAAAAAAAAAAACAGGAATATTAAAGAACAAACCCTTGAAAAATTCTTATTCTTCTATATATATATGCCTGTCAAAAATCTACTTGGACCCCTCCCATAAATAATGCGTTTTTGCATCATACAATGATGGTGGTGGTCCCAAAAATTACACAGCTTAGTCCCTTTAGGTATGTCATTGTTTTCTTTTTTATAATCATTTCATGAACTTTCATATTTTAGTGAACAACTATGTTCATGCCTTCCATAATTCACAGAAAGTTGTATAATTTTCTTCTTTATATGATAGAAGAAAAGACATTGCATGCATGTCAGTTCAGGAATATTTCCCACAAACTTAAAGCTCATTGTTTGTGGTCAATATTGTTTTTAATTAACATAGACTGTTTCTTTTATGTTACACAGAAGGCTTCAGTAAATTGGTCACACTAGTGTAAAATATGTTTTTTCCACAATGGCATTTCTACACTGGTTGCAATAATGGGGATAATGTAGAAAGTGTAACCGGTGATAATTTTATAAATAAGAAGCGATACTATTGACTTTCTATATCGGTTTTCTTTGTAAGTGATGTAAAAACATTGGGTTGAAACAACAATTGGTGTATAAAGTACCTACTTTCCATTTTTTTAAAAAAATTCTCTTATACCTTTCATTACTATAAAAAATAGATTTTAGTTTCCTAAAAGACATCTATTTTTCAAAAAAGGAAGTAAAAAAAAAAATAAATGTAGTAACATTTTTGTAATTATGTGTGGGAATTTTAACATATTGAGTGTCTCTTTGACAAAAAAGGATATCAAAAGTCGATTTTTAGCTGGGACACCAAAAGCCCTACCTTTTAGCTTCTCAATTTGAAAAGGGATGCCAAAAGTTGATTTTTTGAGTCCTTTTTAAATTGGGATGACAAAAACATGATGCCTTCTAATTTTTCATCCCAAACATCTCTATACATTGAATCATGGTCAATCTTGAAATCTGCCCTCGTTCCATCGACATGCCTGATTGCACTTCTTTGCATGGTGTTTTGCCTGAGCCTTCCTTGTAAACTCCCACGATCATAATTTTATATCCTAAGTTCTATTACAATCTTTTACATAGAAAATAATGATATAAAATTTTAATTGGGACAAGATAATCCCATTTACCAAAAGAAATTGAAAATTGAAAATATGAAATTTAAATCATACATTTGAAGCACCATGACCATCTATGTTTCATGTACATTCAAGAAAGGTTAGAAACATACGCGTAAACAATTTGTAAATATAAACAATCATTCAATCAACTTTTTCAAAAATTCAACTAAAAAAAGGTGAAACCCCCCACACATTTAAGGTAATGAGTATGGCTCTAATACCATGTGTTAGTTAAATTTTGGTGTGTTGCTTGACTGGTGGTCGAATTCCCTTATGGCAAATGAACCAGTCAAACAAGTAATAAAGTGGAAGTAAAATATCGTCCCACAGAGATTGAAACACTAGTTTAAACTTCCTGTTAATTCTAAGAAATTGCATGATTGTAAAATTTGAGTGCTTGAACTAATAATTCTAACAAACTAGTAAACTCGTAAAACAAAGTGATCATGAGTAATGTTGAGATATTTCGTATTTAAAATAGCCAAAGCTCATATTTCTCCTTAGTTTGCACTTCATCCTTATATTGCTTTATAGTATACTCTAATAATGTTGCAACAACTTCTGCAATGTTACAACAATGTCTACAATAAAGCTCTTTGGATTTATATAGAAGCTTTTGCAATCCTATACATATACTCTTAAATCTAGTTCTCTCATATTCCTAAGCAGTTCAAGCTTATAATATCATGTAAACCTAGGTATAATGGTTATGTGAGATATGTTAGTTCTCTATGAGTTTTAATGATGACTGACAATTGTAAACACAAAGTGAAGTTTGTCTTTGGTAAGTTGAAAAAATTACTATCAAAGAAAAACTCGAGTTGGACTTGATAGAGTAGCTCAAAAGCACACTGTGGTTTGCATTTAGAAACTGCAGTTTATGTCAAAAAGAGAGCACTTAAAGTTTTTCAAACTAAAGCAAACTCGAGTTTGTGTAAGACAAACACTTCATAAAGTGAAAATAACCAAACTACAATTTGATACTCTAAACCTCGGTTTTACACCTAGCTAAAGTTTTCTATGTTTAGAGAAAACTCGAGTTTAAGTTTACAAACTCGAGTTTAAATCAAGTCGAGGTTTTCAAAGATTTCATGTTCAAAACAAACTGTGGCTTACATAGTAAACTCCAGTTTGTCATTTACAAAGAGTTATCAACGTTTTCTATAAACTTGGAAAACTTAAGTTTAATAATATAAACTTGAGTTTGACTTAGGTAGAGAGATTTCAAAGTTCTACGTTTATAAAGGAAACTCAAGTTGAGTTTTGGAAACTTGAGTTTATGTCAAACAGAAAGCTATGCTTTATTTCTTGAACTTGAAAACTCTAGTTAAGCTTTAGAAACTCCAGTTTTGAACTTTGTGGATTTAAACTTAGTTTCTTATCAAAAGTCATGAACTTGAGTTAGTCACTAAATGACTCGAGTTTACTCATATGCACAAAATTTATTTCAAACTTCAAATCGCAATGGTCATTCCTAGAATGAAACAAACTTGAGTTTGCAACTAAATAACTCGAGTTTTCCACTGTTTCAAAATATGTTTCAAAAATTTGGTATTGCGATGGTTATTCCTAGAATGAACAAAAATCCAGTTTGTTTTAATAAACTTGAGTTTTTGTCGCACAGTATGAAACTCTGATTTCTGGAAATCTTTGATTTGATCCTGTTAAATCTATATACTTCATGATTTCACTTTATATTATTCCCTATTATACTTGATCAATTTGTTCATGAGTTACAGATGAATTTAGCAAATATCAAGGTGAAATCAAATCTGGGTTAAATGTAATTAATGAAGAACCAAGAAGAAGCCTAAACTTTTTCCTCTATCCCAATTGTTTCGCTCATATCGTTACAAATAATTCTTATCACTCTCCAACAGTCAAAACAAGTTTATGGAATGACAAGAATACTGGAAGACCATCTGCAACTGCCATATTCCAGATATCAATTGAACATTATATTGAAGATACAGAGAGAAGAAAATGCAATGGCTAGTCTCTTTGGTTGATTACAAATACCCAGAAAGACTCGAAGAACAAGACTCAACAACATACGATTACAACTAATTACGTTCTTTATTGATTTCATTCTTTATTGTGCATATTACTGTTTGAACTTCAATGTTTATCCATATATGCTCTTTAAGAGAGTTTGTTTTTGAAAATCATTTGATTACTTGTTGGAGAGAACTCAAAGTTGTGGAACCTGTGAGTTGAGTTATTTTATTGCAAAGTGTAAGGGGGAGCAAGTCCTAGGTGCTAGGATTGCTTGAAAGTTACATTGTTGTAATCAAAGATTATTGAGATAGTTGAAAATCCCATAAGGTATCTGGGGACTGGATGTAGGTCAAGGATAGGACCGAACTAGTATAAATCTTACTGTATCAAGCTTTTCTTCCCTTGTCATTTATACTCTTTTTTTGGGTATAAACTTGGATGTTTCTAAAAGAATTTTTTAAATCCCTAATTCACCTCCCTCTTGGTGATTTCTTCCATTCACAAGATAAATTCATTCATGCAGTTTATAGTTGAAACATAGTTCTAAATGAACTTTATTAGCACACACTGCTTAATAAAGTTCTACCCTTAACTTGTTTCTATTAAGCTAAGGCCATGACTCTTGCTTGGTAGTGGCCACCTAACGCAAAAGACCTACGTTAACTATTCATGTAATACCCGGATAACTATTATCTGGAGTATTATGTTATAGTAATAAGAATGTCCATTAATGATGACTATGGTCTCAAAATATTGTATAATTAGTCTATTTTCAAAGGAAAATACTTAAGAAAGTTAAATGAAATTTATTGCCAAAAATGTGAAAAATGCATTTTAGGGCCATAAAACATCCTAAGAATATGATGACAAATCCTAAAAGGCAACTAAATATTTATTAAAAATTAGAAAGTACGTTGTCTCTAATTTAGGTAATTTATTAAATTATTACCTTGGAAAAATTAAAGGAGAAAAATCAAAAAGTATTGGGGGATCATATTGGACCCCATGATTTTTAATATTATGCATGGTACATAAATTACCAATGTCAGTAAAATAGTTGTGAAATAATAATTATTACTAATTAAGAAAATTGTCAACAATTGGTAAGTGATTAATTAGATAATTAATGGCTAATTGTTTAGAAATAAGATAAAGAGAAAAAGGTGGAAATTAATTAAAATAAATAAATAAATAAATAAATATATATATATATATATATATATAAACAAAAATTATGAAGAAAAATAAAGAAAAATGGAAATGGAAATTAAAAAATAATAATAATAATAATAAAAATATATCTAAGATATTTTGCAATTAAATAATATTATAATGGTAAAAAGCAAGTAGGATAAATGACCATGGATAGAAATAAAATGCTACCTAGAAAACCATGAACTAAGTTTCTAGAGTCAGAGTATATTATGGACAAGTGAATTTTTACCTCGGAGTGGCCTATCTCCGAAGTCATTTCCGTAACCGACAGAGTGATCATGAGATAGAGCCAAGAAGATATTTTGTGAAATTAAGACAGATAGTGGAAGTGAAAATCTATAGAAAATAATTCATAAAATGGAATCCGGGGATAAGTTGGTAAACATTTGGACATATTATGAACAAGTGATTTATGATCCAGAAGTTGACGTCGGCAGACGCAATTTCGGTAGCCGACGACGTTTGGCCGAAATATTCAGCAGACAACGAAATGCCCTTAATGGGATCAAAAATTTAGTTGACCCAAGTAACTTGAAAGAGGAAGAAAAGACCTTCAGGGCTTTGCTTCCGGAATTTTGAGTTTTCCCAAGATTACGCGATTAGGACACCAAACAGGTAACTTTATCAGATAAAGGCACATAAATCAAGAGATGATGTAGGCATGACATCACTTTGATGACTCATGATGATGTCATCATAGAGAGGTGTAAGGCCCAGATCAGCCCATTTCAAAAAGTGCAATCCAACGGTCAGAATTTGTCCAGACGAAGTTCAAAGAAATTACGGAATTGCCATTCGGTTTTTTTTATAAATAGCCCTTCATTTCTCTTCATTCTTCACCAATTCACAAGCAATCCTAGAGAGAAGTTAGAGAGAGAAGCTCTGGAGAAGGAGTAAGAAGTTCATAGCAAAGCTTTGGGTAAGTTCTTCAGTCCTTAGTCTTTAGTTTAAGTAGTTCTTTCGGTAGTTATAGTAGAATTGCTAGAGTAGTATTTAATTTTTCAAGTTAGCTTAGATATCATGTTTTAGGAATAAAAATGATATTTATCTTAGGAATATGTTAGAGGAAAGTTTATAGCAGAAATTTTGAGAGTTTAAAGTCAAAATAGCGAAGCTCTGGCAAAATTCCACCAAATAGTCAAACTAGGGGCAAAATGGTAATTTGTACCTAAATTGCCTGTTATGGTCTTAAATATTCATATAAGTGATATTATCCTTATAGGATATCCGAAACCACGAACCGCTGTTTCCGCTGTCACCGCTGTCATACCGCCGTCGTCTCGCTGTCAAACGTACCATAAATCGACAAACGTGCCAGGAATCATCAACGGAGGTACGGATGCGTATTGTAACCTTAACACTTATGCTGCTCATATACATATATGTGATAGACATGTTTATATACTGAGGCTCTGTCTAGGGTTGTCAGTTATACATACAGCTTTATACAGGTTATAGTCTTGATAACGCCGTTGGGTTTTCCTAGTGCTGAGGACACGATGGGCCGTCGTGGCACTGGTTATGTGCAGACATGTTGTGGGACTTTACATACTGCTTTGTGCTTATGTTCTGTCAATGTTGTGATCATACATCTGCTGTGTGCTTATGTAGTGATTTACTGCTGTTATGAATTGTGAATAACTGTTGTCCATATACTATTTATTTGAGCATAAGGTTAACCATTACCTGAGATCCAAATAGTAATTGGATCTCAGCTATAGCTACAGGCTCGAGCAAACCAAAGGGTTGAAGATAGGGGCGAGTGACTGGCGTAGGACGGCAGAAGGAATTTTGTGGCTTTAGTTTTATATGCCTAGATAGGTGTTGTTCCCTTTTGGATAGTAGATAACTGTAAAAGTACACTTACACTGTAGTTATGTAATATAAAGGTTCAGTTACTCGTTTTACGAAATTGCTCTACTCTGATCAACGTTTTTTTTGAAAAAAAAATTCCGCTGTTTTTAAGGTGGGATGTTACAACGCAATTAAGCAAACTAAATTTATTTATCATAACTTGCAATCTGGGTTTGAATTACAAACAAAGGTTCTATTGTCGCCTAACCAGCATAAATTTAGTTCATGGCTAACAAACAAAGAACAATTGAACTAATGAAATAAAATCCATAAAAAAAAGGAAGAAAATTAAAAAAAAGAAGAATCGTCGGGACATCTATCACCTAATGCCTCGAGTATTCCATGGATTGGTCCTCTTCAATCTTCTCAGCGTACTGTGATCTTTCTTTTGCACGTATATCTTGTTCTCTAATTTCCCGCTCTTTGTTAAGTCTAGCCATCTTTCCTTATTCGGCCAAGGTCCCTGCGGTGTATGTCAAGTAAGCTGGGCTTTCTAATTATGTTAGGCCTGGATGAAAGATTCATTTGATTGATTTTCCTTTAACTTTGTGGGATTATATTATATTTTCATTATGATTCTTTGCACTCTTTATTTCCATCTCAGTCAAGTCAATCACCTTTAGACATTCAGCCTGGTTTCTTGCTATTGTCTTATGAAATATCCTCAAGAAAAGATCAGTGTATAACGAGATAGCATAGATCATCCTTACTCACTTATGATGTTGTAGCATCGAGAAAAAATCACAATACTAACTCAGAAACATATACTTTTGAAGTTGTAGCATTGAGTTAGCATTTACATATCATTTTAGAATGCATTAGATGTAAGTACATTTTTCTGCCTTTATGTGGGTAACTTATAAAATGCAATAGTTGAGCTTAACTAATCCATATTTCCACATATTCATGAATTCAATCATATTTTATCCTATCAACATCTTTAGGCTCAAAAAACTCAATGCAAATTAGTCATCATATAGCAGAAATATGGCTTATCACTAACATTCAAACAACTTCTCATAAGGTTGAAAAGAAAAAAAATTTGTTGATCATTGCAGAACCTATAACTCTTTACAGTCTCATGAATTATAACCCATAAATCTTTATGGTGCTCATGAGTCATACCTAAGATATTTATATCTTTATATTACTCATGAATTATAACACGTAACTCTTTATGGTGCTAATGAGTTATAACATGTACCTCTTTATGGTGTTCATGAGTTATAACTTATCATGCTTTACAATATTAATGAGAACTCGTAACTCTTTATGCTGCTCATGAGTTATAACCCATAACTCTTTACGGTACTCATGAGTTATGTTTAGATGGTCTTATATTACATTGTGAAACCCGTAACTCTTTACAATACTCATAAGTTATCTCTAGGATCTACTTGTTAAAATAGGTATTGAGATTTAGGATTATCTTTGATCACTCAATGACGTCAGAGTATATGATGTCCTCTTACGTTAATCCATAGGATCGCCTCTTCATTGCTACAAGAACTCCTTCTCCTTAAATCCTCTTTCTCCTTGGGCGCTTGATAGGCTTTAGCAGGGTAAAGGCTTCAAGTATTTAGGTTTATTTTCTCAAGATGATGACGATGTCCTGAGGTTAGGTAAGACACAATAATTAAGGATGTGATGGACAAGAGAGGTTGACCAAGACTAGGGTTTTTGGTCAAGAGTATGGAACTTTTTTCTTGAAAGAAAGTGGCACAAAAGTTGGCACACCTTATGCCTTGACTCTTATGCCGCCACTTATCTTCTACGAAAGGCTAAAAGAATGGCACCTTATATACCCACATAAGTTAGAGTGTAACTCTAATTCAAGTGCTTACAAGAAAGATCCAATCCAAGAGGACTAATCCTATCATGATATTTAGATTATGTCCTATCATCATCTTTATCCAATCTTTATTGGATATAGCTTTGGATAATTCAAGATTATCTTTAACCACTTAACCTCTTGAATTTAAAATTCAAATTTAAATTTCAAACTTGCATTGAAATTTTAAAGTCAAATAGACCTAATTGGGCTTGGAGTCCTACTCCACTCAATTGGTACATTAATCTTGACAAAGCGCAATAACAATTATTAGCCTAAAGTTCCTAAGCAAAATAATCAAGAACAATCTTAGTATGTGACCCATTAGGCCTAATTAGTCACCAACATAGATAAAGTTGGACCGATTAAACTCTTTTAGTAGGCCTAGTTTATATAAGGACCATATAAGACACTAGCACTCCTCTGTAGCCCCTAACTAATTGAGTTGATCAAGTGATCTACCTTCTAATATTGATTCTATGTCGGCATCATCCCTCACATTATCATTCACATGTAGTTGAGAGCTATGATAGAGTATTATCTCTCTTAGTTGACTAAATGTAGCTTTTCACATAACTATGAATCTTCTTTCATTAACTCTAAGACGGATCATGAATCTTCATTATCACTTACTATGCATAGATTCCCAAGTCAACTAGAAGTCATCCAAGCCTTACTGGTGTTATGAACTATAGTGTCCTCTACTTTTCAATACAATAAAAATAGCTAATCAAGGGTTTAATTAAACCAAACATCATTTATCAAATATTTAAAATAAACAAGAGTATGCAAAATGAGCCCTAACGTGACAATATACAATAATCCAACTTATACTGTAAAGGATGAAGCACTACTGTTAGCAGAAATAACTTAAGCTTTTGAAGCCTTCTTTGATGGATTCACACAAGAACTATCATCTGAAAAATAGTAACTATCAATCCATCTCATCGGGCATATGAGTAATTGCTTGTGAGGTGTCAATTGAGATATTTTAAAATCACATCATTACTAATAATTGAAGAGCAGGAATATCACTTAAAGGGGGTGAATAGGCGATTTTAAAAATTCTTTTAAAAATAAAATAATCGACAGTAAAGTAGAGACAAAGAAGAGGGATAGACATAAAGATTTATACTGGTTCAGTCTAATTTGTCGACCTATGTCTAGTCCACAATCACTTGGGTATTTCACTATCTCAACTACTTGTACAAACTTACACGCTTTGTACTCGAAATGATCCTACCACAAGGACTCACTGCCCTTTACAAGCTATAATTGTACACCCGCTCTTGAGGTTCCACAACCTTAAGATATACAGAAAAGATTGAATTGAAATAAACTCCTTACTGAGTAGATGAATTAAACACTAAAGAACAAAAATGAATATCTGAAGATATTAAGCGAGTTTTAATGAAACAACAAATAGCAATAAGTTCATAATGAATGCTCAACATTTCGGTAGGTGGCGAATTTAAAGCTTCTGCTATTTATAGTTGATGAAATAAATGACCGTTGATGAAGCTTGAGTGTTGTTCGCTGCGACTCTTAAAAGTAGTCGTTAAACTGATCATGTTTCGCTGGTTACATACGCCGTGAATACTTTGTTCTTCCTAAATATTCTTTATTCTATTTGATTTGTCTATTGAGAGAGAGCATTTAATGCGCATCAAAATAACAGAGAATGCGCAAAGTGTTGGTTATGGAGATTTGCACCAGATTAGGTAACCACATTTAATGCTTCTGACATAAAATTGCTTTTCGAAGATTTGTCATTAATCTATAGTTAAAACATTTGAAACTTATTAACAAGTTATTAGAAGCAATTACCAATAACAATGGATAATGATATACAAAAACAAAATCATAATAATTTTAGCATCTGCGAAGAAGGTGATTTGAAAACATAGATTATCATGCTCGAGCATGATTATTTGTGTGCTCGAGCATTAGTACAAAACCATACATGGAAAGATTGAAAAATATCCTATGCACGAGCATCACATCAAGCTTGCTTGAGCAAGCTTTTGAAAGCTTTGAACTATGTTGATAGACACACTATTGCTTGAGCAAGGAGTCTTCATGTTCGAGCAACTTGTTGCTGCTGCTCTAGCATGCCTTTAGTCATGCTTAAACATGAGCAAAGTAGAGAGTAGTGCCTACTATTGCTCAAGCACGAACTTTCCTTGCTCGAGCAACAAGACGTTGGTGCTTGAACATGCTCTCAGCCATACTCGAGCATCAGCGTTATAAAGCTGATGAATTTACCTACTCGAGCAAGAATTTCCCTTTGCTCGAGCATATTGCTTGACCTTGCTCGAGCATGATAGCTTCATGCTCGAGCACATGTACCTTTCTATATTACTAGTTCCCATTTTGCTTTATTGCTTGAGCATACTTGTTCTTGTGCTCGAGCATGACATTATATATCTTTCAGATGCTCGACCTTGCTCGTGCATGACGCTTTTCTACTTAAGCATACTTATCAAATTGTGCTTTTTGCTTTTAAACCTGATGATGCTCGGGCATATCACATGCTGTGCTTGGGCAAACTTATGTTACTTAATTTAATAACTTTTGGAAATTGTGATCAACAAAACATTGAGAACCAAAAATAATGTCATATGGCAACATATATGTATATATCAATTCACAATATCAAGATCTCAATTTTCATATTTAGCACATAAGTACAAAAGAAAATATAAAATAGTTTATTATTGATCCTCCCTTATTTCCTATGCCTAAAGCTGTGAGCTAGTACTTACCATATGACTAGTAGTTAAACTCAACAAGCTCACCGATCAAGTGATATGGATAAACCAAAATCCATAGAGCATAAGATCAGACTATGGGTTCCCGCTCAATGTACTAGTAGGGTGTCAAGACCTTATTAAACACAAGTGGGCCAAAGGACTATCCAATGTATACTTGGAAGCCCGCCGCCTTATTGGTCAAGCATGTTACCATATGTTCGAGTATCATGCCTCACTATTTTGCCCTGTTTGGTATCTTGATAATAGATCAACCTGTAAAACAAATTTCTAGAGACTCTGATGCATAAATTAGTCATTATTAATCAAATTAAGCTAAAATAAATAGTATGAAGGAGATTACTTACAATTCATAGGGGTTTACTATATACCCAATTCTCTTCTCATATACAAAAATTGATCTTTGGCTTATGACTTAGTAAATATATCAACAAGTTATAGATGAGTAGGAATGAACAACACCTTAGCATCTTTCTTTTGAACATGGTCTCTGATAAAATGATGTCTTACATCAATATGCTTGGTTCTTGAATGTTGAACTGGATTTTTGGCCAAGCTTATTATAATTGTGTTGTTGCAAAGGATTGGAATTTCCTTGACATGAATTCCTAAGTCTTGTAGTTGTTGTATGAGCCATAGCACTTGAGCACAACAACTTGAAGTGGTTAAATACTCAGCTTTAGAGTATGAAAAAGAGATAGTGTTTTACTTCTTGCTGAACTATGAAACAAGAGATCTACTGAGGAACTCACATTGTCCACTTGTGCTCTTTCTACTATTTGTAGCCCGCGTGATCTAAGTATGATTAGGCAATAAGATATTCAATTTGTCCATTAGGGAACCAAAATCCAAGTTCCTCCATATAGGCAACATATTTGAATATCCTTTTGACTGTCTTAGCATGAGACTCTTTTGGGATGAGAGTCTTTAGGATGATCAAGTGGCATAATTTTTAAGTGGTCCCACAATACATATAGATACATAGAAACACACACACACACACACATTTTCTTATGCAAGCGCATTCTTGCAATTTATATTTCCACTTCCTTTGGCCCAAGACAAAAAACATGAAGCAAAGAAAAGTACAACCTAACCATTCCAATTTATTACACATACTTTCTTCCTACCCTACATGTATGCCATGTGCTCACCTCCCATCTCTCTAAAATAAAAAATGCATGCTCCTTCCTTATTCAGCTAATACTCCCTCTCATCCAAAAACTATAAGAGCCGGTTGACACCCAAGAGGGGGGTGAATTGGGTGTATGATAAAATCTTAAGAACTTTGAAAATATTTTTGCATTTTAACAAATGCAATATGAATGTCAGGAATGAGTTGTAAGCCAACAGTTATTCATTTAAATATATGTACTGGAAATATAAGAGTTTAGGGAAGAAAATATACAAACTACGATTTATATGGTTTAGCCTAATCCTTGACCTACATTCAGTCCCCAAACTCCACTTGAGATTTTCAATTCACTATAATCTTGTTTAATTTGGGCACAAGAGAAAAGCCTCTACAATCCCACAAGTTCACCTAGGCACTTGTGAAGCCAAATCTCTCATCAAGATACTCCCCCTTACACACCATAAGGCACTTCAAAATCAAATTGCTTGAATTTATGAAATCTTTATATTTGATCTTAATACTTCTCAACATCATTCATTACTATTCTTAACTATGCTTAATCAGTTTGTAAGTGAGTTTTAGATGTTTTAAAGAATATTAAGTGAAGATTTAGTCAAAAAGCAATGTCATAAACTTTTATTGCAAAGTCCAAAAAGTTTGCACTCTTTTGGACAATCATTCTACACACATTGTAAAGGGATTAATGTTTTGTTTCCTTATCAAGAAGCTGCTCCTCCAACGGATTTATTTCAAGAGAAGTGAACCATAAACTTCTGTGTAACTAATCCTACTGAAGGATAGAAAGAAAAGAATACCTAAGTGTTTCCAACAAGTACTCCAATGTCTCTAATAGTTACATTAAAGAATCAAACAGTCATTAAATACTCTCTTTATATATAAGAAGTTGCATTCAAGTCTTCTCAAGAACATACAACTATCAATTTACAGAAAATGAAATTATTAAAGTTTTCAACAACTATTTCAATTTTCTACTGTAAAGTATCTGTTGATACATTTGTACTTCAGTGATTATCTTTATCAACTCTTAGAGAGAGTTTCATTTATTGTAAGAATCTAAAGTCATAAGACTTGGAGATCGGGAGTATTAGTGTACAACTTATAAGAGGGAGTGTATCCTCGTGAGAGGATAACTTCGAGTACAGAGTGTGTAACTAACTGATTAAAAAAAGTGAAAAACCCAGAGAGTTTGGGGATTAGACGTAGGTCAAAGAGTTGGACTGAACTAGTATAAATCTCACTGTGTCTTACTTCCTCTTTTCTCTTTGTTGTGCTCTATTTTTGTGTGCAAGTTTTAGAGCATTTTAGAAGAATTTTTAAATCCCCAATTCACCCCCTCTTAGTGATTAGCTCCGCTTTCAGCTACAAAAGCTATCAAATTTGAGAGAATAAAATTCCTTGATGATCAATCAAGAGAAATATGTAAGACCCGGTTGAACCCAAGAGGGGATGAATTGGGTTAAAGATTAAAATCTTGTGACAAAAAAAATCTTTTTACAATTTAGCAAAATTTGTTTATATGATAGTAAAGAGTTTTAAAGCTATAGACAGTCATTCAAACATATATTGGAAATATTAGAGATTAAGGAAGAGAATGTGCAAACTATGATTTATACTGGTTCGGCCTAATCCTTGACCTACGTCTAGTCCTCAAGCTCCACTTGAGATTTTCAATCCACTATCCTCTTGTTTATTTGGGCACAAGAGAAGCCTTTTACAATCCTACAAGTTCACTCAGGCACTTGTGAAGGCAAATCTCTCATTGAGATACTCCTTCTTACTCAATGTAAGGTTACAATATGTTTCTCTCTGAAGATCACCCAATCTTGAGTAACTCTCAGATAAATAGATAGAATGTTTATAATGAGTCTTCTCTCTCAGAAGTGAATAAGATAAACATTGAAATGCATTACAAATAATTTCACTCTCTTATGATAAACTATGTAAGTATTGAAAACAGATTGTGTATGAGATAAACTTTGGATTCAGAATTTGGGTATTTTGAAAGTGCAAGCTCTTGCTATCATTTTTCTCCATCTTAGATGTTCTTTACTTATAGATGAAGTTCATCTGAATGTTTGAGAATATGACCATTGTGAATAGTAGCTGTTAGAGATCAGTTGGAACTAGCCGTTAGAACTTCATTTTCTGAACCAACTATGACATCATCATTTATTTTACCCTTGATCTTCAGTTTAACACCCTTTGATCATCTAAAACATGTACACAAATGATATAAATAATGTTATGAAGTATTATAAATCATTTGGGTAATCATCTGCATATTCTTGATGAGAAACGAGATTTTGGACACGGTGATTTTCTGAAGCAGAGATGTAAACTCGAGTTTGCATTTGAAAACTCGAGTTTTGAGGTTGTTGCGTTACTCCAGGTTCCTCTATGATTGATTGAAACTTGACTTTTTGTCTCACAAACTTGAGTTTGGAAGTTGCTCAGACGTTCGTTGCTCTCTATCTGAGCTAATCCCGAGTTTAATATTTGTAAACTTGAGTTTTCAAGTTGTCCTGTCCTTGGTTGCTCTCTGACTTGATATAGCGCCAAATTTGGCAAACTACTTATCCCTATATGTCTCTTTGAGTCTTCTTTCCAATGCAAAAAGAATCAGCTCCAAACTCATTGTATTTTGTCTCTTATGATCCGATGAATGCAGGTTGTTCTTGACCAGCGTTTTTGCAACGTCCTGAACTGATTGTCAACTTTCAAAGGTCATATTTCCATGGTTTGAACCTCATTTTGGTTGGTTCAAGTCTTGATGGAAAGCCTTTTGAGTCTACTCTCATATGTCACTGATTTCAACTTATTCTGATGTGTAGTTTGTGAGATACACTCAAAACATTGAAGTTTGGTCTGCCGTGTGGCGTGAATTGCAGTTCCAAATTCTTTAATTTATAACTATCTCATATGAACTTGTTTAGGTTTGAAACGTTGTCATAATGACGCATTAGAAGTCTAGTTTCATGCAAAATTGGTTTCACCTCAATCTGATCTCTGGTTTAGAAGATATCATCAAATTACCAGACCTCACCCAAGCTGAACATGAAACAGAGGTGAACAGAGTATCTGAAAGCATGAAAAACTTGAGTTTTGAGTGATTGACTCAAGTTTAGCTGATCCAGAGACGCCAGAGATGTTAAATACATTGCAAACTCGAGTCATTAAGTTACTAACTCGAGTTTTGAGTTCCAAACTCGAGTTTTGTGTCCTTAACTCTACCTTTCTTGTATTCTAGAGGAAAATCACTACAGTAAGGTAGTAAACTTGAGTTGAAACCTTGGGACTCGAGTTTGCTAATCCAGAACCTCATATTTGCTTGTTTTAACTCTGAATTGAGCCATTCCAACTTCCACTTGATCATGGAGACTTCTAGAATCAATATTGGAACTTGTATAATGGTATTCTCATTTCATTCATCAAGTTCTTCCATGTTCCATCTCTCCTCTTCTTCTTGATTGTCCCCAAAATCTTTTGATAACTTCTTGCTTCTTTGCATATTCTTCTTTCTATCATTCAATACTTCTCTATTGATCTTCTTTTTGATCATTCTTTATAAATGAATTTTACATGTTTGATTCTACATTAAATTTAAGAATTAGTCAATAGAGAAGATAAATATGGTATACAAGCTTTTTGCTCTTACTAATGGCATCTATATAAGACATCATCAAAACTAATTATATCCAACATAATATATCAGCCACAACATTCAAAAGAACATAGTCTTTGCTAATAAAAGTGAGCAATTAGCTTGACATGATCATTTTAGAAGGAAGCCCGAACTCAATGAAGAAATTTGGACTTCATGGATTACACATCAACTTGCTGTTAAATCCAAATCTACATGAGCATTTCTAAACCCTATATCTTTATACTCTGTCAATATTTATCACATCTTTGGTATCAATTTTTTTCAATAATGAAAATTTTCTCTTGAAAATCTCCCTAGATTGTCTCAAACTTATTTTCACAAAAGAATTCCAAATTGCATCTCATTAAAAATAAAAAAGCTATCAAATAGGGGAGAGAAAATCATTTCCATGACACATTCATTTTTTTTCTAGGGAGAATCAGTCATTTCTACTTTCCTCTTTATACTTGAACCTTTAATGTAGGTTAGTCCAAGTTGAATTATAGAGAATGATCAAGAAAGGAAATTGAAGAAAGAAGAACTTGCCAAATATTATGAAATTATCAATATTCGAGTCTCTACGATCAAAATAGAAGTTAGAATTATTCAATTTGGAGTTAAAATAAGAAAGTTGAAGCTCCATGATGAATAGTAGATAGCTATAGTGATTTCACTTCAATTTTCCATCTTGCTCAAGTAGTGAAAGAGCTTTACTTGAGTACAAAATTGGTGTACTTGAGTAAGCTAATGTTTGAGCAACTTTGTCCGACTCTGTTTAACGTTTCACCTGATCGAGGTCATGTTAAACAATGATATTTCCCAAACCAGAGATCTGATTGAGGTGAAACTAATTTTGTATGAAACTAGACTCCTAATGTGTGATCTTGAAAAATTTGAAGCCCAGAAAAGTTCATATGAAATAGCTATAAATTTTAGAAGTTGCCCTATCAATTAACATCACACAACAGACCCAACTTTGAAATTTTGAGTGTATCTCACAAGCTATGCATTTAAAAGAGCTGAAATTGGTGGAATATGAAACTAGACTCACATACCTTTTGAAAAACATCAAGATTGTATAAAAAAAATATATCAAATGAGAGAGATATGATTTTTTGAAGTTCATAGTTAGTTCATGATGGTGCAAAAAGGTTGGTCTAGAATAGTGACATAAATTTATCGTGATTTCTCCCAAAATAACCAAGTTAACAAAAGAGTTGCAATATAGTGTAACCTAGATCGTTTTCCCAATGAATTCGCAGTAGGTTTAAATCAGTAACAATGAAACAGAATAGTAACAATTGGGGGGGGAGTTTTTCAAATTGCAATAAAACAAAATTAAAATAGAAACAGTAAAGGAAAATGAGATTAACCAGACTAAAACGACTAACCCATAACCAGGGATTCCAGAACCTTCATCAGACGAAAATAAAACACCGAACTCGTGATCGATTTCTGGACAAACCGAAATCTTTGCGTTTGCCCAGAATTTCCCTCAACCGAACAATTGTCCAGAATTTTTTCGAAATAGTGGTGTGACACTGAACAATCACACAATAATCACTTAAACCCAGTTCGAATTATGTCCTTGGGATTAATCGATCTAATTTTTTTTATCAAAAACCCAATCTGAATCTAGAATCGAATCCGATAAAAGAAGACAGAAACAAGTTTAGATGTTACTGATTAAGCGCGAGTCCTCTGGAATATGGAATCCCTAATCTGTGGGTTAATCAGAGAGGTTTAGCCAAGCATAGATGAGTAAAACAGTGAAGAACAATTACTCTTCACTCTGGGTGGCATGACATTGGATTCAATTTTAGGTCCCAAATTATTCTTAGGACACTGGGTTCGAAACAGTGGCATGACACTGAACAATCCCACAATAATCACATGCATGCATTGTATACATACCGTATATGACATCTAGCATGTTAGGTGTCTTACATGTAGTTGTAATGCCTCCATACTTAAGTTTCTTGTGATTAATTTGCATGGTTTAACTTCCTCTTATTGGCCGAATTATACTCTTATTTAGGTAGCAAAATGTCACAACAAAATGACACCTAGTGACTTAGGTGTCTTACCATTAAGCCTTAATGGACACTTGGTGAATCAAGAGTTAATTTGCATAGCTTAAGTGTCGTAATATAGCTAGATGTTTAGCTGTCCTTATTGGCTGAATTTGTGACCTCTTTTGGACATTTTTTTTTTTTGGAGAAGTGTCATAATTGTGTGGTTCAAAACTCTTCTTATTCTCTAAGAATAGTCAAGATTTTTCAAGACAAGTGTTCTTGACTTTTGTTGACTTTTGAATCTCACATTGTGCAAAATGTTTCAAGTTTCTACTTTCCTCTTTGGCTCTTGATTTGGCTGAATTCATGACCACCTCTAGGGAATTATATATGTTAGGGTTTTAGTATACATTGGTACAATTTTTTGTGTTATTGTTTTGTTGTCATGATTGACCAAATTCTTCCAAATGAAAAATATTGAATAAACTAACAATATCACAATAGATATTCAAACTTGGCATTTTATTGAATATTTCTCAATGTATAGGATTTTTGGTAAAGCGTAAACCGAGATATTACAAAAACCACACATCAAGTTCCAATACACAATAAGGAAACTTAGAATCACTCGCCTTGGTTGTTGTTCAGTATTTCTCACAGAATCTCTTCCTCCTTGGCTTTTCAAGTTTTCGGCTAGCACCTCTTGAAACATTATACAAGAATGTTTAATGAGCTAAAGAAGTAGGAGGAGGGAAGAACGAGAGGTTGCAAGACCATAGCACAAGAGATTACCATGGTTCCATGAGTTTTCCCTTCTTCTTCCTCATGTAGGTTTTAGCAACTTAGAGAGTTATGGATTGATATGTGTTGAATGGAATGAGTGATTTGGGAATGGAAATATCTGATTATTAAGTGTAAAATGGCGCCATAAGCAGGGGTTGAAGAGAGAAAAGTGACTTGAGGGAAAAGTAAAAGGTCAAATCAAAGTAATTATGAAGAGAGATAAAAGATTAAAAAAATAGGATTAACATACACCATTTGAATCAGATTTAATATGACTTGACATGTAATTATAAGGCCCACAAGGATGAAATGACACCACATATGTTCAGCCAAGGGAGACCTAAAATACTTGGATAGAAAGTAACAAGAAGTACAAGCTTCTAACAACAAAACATCGTATGGACCATTGGATAAAAGCTTGCACCAAGTAAATTTCATAGTTAATGCATTTGGGCAACAACTGAATAAAATTTTATGGACCAAAATGGCGCCACATTTGCTTCCTTGAATTGTTTGGATTTTCTTGGAATGAAGCAAAGGAATCAAGTAATAACCTGATGCACTCTTTGGATCAACAGATAATATCAAAACTTGGATAATTCACTTAACCTTTAAAGTTTATTTAAGGACCATCTCTACCTATTTTGTGTTGCCTAAGACGTCTACAAGGATAGAAAGAGAGTGTTCAGTAAGGTCTTTGGTTCATTAGAGGAAGGAAGCATACAAGTTCAAAGATTCGAGGTGAGTGCTAAACTTATGACTTAGTTGTTGTAACTTTAGGGTTTTTGTCCAATGGTGTTAATATGATGTTATAGTGGGATTTTGATATTTTTAAAGGTTCTAATGGGTTTAAAATGAGATTTTGTATGTGAATAGGTTAAAGATAAGATTTACAAACCCAAAAAAACCCAAGTCTCAAGAACAAAGCAAATCTGCCAACTATAGTATTTTCTAGGCAGCAATGTTTGATCAATGGATTTTAAACAGTAATGATGTCCATTTTCTTTGAAATTTTACATACTTAAAGTTGACATCTGGGGCTTCATTTTGATATAAGATTTCTTGACTTTTTTATTGTCCTACTTGGAGAAATAAATTGTTGAAAAAGACCTAGAAGTCTGAATGCTTTCACTAACCAACAGCTAGGGTTTAAGAATGCGAAAAGGAAATGTACCCAAATGACTTTGGGGATTTTTTTTGAAAACTAGACATAATAAGGGTTCAATGGCTGCTGGATCAAGTCAATCAAATTTTGCTATAATTATTATTAACTTTTGAAGTCAGAAAATTATTTGTGGGAAAACTTAGGATATGGGTGAAATTCATGATCATGAAAGTATAATAAGTTTAAGCAATTAAAAGCAAGGTATTTTTTCTGTATTGAGGGTTGTGACATGTGTAGGAAATCTTTCAAGCATCGGGGGAAGAATTCACTAATTCTAAGGAAAGCACCAAGTAGTAACTGTTAACCCGCATACTCTATGTTACCCTTACATGTGTATTATATCATGATTAAGGATTCGAGCTACAGTGCCTGGAGGACTATGTGTCCTTAGGTCATTGCTGAAGTCCAAGGTATGTGAGGCTATAGTACCTATTGAACTGTATGTCCTTAGGTTGCTGCTGAAGTCTAAGGTACTATAGTGCCTAAAGGACTATGTGTTCTTAGGTTGCTGCTGAAGCTTGAGGTAGTGGTTAGGGTTTGAAGCCCTGGCTACTGAGGCCTCTTAGCGCTATGAATTTCTGGGGGCTTATCTTGAACAGGCGGTCTACGAACATATGGTACATGCCATGTTTATTTTCATGATTGTTATTTGCATAACATGCATTGTATACATATAGTATATGAGGTTGATAGTTACTCTGAGGTTTAATTTTGAACTCCAGATCATTGCAAAGATACTAGTATTTCTGGTTGAGTTGATAAGTGAACTTGAAGTAGGGTTGAGACTTGAAGATGAAGAAATAGGTAATGCCCTATCACTTTTTGTACCTTGCATATTTGAGGATGATTGTATAATTTTTCTTTCAATTAGTATTTATTTTGGATAGTTGTACCCTTAACCCTTTGGGGACTTGTTTATTTTTTGTTATCGTATGCTTACCAGTAGAATGTATTGTCAAAATCAGTATCATGCTTTGTTGCGTTTACTCTTATTTATCATTAAAAAGGAATAATTAATAAAGGAAAGGCAATTAAATAAGAGGAATGCCTCTAACTCGCCACCCGAAAGAGCGAGGATGGTAGGGGTGTAACATTAAGGGTCAATGGTGGTTTGGAGTGGAAAATCACCAAATTTCCCTTCAACTAAAACTTTTACCAGTTTGCCAGTTCATTTCATTCTAACTAGATTTCATGATTTCACGTGACTTTTCCTTTCTCATTTCTCATGGCCTTGATTGAAATTATAAGGGTCCTTGCAAAGAATCTTGACCAGCCATAATAATTTATAATTCATGAACATATGATTTATAAATTATTAAATGAATATGGGACATGTGGTACAAATCATACAAGAAGCAATATTATCTTGTTCTTTGATTTTTCTCATGATATTCAATTAAAATCCATGGAACCTTCTTCTCATCCCTTTTTGGTCAAAATTCATGAGCTAAAATGGAACAAAAAATTGCTAATTCCATATGTCCCATTAGTGCCAACTGTTAGAAATCATGCCTTAGGGGCAAGTCAATGTAATTTAAACATTAACATTATTTAAAGTATTTCTCTGTTTAGTTATCATATCATTTGCGTATCTATTATGATAACTGTATCCTTTGATATATCATAAAGATTATTCTAAATGTCCTTGGTCAATAAACAATGTGGGAGCAAAGATGAAATAAGAACAGTTGACTTTGATGATGTATGAAGATACGAATCAAGGTCATAGGAACTTGTAAGAGCACAAGGTGCTAGACCGGTCCACTATGAGAAAGTTGCATAGATTAAGTCATAAGCTTTTCTCATATATAACCATATCACAATACCCTTTGACCTGAGATAATCATGGATTGCTACATGAGAGTCGCTCATCTTTGACCTTGTTAAAAGTCACCTCTGACCAGGTGATGATACAGGCTTCGATTGGGATTAGTGGTTTTCTTGCAAAGGAATGTGAATGGTCAATATGTAATTTGTCCCTCACATTTGTAGAGAGATAATACTAGGCCCCTCGATTAGTGAGTTTGAGAAATGTATGGCCATACTACGATGGAAAAAAGTTTCCTTTTCAATTGTTAGACTACTGAAGAATTGAGAAAGTAATGGATAAGAATAGGAGGATGAAACTATCCATGCTTCATCCTTGACCAAATATCACGTGACAAAAAGGGACGTGACTGTTAGTTCTCTGTGTGTTTTGATGATAATCGACAATTGTAAACTCAATTTGAAGTTTGTCCTTGGAAAGTTGTAAAACTTTCTGTTTAAGGCAAACTCGAGTTTGGGTTGCTAAACTCGAGTTTTGGACTTGACAGACAGAAGCTCAGATTTCACAATGTTGGCCAAACTCCAGTTTGTATAGGCAAACTCGAGTTTACAGAGTTACAAAGAGCTATCAAAGTTTACAAGAGTTGTAAACTCGAGTCTGTGTTTATAAACTCGAGTCTAGATCAAAGGCAGTGACACTCGAATTTCAACTTATTTCCAAACTCTACCTTTGATTCTGAGGAACTCCAGTTTACAAGAAAGTTTATGTGCTAAAAGTTTAAAGACTTGTAAACTCGAGTCTATGATTTGGAAACTCGAGTTTGAGATCAAACAGAAGCTTCAACGTTTTATCAAGTTTTCCAAACTCTAGTTTCAGTTTTACAAACTCCAGTTTGCAAAATGCAATAGCCTTCATGTTTTCAGTTTTCACTGGAAACTCGAGTCTGGATTATGTAGACGAGTTTTGCACATACAGAGATACTTGAGTTGATACTTGCTTTCTAAACTCCAGTTTGAAAAATGGAAACTCTAGTTTACATATAAAAAGATTTTTTCAAAGGTCTCAGTTTTCATTGAGACTCGAGTTTTGAATATCAAAACTCGAGTCTGGATCATACAGAGAGCTATGCAATATTTCAGGTCTTGTAAACTCCAGTCTGCATTTCTAAACTCCAGTTTTGAAGTTGTGAACTTAAACTTAAGATTTTCATAAAAACTTCAAAACTCAAGTCAGTCACTAAATGACTCGAGTTTAGCCATGTGTTCAAAATCTCATTCAGGACCAACTCGCGACTTTCCTCTCTGTAAGAACCAAACTCGAGTCAGTTACTTGTCAACTCGAGTTTAGGAAACTTTCAGACATATCTTGCTCTCTAGATGAACCTCAAACTCGAGTCTAGAACAACAAACTCGAGTTTGCATCGATAACTTTTGAAAACCAGATCAAATCAATCTGCAAAATCATTATGGGTTAATCTGAAATTATCATATCTTGTTGCATTATTATTCCTAACGCTATTGATCAAGTTTTTGATAAGTATCAGATAGGTTCATCACAAGATCAGAGAGAATCAAAGATCCAGAATAAGTGCATTTAATGAAGAACCAAGAACAGGGCTGATTCTTCTCCCTTATCCCAGATGTTTAGCTCAGACCGTTGGAACACATTAAGATCACCTCAAATGGTCAAATTAAGATTATGGAATGACAAAGAATCTGGAAGACGTTCTGCAACAACATATTCCAGGATCTCAACAAGGAATTGAAAGAACAGAGCAAAATTTGCAACTGTCATTTTCCAGATTTGCAACAGAACGTTGGAGAAGATATTGCAACGGCTAGCTCATCTAGTTAGGCTATAAAAGACTATGAAGACTCAAAGCAAGACATACAACGAAGCTACACTTGAACACATTTGCATTTTTGAGTCTGTATTGTGATTCTTTTATCTGTTCTTCAATGATTATCAAAATTCACTCTTTTGAAAGATTGAAATTCTTTTAAAGCATTTGGTTGTGTAAACCCAAGGTTGTGGAACCTGTGAGTTAGGTTGTTTAATTACAAAGTGTAAGGGGGAGTAAGTCCTAGGTGATTAGGATTGTGTCTTGTCTTCATTGTTGTAGTTAAAAACCTGTTGAACTAGTGGAAACACCCAGAAGGTATCTGGGGACTGGACGTAGATCAAGGTTGAGACTGAACCAGTATAAATCCTGTGTGTCTAAGCTTTTCTTTCTCTATTCTTTTATTATTCATTTCTTAAGCTTTATTTTTAAGAGTTGAAAAGAATTTTTAAAATCCCCAATTCACCCCCCTCTTGGTGATTTCTTCCACTTTCAGTGACATGGTTATATGATAGGTTGTATCATATCATCGATCCACATATGAATTGGGTAGTTGCAATGACTAGCTATAGGACGCTTGCAACTTGTGGGCTGATACAATATTGGCCTGTTGCCAATCACATATGTGAAAATGGAAGAAATCACCAAGAGGGGGTGAATTGGGGATTTTAAAATTCTTTTCAAAAACACCCAAGTTTTTGGATTGAAAACAGAATGTAAGAAGGCAAGGAAAGAAAAGCCTAGATGCAGAAGATTTATATTGGTTCGGTCTTAACCTTGACCTACATCCAGGCCCCAGATATCTTCTGGGTTTTTTAACTATCAATATTCTCTTATTACAACAATGTAACTCTCAAGCAATCCTAATCACCTAGGACTTGCTACCCCTTACTCTTTGTAATCAAATGACCCAACTCACAGGTTCCACAACCTTGAGTCCCCTCAAACAAGTAATCAAATGATTTTCAAAAAAAAAAAACTCTCAAAAAGAGCAGATATGAGTAAAGATTGCAGTTTAAATATATTAGAATGCACAACAAAGACTCAAGTCGAAAATGTAATCAGTTGTATTTTTGTGTGTCGATGTAATGAGTCTTCCTGGGTATTTAGTCGTTGCATATGATCTTCCAGTTTTTCTATCATTCCATAAACCTTATTTGACCGTTGGAGAGTGATCTGGACGATTTATAACGGCTTGAGCTGAACCATTGGGATTAAGGAGAAATTTCAGGCTTGTTCTTGGTTCTTCATCAATTGCATTTGACCCAAATTTGATTTCACCTTGATCCTTGCTAAATTCATTTGAAACACATGAGCATATCGATCAAGTATATATAAGTCCGAATCAAACAGATAGAAGGCAAAACAGAGTTCCGATAGGCTCGAGTCTAATCGTTTTTCAAGCTTTGGTAACTTTCTCTGTCTGAGCCAAACTCGAGTTCATAAGTTCCAGGCTAGGGTTTGCTCCAGTCAAACATTTTTGACATCAGAGATAGGCTTGAGTCTACATAATCATGTTCGAATTCATATTTGAAAAAATTTTGAATGCTCTCTGTAAGGGACAAACTCAAGGTTAGCTTAGCAAGCTCAAGTTTGTTCACATGAACAATTAATGGAGAACTCTCTGTAAGACTTAAGTTTAAGTTAAATAAAAACATGCTTGAGTCACAAAATGTTGATATGTCCTCTGTAAGGCATAGTCTCAAATTTATTATGACAGACTCAAGTTTAACTAAGAGCGACAAACTTGTTTTGTTCTTTGTAACCTGTAGACTCGAGTTTAATATAATGGGCTTGAGTCTAGTTCAGATAAAATCATGAAACTTGCTCTCTGTCACGATTAGGCTTAAGTTTATCAAAGGAGGCTCGAGTTTGCCTAAATTCAAAAACACTTATCCTTCTGTATGTTAAGTATGAACTTGAGTTTAACAGGATTAGGCTCGAGTTTGACTTACATAATAAGGATTAAATTAGTGTTAACAAACTTTTACCTTTCTTTGAATTTTAGCAACAATGAGCAACTTCTTAGTTTACAATTATTAGTTATTATCAAAACACATAGGGAACTAACAATATGGGTTGACAAGGTCGCACACAAGAATAGCCTAACACGAGCAATAACGTCCAAATTCATTGAATCTTAGATATATCTAAGATTTAATGAATGTAACGTTTAATCTATGATGGTATATATATATATATTCAAAAATAATATAATAATATTATTTAATATAGATTATACTATTATTATATAATATTTTTATTTAATTTATTTGAAAAATTTAATAACTAAAACAAATAGAGATATTGTATCTCATATTTAATTTTTGAATAACGATATCATAGATTTAATTTAAATTGAGATATTATATCTTAGATTTAATTTGTAAAGATAAATTAAATCTGTTAGATTTTAAATTAGATTAAACAAATAAAATAGATTAAATATGTTGGATAGATTTAATTAATATTATTTTAAATCCAAATTCGAATTTCAAGATTAATTAAGTTTAATTTTGAATATATTTAATACAGGCCTTTAGGGTCTTAAAAACCTTATAAGATAATGATCTAATCGTATTAAAAAATAACGGAAGAGCCGCAAAACAAAACCCTAGAAGAGAGACATGAGACGTAAAGCTTGAAGACGATATCATGCTATCGTTCGTATTGGAGTGCTATTCAGTATGGATATTGATAAAGGGAGTGAATTCATAGAGTCGGCTTCTAACTGATCGAATAGACGCACATGAATATACGAAAGGTATGGTTCTTACTAACTCGATTTAATTGCCGTTAATAGATCCTCTTCATGGGATTCGTAAACTTTTAATGGATGGAATCCTTTCGATGCGTGTATGGATCCCTATAATGGCATCAAAGCCAAGTCAACCGTGGTTTGAATTAGGTTTATACGTGTGATTATATATGTGATATATAGCTAAACCGAATCTTAGTATGCACTTAAATATGATAGTTTGTATGATAGTTTGTGTTAGGGTTACATATAAATAGCTAGTTGGATCTCACAGCCATTTTCATATAGTTCTGAAGCGTTCAAATCGGACATTCTGAAAATGGCCGGTGGTCACATTTAGATCCATGACTTTCGTGCATTCAAATCGCATATTCAGATCTATGATGTCCGCACTTTCATCTCACACTGGGGTCAAACTTGTTTGACATACATGATGATGATCGAACACACCCACTATCCGCTAGTGGGACCACCGTGGCTAAATGTTCGTAGTGCAAGTTAATTCAATGGGAAATTACTAACTAACTTTGCATATTTTAATTATAGAATCATGTCGACTAGTAACACTGCAACACTATCACTACGATCAGTCCTTTAAAAGGATAAACTCAATGGGACAAACTTTCTTGACTGGTCTAGGAACTTGAGAATTGTTCTCAAGCAGGAAGGAAAGGTTTATGTCTTCGAGCAACCCATTCTTGATGAGCTTGCAACCAATGCTCCAAGAGCTTAAAAAGATTCTTACACAAAGCATCAAAATGACTCTATGGATTTAGGATGCTTGATGTTTGCCACCATAGTTCTAGAACATATGGAGGCTTTTCAGATGATTGTACATTTTAAGGAAATGTTCCAGCAACAAGCAAGGCAAGAGAGGTATGAGACAACAAAGGCCTTACATTCCTGCAAAATGGCTGAAGGTGCATTGGTTAGTCCTTATGTGTTAAAAATGAAAAGCTACATTAATCATTTTGAAAGGCTTGGATTTCCCATGAGCCAAGAGTTAGCTACATATATGATCTTGAACTCACTCTCGGAAAGTTATGACCAGTTGGTCATGAACTATATCATGAACAATATGGAGAAATCAATTTCTGAATTGCATGGGATGCTCAAAACAAATGAGCAAGGCATTAAGAAGAAGCCTAATAATGTTTTTATGGTTCAAAAAGGAAAAGGTATGAAAAAGAAAGGTAAGGGCAAAAGAAAGGGTAAAGGCTTAGTTGGTAAGACCAATGAGTCAAACAAGCCTGAATCTAAGGCTGCAGCCAAGAAGGAAAAGCCTATGAAGGATGGGGCCTGCTTCTTCTTCAATGAACCCGGTCATTGAAAGAGGAACTACAAACTCTACCAAGAAGATTTGAAAAAGAACAAGAATGATAGCGGGGCTATCACTTTAGATATCTATGTCATAGATATTTACTTTTCTACTTCCTCAACATGGGTATTAGATACTGCATGTGGTTCTCACATTTGTATAAATGTGCAGGGTCTCAAGGACAGTAGAAAATCGAAGAAGGGTAAAGTTGATCTATGAGTTGGAAACCAAGCAAGAGTTGCTACTTTAGCCATAGGCACTTATGAATTAGTTCTGCTCAGTAGGCTTTTATTTATTTTGAACAATTGCTTTTATGTTCTTGCTTTTAGTAGTAACATTGTTTCACTTTCTTATTTGGATAAGTAAGGTTATACTTCTATTACAAGGAATCATAAATGTTCTATTTATTGTAATAACATTTTCTATACTGATGGTGATTTGCATCTTTGTTATTATTTACTTAATTTAGGACATCTTAATCATGGACATATCTATCACATAACTACCAAAAGGATAAAGTCTATGGCATTGTCGTCTAGGCCATATAAATGAGAAACACATTCAAAACTCCATCAAGATAGATTTCTTAACTCATTTGTTTTTGAATCATTTGATACATATGAGTTATGTTTATTAGGAAAAATGACCAAGGCTCCTTTCACTAGGCATATTGAAAAGGGCCACTGATTTATTGGGCCTCATACATACTATGTGTGTAGACCAATGAATACATCTGCCAGAGGAGGTTACATATACTTCATTACATTTATAGATAATTTTAGTAGGTATAGATATATCTATTTAATGAAACATAAATTGGAATCTTTTGGAATGTTCAAAACATTCCAAAATGAAATGTAAAACCAACTTGGCAAAACAATTAAGATCAGTATGACTTTGATGAGGTATAGAGATATGAATTAAAGTCATAGGAACTCGTAAGAGCACAAGGTGCTAGATCAACCCACTATGAGAAAGCTGCATGGATTAAGTCATAAGCTTTTCTCATGTATAACCATGTCACAATGCCCTTTATCCTGAGATCATCATGGATTCCTACATGAGATTCACTGATCTTTGACCTAGTCAAAAGTCACCTTTGACCGGGTGATGATAAAGGTTTCAATTGAGATTAGTGGTTTTCATGCAGAGGAATGTGAATGGTCAAGATGGAATTTATCCCTCACATTTGTAGAGAGATAATACTGGGCCCCTCGATGAGTGAGTCTAAAAAATGTATGGCCATACTATGATGGAAAAGAGTTTCCATTTCAATTGTTAGATTACTCAAGAATAAAGAAAGTAATGGTCAAGAATAGGAGGATAACAATATCCATGCTTCATGCTTGACCAAATATCGCATGACAAAAAGGGACATGGCGTGGTTGTATGATAGGTTGTATCGTATCATCAATCTCCATATAATTGGGTAGTCGCAATGTCTTGCTAGAGGACGCTTACGACTTATAGGCTAATACAATATTGACCCATTGCCAATCTCATGTGGGCCTATAGGGTCGCATACAAGAATAGCCCAAGATGAGCAATAATGTTCAGATTTATTGAATCGTAGATATGTCTAAGATTTAATGAATGTAATTTTTATTGTAGGATATATATATATATATATATATATATATATATATATATATATATATATATTAATTCAAAAATAATATAATAATATTATTTAATATAGATTATAATAGATTATATAATATTTGATTTGTATTTAATTTATTTGATAAATTAAATAACTACAACAAATAGAGATATTGTATCACATATTTAATTTTCAAATAGAGATATCATATCTTAGATTGAATTTAAATTAATATATTGTCTATCAGATTTTGATTTATAAAGATAAATTAAATCTCCTGGCTTTCAATTCGGATTAAACAAATGAATTAGATTAAATCTGTTGGACAAATTAATTAATATTATTTTAAATCCAAATTTGAATTTCAGATTAATTAAGTTTAATTTTGAATATTTTTAATACAGACCTTTAGGGTTTTAGAAACCCTATAAGATAATGATCTAGTCGTATTAAAAAATAACGGAAGAGCCGCAAAACAAAAACTTAGAAGAGAGACGTGAGACACAAAGCTTGAAGACGCTATCACGCTGCTATTCGTGTTGGAGTGCTGTTTGGTGTGGATACCAGTAAAGGGAGTGGATATGTAGAGTCAACTTTTAACTGATCGAATAAATGCACACGGATAGACGAAAGGTATGGTTCTTACTAACCTAATTTAAATGCCATTGGTAGATCTTCTTTCTAGGATTCGTAAACTCTTAATGGATGAAATCCTTCCGCTGCATGTATGGATCCCTGTACGAACATATGTCTCAAAATTTTTGTTTTTGACAAACTTAGGTATTTGGGGTAAAATTGAACTTTTGTCATAATTTCACAATTTCATTTCACTAAATACGTATACATCATACAAAGAGAACGAGTGTGAATAATCGAGAGTGAAAATGAGAGAGGCCAGTTCCCCCTTGGCGCTCTTGTCCATGTGTCCTTGCTCTCTTATGTAATTGATAGAAAAAAAAAAGTTAAAATTGGAAGAGTAGTAGATGAAGAATGGGTTTTGCTTGATATCTAGCATATTATGTCCTTTATAATGGAAAGTATTACATTATAGAGCCAAAAATGTCGATATAAATTGCTATAGTTAACATAAGTAACGACTGTTCACTAATAACTGTGAATATCCCTTAAATTAGCAATGGTTGTTTAATGATAACTATGAAGAGACAAATGTTTTTAATATTTTTAGGCTACATTTCCCTAACGATTAATTGTTTTTCATATTCAAAAATTTAAAAATAAAGTAGTGGTTTTCAGACACAACCACTACTATTGTCCTCCTCTTCCTACCCCTCCCCTTCGCTCAAAATATCATCAATGTTTGAGGAAGGTGATAAGGGTCTGACTCAAAGTGATCATATACAACTTGATTGTGATGAAGGATGAGGTCCAACTTCCTATTCAAACTGTGGAGCTGTTTAGCAAGGTTTTACATTAGCTATGAGATTAATTGAATCATGGATATTCCCAAGGCTTTGAGTTTTGGAGAAGGTTAAAGTATCAGACATAGTTTTAAAGGAAAGGAAGCGAGAACAAAATACTAATGGCTGCAGTTTGGGCATTAAATAGGTTGTATAACCTTTAGACTTGTTTAGTTAATCTATTTTGAAATTTTTACTATTTTGTGTACTGACGTTTATAGATCATCGTATTAAGAACTTTGTAGATTATTCTTGTACATTACTGAGGAAGATTTTAATTATCAGTTTACTATGCTATACATAGGTTGCCCATTGATATTGCTATATTACTATGATAAATGTCGTAATTACAAGGCATATGACATTTTTGGTATCAGAGAGTGATTTCGGCCAATATCATAATAGTATAACTTATATGATCTTCATTTTGTAATAATAGGAAATGAGTTCTCAAGAAGCCAAGGACCAGCAGTATTTTACTAGTAAGTTACCTTTGTCAGTGAATCAACCTTGTTCACTAAGAATGGTGGAGGAGCAGATAGTTCACTATCGCACCCCGGGCGGTGCGAGGATGATCGTAGTCTGAGGAAGAGAGTTCCGCCACCACCACCCAAATATGTATTTAGACATGCCACTCTACTTGAAACATTACCAATGGGAGACCATGAACGAAAGTCAGAACTCTTAGATCTTGAATCTGAAGCAAACTTTGTTTTCAGGATTTGTCCTAGTTAAGTATGAATTGGAACCACATCCAAAGTTGTGTCAAATCATCAAAAACATCTATGAGATTTCTATGTGGGTGAACCATACTCCTATCATACAGTACCAGTAATATTTGAAGGCAGTGAAGACCTTGTACTTGAATTGATTGGTATTGCACCTATGTTTCCTGGACTAACTTTGGATTTAAACAATACTTAATTTCTTCTCAAATACATCCTATTAGAACAAAAAGAAAAAGCAGATAATAGAATTAGACCTAACAATAAGTTTTGTACCTTTATCAAGCATATTTAGTATTATATGCACAAATATATGTACACCAAATATAAGTAATGCTATATGATTGTATAAATGATTATAACCTGTATTTTGGCATCGGCGTGGTATAGCGCAACATTTAGGGCAAATGAAAGTAGAAGATAGTAATCCGCACTTATATTTTGTTACAGTATAACTAAGTTAACCACGCTTGGGTTAGGGAAACAGTAAGATGTGTGACCTCCCTAAGAAGTTTTGTAAAATTAGTAAAAAGTGGTATTTTGAACATGATATGTAATCGTAAAGCTGGATAATTGTTTGTAACTATTGTATCTATAAATATATGATGTTTTAATGTATTTAGGCATTTGCAAAAAGTTAAATGACCAAAATATCCTTGTGTTAACCCCTACTCTTTCTTGTCGTATTATAGTGAAATTTAAATATGGTTACACCCAAGGTAGAGGTAGACCCAAAGGTGGACTAAGTAGACATGAGCTAGCGCTTGAACAAAAGTTACCTATACAGAATCTGCTAGAACAGAAGCCATAAGAACAAAAACCTATGCAACATATACTAGAGTTCCTATATGAACTCCGAGTAGAAGTACTTGAGTTGAAAGTCAAACAAGCAATAAATAATGAGGATGAACAAGGTAAAAGGTCGTCCTAATTTAGAACTCAATAGCAGAAGCATTAAAATGATAGAGTGGAGGAAATAGCTCAATACTGGGTAGCCAAGTTTTGCAAACATCAGCCCTATATTACGTGGGAAATATGACCCACAAGCAGCTGAGGACTAGATGGTAAGGTTAAAGAAAATATTCCAAGTTCTTGAGTGCCTAGTTGAAGAAAAAGCACAGCTAACCATCTATAAGTATGAAAGGGATGCTGATATGTGGTGGAAAAATACAAAAATGACTCTATTGGCCAGAAAAATTTTGGTAACTTAGGAAATATTTCAAGAAAAGTTCAATGAGAAATATTTTCCCTATTTGAACAAGACCACTAAGGGGTAGGAATTTCTAGCTATTCAACAAGGCAGTGATGAATATCTTTCTCGTTCATCCATTTATCTTGTTATTTCACATACTTGAAGTACCGAGATCATGAGAATTGGAGGGCTAATATGCTAATCTGGGGGTTGAGGCCTAAGATCAAAGAGAAGTTAATCTCATGACAATTCTAAGAATTCAACTAGGCGATTGAAGAGTACAAAATTATGGAAACCAATCTTAATTAGATGTGTGCATCAAAAAGGGTTATGACCCATAGTGAGTCAAGCCAGGGAAATATCTCATAGAAGCAAAAGAGCTAAGGGTTTAGACTCAAAGGGAAAAACAAACGACCCTTCCAGTTTGGGAAACTTATTCCCCAAATCTCTCTAACACCTCAAGCATGTTCCTGTTGTGGTTCAACATAAGTTGGTAGAGATTGTGCTAGACAAGCCATTTGTTTTAACTTCTAGAAGCCTAGCCTATTAGTTGGGACTATCCACAACAAACTACAGAGAAACAACCCCAGAGTCAAGGGAGAGTTTTCACAATGACTCATGAGGAGGCCCGTAAGTCTCTAAAAATGATCTAAGATACCATTCTTCGCAGTCACATATTACAGGCATTATTTGATTTGGTACGAGTCATTCCTTCATTACTCATGATTATGTAAAATAATTGAGACTAGGTACCTATAAAATGCCTTATGACCTAGTTGTATCAACACCACTTGGTGTAAAATCTCTAACAGCTGATGTGTGCTTTAAATGTGTTGTGAGTGTCAACAACCATGAATTGGTAGTGGATCTAATTTGTTTTCCTCTGAATGGTATGGATGTGATACTTAGTTTGAATTGGCTTAGGGCGAATAATGTGTTGTTAGATTGTGGTAATAAAAGGGTTGCGTGCTTGGATCCGTAAAGAAATTTTGATGTAGATGTAAATCTTAACCTTATTTCAACAGCAAAAACTAAGAAATATCTAGTAAAGGGTTATCCAGGGTACATAGTATTCTTCTCAGTGCATGTAGAACCTGAAAATTCACTTGAGAATATACCCGTAGTTAATGAATTTCTTGAAGTGTTTCTTGAAGATATTAGCGAACTACCTCCAAAAAGGGAAGTGGAGTTTACCATTAAAATTATGCTTGGAACTAGACTGATATCCAAAGCCCTTATGGTATGGCACCTAATGAGATGGTTGAATTGAAGAAGCAAATTGAAGGAATTACTGGACAAAGGGTTTATTCGACCTAAAGTTTCACTATGGGGGGCTCTGGTGTTAGTTGTGAAGAAGAAAGGTTAAAGCCTGCGACTCTGCATTGATTATAGATAATTAAATAAGGTGACTATCAAGAACAAGTATCCTCTCCCCATAATTGCTAATCTACCTGACTAGTTGTCTGGTTCTTCCATATTTTCAAACATTGATTTGTGATCAGGTTACCATCAGTTAGAGTAAAAGCTAAAGAATCATGAAGATAGCTTTCCAAAATAGAAATGGGCATTATGAATTTCTAGTGAGGCCATTTGGTTTGACTAATACGCCTGCTGTATTCATGGACTACTTGAACCAAATTTTTTGACAATATCTTGATTAGTTTGTGCTAGTCTTTATCGAGAATATTTTGATCTACTCAAAGAGTCGAGAATAGCATAAGAATCATTTAAGGGTAGTGTTGATTATCCTAATAGAAAAGCAACTCTAACGCCAAGTTAAGAAAATGCGAGTTTTGGCTTTCAAAGGTTAAAGTTCTTGGCCATGTTATCTCACAAGATGGGGTTTTTATGGATCCCAGTAAAGTAGAAGCATTACTTAACTGGAAAATGCCAGAGATTGTGGTTGAGATATGTAGTTAAGGTCAATAAATGACGATTTAACTTGTCAAATTTAGCAAATGCCAAAAGGACATTTGAGAACATATGTCTAGTCCCTTGTTAAGGCCAATTTTCAACCAAAAAGAAGAATGAAAGGGATAAGAGTGAATTTTTAACTTGTGCACAAAAAGTCAACCAAGTAAATATCTTAATGTGGTATGGTTGTTAAGTAATTAAGAGACAACCTTTTTATTCCTTTTGGCATGCATATTTTCGACCAAAAAGGGGCAAAAGAACAAGAATGGAATTTTGGAGAACATGACACATGAAACTCCCTTGATAAGAACCTAAGTAACATAGACTTGTAAAGCGAATTGGAAAAAACATTTTTGACCTTTTTTATGAAACTTCGGGCTGAACCCAAGAGGCGGGTGAATTGGGTGAAGATAAAAACTTACAAACTTTGAAATTCTTTTTGCAATTCATTAAAATCAGTTTGAATGATAATAAAGAGTTATAAAGCTATAAACAATCATTCAAACATGTATGCTGGAAATAAAGGAGTTTAAGGAAGAGAATTGCAAACTGAGATTTATATTGGTTTGGTCCAATTCTTGACCTACCTCCAGTCCTCAAGCTCCACTTGAGATTTCCACAATCTCCGTGTTTAACCAGGCACAAGAGAAAAACCTTTACACCCCACAAGTTTATCCAAACACTTATGCAGCCTTTACAATCTCTCTCACAAAGACTCCCCCTTACAACCTAAGGGATACATTCAATTTCCCACTCAAGATCACCTAATCTTGAGTAACTCTCAAATAGAATGTTTTACAATTAATCTTCTCTCTAAGAAGTAGATGAATAATCACTGAAGTGCAATATAAGTCATTTCATACTCTAAATGATAAACTAAGAAAGTATGAGAAACAGAGTGTGAAGAGGCTTCAAAATTTCATCATTGTGACAGCATAATCTCTTCTTCTTGTGCTTCTGCGTTTTGAATCTAGCTCTATTTATAGATGAAGATGATCTGAACATTGGAGAATATGATTGTTGTAAATAGAGACATTGAGAGTGCAGCAGATGGAAAACTAGCCGTTAGAAATGCTTTTTATCTCAGCAATGACATCAACATTTTCTTCATCCTTGATCTTTAGTTTAATGCCCTTTGATAATCTGAAACATGTCCATAAATGATATAAATGATGTTAAGAAATATTACAAATCATTTGGGAAAGTTTCTGGATGATCTAGATCTGATTAAGGATTTTCGCAACAGTGATTTTTCTGAACTAAAGATGAATATTGCAGTATTGTCTTGAATACTGCGGTATTGAGCTTATCGAGCTACTTCAGACTCATCTCTGTCTGTCTGATACTCGAGTATTGACTTACATACTCGAGTATTGAAGATCCTCTAACATTCATAGCTCTCTGTTTGAGCTATACTCGAGTATTCATTAGTAAACTCGAGTATGGAGCTTATTCTTGACTTTGGTTGCTCTCTAACTTGATATAGCTTCAATTTTAGCAAACCAATTATTCCCATATAGCTCTCTATATCTTCTTTCCTATGCAACAAGATTCAGCTCAAAGATCGTTAGATTTCATCTGTTATGATCCAATGAATGAAGATAGTTCTTTTCCAGCGTTTTTACAGTGTCTTGATCAGTCAGTCAACTTTCAAAGGCTGTATCTCTCTGGTCTGATCTTCATTTTTGTTGAATCAAGCCTTGATGGAAAGAAAGCCTTATGAATCTTATTTCATATGCCACTGATTTCAGCTCATTCCGATTTGTAGATTGTGAGTTACACTCAAAACATTGAAGCTTGGTCTAAAGTGTAGCGTGAATATTTGATCCAACTTTAGAAATTCAAAGCTCTTTGATCTGATCTTCATTGAGCATGAAACTTTGTAAAGATGACACATTGGATGTCTAGTTTCATACAAATTTTGTTTCACCTCAATCCGATCTCTGGTTTAGAAGATATCATCGAATTACCAGAGCTCGCCCAAAGCTGAACGTGAAACAGAGGTGAACAGAGTTGCTGACCAATGCTGATACTCGAGTATTGAATTGGATACTCGAATATTGTCAGGTTCAAAAGTGTCAGAGAAGCTGAAAATACCCAATACTCGAGTCATTAAGTTCCATACTCAAGTATTGACCTCCATACTCGAGTTTTCTTGAACTCCGAGACAAATCACTTCCAGTAAAGTAGGAAACTCAAGTTTTGACCATTATACTTGAGTTTTCTCATCCAGAATCAGATTTTTACTGACTTTAACTCTAAATTGACCCCTTCGAACATCCATTTGATCATGGACACTTCTATAATGAATCTTGGGACTTGTATAATCATATTTTCATCAAGTCCTTCCATCTTCCATCATTCATCTTGAACAATTCTTCATTATCCCTCATAAATGAACTTGAGTTGATATTGATATTCTCATTCTCTTCATCAACTTCTTCCATCTTGCATCACCTTCTATCTAGATCAATTTTTATCATTTAGCTTTAGCTCATCATTCTCCACACCTTCTTCATTCTTCAATATTTCTTCTACTTCTTTAACTTATCATTTTCTTCAATTTCTTCTTTCATCTCTTGAACATACTCCATAAATATATCTAAACTGAACTTGGAATGAGGATGTTCCATTCAATAAGTTCTTTCTTCTTCAATTTCTGCTCTTCTTCTTTTTCTTTTCTTCCTTTTCCTTATCCTCATCTACATTCTCATCCTCCTTGATCTCCTTCTTTGCCAATTCTTCTTTTTGGTTATTCTTCACTTTTACATCTTTGACTACATTAAATTCAAGAATTAATCAATGAAGAAGATAAACATATTACTCAATCTTTTTGCTCTTATTAATGGCATATATGTAAGTCATCATCAAAACTAATATTATCCAACATTTTACTCTAAAATTTCGACCAACTTGAGAGAATAAGAGGCAAGAATAATTTCCATATAAAAAGATGTAATTTGGAAGTGAAATAATTAATGTAGCAAAATATCTTTGACTTAGGAAATTTTTCAACCAAGCTTACATCATCAAGATGATGTATGATGACTTGTAAAGCAAGAAGT